>CAXIVR010000012.1:57181779-57846779 GCA_964035755.1 Teleogryllus oceanicus | reverse complement strand
CGTTCTGGCGTGACGGCCCGCGCGCTTCCCTCCTTTAGGAGGCTCCGTGGCAGGACTTACGAAAGCGCGGGCGGTCACAACACCTCCCCGCTAAATGCGACGAATAGCGTCTTAACGCCTATTCGGCGCAATCTTCTGAGGCCTGTTAACTGCCATACTGAAACCATGTTAAATACTCTTTGGTCACCAAATCCACCAGTATGGTAATGACTCCGAAACTTCCTGTGCCCAGTCTCGTAACTGGTTCACTGCCTCCAAAATATTACAGTATCTTAAATTTCAACCTCTAAAGCAAATCAAGTCTGCACTTAACACATTCAATAAGTAGCATGTAACCGTACAATATATATCAACACATCTAATTAATATACTCTTTCAATTAGAAAAGTTGCCGAAATTTCTGATGGCTTATTTTTGCAATAACTGAAATAAACAGAACAGATTAACCCAATCTCAAATTACATCTTGCTTCAGCGACTTAAAGAAAACTCAAAAACCATTTTCCTTGACCAGAAACAACTTCAGCATCACTTCACCTGCTGGTTTCACTTGCCACATTATTATTTCACTTCGCTTTTTACTGGGAGAATATCCACTACACTTATACATATTGGTAGCTTGCATTGTCACCCCAAGCTGCAACCACACCGCCTTATGCCCGAGGGCGACCGTGGTCACTTGCACAAATTTCCACCGCTTGACTTCGCGACTGTTACGACACTCACTCCTAGCTTTATCTTGCCTGACGTTTCACTACCTTAACTATTACCTGCTCGCCCATTGTCGCGTCTTCCTCTTTTCATTACGAGAAACAACACTCTCCTGGATAACACCACCACTACTGTAGTATCCACTCTTACTTGTGCTGCTACTACTCATAGAGCTAGACCCTGCACCATCTGCCGAGTCATTTCTACGACGAAAACTTTGTACTTCCCTAAACGCTTCAATTCATTTAACCTAGGACTAAATTTTCGTTTTATTCTGTACTTTGCCATCCTAGTACATCTGTTTTCCGCCGTTTTCTTGCTAACATTTCGGAAAGTTCTTTTCCCCTCTCTATTTATAAGCTCATTGCTGTTTTCTGCATGCTGACTGCTTCTCCCAAAGTGTTTTCTCCTTTCCCGACTACGCCTTCTACCCATTGGTACTGCACAGCTACTTTCTCTAGTTGCCTTAACATCTTCCTTTCCTACCTTATCCACCGATACCTTTGACTGCTCTTCATCACTGATTTTAGTATCGATAATTACTTTTGAATGAAAATCACCCTTTGTTTCAGCAAATCTAAAGTCACATTGATCACTTTCTTGAGCCTTTGTTGCGCTACACACTATCTTGCTGTTTCCCTCATTATCCTTCTGTATACCTTCGTCCGTGATACAGCTTTCCACTAATCGCGTGTCCTATTGGCTTTAACATTTTCCGGTATTTCACCCACCGTTTTATCCTCGCCATTTACCGATTCAACTCGCGCATCATGCGCTTAAGTTCACTAACCGAACCGTACCAGATTCCCAAAATAAATCCTTTACCGTTTTCTGTTTTATTCCTTCGAGCCTCTCGCCTATTACTACTTTTCCCGTTTCTTCCCATTTGGCAAAATTCTTTAGGGCACAAATCTCTCTGTTCACCTATCACGTATTCTGGCTCATTGCTCCACATTTCATTGAAAATTTCAATTCCTGATTGCATTTTTCAAAATCTACTTCAAAACTAGCACTTTCTGTTTCTCTATAAACTTTGCTCCGGCGACCATTACCTTTACATGCCGTGTACATTCTACTGCCTTTACTTGCTGCGCTCTGGATCTTTGCTTTGTCCATACCTCTTGTCGCTTGTTCCGTTGCGTCGCGTTATCAGCAACGCGGCCGTCACCTGTACTGCGCTGCGTAGCTCTCCAGGCCACCTCCCGGAGGCCGCCACTCCTGCGATGTCAGCCCTCCCGACTCGCCCTGAGCGGCGTCACCTCGCTGCTGCGGCGACCTCGTGCCTCGCCGCCGAACGTCGCCTTCCGGCAACTGTAACTCCGGTCGGTGTCGCCTGCCCAGCGACCCCTGGCGCTGCAACTCCTGGTGCCAAGACCTCGCACCACTTCCTCGGTATAGGCGCCCGCTGCGGCGCGTTCCAAAACAGCGTCTTCCTCACGGTTCCGCTCTCTGCTGCAAAACTTCCTCTTTGTGCGAGTCCCCGGCGATTCTCGGAAAACTAGGTGCCGAATGCGAACTTGGTCGCTGCTCTGGCCGTGCGGTCAACAATGCTCTTACTGCCTCTAACAACACCTGATTCTGCTCTTGCTGTTGGTGCTGCATCTGTTGCTGCTGTTGCTGCATCTGTTGCTGTTGTTGCTGTATCTGTTGTTGCATCAGCATGATCAACTTTGTTATTTGCTCGGCTCCATGTTGTTGTTTTCTCCTCGTCGCCAGTCGTTGGCGACGACTTGCAACCGTTACCTTTTCCTCGTCGCCAGTTGTTAGCGACGACTTGTAGCACGTAACTCACTTTGCAAAAAGTTTTTATCCTCGTCGCCAGTTGTTAGCGACGACTTTTAGCAGTTACCTTTTTTCCTCGTCGCCAGTTGTTATATCCACAAAACACTGTTTGTAAAACATTTTATTGTCATTTATGTACAAGAGCAAATTCTCTAGTTAACATATTCTCTTGGTTAACAGGTTCCCTTTGGTACGCCCTTCCTGCTGGTGCCCGTCTTGGGACGCTGCGTCGATCCATGTACCAGGCTCCGGGCCCGCGCCCTCCTTAGGCCGGGCGTCACGCCGTCTCCTACGGCGTAGATGCAGAGGGCGGTCGGTTCACCGCCACTCGGCCCGCGCCTCTCCTTAGGCCGGGCGTCACGCCGTCTCCTACGGCGTAGATGCAGAGGGCGGTCGGTTCACCGCCACACGGCCCGCGCCTCTCCTTGGCCGGGCGTCACGCCGTCTCCTACGGCGTAGATGCAGAGGGGCGGTCGGTTCACCGCCACTAGGCCCGCACCTCTCCTTAGGCCGGGCGTCACGCCGTCTCCCTACGGCGTAGAGGCAGAGGGGCGGTCGGTTCCCCGCCACTGCCTCTTGCTGCTCCGTGTGCGCACCTCCGCCACTGTTCCCACTCACTGACTGGATCTCGACTGTCCACTCTCTGCGAGGGCTCGCTTTATACCCCCTTAGGGCACGGCTCGCCGGCTGGGCTCGCCACCGAGGGTGGCGGCGAGTCTCCGCATGCTCGTTCTGGCGTGACGGCCGCGCGCTTCCCTCCTTTAGGAGGCTCCGTGGCAGGACTTACGAAAGCGCGCGGGCGGTCACAACCAAACTTGGGCCCTCAGGATTCGGCGGTGAAGTCAGATGAAGTTATATCAACAAAAACTTCCTCATGATGCGTGCAGTACTCAAATGAACAGCCTTTTGCATTGTTTGAATGTGCCAGTTGTTAAGGCCAAGCCTTGCAGACGCTAAAGTTCGTTGTTTAGAGACCCGTCCATTTGCAGAGAGGGCCACAGGAACTACCTCAACAGATACTAACCGCCCCATGTCGCTCAGTTCAATAGCTAAAGCCTGATATTTTCTCTTCTCGGCAATGTAGGCAGCTATATTTCGGTCTAAAAGTATAGCTATGTCGATTTAAATCCGTGAAAATATGTCCACCCGTATTATGTCAGGTCTGTTGGCCTCGACCCTGTGACATCACAGGTGACTGCAACATTTCACAAGAGCTTCCAGCGTTTCGTGTCCAAAACTGCATCCGGCTTGAACTTTATAATGGGACCTCTTTCTCTTCCATCTCTGACTTTACAGCCAGGGCCTGATGGACAACCACAAGCAACATATTATTATTATTATTATTATTATTATTATTATTATTATTATTAAAAACATTAATATTATTCCATTTTCCCACAAATTATTGGTCTTAAACTGCAACCACACAGATACAGCATCAAAGCATGGTAACTGATTTGTTTAACCATTACATTCCTTAATTAATATGACACAATTAAAAATATCAAACTTAAAATCACAAAATAAAAGCTGAATTTAAAAATGCTTCAGAATCTCTCATGTCTTCCCATGATGATACTCTTGTCCACACATAGGTCGTCTAACGATCTGCTAAGAAGTTTTAGTAGGACTCCAGTTGTTTATAGGACAGTGGGAACAGTTTTAACAACTGCAACATGCCACTGTTCTCTCACTACATATGTTAGCTCTTGGTATTTATTGATTTTTGCCTGATATTGAAACGCAAAACGTTTCTGTCAAATTATTTCTGCAAACGGTTTCCGAATTTGTATCATTTTTTGGGGGCGCCAGGAAAGGGTTGCGATTTTAAATTTCCCGCAAACACATCTAAAGCGAAATACCTACTAGCTCTGCCGGTTGGGTTCTTACGAAAATAATCGTCGCCGGTACTTACTTTCTTCCTAGCAAACGATCATTCGATCCGCTCTCCATACGGAAGAAGCGGGGAATCTGAAATTTGTTTCTGGAAAGAAATGATTAAACTGTGGATTGCACAAGATGCTCAAGAAATGATAATAGCTTTTCTTTTTCAGAATGAGAACGTTATAAGTTTATTTCTCGATAATCCTTTTTAATATAAAATGTCACCTTGGTCATGAGCGATCGTAAAAATTGTCAATAGCGCTATTATTCTTACTATTTTAGATATCCATGAGCTTGGACGATGAGGCACTAAATCCAAGACATTTTACTTAATCCACGATACACGAAAGTCTATTTCTTCTAATTAATTCCTCCAACTTTTAACGCGATAAAATATAAAGTTCATCCCCTAAACTACAAGATATGTCTCGAGCCTCTCTTCCCCGCTCTCACATCCGTATTTTCTTCAAGTCCGATTTGCGCACTCCCGGTGCCAGAATTATTCAAAAGTCCCAAATAGAACTACGCACACAAAATATAAGTCCTCACTGCTCAATTATTTCTCGCAAAATTTCACCAAGTCCCACATCTATCATTTACCATAACCTCTGCAGTACGATGTGTACGGTACGCGGTCTAAAGCTCATCTCCTCCAATATTACAAAAAGTTCAAACCTCGATAACTTTCATACATCTTGTCTCTTGTTTTACAAAACAATCATTCCTTCTACGTCATACCCCATTACCAGTTTACCACCAATCCTACATGCTCTTCACAATCACATGCCTATCACAATCTTCTGTCCGTTACTTGCCGCGCTATGTTTTTTTTACTTCCGCTTCCGTGGTTGCTAAGGAACGCCCTGTCTGCATGCTTATGCCCTCAACATTTACACTTTTTATGATGAGTTTAATAAATTTTTGTCCCCAATTCCCATCGAAATATTGTGTGACAATCTGGTATGTCACAATATGTAGTCATTTATTTTATGATATTGTAGTCGTGGGTATATATATATATATATATATATATATATATATATATATATTATTGCTGATACATTTTTGAGAAAAAAACGTTTAAAAATTGCTTGTATTTCACGCAAAATTACGCCAAGACTACTCAAATTTTTAAAAAAATGTACATTACATTATTTCGAAATCTGCGTTTAATGAACAGATTTAATTATGGAGAAAATCACTATATATCACAACAATATTTTACTTGTAGGAAGATACGGAAAAATCGAACTTTTGCTATTTTCGAAAAATTTGAGATTTCAACGAAAATAAGATCTGCACCATTGTGTTGAGTGTTCGGTGGAGAAATCGCTGTTTTGAGGCGTACGTTTACAATGCTTTCTCTTCTTTCGAAGTAAAGCGATAGAGCAAAAGTCAGAATTTCTGCTTTTCATAATAAGAGAAAAGTTCTACGGGCGTTCAGAATTTTATGAAAACGTTCACTAGATACCAGCGTCAGACCACTCTGATGAGTGGTGTGCCAGTTATAACTGGTTTATCTTTTCTTTTTAAACAGGTCTCTCTTCTTCTAGTTTTGCGCAAACCCCTTCTTCGACTGCCATCTTTCGATACCTGTGGGACAAACGAGGGTCTCCCGCAATCGTTATCCCCTTGAAAGTCATCCCAGCTAGGAGCCCCGCCATGAATCCCAAATGGCATGCCGAGGTAGTCTTTAGGCCCATCTCGGTTCCGTATTTTTACATTAGGTACAACTCGGTCCTACATTTTTACATTAGGCCCATCTCGCTCCTTACTTTTACTTATTTATACAAGTATGGGGTCTACCCTACGACCATCTCGATGCCTGTACCATTAATGTAGTTGTGTAGAGGCAATTCTTCATTCACACATATATACACACACACATACACAGATTCCATACACATTTTTCGGACCGAACGAGGTATTAGGTGATGATTACGATGTATGTACTATATGAGTTACTATGAAAATATTCCATGCCAAAAACTTATCTGAGTGACAAGAAAACTGGATGACCCATATTTAATGGATATTTGGTCACTGAATGGAATATATAGGTTCATTTTAGTCCACAATCGTTGGTATAATGGCTAACAATTATTTTTTGACTCATGAAAACTTTTCTTATTTTTTATAATGTTATACCAACTCCTTTCCAGGAGGTTTTGGTTTCGCCTTGTTGGCAATACGAGTTTCCGAAGCTATTTTCTTCTCTGTGAAAAAGTGATTGTAATTTGGTTGGCTGGCAATCAAGTAGCAATCCAAATAATTAAAATGCAATTATAGAAAAAAGTTCTATAACAATTCATCGCTTACTTCGAGTATATTCTTTATACAAAGTCACCACGTATTACATGAGAAATAAGGTTCTGATCTATGTCATGTTTAAACGTTTAGAACGCATGTTCTTGGGAACAAAACTGTTTATCTTCATGTAATGAGTTATCTCCCCGTGTTTTCAGTGGAATTGATATTCATTCTGAGTTCACGGCTTGCATATAAATTTTGAGACATAAAAGCGTGTGCATTATTTTTGGGACAGTCGGTACTTTTAAACTACATTAATTTAGTAATATCATGTATCTTGATCACGACCATCCAGTGGATAATTGCTTTGCAAGTCATAGCTCGACACAAACCAATAAAATCGAACAATTCGCAAATATTTACCGCAATAGTACGATGGCCGGCAAACTCACAATGTGTCCGCCAAACTACAAATTACTCTAACCTCATCAAAATTCCGAAAATCAAAACGCGGCCGCGCGGCGTCGAGAAAATAAAACAAAATCGCCGGCTGTGTTTAGCGGCGGTCGCGTTGTGGCGAGCGGGTGGAGGGGGCGGGCTTCCCCCACCCCTCTGCGTGCGCGTCGCTTTTGTTCACATTGTTGCCCAGTGTTCTTCGGGCTCGTCGTTGGACGCGGGGATTACCGCAGATTTTTCCGGCTTTCCCCTCTCGCTCGTCCTTTTTCCAGCATAACGTTCCGAGAGATTAGTGAATTATTTCATAATAATTTATGGAATTTATTGCTACTGCCTGCGTGTGTCTGATACCCAGGTCTGCGTGTGCGTAATACGGAATGAGCGCATAAACGCTGATGTACTTTTTTCGCGGTCGTGTTTTGTGATAAAAACAATACTCTCCAGCTTAGACTGGACGCGCACGCATGGACGAGCCTTCAATTTTTAAATGCTCGTGGCACGCGATTATAATTTCCTTTTGGAGAATGCCATTCAAAATTTGGTTGGTTTGGATGTTTTTGGAAACTCTTGAAGAGACTTGACACAATGGTTTTCCTGCAATACGACTTTAGAATTGAAAGAGATTTACGTAAATGGTTCTCTGCATGGACGCAAAATACCATGCCTATTTACAATCTTTCTTTTGAACATCATTGCGTATTCATATTTAAACTTTTCATTGCTACAAATTCACACAATTTTTCAGTTGAATTAGTATGTAGTTCGTATAGCGTATACAAATTTTTGATTAATTAATTAGCGTCTATTAAAATACATTAAGAAAAAATAGACTTTAATGATTTTCAACCCAGAACGTCGTATTATATCTCTCCTTGTTAACTAGTATTCTAATTTTATAATAAAAATATTTTCATACATGGGTCATTTTCACATTAGTTATACAAGCTAAGAAAAAACATATGTAACATCATAGCAATGTTCCGATTGTTTAGAAACTAAAATGATTAAGTTGTCCAAGAATTGTCCGTAACCCTTCAATTTGCTGATTTGGTAAGAACACTATTTTTTAACTGACCTTACGATTTTTGTGTTTATCACACATAGCTTGTAAGTAGGATGGTATTAACAAAACCCAAAACAGATTTTCTATTAACTTTGAGAACTGTGTCAGTGTAACAATTACACTTTCATTTTCAGAAATCAATGTTCATTAATGAAATCAATTAGCTCTGTTTGGATAAATGGAATATTTGAGGGCATTTTATTATCCCTTATAATCATGGTTTGTGAAGCTATATCACAAAATTGAAAGGTTTAATGATAACAGAATGAACACCACACATCAATAATCACCACACAGCAACAAACTCTTAGCAATAGCCATGAAGTAGCGTTTCATCGTAAAATCTACACTACAAATCATTCGCACGGTAAACCATCTTAGATACATTAAAATTTCACTACACTTTTCAATTTCAAGTCAGTTAATTACTGTCACGCAAGGTGTGTGTCTCTGGTATTTTTCCTTCAATGTAAACGATTGTGACCTCCATCATAAATGGTTAGAGACCGCTGACCTCGGCATATTGAATCAGTCGGCCTTAATCGGGCTTTGCTCCAGTGCTTCATGGGAGAACAATGTAATTTGGACGCGAGTCGCTCTGCTAGAGAGTTTCTAAGCGCCAGCCGCTGGTCATTTAAGAGCGTTTTTAACTGAAAATTCGATTGACGGCAAAGGAAAACGCGATATTTCGACAGGAAAGCTCTTATTCCCGGGCACTAGTAGATAAATCTTGTCTCATTATACAGTAAATTACTTCTTATAAAACGCTATATAGTCAGAACCCATTTTTTGTGTTCTTGATACTGAAAATTCGATTGACGGCAAAACGTCTGTCTATCCCTACGTATGTTTCTGTGTGGTCATGACTCTACGTATGTATGTGTATGTACTCTGTGTGTGTTTTCAACGCTAGCAGCTAAACCGTTTAACCGATTTTCTATAAAATCGATAATCCCCGAACTATTTAAAGGCACCCATGGTCCTGTAAGTTTCAAATAATTTTTTGGGGGAGGGTGTACTTTGCATCAAGCATCTTTTACATTTCCAAACTTCTCAAAAATGGCTCAATATTTTTATTAAACTTTGTCCCCAGATTGTATAAAAACTTTTTAAAGAATGGGACAGGTCTCTTTCGTTGAAATCCCTGTTTGTTTGTTGTTTTTTAAATTGCCTAAGTTCAAAATTTGTTTTGTGTCATCCTACAACTACAATATTAAACACAGAGATTTTTCCTTCAAAAAATCCGTTGTTGAAAAATAGATCTTGAAAATGGCCACGAACAATTTTTGAAGATATGAGTAGTTTTTGCGTTATATTTCGTGAAATTTAAGCAATTTTTAATCTATTATTTCTTCAAAACGGGTCCAACTTTTTCTTCAAATGTTCTCCTCGTATGTATCAAAGATTGATAAATAATTATGCAAGTCCGATTTCCTGCGAACTCTATATTATCGAAAATTGCAAAACGGTAATATTGAAAACCTACATATTTAAAGATACAGATTTTTGTCTTCAATGAAATATGTTCTAAAACATTAGATCTTTGAAAAAGATAATGTACAATTTTTTTTAAAAACTAGTTGTTTTCGTGCAATTTCTGCTTGAAGTTAATGCATTGTAAAAATAACATTTTCTCAAAAATCACTCGACTTTTTTCTTAATTTTTTTTTCAATGAATAGAACAAGGGGCGCTTAAAAGAATGGTGCAGGTCCTATTTTCGTTCGAACTTCCCTGAATTTTCTAAAATTGCGAAACTTAGAAATATTGCGAGAAATTGTTTTGTTGTAGCACCACTAGTTTCTGAAAGAAGTAACAAAACCATTAGACCTTAGCTGCATATGCTCTGTCAACTTCGGTGCGGACCAACTACGGTTTGCTTCACACTGGCCTCCCCCTCCGACTTGAACACATGCTTACAGCAGCTAATCACTCTTGATATTTGTACCTGCGCAAGTCATGAAGACACCCTGACCAGGATCATAGAGTACTTTAGCAATTTCGAGCTTAAATCGATATGTAGCGTGCAGGAATTCCAAAACATGCTTATATATTTCGTAGAGGATATGTATGTCCATTAAAACAATATAATTCCCAAATTAATGTAAAAGAAGCTAAAAATCCTAAGTATGTTTGGCGATTTACAAAGCATATGCTGGCTGCCTCTGCAGCAATGAGTTAATCGCGCTTTGCTCTGATGTTTCGTGTGGGAACAGCGTAGTTTGGACGAGGGATGTGCACGCGCCGACGCATGGCATATCATGGGTGTAATCGATACCCTCGACTCGGAATTCCACGGGGAAAGTAGCACGCGACAAACCGAGGAACTAACGCACCTGCCACGTATCGACTAAGAAAATGCTTCCAACTCTCCATCGTTAGACGGAGAACGGATGACGTCGACGAAGAAATTGAGGACACGACACTGTCACAGTCGTCTGGAGAAATATACTTTCGTTCATCACGATAAGAAGTTTCAGTGTACGAGTATTTTATTGACTGGAGCTAAAGAAACATAAAGGAGCTAATTTTTCTGAAGACAGATTTCTTACGTTTTTGCTCGTAAATCTTGTAGTGCTGCGTATGGCATGAAGGCAATCTTCGTATTTCTTATAAATAATCTAAACTCCGAAGGCAAACTTCATATTTCATTATACACAAATCACCATAGATCCTTTAGTACTCCATAATCATTAATCATTGTGTTCGTCTATGTTCTTGATAATTATGATGCATTGCTTTGTAATTTCTTTTGCTTTGTAAGATCAAAGTTAGGGTTGTATCAAGTACAAAAGAACAGAGTATACTTAACCATTCTCAATTATTTTCATAGAATTGTAATCTTCGTTTTTTATCGATTGTTGTGAAGAACAGTGCACTTAAAGCCATAATAACTTGAATGGAATGTTATTACGCCCTTTCTTATCACTGTGCATCTCGATGAGTTGACCGAAGAATGAATAGTTAGCATGGATTAAAAAATCCTAGGCCAATATTCGCCATGAATTATCAAATCAAGTTAATTGAAAGATAAAAAAATTGTTTATTGAGTATATGACAGGAAAAAAGGAATCTTCCTAAGATTACGGTTTCATATAAACAATAGAACTACTTGATTTTTTTCATTCTTGTGGTTAGGTCAAAAAAAGACAAATTACAATATTTGAATTTACACATCAGTAAGCCGACCAAACAATTATTCAAGATACGAAACTCCTGGTGTTTGCTACTTTTTGTTCATTATTTCTAACTTTTGCAATCTTCAAAAATTCAGAAAGTTCAACAAAAGTGAAATCTGTGCTTATTTAAGTGTCCCTTACGCTATTGTAGGAAATCATTTAAAGAAAGCTTTTAATATGTTGTGTGTGAAATTTTTTTGAGTTTGTTTTGTTTTTTAAATCGTAATCGTTTTTAATTTTAATCCTAAGTTTTGAAATGTCAAAAAAAGTTTTGAATGTTTTGCAATTTTCCAAAATACAGAGTTCCCAGAAAATGGCACTGGAAACATTTTTTAGTCCTTTGATACACCCGAAGAAAAAATTGGAGGAAGAATTTTTAGCCGTTTTTGAGTAAACGCTTGTTTAAAATCATCTATATTTTAAAAATTAAAAATTAAAAAATATTAAGGAAAAAATCAATATTGTTGTAGGAAGACGCCAAATTTTGTAGCATTGCAATATTCGAAAATCTAGAGATTTCCACGAAAATGGGAACTACCCTATTTTTAAGCGTTCTATACGCTGTCTAAGAACAAGTTCATTAAAAAATTGAAACAATTGTTGAGAAAATTTTGAAAATTTTGATGTTGAGGTATCATGTAAAGTAAAATCAGAATATCCGTTTGAATATCCTCAGAGTTTGAGTTGGTTCAGATCGAAAAAAATCAATTATGGGGAAAATCATGTGATCGGTGTAGGGGGTAGCATTGACCACAGATGGATGGACGGACATAGGCGTTGTGGCTCTGGGACAGAGCTCTAAGAAAAATTATATTTCGCAAGACATTACCCATGTAACTTTTCTTTTTTGTTGATAAAAATACTATTTTATTTCATTCTGCTGCGTAAATTATAAATCATCTAATAATAAACTAGGGTTATTACAGAATGGCACAGACTTTCTCGTACCAAATTTTTCTAATTTCCTTGGTATGTTTTGGCTTTAAGGTCTAGCTCCATTCTCTGGCCACCTGCCATCTAACGTTGCCAAAAGTGTACATCTTTTTTACAATTTCTCAGATTTTTGCTTTCCTAGTAGTACAACTGAATCATTACATCAAAAATATTAAGGAAGTGTAAAGACTCGTCCAAAATAGACGTTTTCGTTGAAAAATTCGTAGTCGTTTTTAAGAAAATGGCGATTAAACATGACTAAAAAGGCGAAATTTAAGCTCTTTTTCACATGCTCTATCGAGTTTTCAAAAAGTTTATTTAGTAATTTGAAGCGCATCCAATCACAAATGTAATAATCCATAAAAATCGATGGAAATGTCCATATTAACGGAGGAAAGGTATTTATTTGTGTAATTTTTAACAAACAAAAGAATGCATCAAAATGAACTTTACGTCATATTAAACAGTGCAATTAGCGCTATCCATTGGAAAAATTTGAAGAAAACTTTCAAGACGTTTTTGAGAAAATGGCGTTTCAGTGTTTCTGAAAATGCGGAATTTTGAGCTCATTTTTACAGAAAACAGTTGCGTTTTCGAGAAACTATTTAACATTATTTAAAGCACATGTGCTTACACTTGTAGGAAAACACCGAAAAAATTTTAAACTTGTGTTATTTTCGCAAATTTAGAGTAAACCGTAAAAATCGGACCCTTTACCACATTTGCAGATGTATTTTACTCTTTTCTTACAAGAAATTTAAAGAAAAAATTTGGAGCCGTTTTTGACAAAATTTGGAAAATATTTAATAGGCTTCATGTAAAGTATCTCCAAATTTTAATGAATGGTTTTCAAAATTGTAAAGCTTTAAGTAGAGGCAGGTCGACAGAGGTTTCTTCAACTTAAAAAACATCGTACGTATGGTTTAGGCGCTAGTAGTGTTCACAGACGTACGGACAGACGGGCGGACGTTTTGAAAAAAATATTTTTTCGGTACTAGGGGACCCCAAAACGTGTATTTCCGTTGAAATCTCGAAATCGATTTTCCGCAGCATTACATAACTTTCTCTATACTACGTATATTACTCCGTATATACGTATATATACGAGAAAGTAAAAATATATACTCAACAGGTGTTGCTAAAAATGTTTTCCACGCCGAAATAGTTACCCTTTCTCCATGATTCCCGAGCTTTGACCGAATCCAGCCCTGAGGAATCACGCAGAAGCGTCTCTCCTGCTTCGCCTTCCAGGCGCGGGGCGACCGCACAAAAGACGGCGCGGCGCGGCGCGGCGCGCGCGCGAGTCTCCGGAATCGATACCCGCGAGTCGATAGCCCTCGCCCTAATGCGGGGCCGCCCGGCAAGAACAATCCCGCGTGTAACGAATAGCCCTCGCTTCTTGCCCGCTGTGTACCCAGGCGCATAACGCGAGTCAGCGCCCGCCCGGCCGCCCGGCCCGCCGTGCCGCGGATATCGAGCCGCTTGCTTCGAGGAAGCGATTAACCGCCCCGGAGCGTCGGCTAGCGCGTGGGCGTGGGCGCGGGCGAGGGCGACGGCGGCGCAGACCGCTTTGGGAAGACCAGGGGTGCCTAACGTTGGGCGCCAACCTTGTCTTTCCTTTTGTTTCAATTTGACAACCATCCGTGGCGCAACACTACCTGTGAGCACCCATAGGATAGAGGTCCCATTGCTCGATTTATTGATTGATTATTTACTCTTTCCGGGACCGTCAACTGTGTTGCTCATGAGCGTTGTACTTGTTATTATCGCGCGAGGGAAGGCGATGGTCTTCCTCAGCTGGATGGTGAGATCTCACGCCAACCTGCACGTTGATGAGTTTCCCCATCTATGTATCTCCAATCAGCGTAGCACCGCCCCAGACAGGACAAGATTTCAGCTCCAGAATGGTATCCCGTTATGTTTTGTAGTGTAGTGCATGTGATTGTGAGTGTATGTAAGTAAGGGGGAGGAAAGAATAAGGAAGAGGAAGAAAATATTAAGCGCGGTCTCTGGCCCGATTGTTAGGGTACTGCCCCGGCATTTGCTTCTTGTTGATCGGAGAAGCCACGGAAGCAACCGATCAGAACAGCCGACCGCTAGACAGGGTCTGAATTGGACATAGCTGAGAAGCTAGTGGTGAAAATCCTTCCTCTTTACCTTCGGGACTCAAACCCTCGGATGTCCAGATAAAAGGCTTGCAGTGACATCAGCAAGCTCAGTCGGACAGACTACTCGACTTTCTCCTCCGCGGCAAGTGTTCAAAGCTCTGTTGATTCATAAGAAATTTGTAGTGGATAACGAAGGGGGTGTCAATTTTTGCGCCTGAGTTCTTCCATTTCCCTCGCCTTTCATTCCAACATTGCTACATCATCATTCAAGCCATATCTTGGTATCAACCTACCTACCAAAATCAATGATCCAGGTTCGACCATATTCTCAGGCCCTGCATCTGGAGGAATATCCCAAAGAATATTCGCTGAACAGGAGGGTTCACTAGGCGCAAGGGTAGTACAGTGGTCGGACTTGTCACCGTCTTCCACTGAGCAGGGGTTCAAACTCCGGCCGTGGTCAAAGCCTATTCACGACATATTCGGGATTATTCTGTTGTTCCTGCCTTGCATTACCCAATTGTTACACCATGATTCAAAGCACATCAACATCGTTTATCAAAACCACTTATTTCGTGGATGTCTGAAAAGACGAAGGGCCGAGGGATCTTAATAAAGAAATGAAAGAAGTCCCATTGGGACAATTGCTTGGAAAAGTTAAAAAAAAACGCTCTTTCTCTGCGTTTTCAAATATTTGTATGCGACCAAATTTTGTAAGGGATCATTCAAATTCCAATCATTGGTTGTTGAAGGTGTCATCTCTCTCTCTCGTTTCCGTAACTTTTCTCGGAACAAACAGTCCACCATTCATTTCTGCGGAGAGAGGTTAAAATTTTGGTCATGACTGTGATTCCACGGCCATCTCCGACCCAATGAGAATTTCCAATGTTGTATTATCTCTAATACTTTCTTATGTATTTCCAATTAATTCCATGAATGGAATTCATGGAATCAAAAGAAGAAGTAGCCAAATGCTCTGAGTTTTAATTTATCATATACGCACGTATATACGGAGTTATAAACGCAGAATAGAGAATTATAATTTTCCGTCAGAAAAGGGCGATTTTTCGACAGGTAAACTCGTTATGTGAGACCCTGATTGAGAAAATGTGGATAAATCGTATTCCCACGTGTATTACATTACATTCTGAACCACATTGTGTAGTCAGAGTACACGATTTGTGGGTCCTTGATACCGAAAAGTTGGTTTGTGGCAAAAAGCCCGTTGTTTCATCTGTCCGTCCATCCATTTGTAAACAACTCTAAAGCAACTAATCCATGGATGTTTTCCAAAATGAATATTCCCCGGTGACCTGGTCCGACTCAAAGCTCTGCAATTTTGAATAATGGAATACGGAGGAGCTTGTTGAGATCTTCATAGGGAAGGTCAGATTATAGCGTTAAACCGCGTACAGAAAAAAGCGACTAAATTCACGAATAGATGCAACGGGAAAATGTCTATTGGAAATCTTAAGTTACACGCAGAAAGCTAGCACGACTGTGTGCCCTCTTCAACGCTTACATAAAGCCGTCATTGAAAGCTAACAGTGCAATACATACGATGCCATATTACTTCAGAGCGACCATTCACACAAAATAAAATGCAGAAAGCAAAGAACGGACACATGAAAATGTAGCTTTGTGAACTGCCCCTTTGTTGACTGGAACGTTTTGTCTGCAGAGGTGATGGCGAACCCTTCCCAGAAACGTGCTAGTTATTCGTTCGAAAATTCTGAAAAGCGCAAATATTCAGAGATGTGAAGTGAAGTGTCATTGTTCAGGAAAAGGGAAATCTAACAAAAGTGCGAGGCAAATACTTGCCTACAATACATAAATTACTCCTTAAAGAAAAATCATTTACTTACATACACTTATCCTGCTATTCACTACACTACCTCACATAACGGAAGACCTGTCGGCAGCTTAGAGCGTGTGTCTTGCTGGGGCTCGACCCAGCTGGTGGAAGATACCTGGTTGAAGGAAACCTCCACTCTCTGAGTGAAAGGCGGTGCCTAAACTCGCCACCCAGAACGGGAACTTTATCGCAACCTCCCGCAAAATAAACATGCACTACACTTATGGGACTAATGACCATATCAGTTGACTAGATGGTAGGTAGTTTCCTAAAACGACTTTGGAAAACCAGACCAGAATGTTGGGCTAAAATAAAAATTAAACCCGCGGTTCGGCATGTGCTTCATTCAGCAAATGGGATATGAAGTGTGATAAGCCAACAACCTTGGAATTAGTTTTTTATAATAAAATCAACATTTACCGTCGGGATATGGCAACGTTTTCAGTCAAGGAATACGCATTGTTTGGTTAACGGATCACCAAGGGTTGATTTGCACACAATTATGAAAAATGACACATACCAAACCTAAAATTTCAGATAATAATTCAGAATATTGCGAATATATTAAATTATCTTTTATTCCGTTAATTAATTTTCAACAAAAATTTTTTTTAGAAAAATACAATATCAAAATAAGCAATTTCATATTAAATAAACATACATATATAAAACAAAAAATATCCTGTCTCTAAATTCGAACAAATAATGTAATATATTCTTTAAAATGCCTACAATGTAATTGCTGTTACGTAGAACAGACCCACAAAATTAAAAGAATGTGTAAGAGAACATAAAAAAAGCAAAACAAGTAGATTGAAAACAAAACTCATTAACTAAACACAGAACTGACTATGATCATCAATTTGATTTTCTTAAACCTACGATATTAAATAATCAAAATATCATTCCAGGATGACGAAAGAAACTCTTTATAAAAAATTACTAAACAAGCAGTTAATACTATGAGAGAGATAATACTACGTCATACCACTACGCTACAGAAGCGCCGTATGGTTTGAACTCAGGGCAACACTTAAAAATGTAGTCTCAACCCAATATTTCCAACAAGCAATTTTTGCAATTTTCGAAAATGCCGAGAGTGTGACGAAAATGGGACTGGCACCATACTTTTACCATCCGCTGTTACACACGACAAGGAAATTTGATGAAAAAAATTTGGAGCGGTTTTTGAGAAAATATTGTTTTTAGAAATTGCATAAATTTCAGACACAAAATATGCAAAATCAATTAATTTTTTCAAAAAATTGTACATGAACTTTTTTAAAGAGCTTTTTTACAACGCAGTTTGTTTAAGGCAAATATCGTTATCTTCTATTTTGTAAGTTTGAAATGTTAACTTGGTGCAATTTACGAAAAAATGGAAAGTTCGCTGAAAATGTAACTAGCATAATTTTTTTAAACATGCCTTGATACATATGGAGAGAAACTTTAAAGAAAAAATGTGGAGCGGTTTTTGAGAAAAAACTGTTAAAAATTAAAATTGCTTATTATTTCGAGCAAAATTCCCCTAAAACTATTTGTAATTCGGGTTTTCGGAAAAATAAACATGACCTTATTTCAATATCTGGCTTAAGAGAACAGATTTCATTAAGGAACCAGTGGTGCTACAGAATGTCACAGACTTTCTGGTAGTAATGTTTCCTTTGTGTGGACTGGCTTTACAGCTGGAGGTCTTGCCAACTGCTATGTGTCGTCACCTAAAATATATTTTTTGGCATTTTCTCTACCTTTTGGTTTCCTAATTTCCTTCCTTCTTGAAGAACATTAAAGAAGAGAAAAGCCTTGTCCTAAAGTGAAATTTTGATTGAAAAATTTGAAGACGTTTTTAAGACAAGAGCGATTAAGCATTACTGTAATAGCAAAATTTGAAGCTCTCTTTCACAGAAATCTATTGAATTTTCGACAAAATTAGCGATTTCAACGAACGACAAAATTTTGTTGAATATTCATGTAAAGTACCCTGAAAATGAAAACATTCGTTTGAAACTTCCAAAACCTCACGTTTTTTTCAGATCGATTGGTGAATATAATTTTTGGTGGAAATCGGCTGAACGGTTTTGTTAGGCGTTAGTGTTGACCACAGATAGACGGAAAGACAAACGGGCAGACATTTTGCCGTCAATCGATTTTTCGATATCAAGGACCCACAAAACATGGATTCTGGCCCCATCATGTTTTAGAGGAGATAATTTACAATATATTGGGATTAGATTTAGCCACTTTTTCGTTACCACTGTCCGGCAATTAGTGTTTGTGCCGCAAATTGGTCGTTTTCCAACGCACGTTTACATAACATTCTCTTCTTAAAATGTAAGTACGAGAAAGTAAAAATTATCATGTCAATATATCAATGAATAAAAATTGATTTGACTGTATTTGAAACGCATGTTACTTTTCTATTTTGTAGATTCAGCATGTAAATAAAGGATTAGTTATGCTACTGATCACTCGTTTCTCTGTACGTGTTGCTGTCTATGGACGTGAAACTCAAGAAAACCTTTTCAAGTACTGGTAGTATTCATCTATTGCAAATTGAGGTTTGAAGGTGATAGGTGCTCTTCAAACACTCCTAACTAAGAACGAAGACATCAAATATTGGTTCAATGTTTCATGTTTCATCAATTACAATAATGGCTTGGTAAACATATGACACTAGAAAAATAGAGGTAGATTCCAGGTGAAGCAACAATGCTGCAGCCACTGGTGACCGAAATTGCAGCTTCCGAAATCCTCCGCACGATTTTTCCCGGTGCAGCGGTGATAGTGGCAATTCTGTCAAAGTCAGAAAAAATAAAGATGTTGCCAAAAAATTTGCCAGAGATGCCAGGGTTCTTGCCTCAAATGAACGTACAAGAAATTGTCAATGTCAGACAAGAAATCGGAAGAATTAAACGTCTCTTCACAAGAAGACCCAGACCTTTCCATGGATGTTTCAGCAGAGCATTTGAAAATCCACATCTTTACTAATAATGACAACTTGTTGTTAGATTTTCTTTGTAAATAACTGCATTAAAATCTTGATATATGCATTGACGCGTGTAAATCAACCCTTTCCTTATGTGTGTTTGTGCAAATTTGTTTCATCAAACACAGAGACTTAAAATTTCTTTAACAATACAAAATTGTGCACAAAGAAGGGGATAAAGACAGAAGGAAAGAAAAGGAAAGAAATAATCTGTGAAAATGACCGTACGATGAATAGAGCGTGAAGAATTTTCGGAGATGTTTGAGACACAAAGGAAACTTCCCGAGCTAGCATACAAGGAATTGTTCAATTTATACTTCCTTAATAACTCAACTTACATCAATTCCTACAATATTTTCTGTGAATTTCCTTTTTGTCTTTTTTTGATAACCTGTTTGGCAGCAAAGTGTTTGGCCATAAAATGCGCTGGAACTCACACGTTGCGCAACTCAAGCTTGTTTTATGTCAATGGTCGATGCTGAAATCAGGAACCTCATTACTGCCTGAATATACGAGCGAAAGTGACAACTGCACCCTAAAAGGCCTGCACCCGTCTGGTCCCCTAAAGGGTGCAGACGGCCGAAAGGACTAAGGCTCTTGGTGGTGGCGGAAACGTCCATCCGTACCACAGTTTCCCGGCGGTACTCGCAACGTTAGCGTCAAGATGGCTGCAGTAAGAAAGAGCTAAGTGTTGAGATGAACATTAGGCAGGATTGGGCGCGGGACTTCTTCCCAAACCCACATACAAAAGTCTGACTTAGAACGCGAATCCTCTGACTTCTCTATTCCGGTGATACATCGATAGGGTTAAGGTGGATGCGGACTGGGGGCCCCGAACCTCCTGGGCCTCGGCCTAGGCGGTCCCCAGTTGGGCTCTTGGCATCGTCGTGGCAGTGCCCGATACTCATGAGCAATTGAACAGGGATTCGTCCAGACGTATTGTGAGTGGCACTAAATTAAACTCCGATGCTATTCCGATCAGCTAGTAACTCTGAGCTGACAGAGTGGCCCTATTTAGTCTTAATTAGGGAGGCGATTTCTAAACGTGGTACGCGTCAAGGGATAAGAGCCCAAATTAAAAAATCAATCATCGTTCCATTGTCTTCGCCGGCGTCGTATTCTTGTGAAAGCGCCATTTGCGGTGTCGGACTCAGTTTTGGACAGCCCTACCCGCCCCGCACTCTCCCACGTTGTACGCCGTAGCACTTCGACGGCTCGGCAACATCAACAAGACTCTTAATGAAGCGAGTAAACAGCGAACACGCGTACGAGAGACCTGGAGAAACTTCCTCGGGCGTCCTTATAGCCGTACTTCTAATTTTCCTTGTTTCGCGTACAGCTAAAGCTCGGTGAACTATGCTCCTGCAGTTCGAGGTGTAAGTTAATTGTTGGGGACTTCTGTAGAGAAGCTAATGATAGTATTATCTCTGAAATGGTACTATAAGACAGTATTAATGTGACAAGTGATAAGTGTTGTTCGTTATACTAAATTATCCAAGAAATGTGCTTACATATGTAGAGCTACAAATAAATCCAAGTCGTAAAATAAAAGCCTTTCATGAGGAGGAATTTTAGTTTAAACTGACTTCGAAAGTAATTGTTAAATATTAAAATACGTATCGTGATCGAATCGGTTACCGAAAATTTATTAAAGTATGATTTTCTTCTATCTTAGCTGGTTGAAAACACTTTTGCATTTCTATGTAGTAGTGTAGTATTGTAACCGTCACGTATCTACCTAACTATTTCGTAGTACGCCGAATTACAGAAGTAAATCTGTTATTTACTTGTTTTGTGACGTGTGATTACACCGTCACACAAACTTGGGATGACCTCAAAGTATACATAATGCCCTATCGGGGGTGGGTTCGTCTTTGCTAACTAATATTCATTTAACAAACAAACACAATTTCATAGTTTTAAAGAACAAGTAACATATATTCTTTCCAATATAATCCTTCATACACTCACGTTCACATATTCTCCTACGTGATTACTTTTCCTTTTGATTACACAATGGTAGCTAACTCCTACCTAAACTGCAGTTTTCTGTAGAATAATAGTGACTCTGATCTACATTTACACGAAACAAACAGTAAATACATATGTACACTTCTCAAAACAAATTATCTCTTAATGAAACCCACAATTCACAATTTAAATAACCATCCTGTAAAAAAATACATACAAACAATATACCAAAATTCACTAATACCTTTTTAATCTTAAATAATACTACACTCAATATTTACACTTAATATTCAGCTTCTGCGTGACCTCGCAGTGCAAAATTCTGTTTTACAAAGTCTCTTGACTGTTCATGAAATAACGTTTTACCAGAAACAATTTAACAGCTTTCATTCATGTTCAAAACCTTTTACATAGACAATTCCTCTTAAATGATTTCAAATAACATCAAGTCAATTATGTCTGAATTTAGATAAAGAATTATACACAAGGACGACTTTTATCAATAAACATAAAAATTATTTAGATCTGATTTCTCTTACGACTGCAAAAATAAATTTACTGGTTATCAAGACTAATATTTAGTAAAACTTGTCCGATCAATGTCTGTTACTGAGGAAGCTCATATTACAACGTTTTAATTTGTGCAATCATAATTCTATCTTGAAAGTTTTCCAAGCTGCAATTTAGTAAATATTCTTTCTGCTTTTCTGTGACTCACGACCGGCGAATTCTCCAAGCTGGTCCCGCGCTGAGTAGACGGCTGTCGAGCGACGTTCACGCCCCAAGGTCGTCGTTGTCCTGCGACGGTTCGTGCGCTGCCTACCGCGATGGAATCGAGTATTTCCGTACGCCTTCTCCTCGTTGTACAGCCCAGTTAAACCACAGCTTACACGAAGGTGATGGTCGCGTTAGAATGCGAGTCCAAAACTCCAAATTATAACTTTGTTTTAGTGAAAGTTGAGCCAGTTGTTGAATAAACTATGCTTTTCGGAATTATCAAAATTCTCCAATAGAATTTTCGAAATGAAATCCATAAATAAAAATGAAATAGAATAAAAGTAGAATAAGTAACTGCTCAAAACTAAAACTGAAAAAAAAGCTGTAACAAAGAAACAGAAACACGTCCTATGTTACAAAAATCTCTTCTATATTCCAGCAACGAGAATGTAGCAACGTGGTTTTATAAATTCATTTTAGTCCACTACCACTGTTATTCTTACATTCGTTGCATTACTTGTTTAATATTCCTATCGAATTTTACGTAATCTTGACATATCACAGTGATTAATCCCATGAAAAAAACTTAGACAATTACCTTTTAATAAAGCTTCATTTCTAGGTAACGCCATCTCTTCGCTAATCACTTCAGCGTCTCGATCCGGAAAGAAAGACAATCTCGTCCGAGTCAAGCCTCATGCCACATTCGCATTTCTACAAAAGTTCTGATTGGCTAGGGCGAAAGTACGTTCAGAAATTTGTTTCTAGGTAACGCCATCTCTTCGCTACTCTAGGAACTATTTGTAGGGCAAGATGTCGGGTATTGTCACTTCAATATTTCTTTTGTCATGAGTGTAGCCGATGACAAGCGGTTACAGTATAATGGAGCAAGAAGAAACAATGCGAGAAAGTATGTTCTGCTGTAGCAACACTAGAATAGAGTATTCTGAATATGAAACATAATGTGGTATTTCCCATAATTGTACTTAATTTTTTCCAATGTTTTGTTTAATAATATCAAATTACCATAGTGCATATTTAATACTCTATATAGCGGGAGTTCAACAAGAAAGCTCAAAATCCATTACGAAAGTTCTCCTCTAAACTCGAGTGGTGTGAAATACTGTGTATCATTTTATGTTTTCATTGTCACTACTTTTCAACATTTGTTCCTAAGAAAGCAATGAACTTATGTTAACACGGTTTCTTATTTAATCGAAATAGTAACGATTCGGAAGAAACGTATTTGTATTTATTTCTTAGTGCGCTAACACGCTAGTCTTTGATAAGTTTGTCTTCCCGGCCTTAAGAGTTCTTCTTCTTCTTCTTCTTCTTCAGAGTGTCGAAGAACTTAACCTGGAGTAAGAAGTAGTTGTACGTAAGAAATTTACTTACGTTAAATTAAAAGTAGGAAGTTTATGTAGTTGTGATATTCACAACAATTAAAGAAGGTGTCCCATCATAAAAAGTATTTATTGGAGAGTAAAACTTTTCAAATGCTAAGTAACCAATATAAGCGCTTAAAATGAAGATCAATTTCAAACATAGTATTTGTGGTAGTGAAGTTACAATACTCGTTCGTTCTGTATTATTCATTCATTGAAACACTGAGGATGAATGCGATTTATGCGAATCAGTTTAATGTCCTATGATAAATTACCTTAATATTTAATTGCATAGTTTTCGTGTTGTGCAATAAAAGACATGAGACTTGCGTCGCACGTGGCTGACGAAGGCAGTCGAAGCCAGGAGAACCTTAAGTGCAGGCAGGGGGGAGGGGATTGAAGTAAAAGCGTTGACGTCGGGGAAGTGGAGACGACTGAGGCAACGAGCACTGTGAAACACTGAAAGTTGAAGACAGAGGCCAAGTGGAGATTGGAAATACAGAGGGAAGCAGAGGCGAAGTGAAAAAGGATGTAAAAGACGAGGTGAAAAGAGTAGATGAAATTTCGTCAGTAATATTAGGTTATGGTCGTTTTAAAAATTGCTCCCTTTTCTATTATTTATGGAATTTACTAATTCACGGATCTAAGTCACTACAGCCTAAATTGGACCAATTATTTTGTTTATCTTACGGTTTAAAAAAAACTAAATTTGGGCCATTGTTATTAAAATGCCAAATTATTTTTAAAAAATATTTTTAATTGGCCTTTTTAATGAAAAAATACAAATTTAAAGAAAATGAATGAAATTCCTTACATAGTTTTACACAAAAAAGGTGTTCAAAAATATAACATTTATATGCAATCTAGTCAAAATACAAAAATAACTTGCACATAGAAGTTATGATTTTGTCCATGCAAGTGACTGTCACCACACCCTACTCTCATCTTTACCCCTTCTTTGCTAGTACACGAAGCTATTGCATTATTCGCGGCCTTAAGGCCAAGAATTATATTAAGAAGATGTTAAGAATCTGACACCCGACCATTTTGCAATAATGCACAAAACAGTGATTGTAACCACATTCTTCTAACGTCCAGTGAACTCCCCAAAATTCGACGCGTTTCATTACTGGCATTGACAGAACATACAGAATGTATAAAAATACGAAGTAAAAACTTTCAGAATGTTCTTCTCAAGTACAGAGAAAAACACAAATAATTACAACTCGGGCTCCGTAATTCATGATTTGGAGGTTAATGAGTGTCTATTTTTTCGGTGCTACATGACACTTCACACACTACTGCGCATCAGTCATTTAAATAATGCTAGTGTAATTAGACTCTAACCAACACAGGTCAGCACCTTACGCTGGAACGGATATTTAATGTTTCAAATGAAATGTTAAGATTGATTATTTTCTATCTGAAGACCTCTATTAGCCTTCGCTATGACCATCAAACACTATGTAGTCTGGCAAGTTAGCAAACGCTCACGAAGAGTTGGTTCATCTTAGAGCGGGAAGAATACGTAGTACCACACTTCGATTCTCAAAAGTTAAACGCACGGTCTGACAAACGGGCTCAGCAACAATTATTTTGCCCCTGTAGCATCGTCGACTGGGGGCCCTGGGACGGCGGATTTTTTAATATTAGCTAGGTAGCTGAATCGAATTCTACCGGGCTAACATATCTGATCAGTAGATTTTCGTGGTTTCTCTGATTAACAATAAGCAATGCCGGAGCAATATCCTAGCAAATGGGTTATGGACCATGCGCGATCTTTCTTTCCTCAATTTTGACTTCTTGCTTCTTCTTAACACACACACACACACATAAACTTATGTGCACAACATGACCACACATATCAGGAGACCAGTTGCTTAAGCTTAGGACTTATCCTGGCTGGGGTTAAATTCCGTTGGGGGAGATATCTGGGAGAAAAAAAACGAAACAAACGCAACCCAGCGTGTGGGTCGACGGCGGATCTGTCGTTCCAGCTGCGAGGAATTCTACCACTTCATAGTTATAAAATCCGGTACACGTAGAGGAATCTCAGAAGATTTCTCCAGGCTTCTAGCTAAACGTTTTATCTTCTTATGAAAAATAACTTACTTTAACACATGTATTAATAATTGCAATAATAGACTTATATCAAGCATGTTAATTTTTCATTGATAAATGTAGTTCACTGAAAAATACATTTATGATCAGCAGGAAGAATAAATAATAAGAAAGATTATTTGTACATTTTAAGAAAAAAAAACATTTAAAAATGAGAAAAGTCCCAATCGGTATCCCACAATCAGACCTCCCTATCACCTATAATACCATCTTTACATACCACCATCCCTACAACCCATTACATTATATTTTGTCCAACTAATGTAATATTATATTACAATTGTTTGCCATTACTATCATACTTCTGCAGAAACCCGTTCTTGATATTATTTCATTTATATTATATTACCTTTATCTTCCCAGAGAAATTCAAATAAACAAACGTTCTTTTTACCAAATTCTAACATTCTTTTAACTTATATCGTACGACTATATGCACAAACGTGCGACATCGTGCACAAAATTAGTGATCTTGGGTCTGGTGTAGTTCCATGTTCATTGGTGTGTCAGCATATGCCAATAAATAGATGTTTTAGTAGGTGGGGCAGACCTTCCTGTGGTTTAAACATCCTGAGTTTCCTTATGGGAATAATGATGTAAACAGTCGTGGACCGGATTCATTACTTATTCACAAATGGCCTTACAGTCCGTCTTATTCACCAACACTCCGAAGTTTTGCTTTCGGTGGTGGTGGTGGTTTGGGGTGTGTGGTTGTGGTGGTGGTTGTGGTGTGTGGTGTGTGGGTTTGGTGTGTTCGGTGATGGTGGTGTGATGTGGTGATGTTAGTGGTGATGGTAGTGGTGATGGTGGTGGTAGTGTTGGTGACGGTGGTTTGGTGTGGTGATTGTGGTGATGGTGGTGACGGTGGTTGTGAAGGTGGTGATGCAGGCGGCGGTGGAGGCCTTTGCGTGGCGTCGACGCATCGCTCCTGGGCCGTCGGCACCCCCACCCCACCCCACCCGCGGTCCGGCGCGCACCGCTTCCCAGAGCGCGCCACGGGGCACTTGCCGCCACGCGCCACCCGTCGCGACCGCCGCCCACCCCTCACCCACTGGCCCGCTCCGCGAATCACGCCCCCCGGCTAGCTCACACATGCCACCTGGGGCCTCGGCAGATCTCGGCGATGGTATCGTTGGACGCATCGTCGTAGGAAGTAAAAATAACAACGGATCGCAAATGAAGTCTGAATTGAAATTTTATTGTCTCATCACGGAAATGAAATCTACTTGTATTCATATTATAAGTACAAAATTTTACTGGAGGTTTGAGATTTATTCACAAGTTAACGAATCGCTTAGCAACAAACGGACTTACTTGAGAAGTGTCAAAACACGAGTGAACTTCAGTTCAAACTCTTTCACGAATAAAACTCATAAATCATGTGACTAAAAATTTGGGTTAAAATCACGTGCGTATTCATTAACATATTTCCTTGATAATTTTAGCCGTTACATTTCAAATTGTTTTTACGGTATATTCTTTATTCTCATCTCCTTTTAACTTTCGCATATTTGATTGCCAATCTGTTATAATATTTACAATTTGTAGCGTTTGGGATTCTTTTGCCAAGTCATACTTCCTTGTCAAGCAACATTTCTCAAATTTTCTCTAAATGTAATTTATGTCATTTTCTGTTTTCTCGCATTCAGCGCATTGGATTGAAGCGTTAATTTCCATCTGTGATGCTTCACCAAATCTTTTTGCCATCAGGGCACACGTAGTTGTTTGAATTCGTCACTTTGTTCTCGTTGAATGTCATCTGCGGCAATTTTTGAATCATTTGAACTTTATCTGCGGCAAGACGATAGCGGAAAGTACATTTGTGAATTTTTCGATTTTCGGCACCCATGTAGAGTTTACAACCATATTATTATAAAACCCTATTGGACGGATTGAAACTAATAACTTATGACTAGAATAGTCGAAGAAACAATGTGAATATCGGAGAGATACATTTCTTTAAAATATCTGTATCCATTTTGTAACGTAAAGTAGAAAGTATTATTACTGGATGGAGTTTTCAGTCGTGAAGAAGCGGTCAATTGTTTCCATTTTTTCTTCTGTATTTAGAGAACCTTGGGATGCGCCACTCAGCTGTCAACTGTTTGAGATATGAGCTCTTAACGAGGCGTTTTGAGGGTCGTGTTGGGAGAAAGGCATCTCGAGTAAACCATTTTCTCTGTGGTTAACATAAAAGACCAATTCTCGGCGTAATTTAAGGGGAGAAGGGCATTCCTAACTTACCCATGTTAATTTTATGATTTTTAGGAACACGTATCTCGAAAACTACTTTACTTACAGGGTAGAAACCTTCGTTAATGCAAATCACTTCAAAACATCGGCAAACCACCACAAAACATCTGGTATACGATCATTCGTTTTGAACAGGAAGTTTTATTAAATGATGAAAAATACACTGTTTTGGAGTTACAATTCTTTTTACATTTAAGTGGCAGACATTGTTGATAGTTTTGTTGCGAAACATTTATTATAAAGATTCTCAATGATTAATTAAGTGTCAATACTTGGTTTGTAAACTTCTCTGTGATTGGTCAAGAACCTGCATTATAATGAATTTGTATCGTAATGAGTATCATTATGCAACTGGTTGCAGCCAACAAATGAGAGCATTATACAATAGGAGTAGAAAAAATAATGTACGCAACATGTACGAAAGTGTCTTTATGGAACGCATTTCAAAATTTCATTTGCGCGTCAATACCTGTACAAAGGCTTTCTGAACTAGTTACGTAAATGTATGTATGTATTTGGCATCTCGGGTTGGATTAATCCGACGTGTGCAAGCTAGCGATATTCACAGACCTGCTTTTTACTTTTTATCCACACCTGGGGGTTAGGGAGTCATCTGGAGAGCGTGACTTATTTGCATCACCGTGTTCCTAGTTTATTTGGCTGCCGGAGCGTTCTTTAGTCACACAGATGTAGAAACTGAAAATCCATTTTATTAGAAAGCTACAGCTTCACTTTTGACTCGGACGGGAATCGAATGCTGGGCCGCCTCACCGAAAGCTAGCTCGCTGACCTGAGCCATCTGCGAGGATCTAGTACCGCAATTAACTATTACAAAATATTCGTAAGAAAGAAAACGTTGTCTATAGTGACAGGTTTAGAAATATTTATAACTGAACAATCATTGTTAAAAAATAATTGTTTCATCCAGTTGACATTTTAACATTGAAATATTTAATTTTAAAAGCTAATTCATAATATTTTCACCAAAAAAAACTATTTTATTTATATATTACTTTTGATCAGAGTAAATTGATAAAGTGGTCACGAATTTTGAGTACGAATACAAATCTGAAGTTCCCATTTCGCAGGAAGTAGTAATGATCATTAAGGAAACATTCTGTCAAATCTACAGTTTTTCTTTATGATGAAAGTACGTGTTCATGAAAACAACTTGAAACATGTCGCTGGGAAGTGGACATAACTGACGGAGTTATTTTATGTATATTTGAAGACTTTTATGTATTTCTTCTCAGCTGTTTTATTCTCCAAAATTGCAATGACAATCAGAATGATTTGAATAGATACGCATGAGTAGAACGAGTCAGGAATAATTCCTGTAAAATAAACTCCAACTGATTATCTGTCAGACCGACTAAGTGTCGCCCAAGTCCTCCGGGCTCTCCCATCGATCGTCCTCCACTCTGCATTCCTGAAAACCTCGTCTTGGCGAGGACACGCGGGTGCGGCCGGCCGATGGCGAGAGCCCTCAGCCCGCCCGACCGACCGAGCGGCGACCGGCGGCCGGAGCGCGGGTCCATTTGCATCTTGGGTAATTGTGAGCGGAGACATGGCCGCCCACCGGAAATTGCGCTGTTTTGCCCGCCCGCCCGCGCCCCCTCCCCGGCTGCTCGTCCGGCCGCGCCGCCCGATTGAGCGCGAGATGGCGGGGTAAAGAGGAGGGGCGGGGAGCGGGGCGGGGAGGCGCAGGAGGGGCCCGGCAGCGTCGCGGTGGCCGAGCATCGATCGGGAACCGGTCGCGACGCGACGTCCAAGTCAGACGCCGCGCCTTCTCCATGGGGGCCTCCTCCGGGCGCACTGTGGGCTGGGAGCGGCAGACCTCGTTTATTTATTTGGCAGGCGCTCATTGCTGGAACAACTTCCTGCTTCCAGTATTCGAGCACATAACAAAATAATTTGCGTCTTCTAGTTATCTTACTGTTCACAGCACTTTCCGTTAAATCGTTTTTTCTTTCATTGTGACATTGTGTTGAGTAACTTATTTCGCAGGCGTAAGTTACTAAACCGACGTCCTGCTTCCACAACTCTTACATACTTCTTTCTCCTCCCAGCTTCTTCCTCATGACATACGTCTTCCTTTCAATTTTTGTCTTAAATTCGTTGATTTATTTCCTTTAATCCATCGTTTACGCTTTCCTATTTTCTTTTCCTTTTCTGCCTACGTTATACCTTCAAATATATATCTTTATTATGATGCAAGTTTCTTGCCCAATAGACATACATGGAGTGGGTGAATAATTATGACGGGTTGGTATTGGTGTTACTATGTAAATGATGATAATGGTAAGAGGAATAAGAAAACAACAAGAAAACCTTTCGTGAATTTCCTTTTCAATTTGAAATGGATTGTCTGGAATTTAAAACCCCGTACATACAGGTAAGGAGAGCATTCTCACTACTACATCACGCGTCAATTCCATGTCGTGTAACCTTTGCAGCCACTTTTACTGTTTAGTAAGAACCAGGATTTATTCTGCTTCAATTGAGCTCCCAACTTTTCATCTTATCCTTACCCAATTCAGGTGCACTTCTCTTTTATCTTCTTCCTCTCCTGGTTCTTCTCCTTCTCGTTTTCGTCTTTTTCTTCTTCTTCTTCGGGTTTTCCTCTTTTTCTTACTTTTTTCTCCTTTCTCTCGTCCGTGACCCAGATAATATTATTGTCGCCGAATTGCATGGGACGCGTCAATACCGAAGTGTGTAACACAATAATATCAAGTGGGCTGCCCAACAAAACAATTGTTTGCAAACGATTACCATTCGCGGTGTAGAACTCATATTATTAATCGATAATTACATTTATATGATTTCAGTTCGGTGCTCCAAATCTAATGCTACCATAATCAGGAACACAGATCCACAGCACTTCCAAAACTGTTTCCGAATCGCTGAAAACTGCGAAAAATCACGAGAGCGTGCGCCGCAAGCGCTGTTCTTCAGCCAGGTCCTATGCGAAGGCAAAAACCTGACGCGCAAAGCCCGCGCAATCCTATAAAAGCTCGGAGCACTTCCCGCCGCGAAGACCGGCCGGGCTGCGAGCTATCCCGCTCGCAATCGCAGTGCTGGCTCCCGAATTAGCCAGCGACTTTGCGCTGCAATTCGCGGACGCAATTTTAAACTCCTGCCCTCGATGGCCGTCGCCAGCACGCCGAGGAATTAAAGAGCGCAAGAGGAGTTTTTATCAGTAATTGATAGGCTCCTAAACAGCAAAAATTCCGGTCTCTCCCTGTAATTGTAAAGGATTTCCAGCCGGGCCTCCGAAACGAAATATAAATTAGTCCTTTATCTGCGAAATAAATTTCCGCCCACCCACGATTACGTCATCAGAGCGGTCGGCCGTTTTTTCTTCGAACAAAAGAAGATCGTGACTGTGGCGCACAACTCACGGCGCATTCGCCGCCGTCACCGCCGCCGCCCCCGCCCCCGCCCCCGCCCCCGCCCCGCCCACGCGGTCATCGCCACCCCGGTGAGGACTGGTGGAGGCGGAGACGGGGGTTGTAGAGAAGACCGAGTTATGAATTGGTGTCGGAAGCACTGGGTTACGGAGGCAACGCCGCATGTAGTTGAGGAAACGAACGACAGTCTGAAGGGGTCGGAGGAAGAGATGGATTCTTACTTGTTGATGAGACCATCGAAACACCGGAATGATTTAAAGGAGTTGGAGGCACGAATCTTCAGTTATATTGCAGAATTACATTGAATTAATATGCAAGAAACCAGAATAAAGGTAGTGGATATTATTTTGACAGTGATTCAAGTGCAATGGCAGAAAGCCGAAATAAAAACTGTTGCTTAACAATTTAATTACTACAAAACGAAGAGATTGTGGCATTTATTGTGATGACTCCATACAAAATAAGTGACAATTGGCTCATCTTTGGCGTTCAGGAGAAGTAGAAAAGTGGCTAGGACGATGACGGTAAGGCCAGTGAAGAAAAGTGCTATCATTCCGCCTTCAAACGAACAACAATGAATCAAAAGGTAGCAATGCAACCTTCCAGAAGCAGCGTCGACATTGAAAATGAGATGATTGGTTGTGCTCAAATCTGGTGATGTATTGAATTCGTCCGTTCTGGTGGTTCAATGCAGAGCTGCCCAAATGCACGAATTCGGGACTGCAGTGGCCGGCTACAAGGAGTGCCCGCAGTGGCCTGATGTACAGGTGCAATAAGTCAGAATTGCTCAAGTGGACGGAACACTTGGCGTGACTGTGTTTCTTGCTTATTTGCAGGACATCGGAGTGGCTGGACATCCTTACCCGGGGAGAGAATGTTCGGGCTTGATCCGTTCAGTCTAGTGGAAGGTCAGTAGGACGGGGGCCACTGAATCTTCAAAAATAGTGCCAGGAAAATAAAAGAAGTTATAGTCGTGAAGATGGTGACACTTTCACCATCAAAAATGGAATAAGCAGAGAAGCTTAACAGGTTACTGGTGAAAACTTCAACAGAAAAAGAATTAATCAAATAAATCAGGGTTCACTGGATAAACCAAGCATTGTAATGAAGCGATGATTCCAGGCAAATTAAAATATATGTTTGCAGACGTTGCGATCTATATTATGAAGTCCTCTTCAGTGTCTGAGAAGTCAATTATCAACCAGTTACAATCATTTAGTACATAATATATTACACTAATATTATTAGTTATAAAATATAAACTGTGAGACAGGGATGTGTTACCTGTAAAATTGCGTTGTTAGGTATACATCTTGATATAAAAAAATCAAAGACCAGGAACATTTAATCGTTACCATTGTGGTCTACGTAACATTGTTGAATGTAGTTCGATGGCCGGGCTAACCATTGGGAATTTGTGTTGCACAAAAGGAACTCTCAACAAGTTTTCCCGTGACCTGCGCCTCTCCTTCCAACATGCTTCATCGCAATTCCTCTCATCATAGTTGTCGCTTCCATATACTCATTAAAACTCCATTCATGGACTTCATTGATTTCAGCAATGGTTGAACCAAATAAATAAATAAACAAACAAATAACCAACTGGGGGAATGCAAATGATGCAAATGATGGAAAAAATGTGGGAACGATGGATCAGTGGTGCAAGAAAAGCCATTCACCCCTAAGCATATGGCATCTCCTTACGCAGGGCTCGAACCACCAGATTTCGACTACGGTCGCTTCGCCGCTGCGCAAAGACAGGTGCAAGAGGAATAGAAAAAGCGAAAAAGAAAAAAAAGGACAGCAGCAGAATCAAAGGAAACAGTGGATACTACGCACACTCTCAGAAATGTCTGCAATACTTTTAATGTAAAGTACATGAAAGTAATATTCATGTACGTAAATCAAATTTAATGTATACGTACAGTAACTTTAATGTACCTTTACATTGACTTGTACGTGAAATTAAAGTTAATGTAGACTATGTCAAGTTAACAATCGTACATTAAATCTACATTGGTTTTAATTTAAGCATTGGATTTAATGTACAGATCGTAACTAATACATTCGTACATTAAATATACATAAAATTTAATGTAATTTCTAATTAAACAGTGCAGTTTCCATACGTAGCGGCAAAGGAGTGGAAAGAAAGGTAACTGGAAATGGGGGTCGTACAAGCAGCGTCAGCGGAAGCAGATGTTGGGGCGTAAATCTCCCCCTGCTTAACCTCCAGACGCGCGCTGAGAGCCCTCCATCACGCGCTGAAAGGCGACCGCCCTCTCCCGCATTGGCGACTTTGTGTTTATTCTTAGATGCGCCCTCACGAAAGAAGCGCCAGCGCCATCTTTCATCAGCGAACGACGTTAGTGCGTAGTAACGCTGGGCAGTCGCGCGTTAGAGGTCTCCATCTCTATGCAGTTGCCATAACGTCAGCCATGATGACAACGAAAATACATTTACGATGCTGAGGGTGATGAGCTGAAAACGCGCGTAGGAGCTTGACAACGGTTTCAGAAGACTTTTTTCGTTCAAAGTTTTTCTTGTTTTCTGCACATTAGACAAACGGGGATTTGTGTTTTCAACACTTTTACATCACTAAATTTGGGCCCAAGTTTGTTTGGATCTCTTGGTTGTTGATGAACTGGTAATGTTTACCAGTTAATAGTACACAAACATTCAACCTGGAATCAATTATATCGACATGACTTTTCTCTCAAGTACTCTGTACCTTGAGTCTTTTTATAGTCAAGAACATGTTGAGATGATATAAGATTAGGAAAGTAAAAATTACTTTTCATTTTCATTCTTAGGGATATGTTGTTTAAATTTAAAATTTTAAAGGGGAAAATTCCTCTTTGTGGATATTTGCATACAGAAGAAAATATAGATGATTGAAATCGAGAATTTTTAAATATTTTTAATATTATATAAATTAATTAAAAGAAATCATGTGATTGCTCACGGCTTCGAAATTATTTGGATAATATTTCCTTTCACATACTCATTATTAATTAAAATACACAATTGAAGTTTTTCCTTGAAAAGAAATTTCCTTTTCCTTTAAAATAAATGAAATTTTAATTAAAATATTCAGGGAATAATTTTGTTCATATGGAGATTTAATTTATATAATTTAGTTTATGTAATTACTAATGACCAGCATTATTAATTCTATGAACCCACAATTATTATTCGTTTTATAGAATTCCTCATGCGCTTAATAAATTAACGACTTTTTTGGTGATATGGGAAACTCTTCTATTATTATGTCGTTCAGAGAAAACTAGAATATATATATATATATATATATATATATATATATATATATATATATATATAAATTTTAGAAAAAAACGTTCGAATCAAAAGGGCAGATTTGATTGAAACTTCCTGTATAACACTGTGGATTTTCAAAGAAAATGATTGAGAGAATTCATGAGGAGGCTGCGATAAGGCTCTGATGTTTAGAACACGGACAAATTGCGTACTCGGGCGAGAACTCTGTCATGTAGAAATCCAACCCTCCTTTCTCTCTCCCACATCTGGGAGAAGGAAAACTATATTGGATGTGTCTGCTCGTATCTGATTTCGAGATATTTCCTGCCTCATTTTTATCACAGGGGGGCTCAGAGTTTATGTTGATTACCATGCGGTGAACATTACACACGGGTTTTGCTTTGAAAATCAAGTTGAAGGACGCGTACTTTTCGAATTGTGTACCATCGATGTAAAGAAGCAGTCCGTTAAACAGTCCCTGTGCTATAACATAGGAACGAAAAGTAAGTATTTAGTAGCATTTTTAGTAAATTAAGACAATGAGAAAAGGAAAGATGTACTCTGTTTTGCAGTAACCTGTCAGTTCTAACTACATATCAACTTATGAATGATTGATGAACGTTTTACAAAAAACATAGGTAGATAGTATATCAATTTTTTTCTATTGTAAGATTTGGAGTGATGCTTTTCAGAATTTCTTTATACGGAAGCTGTACTTGTCACTTCTTGTTAATATTATACAAAATTTGGAACGGGTTAAAAGATCGCATTATAAATGTTTACCCCGAACTGGATTTGCGAATACTTTCTAGCACCTCTGGACGATAGTCGTATTTATCTGACTGATTTCTCGAAGATAAGGCTATCTGACTACCAATTTATATTATTCCAAATCCCATCCCACCTCAGAGCTTCATTCATCAGAAGACATAAAACGTTTCAATTTTTACCCCTAGTGATAATAAACCATTGTCGATTCACGACGATGAAGTAAAAAAAGGAGATGAAAATCACGGGATTTGGTCGGAATAAATTAAGAAATTAAAACATTAATTTGCCGACGTTTCGGAATATTTTTATTTCATCCTCTGTGATGGTGGTAAAACATAAAAATATCAACATTACAGACTTACAAATGGCAGTTACAACTTAAGCGCATACTATTCATAATGATCACAAACTGTATTAACCTCACTACAAGTTACACCTTTCGAAAACCTAATGGCAAGAAGCCAGTGCAATTCCACATGGAGAAACGCTTCCGTATACGGAGCGAGTGTCCATCTCGCACATGTCCACCCCAAGCCAAGGCATCGCAGCAAGGGAACGAAACATCTACTGCGACTCAGTTATGCGATCAGGACTTCGTGCTGATGGTCAAGCAAGCGTTTAACCAAAAACATTAAATTAAACTCAAACCCAGCAAGTATTCAGTTTAATTTCTTTCTAACGTTAGTACAGCTCGTGATCATTAACTACTGCGCGTTGTAAAGAACATATTTATCTATTATGGGCTTATGTTGTAAAGACATATCCTTTCGACCTGTCGAAAGGAAAACGTTCCGCGTTGTGAAAGCCATAACTCAGAAATGAAGCATTTCCGGCCTTGTAATGAACTATTTTTATTGTCTACATATGGGAAATACATACATGAAATTGTGTCTCCTATTTCTGAAATACATTGTATTATGCGCTTATGTTGTAACTACCATTGGTATATCTATAATGTAGCTGTTTTAATGTTTTACTACCAGCACTGAGGAAGGATAAAAAATATTCCGAAACATGATTTATTATGACATTATTTTTTCCTTATTCCCTTTTTATTTATTCGGTCTTCCGTGTGATTGCCCTCGTAGATCGGCACCAGCGCATCCACGCAACGCAGGCAGTGCGCGAGCGCCGCTCAGGCCGTTGGCGAATGCCTCCAACGACTTCAGGGCAGATCGGGAGGCGGCAGCGCATGCGCGCGACGTCCCCACTCAAGGACAAAGCATGCCAACGCACTGGATCTTTATTCAGCAGCCTGCTGCAGAGCGAGTGTCCCTCATCATGATATTCACGGTTGGGAGTCTTTAGCGGTACTCATGAAATTAGGGTTATGTTGTGTTAAGGATAGTGAAAAAGTGGAACAATAGTTTTAAATAATTGCTTTCCTTCCCTGTCGCATGAAGAAAAGACACAAGTAATTGAGTAATGAACGATCGTGATGTAACCTGATAATTTCAGAATTTAATTTTCAAAACGAGAACCGAAGAATGGGAAAAGTGTCGAGCATGTCTTTTTAAATAATTTAAAGTGTATTATTCCAATCTTTGCAATAGAAAATACAACTTCATCATTGTTATTATTTTGCGTCTATCATTCTTCCAACATTATAATTTAAAACAATTAAGGATTTTGTTTATATAATTCAATTTTACTCTAAATACGCAAGCGAAAATAGTAGTGTGGGGGTTAAAACTTTCCTTTCCTGCCAACGCCTTAGGTCCAGCGTGAAAAGACGTCGCAAAACATCTTAATTACGCGAACGTAGACAAACTTCAATTGTGTAAAGAGTAACTTAGTGAGCAGCAATATCGCAAAATATTCATTCTCATGCCATTTGGAAACACATTTAACTTATTTTGCATTTATCCAAATGATGCGAAAATTATTTTGCTCTTTCTCTCCTTAAATTGATTTTCTCACGTCCCTTAGTAAGCAATGATAAAGTGCCCTTCTACACAATTTCCCAATTTTCATAGTACATTTTTAAACCATTTAAAAAATCTGAACTCTCTGGGAAGCTGGAGAAACTTTCATCTCATGACACTGTTTGAAAATGACCGTATAAAAGTCATAATTAAAAACTTTGGTGGGTGTGATTCCTAATACCCTGAAAGGTGGACTGTAGGGACGCCCCCTTTTTAATGCGATGCTTAATGAGTGAGTTAACGCGAGCAGGGCGGCGGCGAGGGAGCCTTAACGACCTGGGACAGCGGTCAGCGCCGGGAAGGCCCAGGGGCTTGGGGCGTTCGGGGGCGGGGGAGGCCGGGCGGCGGTTGGGAGGGGGCGGAGGAACATGTTCGGGGGAGGCGGTGGGGCGATGCTTCGGAAGATTCGGGAAGGCGAGGCTCTGCGACGCGGGCGAATCCCAAGCACAGAAGAAATTAGCTTACGCCGCTAATGTTTTGTCACCCAAGGGTTGTTTAGGTGTATTTTTAAAGCGTTATCTACAAAGTGTTTAAGTAGTAGTAACGTTCAAAAATTCATATTCGTGGTCAGCCTTTAAAAAATGATTAGAGTGTAAAGATTGTCCGTCTGTCTGACCTTAACCCGAATGTTCGAGGGTGTAGAGAAATCAAATTATATAGGGAATTTAGAAAAAGTGATGTAGATACTGTCGTTTTCTTGACCAATAAATGTTTTTAGAAGCTCACTTACAATTAGGAATCAGATCCGGGTTCTTGCGCACGGAGCCTTGTAGGTAAAAACAAAGGAAGTCTAAAGATTTAAACATTTCCATTGAAACTGAAGGTATATTTGAATCAGCTCAAAAATTAGGAGCCAACTAGTAATATAGTGGAGAGACGAAGTCAATACGTCCTTAACAGGTGAGGAGATAGGCGAGATGTGAAATGGTCAGGCTTGAGAAACTTCGTAATGCGTGATGCGTAAAGGCTAATACGGGGCTTTACGCATCATAAGGAAAGTAGGAAAGAAGAGAGTCAACGAAATGACAAATGAATTACAATGCATTATCAAATTAGTAATTTGATACCTGGATATCAAATCTAATGTTTCATAAATTATCCAAGATTAAAATTATATTTCTATTATAAATGATGCAACGTGTAAAAAAACTAATATTAATTTCCACGTTCCCTGCGGAAATTTTATGGAATTTAATTGTTTTCAAAGAAAGGAGACAATAAATAATCTAAAATGTTGGTATTAAATAATAATGTATTACCTACCTGCAGATATTAAATAGATTTGTTTTACGGATTATAGTTGCTCCTCATCAGAACTCAACTATTTTTAATTGGCTCACTAGCTCATTGAATGCTCGATGAATGGGGATGCTAGTATCACGGTAGCTGCATCTAGAGCGATATGACTCTGCCGAACGGGGACATGAGATCGCTCTGAAAGATAGACGTAAAACAGGAATACACACAGACACAGTACACTGTCAGAAATTACATTAAATGTAATGTACATTTAATGTACGGTGTAATGAATTTTAATTAAATAGTACATTAAATGGAGATTAATGTGCATTTTTAAATTTAATGTTAAAACGACTTTACTTATGTACATTAAACGTAATTGTACACGTACATTAAATTTAATGTACACGGACATTAAAATTACTCTACATGAACATTAAACTTAATTTACGCACATGAAAGTTACTTTCATGTACTTTTACATTAAAAGAAATGCAGAAATTTCTGACAGTGTAGAGTGCAAGCGAGAGAGCTAGGCAAAGCGAGCGCCATTGCGCTGCCACTCGGCGGTGGCCGAAGCGGGCGAGTGTTGCGGGTTGGTGCGGGCTGGGAAGGGCGGGATTGTCGAGGGAGGCCGCGTGCCCTGAGGGCGGCGTGGCCCGGAGGGGTGACTTTCAGCCAGGACTCGCTGAAAAGTTTCAGTGAAGCCAGATTTAGGGGCAGCGTTTCCCCGCAGGCAGGGAAGAAGTCCTCGCGTGAATTTCGACAAGGATTACCCGCAATTGGCGATGAAACATTCACTATTTGAGGCGCCACAGGGCCTCCGCTGCGGGCAGGAAGACTTCTTTCTCTGATTCTTAGATGTTTGCTCCCCACCTTCACGGGATTGTGTTGGTGTGTGTGTGTGTGTGTCTGTGTGTGTGTGAATGTTAGCTTTTATTCATGACGAATTGGACTTTGGCTTGTCTTTTAGTTTCTCTTCTTCCTGTACAATTCTTGTACTTCTTTCGTGTTCGCTGCATAATCAATTTCATCGTGTTTATCTCAACGTGTCCTCTTTTTATAATAGTTTTCACATCCAAACAACATTTTAAAGCATTGCATACTTATACTACACATTACAAATACATATTTACTTATCGCCAAAGCAAATGTCATTTACATAAACTGCTTTAACGAGGCATCCAACTACTCTTAGCTTTCATGCAGAAGTCGCCATCGGCCTCAACTTCCGGCGGGTGGAGAGAGATCTAGATGGAGACGAGAGACCAAAGCAGCCTCACTCAGACATTAGGTCGATGGAGACAACCACGGATAGAGGGGGAAACGTGGTGTTAGCAATGTGGTCATAGCGGTAACAGATGTGGTTAAGATAATAGGCACGTGATACGTTGGGCTCTATGTAGGTAAAACCGCTGATTACAATGAAAGCTAGGCGAGCAAATGAGCTTGATAAATGACAGCGGAAATGATGATGGTTTGGAGGCGATACAAAATAAGGTAGTAATTGCCTAGTAATAGAGAGGTAATAATATGTAGCTGTGACGCCGTACTCCCAGTAAATAGGCATAATAGTTATAACGGTGGTGGTATAACGATTTTCGCGCTGCGATTTTGGTATGCGCACAGGAGTTTCTTTCGCAGTTCCACTACTGATTTAAATGATTTGAAGGGGATAGATGAAGGATTAGGTGAGCTCGCGACAAGGACACCATAAGATGCACACAAGGTAGTGGAATCTGGTGCTGAAAGAAACGAAAAGATTGTCAAGTCTGCTATCGAAAATTGGGAAGCTATTCTAGCGGAGGACTCAAAGACGACGAGAGCAGTGACTAAGATGATGAAAGCATTGCCGAACATACGAAACGGCACCGATTGACACAATTCACTGGAAATAACTATCGGTGTTTCACTGTACATATGTTCTCACATTATTTGTAATTTTTGAAAATTCATAAAATTCAAAAAATACTAAATCTGAGCCATTTTTAAGCATTCTTTGCTCCATCCGAAGAACACAATTAATAAAAAAAGTAGTAGTGCTACAACAGCACATGCTTATCACATTATTTTTAAATTTGCTAATTTCTAAAATGAAGAGAGTTCAACGAAAACGACACCACAGTATACGAACGAGATTTATCCTCTTTTTGGATATCAGGTTCCAATTAAACGAGTGTTTTCTGACAAAAATTTCTGATTTCTGCGGTATCATTCTTTTTGTTATGTATGTACACGACAAAGAATACGATTTCCTAGTATGGAGACAAGAAGTGAGTTTTGAATCCTCCAAAATATGCAGAAGCTATGGCAGCGTAGGCTGCAAGTGATGATGTAGTAAAGTGGCTAAGACGATCGCAGTAACCAATGCACGATCCCTTGATTGAGTTTTTCGTGTTTCCGGGCGCGTCAACTGCTTTGGTACTAGTCCTGTTCGTGTAGTGCAGGTTTTTCCTCGGGAGATGGCACTGATCTTCCCCCGCTGGATGGCGAGATCCGGCGCCGACCTAATGGGGTTTCCTCCTAATAAGGACTCCCATCAGTGGGGCACCGCCTCACCCGGGACAAGCTCTAACCTCTCGACCGGTCTCCCGGAATATGTGGTAGTGTAGAGCATGTTAGTGTGTGTGTGTGTGTGTGTATGTGTTTAAGGGGAGGGGATAGGAAAAGGAAGAGGAAGAAAACATCGCGCGCGGTCCGTTTGTTAGGGTACTGCTCCGTCATTCGCCTGGTGTTGATCAGAGAAACCACGGAAAACTACCGATAAAAGCAACTGGCCCAATGGTGTGGAGCAATTCTCCTGCAGAAAGCTGTAGCTGAAAAGCTAGTGTCGAAAATCCTGCCGTCGCACCGTCGGGACTGGAACCTAGGACCTCCGGGTCAGAGGCGCTGCAATGACATCAGTTAATGCACTGAGCTACCGCTCCCGGTCGCACGATCGCCGCGACGGAAACGGTGGCAGGCCCACACAGACGACAGCAGTGGGACTTCCGACTTGGGGCGGGGGCGGGCTGGGAGGTTCAGTCGGGCGGCAGCGGGGAAGTCCGAGGCCTGTGTCAATACGGCGAAGCCCGTTCAGAGCGGAGCGGCCGCGGCCGCGCCACTGGAGAGAGTTCGACAGCGCGAGGGCCAAGGGCGGGCCCTGGGCGGCTTGCGCGGGGAAAGGGCCGTTGAACAACCGTCATTATGCGCCGCTCGAGGGCCTGGCGGCAGTGGATAAATATTGGAAATTCTCGCCTGGCCCCTAAGCGCGCTGTTGTGTTGTTACTGACTAATTACTTCGGCGGCCGGCGCGGCACCGCGCGGGACCGCCCCGGGCCCGCCCCCCGCCCCGCCCCACCGCTCCGCCCGCCCATCTTAAGCGGAGGTGGAACCCGCCCGCGCGCCCCGCACGCACTCGCGTGGACCGACGCCAGCTGCGGGCGATGCTAGGAACACCTCCAGAGATCGCCCCTCGAGTTAAAGGATGGGCGTCGTGTAGGGATCTCAAATGCTTTCTTGCCGGGAACAGTAGCTCAGTGCATCATCTGATATCACTGCACTGCCTCTGACCGGGAGGTCCTAGGATACACTCCCCACGATGGCAGAATTTTCAACGCTAGCATTTCAGTCGCTGTCCGGAGGAGAATTCTAGCGGCCGGCTGCTCTGATCAGTAGTTTTCCGTGGTTTCTCCGATCAACACCAGGCTAATGCAGGTGCAGTACCCTAACAAACGGGCCACGGACCGCGCGCGATCTTTCCTTCCTCTTCCTTGTTCTATTCTCTCCCTTACACACACACACACACTTACACTAACATGCACTACACTATCACATATTCCGGGAGACCGGTCGGGAGCTTAGAGCTTGTCCCGACTGGGGCGGTGCCCCGCTGGTGGGAGAGTCCTGGTTAGGGGGAAACCCCACTAGCCGACGGTAGGTCGGTGCCGGATCTCGTCATCCAGCGGGGGAAGATCACCGCCATCTTTCGAGAAAAGCATGCACTACACTAATGGGGCACTAATGGGATTGATAAATTTAAATTAATAAATTATCCTGAGTAATACAATCCTAATGAAGATATTCTTTCGTTTTGGAATACTTCTGAAGGATAAGAAGAAGAAGAAGAAGAAGAAGAAGAAGAAGAAGGAGAAGAAGAAGAAGAAGGAGAAGAAAGAAAAGAAGAAGAAGAAGAAAGAATTGCTAAAAAAATGCAAAATCTGTATTATTTTAGCAGCAAAGCATTTCACTTTCACACGAACAAAAAAATCAGAAATTTTCACTTGCATCTCGGAGAACCACTACATTAGAAGCATTAAACTGATATTTAGTTTTTCCTAGTGTAAAACTTGCAGTGATTCTTCAGATAAAATTGAAATGGGTTAGATATGCAAAACATGCGTTGCAAAGAGAATTAAAATATGAAACGAATTAAGTGAGTTTATGATAACATTGTTTGTGTGAATCTTATTCAGAAACATTAACTACAAGACGTACGTTTCTCCCATCCACATATACAAAAATGTAAATGAAATAAAGATATTGTGTATAAAATAGATAACAATCAAATTGATTAATTGTTATTAATTGACAATCGAAAAACAATTCATTTCAAAACCGAACTACAGAAATACATTTAATATTGTATCTCTGCCACACTTTTCAAAGTTAGATCAAGAATTAGATATCTCTTGTTATATTAATATTCAAAGAAAGATTGAAAATATCTATCAATATAAAAGTGTATGTGTGTGTGTGTGTGTGTGTGTGTGTGTGTGTGTGTGTGTGTGTGTGTGTGTGAGTGTATCATGGATCTCTTTTTTGCTAGCGTATCTCCTGTTCCTTTTCCTTTATAATCACTTCACTTCACGATTTGAGTAGAACTTTATTAAAAAAATTATTAGCAGAATATTGAGGAACAAGAGCGTACAATTTTGTTTACAAGAATGTAGTAAGTTTCTATTTGATTTTGAAGCCCCTAGGACGAGAACCCCTTTCTTGATCCATTTCGCAAAGAACAGCCACCAGAGGCCGGGTAGCTCCAATCACAGAGGAACTAGGCCCCTCTGAGCTGTGCGCGGGCGCGCTCGTCGAGGAGTTGAACAATGTTGGGCCCGAGAGGGGAGTCAGGGGGCAGGGCGGGGCGGGGCGGGGCGGGGCGGGGAGGCGCAATGCTTGCATTCCTTCATATCCCCGCGGAGCCAGATCTTGAGTAGCCGCGCGGAGAAGCGGAGTGAAATCTTGGAGCGGAGGGGTTGGCAATTAAATTCCGAAGCCCCCGACGGGCGGACCACAGGAGAGGAGGGTCCTGTGTGGGCGTGGCCCTGCGCGCCAGAGCGCCCGGCGGCGAAAGCACAGGGAAGGGGAGTGCCAACGACGAAAACAGACACATGAGGAGGAACTGAAAGAGAAACGTGGGAAGCGAGTCTGAGTCAGAGAGATGTCTCTGCGGCAGAAACAATGAAAGAGAGAGAGGGATGATGAAAAATCATGTGAGTTACGTAATGAAACAAACTGTCTAATTTAATTTTTAAATTTAATATTTTCTCTGCCCGTCTAATATATATAAATTAATATTTAATTCAGAAACATTAACTACAAGACGTACATTAATATTTAATTCAGAAACATTAACTACAAGACGTACATTTCTCCCATCCCCAGGGAATAATTAATTAAGAAGTATTCAACGTAACCCGTTCCAAATTTATAAAAGAATATGGGCGCCAGGAAAAGATTACGTTTGTTCAATTATTAAAATTAATCTTCAACTGCTATTTCCAATAAATTAATATCCGGCTAACTGGGTCGATGGGTCTTATAAGAAATAATCGCTATTGCCAACTAATAGCCGATTATTCGATCTGTCATCTGTACAGAGTGGCCGAGGAATCTGAAAAGAAAATATACATTTCTAGCTACTCATTTGCTGGAATTGGCTAAATGAAAATCATCTTTTATCTTTACAGAAACTTGTAAGTTTATTCAATGTATAGGAAATTTTAACAATACGAAACGTACATTCGGTCATGACCAGTTTCAAAACTTACACTGCAGTACCCGTCTTCGCGCGCTCTTGACCGATGTCGCCGCGTAGAACCATTTTCAATTTTTCCCGGTGTCGATGGCTCCAGGTCCAAATACCATCTTCTTTTCTTCCGTTTTGACACAAGTGTACTCAAGTCACTGATCCTCACCGCCTCACAAGTTGATAAGACTTAATTAATTTTCCTTTTAAAAGTTCCCAGTTCTTTCTACGCGTATACTTAAAGTATTAAAGTTCAGCAAACTATTATCTGCATCAAATACTCCCAGTCCTGTTGCCGAGAAATTCACCATCCATTCAATCCATATTCTAAGTCCGACAACCCTACGCTCCAAAGTAGATGTTCACAATTTCCAAACTCTCAACATCAATGGTCTACACACGATCCGCACAGCACCACGGCATAAGTAGGAATGCATCCATATTCTCCTTTTTCAGCCCTCCAAAACTCGGTCCATACTTTCTACTGTTTTTGTCAGAAAAAATTTGACCCGCTTTCATCGAAATATGTTGTCATTCCATGCCTAGCCAATCCCTCAATTACTTACAAATTCAACTAGCCGCGCCCCAGACTGTCATTACTTTCTCGGCCAATCCCCAAACAGTTTACTTTATCAACTAGCCGCGCCCCGTGGTTCAAAGCAATGCAGTTTGTTGACCTTGACGACAACTCGTCCACCGTTGCTAGGCCGCCATATTTACATATGTCTGTCCGCCACCATTCACCCTGTTTACAATAAATGTGACGCAATACAATGTCCCACATATTGGTGTGTCACAGTAAATTGATTCAGTGGTGAGGTGTAGGTGACATTTACATAATTGGAATGATTGAGGCAGTTTATTGTCAACAATAGTATTTATTTCACAAATAGCAGCTTCGATGGCTTAGCCATCATCATCAGTTTTCCAGGCGGGTTATTCAGGCAGTTCGTTTTGTGGCTCCCAGACAGCAGAAAACTGATGATGATGGCTAAGCCATCGAAAGCTGCTATTTGTGAAATAAATACTATTGTTGACAATGACAACGCCTTCAATCATTCCAATTATGTCACAGTAAAGATGAGAAACTCATGACGAACAGAGGCAATGGCAGGCTAACATTTGAAGAGGAAGGTGTCCATGAGAGACACAAGAAGAAAAGTAAATGAGAGGAAGTGTCACCGAAGGGGCGCAGATTCCACTTCTTCTCCATATGATATACAAAGTTTTTAACGTTTTTAGATCGAATAAATCAAATAAAATGGCAACAAACGTAGGACAATTTGTGGTAATAAGTTTCTGTACTTATCTGAGTTTATTGTTACAAGAAAGTAAGTTTTATATGCAAACAAGCTTTAATACATTTGTCGTTTTTTTGGAATTAATTAATTTAATTTGTGAATTAAAGATTGTGAATGTTAATAGGAAGAAAACATTCGGAATTAAACCTGTTCTTCGCTGTATTTATTATATCATTCTTCTGAGTGGAACTATGATTATTGTTTTACTTGAATTAAAACAATTAATAAAGCACATATTAATTTTACTTTTTTTTAAATTCGTTAACAACATTTTCCGTATTTCAATGTGAAATGGATAAGCCAAGAAACAAAGTACCGCGATGCACCTCGCCAACTCACACTTCATGATCTTCAAACGAGTTGCACAACAAACAGGGTCGGATTAATGATCGGATATTTTACTTTATTTGAAGGTTGAAGTTATAGACTGGACATCGAATCATAGAATTCCACTATATCACACTACAAAAGTAGCGTCACTGACGTAACTCGCATCTTCTGACATATTGTTCTCGCAGAACGTGAACTGAGAGTCCTTCTGCTAACTTTACGTTGTATGATCTCCGGCCATCAATTTCGTGAGTATCCTCGCAGCCCCGATCTCGGCGTAACAGATTGCCGCGACGTCTCTGGAGCGTGGAACCGCATTTTCTGGAACGCGGCCGCCCGCAGTCGTAGGCATTTGTTCTAATTGTCGCGCGCGCTCCGGAAATAGCTGTGGTGGGGGCGGCGCCAGGCCAGGGGCTGACGAACGGCGCGGCCGCATGCATGTAATAAAGCGGCGACGCATGTGTTGCAGCACCACGCCCCCTTCCCTCTTCGCCCCCCCCACCCTTAGGCAAGATTTCCCTCTGTCTGCCCTCCGCAAAGGAAACCAACCGGCCGTCTAGGCGTTCCGACTGCCACTCTTGGTTCTTTAGAATCTCTTTTTAGCACATAGACGAAAAAATAAAACAGGCTAAAATAAAACTACTGCAATTAAAACCTTTAATCTTTAGAAACAGTGCATTACCATATCATTTCTCAATTGCAATATACAAAGCCATTCTAAGACCGCTACTGCTGTATGCTTGCCCCATCTGGATAAATTCCGCAAAAACCAATCTAAAGAAATTACAGATCATTCAGAACCAATTTCTCAGAACCATTACCAATGCACCGTGGTTTGTCACGAATCATCAGCTTCACAAAGAACTCAACTTAGAACTCATTGAACATCATATCACGTACTTAGCCACCAACTTTTATTATTATTATTTACCTCAAATCTCTTCCCTTGCAACCTTTAGACTCGCTAAAACCCGAACCATACCAGAATAAAAAACAGATACCCCTAAAATGTATTCCTCAAAACCTTCTCCGAATTTGAACCAGAATAGAGGACCCAATAGGGCATCCTCAACCTTATGTTAGATTTAAGTCTTAGAAATGTTTTAATTATAAGTTAGTAAGTAAGCCTATCAAACACATGTAAAGTTTATACTAAAACTGACCTATGTATATCCAACAAAAGCAATAAAGAAATTAAAAAAAAAGAATCTCTTTTTGAAACGACTGGTATTCGTTTCCAAGCGTGTAAAAGTAATAATGTAAAGACGCTAACTGTCTTTTAATGCGATTTATGACACAACAGTGGTTCTCGTTGCATATTTCATCTCATTACCTCCCATACCAACCCTCGTAGCGAAGATTTCATTCCCGACGGGAACAAACTGGTTGCTCTAGAGTGATAAGGGGTACGCTTACTTCTTTAGAATCTCGTCGAGAAACACGAAGCGTTATTTTCCGAAGCTCGTTAAAGCTGTAGTGCCGATGGTGCTTCGATCCTATTCGTAGTATATGAAGAACGATTAATCAACGAAATTTCAAATAAATCATTGGATTTTATAAGTTTTGTATACCTAGTTTGATAATCTTCAAATTGTAATTTTTTGAAGAAATTAAAAAGAATCGTGATTATACAATAATGGAAAAAAAATATTACAAACGCTCTCAAACATGAACATTGCTTACACTCTATAACTCTATAAGTCATTTTGATATACACAATAATTAATTAATTAATTATTTAAAGCTGTAAGAAATATTTGTATAAGATAACTCAGTCGACTTAAATTAAGTTTGCAATGTTGTAAATACGTTCTTTAACATATTTTATAGATACAACAACAAAAGTAACTTTGAGACAACTAAATCCTACTTCAAGAAATATTAATACTTAACATACAATTATTCGATAATTTATCGGGCAATATTCGTTGCATTAACCAATTGTAAAGAGTTCAATATTTTATTTGAAAACAAATGAAGTTTTTTGCCATTTTTTTCTTCTCGGAAACTCTGTTATTAAACCTTTCTCTTCATTTACCCATTTCGACTATGACTATCTAAAAACTACCCACAGTATTTCTAACAGACCACAATCGTTATGTGGCATGATTCTCCGACACCTGACAAAAAAACCTGTCTCTCTTAGCCACGGAATCTCTCTCCCGAAATACGAACACGGAATCACCGGAGAGGCGAGGCGCGACTGCGCAGCCAGTGGCGCGCGCGGCGGGAAGTGACGCGGCGATTTACGAGGGCTTCCGGGACTTCCGGCCGCGCGGCCGCGCCGGTGACAGCTTTACGGGCGCCCGCCGCGCTCCTGGCGGCGGCCGCGCGCGACGCGCGACGGCGAGGTGGGGCAGGGCGGACCGTAAAACGGCGCGAGAGGGCAAAAACGCGCAGCGGAAGGCGGCCACGCCGCCGACTGCAGGGTGGGGACAGGGCGGATTAAACTGGCGTAATGGAAGACAAGAATATAGCATTCATTGACATTCTTTTCACTCAAAATTTAGAAATATTTTATTTTTATTTTACAATTGATTGGTTAGCTGATTTATTATTATTATTATTATTATTATTATTATTATTATTATTATTATTATTATTATTATTTTCTCGGGGGTTTCTCACCCGGGGTTCATGGTTTGAGGGGCCTCTAGGCATAGCACATTCCTAGCTTTGCATATTGAGGACTGTGCCAACAATCCGGCAGGTTTCAAGAATGACTGACTTTTGAGCTTTTCTTTTTTGTGGTGTGTTTAGATTTTTGTTAACCAGACCTGTAGCTGTTATTACAATTGGTATAATTTCAACAGACTCAAGTTTGTATATTTCTTTATATTCTATTGATAGGGGAATGTATTTTGAGATTTTTTCTGTTTCTGCCTTATTGATGTTGTGATCTGCAGGGTGTGTAACATCAATAATGAATGCTTCCTTTTCCTCTATGTTATGTAGTAGAATGTCTGGTTTATTTGCCGGAAATCGTTTTATCAGTATGTATTGTAAGGTCGTAATACATTTTGAACTGTTTACTTTCTATGACGGTTATTATTATTATTATTATTATTATTATTATTATTATTATAGATTAGTTAGTTGATTGCTTTTTACGGGCACGTCAAATGCCATGGTCATTAGACCTGTTTTAGCAGTGAATGTTTTATTGCTGGGGGGTGTTCCTTCTCCACTGAATGGCCCGTTTCGACGCCGACCTACATACACGTCGGTGTACAGGGGATATCTCCCACAGGTATCTCCCCTAGCGGGACACCGCTCCAGTTGGTGGTGTATGTGTAGGTAAAGAGAAATGATAGGACCGGAAAAGATGGCTCAGGGCATCAACTGATGACACCGCTACGCCTCCGATCGGGAAGTCCTGGGTTCAAGTCCCGACAGTCGCGGGATTTTCGGCACTAGCTAAACAGCCATATCGAGTTCAGGGGCTATGTGGAGAATGATTCTAGTGGCTGGCTGCTCTCATCAGTTTTACGTGGTTTCTCCGATCAACACCAGGCGAAAGCCGGAGCAGTATCGTAACAAACGGGCCACGGACCGCGCGTGATCTTTCCTCTTCCTTGCTCTATCATCACCTTGTACTTACATACACTTACACTAACTGCATTAAACTGCCCCACATGTCGGGAGGATAGATGGAGGCTTACAGCTTGCCCCGACTGGGGCGGTGCCCGCGGGCGGGAGATACCTTGTTGGGGGAAAATCCCCGCAAGATGCCATAGGATTTCGGCAACCAGCAGGAGATCAAGGCCACCTCCCGCGATAAAAACAATCACTACACTTACGGTACTTACTAATGAACTTAGAAGGCTTATGGCATAGGCTTGTGGCGAGGCTTGCAGCCTTTTAACATTTAGGGAGCTGCGGAGGATGGCGGACCTATAGAGATGGCCCACACGTTGCATTTCATAAACCCATTGGCAAAGCTTTCTCCAACTGTACGCTGGCTGCCATATTTTACTCTCTCTTATAGCCGTCTAGGCAAGGAGGAGGAAAGGGAAGCATTGGCTGTTTTAGTAGGTGATGCGTGATGGCTTGGAAAAAAACGACCATTCCTCAGCGCAGAAGGAAATATTCATACTCGAAGCAGGATTCGAACCCAGGAATTGGGACAGAGACCACGAATGCCGCGACCGACTTATCTTGACTACTCAGGTCGACACTTGTGAAAGGTTCTTGAATCATTTTCAGTTCGATATTTATTCACGACATCCGCGGTCCAGAGGGAAAACGCATGCGCCCAGTCGTGTTTTCTCCCTTCCTCGTTTTCTCCATTGACAATAGCCCCCGCGGCGCCTCACGTCTTCCATGAAGAAATATTGCGCTTGTATCACTTGTTTGATTAACGGAAAACGGCTCCGGGAATATTTATACAAAAAATAAATTCGATACGTCGAACTTGTCTGTTAGGGGTTATAGAGAATGTCCCCAGAATCACGTGCATTCTTATTTTGAAATATGGTCAACATATATTGTGTTCTGCAAGAACACTCTCGCAAAAAATGTGAATCGATGATCTAGGAATACATCTAAAATAAAGTTATTTCCTTGAAAGAGATCCATATTTTCGGAGAGCAGATTTATTTCCACTTTCCCTAGGGGAGAGAAGGTAACCCAGAAGAGAATAGCGTACTTAAGATAAGCAAAGTAACTGACTTGATAAGCTGTAAGATTTGAAAGTCAATGTACAGGTAGAAACCATATCGTGGTCATCTCGTGGCGCAGAGCGACGTTGCTCGCCTTGCATCAAGGAGATCTAGGTTCGATTCCCGTCGAATCTTATGTGAAATTTGTTTCAACAAAACCAGTTTGGCTGCTTCACAAGGGCTAGTCCAACCCCTGTGAAGTGTCGTAAGCCCTACCCCTTTCCTTATTCCTACCCAGCTCTGGCCGGAGAGTAGTGACGCAGGAGCGCGTGGTGGGAGGCGCGTACGCGAAGATGCTACCTGGCGGCCCTCTTGATAACTGACTGCGAGGAGACGTGACGGACATAAATATACAGTAACGGAAGATTTCTCCAGAATATACGTATAAAGTAATAGATTCCAATAGTGCTCAACACCCAACAAGGGGTTAGGAGACGCGTTGCGTCGTGAGTTGACGCAACAAATGTAAAAAGAACGCAGAAATTGACTAGTAATGGCTAATGTGTTGTGCAAAATTTTAATATTCTCCCAAAATATTCATAACTAGGGACAGGCTTTGATGATCTAAAACATCACAAAAATGATCAATAAAATGCTCTTAAAATGTTTAAAAAAATTAAAATGTCCATATTAATGGAGTGAGAGGTATTTAAAAAATATATTTGTGTAATTTTTGAAAATACAAATGATTACACCAAAATGATCATATCCTAAACAGCGCACATAGCTTCATATTAAACGCATTTACCTATTAGATAAATTTGAAGAAAAAATTGTTAGCTATTTTTGAGAAGTTTGAGCGTTTGAGCGTTTCTGAAAATGTAGAATTTTGTGCTCATTTGTACAGAAAACGGTTGAGTTTTCGAGAAACTTTATATAATATTATTTAAAGCGCATATACTCATAAATATAATATAATATTACCGACGTGAGAGACAAGTCAAAAAATTCCATATTTAAAATTTTTGAAAAAACAAAAGAATAGAGAAATATGACGTTTATGTCATAGTATAGGGTTTGTTTGGCACTAACTCTGGTAACTAGGGTTTGTTTGGCATATTGCAAATATTGCATGCACTATTGCACAAAAACTACTAAAATGTTCGAAACAATGTACTTATTGAAAGAGTTATTTACGCACAACAAATTTCATTCCAAGGAAAAATCTATGTCTTCAATTTCGTAGTTGTAGGAAGAAGACGAAAAAATTTCGAACTCTTGCAATTTCCGAAAATTCAGAGTTAACCGTGGAACCGACCTATGCCACTTTTATAAATGTATTTTACTCTATTCTTACAAGAAATTTAAAGAAAACATTTGGAGCCATTTCTGAGAAAATTTTGAAAATGCCCGGGAGGCTTTATGTACAGTACCCCAAATTTTACAGAATGTTTCTAAAAATTTCAAAGCTTCAACTAGAACAAGATCGACTGGGGATTCTTTAATTTGGAAAAGATCGTTCGTGTGGTTTAGGGGTTAGTAGTGTTCACAGACGGACGGACAGACGGACGACGGACGGACAGACAGACGGACGTTTTATTTCCAATTGGTTTTTCGGCATCAAGGACCCACAAAACAGGGTTTCTGGCTACACCATGTGTTAGAGGATTTTTCTCTAACTTTAGCAACTGGTTTTATGCACTTTCTTACCACTAGAGCCCTTCAATAAATTTGTTTTTCCTCCGTTTTTTCGCGCATCATTACATAACTTTGTCTATACAATGTGTATTATTCCGTATACCCGTATACGAGAAAGTAAAATGATATTTTGAAAACCAATACAAAAATGTACTTTTCCAGATAATTAAGTTTAAAGATCTAGTAACATGTTACATTACCTCTGCATTTTTATACCATTAAAACGCACCAGAAGATTTTGAAACTTCTATTTCTTTTTTCTTAGTCTCTTCCTGTAATTTGAACCCATTCCGGTTTTTTTTTTTTCCGGTTTTTTTTTTTTTTTAGTCTTGCTCTGTTTTTCCAAGGAAAATTTCAAAAGCTTTTAGTCTCCCTTTCATTCCATCATTAAAGTACTTATTCATCATTTTCCAATGTACACGGTTCTTTTTCCAAAAAATCCTGTCTTGGAGCAAATTTTCAAAATTTTTGGAATGAAAGGATTCGTTGGCATGTCGGGATTAACACTTAATTAACCATGGTGAAACTGCCCTAGCATGGCGCTATTTGCTTATTTGTTGAAATCTTCATGGACTATTTTGAAAATAGCTTATTTAATAGTAGTAATCCTTTGCTTAAGAGTATTATGTATTATTTTAGATATGTCGATGACATTATTTGTCAAACAATTCAAACAATTTCTTGGTTTCCTAAATTCTTTTCACCCAAATTTAACTTTTAAAATGGAATTGGAACTGAACAATACCCTAAACTTTTTAGATTTAACCATTTACATCGTTATGGTTATAAAGTAAGGCAGTAACATTTGCAGAAGAATGTTCAATAATATCAAGAATTCAGAAACCTCCATAATCTTCTTATTCCACTAAATATAAGAAGTCATTTTTACGATTCAACTTTGATGAAATTATTTATTCGCAGATTCGATTTTGAAGCTTAGATCCATAATGGCAGTTCAACATCTAACCAAAGACGCATTCTTCTCCACAAGCACACATTATCACAAGCACAGCACCAACCACACACACACACACACACACACACACACACACACACACACACAGATCGTTTTCACAAGCACACATGCTCATTACATGCACCCATTTTCACCACAAGTGTACATTCTAAGCACAAGAACATATCCTGATTACGAGATATGTAACACTCATTAAGAAAACTCGTCGCTACAATCAGACATCTTAACTAGAAGCACACATCCTCATCGTCAACACAGCAGAATTTTCGACACTAGCTTTTCATCTAGGTCGAATTCAGTCGCTGTCTGGAAGAGAATTCTAGCGGCCGGCTGCTCTGATCGGCGATTTTCCGTGGTTTCTCCGATCAACACCAGGCGAATGCCAGAACAGTACCCCTAACAAACAGGCGACGGACCGCGCGCGATCTGTCCTTCATCTTCCTTGTCCTATCCTCTCCCCTTACACACACACTTACACTAATGTGCACTACACTACCACAGATTCCGGGAGACCGGTCGGGAACTTAGAGCTTGTCCCGGCTGGAGCGGTGCCCCGCTGGTGGGAGAGTTTTCATTAGGGGGAACCCCCGCTAGCCGACGGTAGGTCGGCGCCGGGTCTCACCATCCAGCGGGGGAAGATCACTACCATCTCTCGAGGAAAAACATGTACTACACTAACAGGACTAGTACCCTAAGCTGGTGAAGCGCCATGAATCACTCACCAACCAACCGACCCAAACGCTGCGGGCGCCGGCGCGGTCTTCCGAGGTGCGAGGTGCGCTGCAGGGCCGCGCCTGGGTCGTGGGGTGGGGGTGGGGGTGGAGTAGGCGCGAGGGCTGTCAGCGCGCATCGCACCCTCCGAGGGCGCCGCGCAGCGCCCGACGCGCGTTTTGAGGCGGCCTCATCGAGGCGCGCGGGCGCGGCTTCGTTATTCGGAATGCGGGCGCCGCGCCCTCCTCCCCACACTGGGCCTCAGCGCCAGGCGCGCACTGCAATGAAATGAAGCGAAAGTTATAACTTAAAACTATACATTGGTTCAAACGAGGGGGTCAAGTTTGTTATTTCCGTGATAGCAACCTTGTGAAAATGTCTTGTTGGGTCGTAAGGCGTGAATGACTAAGACAATAATAACTACATAATAATAATAATAATAATAATAATAATAATAATAATAAACTTATATTTAATATGTAATAAATATTTAAAAGATAATACAGCAGTTATATACATAATGGCTTAAATATGAGTAATGTATTTAAAAAAAAATCATTCATGCCGCGCCTACTGGAACAGATGTAAAATATATTTTTTTTTACTTAAAACGTACATAATTTTCAACTGTATACACGTGCATCGTTCACAATTCTATAATGAAAAGGGAGGAAACGAGAAATGAGCAACGTAAAAAATGGGTAGTAGCGTAAAGAATTGAAATGTCTGAAATTTGCAGAGATATTGAATCCTCAAGAAAAATTAGTTACATTTACTACGTATTTGTTGTTATTTTTGGGGGTCTAGACACATTCATTTTCCTTCACAGATGGATTTTAAGAAATTTCAAAAACTGAGCATTGCATTCTGGGCTTCAGATAGTTTGACTAGACGAAGTCGTTTGAGGGAAATGACCGACATACCACTCGTGTGATGAATATTAAATTTCAAGTGATAATTTAAATAAATACGAGAAAGTGTGTCCAATTTTTCCGCACCAAAAATGTATTTAATATCTGTTGAAACGTTTCGTGAAAGTTCCTGAAAATAACATTTTGCCCCCGATGATGTCGTGACGGCCCACTGCGCGGGGCGGGGGGGCATGCGACACCGCGCCCGCCCGCCCCCCGCACAGCTGCTGCCGAAGTTCGCCCCTCGCCCGCCGGAACTCACTAACGAGCGGAAGAATTAATTCTGAAGGAGGAAGGGCACATGAATGATCACAAACGTTCGATTTTTTACTTGAACACTACTACCACCACAGCACTACCCTGACATCAGTAAGAAACGTATACCACGCGAAGTTTTGAAGCGTAAGTATCCTTCATACAAATAATTTTGTAATTTAATGTTATTTTCTTTCGTTCTCCAGATTACTTTTAGTTCATATTTTTGTCTTCATAAGTGCAGCCGGGTTCCTTGTTACAAGAGTTTTGCACGGGAGGACGAAATTGTTTTAGGAATGCAAGGCATTTTAACATATAAATAATTTCCTATATTCTTTCATTTTTTAAGTTCCTTTAATTTTTAACTCTTCACCCAATTTTAGGGAGACGGCACTTGTCTGAACTTGTGCGTCTGAGATGTAATTATTTTTCGAGTTTATTTAATCTACCGATTGCTTACTTCCATGTGTGTTGAAATAACATAATACAGGTATATTCAACAAAATATTAAGCGAATAATTTCAAATATAAACTCCACATTCTAGTGCATGATCAATAAGACCCAAGTTTTCATCAATAAGGCCCAAAATTAGAAATAACACGTTTAAAAGCAAAAGAATTGCAGTGATCAACTGAGCTATCAAAGCATATACTTTCTCGCATTGTTTCTAAATGTTCCGTAACATTATACTAATACATAAACCAGCAAAAGTGTTTTCCACAAGCAACATTTTCAAAAAGGTTAATATTCTATTCATGTAAAATAACCCTCCACAATCAAAATATCCGTTAGAAACTCCCGACGTCACCAATCTCTTCAGATCAATCAGGGAATATTAATTTTGGAAAATATCCACTGAACGGTTTAGGCGCTACAGATTTCTACTGACCGACTGCTAGCTTTTTCATTGATTGTGATTCCGGGCGCGTCACCTGCTAAGGTCATTTGTCCTGTAAGTGTAGTGCATGTTTTCTCTTGGAAGGTGGTGATCATTGCCCCTGGATGGCTAAACCGGCGCCGACGTAATGTCGACTAGAGGGGTTTTCCCAACAACGTATCTCCCATCAGATGGTCATTGCCCAGACGGGACAAGCTGTACGCTCCCGACCGGTCTCCGGCATGAGTGGCAGTGTGATGAATGTAAGTGTGTGGAAAGTGTACGTTAGGACAATGAATGGAAAGAAAATATCGCGCGCGATCCGTGGCTCGTTTGATAGGGTGCTGCTCCGACTTTCTGTTGGTGTTGATCAGAGAAATCACGGGAAGCTATCAATCAAAGCAGCCGGCCGCTATAGTTCTCCTCCACACAGCGACAGAACTCGACCTAGCTATCTGGCTAGTGTCGAAAATAAGGCCATTGCATGAACTAGGACCTCCCGATCCCGGTGGCACTACCCATGCGTAGTGTATATATTGAATTTAAATTTTATGTCGATAGATTGATTAGTTTACTTAAATAGGTTCATACAGAAGCCAATTGATTTGACGTGACATCAAAAGACAACAATTGATTTGACTTTTATTGACATAGATTTAACAAATCGAAAAACAGAGTTGAAATTTTTTTTTAATTTTAAATTGGAAAAGCACGCATAGACACGTTCTGTTTATTTATATTTGTGAGTAGAAGTGCTTCAAATGATTGTCAATGACGTTTCTTGAATCCTCAATAGTTTCAGCAACAACACATTCATCAAAATAAAATCCCTGCTTTAGAATCGAACCTGGTTCCCTTGAGTCAAAATGCTCAATCTGAACACGCCGTAACAAGCACGGCTACTACTATATAAACCAAGCAATAATTGTATCAATTCTAGCATTAGGAAGCCGAGAAATTGAAAATATGTTTTAAAAAATGATTTTGGGAGACACAAAAAGGCAGCCATGAAGAGAAAAATGCCTACTCTAAAAGGTAGTAGAGACTAAAGAGATCAAATCACAAACTAGTGCGAGAAAGTCTGTGGCATTTATAGTACCATTAGTTTATTTATTTACGCTGTTACATACGCTATTACATACGAGAAGAAACTTAAATGGAAATATTTCTTGCGGGTTTTGAGAAAATAATATTTTTTAGAAATTGTATCAATTTTAGCCATTAATTAAGCGAAATCAGCTCGTTTCTCCAATTTTGTAGTTTTCAAATGTTCACTTTTTGGGATTTTCAAAAAAAGGAACCCTAGCCAAAAATGGGCACCATATTTTTTACCGTCCCTTATTACATATGAGTAGAAAGTTAAAAGAAAATATTTGGAGCTGTTTTTGTAAAAAAAATTGCCTGTATTTCGCGCAAAATGACACGGAAACTACACTACATGTTATCGAAAAATTTAACATGAACTTATTTAATGATCCATCTTTAAGGAACAGATTTTATAAGGAAAAAATCTCTATCTTCAGTATTATAGTTGTAGGAAGAAGCCCCCTAAAAATTGCACTTTTCTAGTTTTCAAATTCAGATCGATTGGGAAATAACAAATTTAAATAAAATCCGGTGAACGGTTTGGGCGTAAGCGTTGACCACAGACGGACGAATTGGCTTGGTTTGGTTCTTTCGTGTTTCCGGGCGCGTCAACTGCTTTGGTCATTAGTCCCGTTAGTGTAGTGCATGTTTTTCTCGGGAGATGGCGGTGGTCTTCCCCCGCTGGATGGCGAGATCCGGCGCCGACCTACCGTCGGCTAGTGGGGTTTCTAACCAGGACTCTCCCACCAACGGGTTACCACCCCAGCCGGGACAAGCTCTAAGCTCCGACCAGTCTCCCGGAATATGTGGTAGAGTAGTGCATGTTAGTGTAAGTGTGTGTAAGGGGAGAGGATATGACAAGGAAGTGGAATGACAGATCGCGCGCAGTCCGTGGCCCGTTTGGTAGGGTACTGCTCCGGCATTCGCCTGGTGTTGATCGGAGAAACCACGGAAAACTACCGATCAGAGCAGCCGGCCGCTAGAATTCTCCTCCAGGCACTGACTGAATTCGACCTAGCTGAAAAGCTAGTGTCGAAAATCCTGGCGCTGTCGGGACTCGAACCTAGGACTTCCCGGTCAGAGGCGCTGCAGTGACATCAGTTGATGCACTGAGCTACCACTCCCGGTCACAGACGGACGGACAGACGGACGGACGTGCTATCAATGAATATACGAATTGTCGAAAACTTTTTTTGATGCAATGTTTTGCCTGTCGTCAGGTAAAAGAAAACAAATATTGGTATCTTTATTAGTATTTTCATTATTACATACAAATCCTACTGCAATACACTTTGTTCGATCAGTCCGCCTCTCCCTCTTCGTTTACTCATTTCTGTGCAACCCTAATATTTTACTTACCAACCCCAGACACATTTCTTCTACCATCCCTTTCGCTTCGTGCACTGCCCAACCGCAACTCCTATCTCTTCCACTATCCTAGTCCTTCGCCAACTCCCTTCCCTACCGGCTCACCCCTTCTCTACTGCCTACCCTACCCCACCCGCAACTCACCCCTACTGGTCAGGAGTGCCGAATTAGCTTCGTAAACTCGAGATCACAGTTCGATCCCAATGGAGGCGGTTAAACTGCCCTCACATCTAAGGAAGGATAATAAACCTGGCCACCGAATTTTTCAGTGGTCATAACAGTCTTGCCTTGAGAATACAGTTAAAACGAGGCAGACGGATAGGTATCGTTCTTTGTCGATAATGGCAGCGCTAGAACAAGCATTCTCGGACTTTTCTGCGTGCTGGACTCGTCGCCGAGAACAATCGGAACTGTCTTCGTGTACGGCTCTAACCATTTTGCTACAACGACGACCGTTTTGATGATTTTCTTATCAATCCATCCTACAAACTCAACATTTTATTGTAAAACGAGGAAAAAACCACTCGCCAGGATTTTAAAAAAATAGAAAAATTAAATGGGAGCTACATCTTGATAGATATTATAATTCATTTTTTCTCCTTCTCAATTACCGGAAGGATATTAATAACAATGTCTTCTCAAGTGTGTTCATGAAAGTATATTCTTCATTTAAACGGTAATTATGTTACAATAGTTAATAAGCAAATAGATAATAACAATTGAACAATTCTGAGCTTTAACAAATTACATGTCGCTTTCCAGGAGTATCTGATATATATTTTCAAGACTTTAAACAGTGTTGGTAAAAATATATCCTAATGTTGTAACGTAATTATACTGCGCAAAGACGTGTGAAAATACTTTTTCATTATATTCAGGCATCGTGGTATATACATTTGAGAATAACATAACCAGACATATGACTTCGCCGTGACATTCTGATGCGCCTATCACAGATGATGTATTGCCATCATGTCACCCCTACATCCATTTTCTTTTCTTTTTTCGAATGAACTCTTCATCCTCTACCCTACACAACGCACCCTCCATTCATCTGGCGTAGTTTTCTTGTTTTCCGCGCCACCCCTCGCCGATTCATTTGCGCCTTCTCTGCCACTGCGAGGCGTCGACGAGGGGAGGACGAGGGATTGACGAGGGCGGGACGAGCCAGCGGACGGGAAGGCAGGAATGAGCCACCCGGAACAACGAGATGCCCCGAGCGCGCAGGAATATGAATTACTAGAGGAGAGTCCAGCACACAGCGTCTGGATCCAACAAAAGTGGCTCATTTCAACACTCGTCATTGTTTACTTCAGAAATGAAATATATATTTGAATGTAGTCTACTTCTGCTATCACAAATTTCATGCTCTCATTCCTTTCGCAGTTTAGAGACATTGTAATGCTGCGAAAAAATGGTGGATTTTCGACAGAAAAACTGTTATTGCCGGGCCCTAGTAACGAAAAAGTGGATAAATGTTGTTTCTCTCTATATAGTGAATTACTCCCTCCAACACTATCAATAAATCTACTCTGAGACGAGGAAGGCTGAGACAGAATGTGTGTTGAAATAAGTGTATTATAACAGTAGAAATCATAAATCACATTCTCTGCCAATGCATTTTCACTATGCCAGCAAGAATAAAGCGTCGTGACGAGATCAAGAACTTCATAGAGGGAACGATGCGCCTAAAATAGGATACCGTGGTGGCCATGGAAGCCACTTTCTCCGTTGCCGAAGAGGTTAGACTCAAACCTAATCTGGCGATAAAAAACCGGGAGGGGGTTCAAGATGATTGTCCGCCACCACGATGGGTATAGATAACCTTCTGAAATCAGAGAAGGAATACGCTGTAAAATACCAACCAGTTATTACCCTGGCAGCCCAACGCCAAAATCCTGCCAGTGGTGGTTGGAACCTCTGACGCTATGCCACAGTCGGTGCCATTTAGACGTAGGGAATCATGTCTTAAGGTAATCTATCTCATTAATTTCTCTCAGAAGCTCTATTAAGCTCTACACCCAATTTGACAATTACGATGTAACGATGTAGAATTACTGGTAGTAAATACAGAAAAGGAACCTCTTAGTCCCCTGAACAAAGAGCTGGTTTATAATATCGTAGATAATTCTGCCCACAAGTATATACATCATCAAAATTTAAAATATATACAATTTATTTTAAAAAGTCATTATTCTAGAAAATGTGAATCCTCGACATCAATTTAATTATAATTAAACCCGTCTTTAATAGAAACACGGGACTTTTTACAAGAAAAAGTACGGAGCAATGATGTTGTTGATAAAATCTTTTTATGATGCATGTTGCTCTTGAAGTAAGAGAATAAATTAAATAGAATTAATGTCTGTCACGACGAATTATGAACGTGTAGATGGACGACGACACATACACATATGATTTTTGTATACCAAGATTATAAACGACCTTTTCTGTTGCAAGAAATTGTCCATAAATGGTCATTTTACAGCTCAAATGATGATGTATTAGCATTTTACGGCTGGAATGATTGCGTCATCATACGTTCAGCCAATCGTAACGAGAGAATCGTGGGGAGATAATTGTATACAGAACAGTTGACCCCCGTTTTCTAGCACAGATATCAAATACACGAGACGTCACGCAAAATCACGTATTTCGCAAAATTAAGTTTGATTCTCTTAAAATTTATAATGCTGTTATACAAAAAATTGCGTATGCAACTCTTTTATAATGTTGCTTTATTGCATTCTTACAAAATTTGAAAACTTATCCCTAACGTCGCTCGATTTCAAAACATGTACTCTGGCCATAAAAGTTAACATTATAAAATAAATGCATAAACTACAATTGTGCATTCATGTATAATAATTGCCAGTTAATCGGCATATAATGATCGGCCAGGATTAACCAGTTGCAAATGTTATTTCATCGTATCTTTCTTGACCGCGATAATGGAATAAGCAACATTAACAAACAAGTAGCACTGGATAATTAATTTCAGGTGAAAAAGGTGCACAAGTGTGTGATTTAATATTCTTTTGTCACCTCTTTAGATGCGATTTCAGGACAACGCCTGCCTTTAAATATTTAACTTGAAACCATTAGTATTGTTTCGTTCCGATGTTATCTTTCATGCAAAAGCATAATATTAACAATACATAACTTCTTTACCACTTTGGCTTCAGAAACATATAGACTGTGATAGAAGCGTAGAAATTATTTTTGTATTTTTATATTGCGTTGCACACTGTATATCCCCATAACTCAATGCGCATTCCCAAGGGCGAAGACCTGTTGTATAATCGGCAACATTTGTGAACAGCGAGTGTATTGCAATTCCAAAGACCTAAAATTAGGTGCGACAGAAGGGCCACGCCCATAATTTGAACCCGAATTCCGTCAATTCTCAAATATCCTTCGTTTATAACCAAAAACAGTGTATTATTTTCTTCGGCAAAACTTATATAAGAGCTTTCATTATATCATTGAATCACTGTACTTCTCGTCCTTAAAGAACCGACAAGACACTACTATCCAGAAACGAAGCCTTTCTCAGTAAAACGGACCGGGAGCGGTAGCTCAGTGCATCAGCTGATGTCATTGCACAGTGCTGACAGCAACAGCATTTTCGACACCAGCTTTTCAGCTACATGAAATTCAGTCGCTGTCTGGACGAGAATTCTAGCGGCCGACTGCTCTGATCGGTAGTTTTCCGTGGTTTCTCCGATCAACACCAGGCGAATGCCGGAGCAGTACCCTAACCAAACGGGCCAAGGACCGCGCCCGACCTTTCCTTCCTCTTCCTTGTCCTATCCTCTCCCCTTACACACACACCCTAATGTACACTACACTACCTCATATTCCGGGAGACCGGTCGGGAGCTTAGAGTTTGTCCCGGCTGGGGCGGTGCTCCACTGGTGGGAGAGTCCTGGTGAGGGGGAAACCCCACTACCGAGGGTAGGTCGGCGCCAGCGGGGGCACTGGACCCAGTGGGGGTAGATCACTGCTATCTCTCGAGATAAAGCATGCACGATACCAATGATCTAAACTATTGAAGCGCTAACCAACTAACCAAAATCAGAAAAATGGCACTAGAAATTTGTTCCTGTAATTGAGGGGAAGGTGGAGTGAGGGTTTGTGGATTTTCTCCACCTGAAGGGAGCACACTGCTCTCCTGTTGGGCCGTCCATTCCGAGCGCCTCCTCGCGCCGCGGCTCTTGCTCAGGCGCACCGCAGGCGCCACGTGCGTCTGGCGGCAGAAGCGCCGACACGAGCGCGGCGGTGATTGTGGCAACGAGCCTGACAGCGGTGCGACGGCGGCGGCACGGGGACGGCGGGCTGCGCCTCGTTATCCGCCGCCGCCGCCGCCGCCGCCGCCGCCGCCGCCGCCGCCGCCGCCGCCGCCGCCGCCGCCGCCGCCGCCGCCCGCCGCCGCCGCCGCCGCCGCCACCGCCGCCCCGCCGCCGCCGCCGCCGCCGCCGCCGCCCCGCCGCCGCCGCCGCCGCCGCCACCGCCGCCGCCGCCGCCGCCGCCACCGCCGCCGTCGCCGCCGCCACCGCCGCCATCACCACTGCCGCCACCGCCGCCGCCACACCCCGCCGCCACCGCCGCCGCCGCCACCGCCGCACCGCCCCGCCGCCGCCACCGCCGCCGCCGCCACCGCCGCCACCGCCGCCGCCGCCGCCGCCGCCGCCGCCGCCGCCGCCGCCGCCACCGCCGCCGCCGCGCCCGCCCCCGCCCCGCCGCCGCCGCCGCCGCCGCCGCCGCACGCCCCGCCGCCGCGCGCCCCGCCACCGCCGCCACCGCCCCGCCGCCGCCGCCGCCCCGCCGCCACCGCCGCCCCGCCGCCGCCGCGCCGCCGCCGCCGCCGCCGCCGCGCCCCCGCGGGGAGCCCCTTTCCCGCCTCCACGCGCCCTACGCGCCCCGCTTCTAACACCACGGACCTTCAGCCTCGGGACCGGCTGCGACACCTCAGTGGCTACCCGAGCGCTCTCTCTGCAGCTTCGTTCATGATAGATCGACTCTTAGTGATTCCGGGCACGTCAACTGCTCAGGTCATTAGTTCCGTCGTGCATGCTTTTTATCGGGAGGTGGCGGTGGTCTTCCCCCGCTGGATGGTGAAATCCGGCGCTGACCTCCCGACAGCTAGGTTTTCCCCTACCAGGTATATCCCACCAGCGTTAAGCTCTAAGACCTGCTTCTCGACCGGTCTCTTGGTGTGTGTAATAGTGTAGTGCGTGTTTGTGTAAGTGTAGTGTAAGAGGTGAGGGTAGGACAAGGAAGAAGAAGAAAATATCGCGTGCGGTCCGTGGCCTGTTTGTTCGGGTACTTCTCCGGCATTCGCCTGGTGTTGACCGGAGAAACCATGGAAATCTACCGATCAGAGCAGCCGACCGCTTGAATTCTCCTCCAGATAGCGACTGCATTCCACCTAGTTGACAAGCTATTGTCGAATATCTTGCCACCGTCGGAACACGAATCTAGGACCTCCCGATCAGAGGCGCTGCAGTGACATCAGTTGATACACTGAGCCATCTCTCCCGGTATCGTTGATCGGGTGGTCTTAGGGATCGGGTTCGAGGGGTTGGGCACTCTCTATACAGTCGTACAGAATTGTGTGAGGGAAGAATTCGGGTGCCGGGCTGCTCTCGTAGGTATTTTTCCGTGGTTTTTACTATCAATGCCAGGTGAATCCCGGAGCAGTACCTAATCAATGGTCCACGGACAGCGCGCGATCTTTCCTTCCTCTTCCTTGTCTTATCCTCACCTCTTACTTACCCACACTTTCAAGCACTACATTACCATACATGCCAGGAGACCAGTGGGGAGTTTGTGAGTGAATAGAGAAACTACTAAAATTAACAATCAGAACCGTCTATACACGAACTCGATAATGCTAAGTGCCACATAATCACTGATGTTTAGCCATGAATCATATTTTCGGCATCCATCCGGGACCGAAATCACAATATTCCAATTATCAGCACTCCCGACAGTGACTCTGCGGTAACCTATGCAACTAGCAACGAGAAGTCCCATTAGAACTAATTCCATTCTTTACTGATGCATCCAATACAAGTCGTACATCGATACAAGATCAATACAAAACGTCAATTGTTCAAAGTATCAGGATTCGACACATCGAGAAAAACCAATGTGAGAAGAGCAATAGAATGTCCCAGCCATTCTCTCCATCGAACTCATTGAGAGGCCATCAGACCACATTTCATATAAGCGCCGCCGGAGTGTCGCATTAGTGAATGTGTCGAACAGACAAAATGTCGAATTAGAGGGATTAAGAAGAAAAATTGTTCACTGAAACATTTTAAAAATTCAAATTTAATTAAAAATATGTATATGTTGTAATTAATAACCACACAAATAACATGGATGATGTAATTATGAAGTAAATATAATAAAATCGATGAATATGTTCTTAACATCACCAAAACATCTTTCAATTATCAATTATTTCTCTGTATTCCCCGTAATGTTATGAAAAATAATAAATAGTCCAAAGGATTGAATCATATCCCTATATAATTTCGCTTTAAATTGTATTAAACTAATTTACAATTTTCACTTATTATTCAATTCCAGATAATTTCTGCAATTTATTTGGATTTTACTATTTTTCAGAGCCATATGTCTTCAGGGGAAGGAGGGCTCGTAAAATGTGTTCTCCTAGCGAGTGTTATGCCGAACCGCAAGGTCACTTGGAAGACGGCATCAACTAAATCTATTGCTGAGAAGAAACAATAGAATAACTTTTATTTAATAGGGACCACCTTTTGGAAAGTAGTCTGCCTTTTCACATTTTCTCAAATTGATATTTTTGTTCTTAATTCCAGGTAATATTAATAGACGAAACTGTTCATGAATATTGGTGTATGAAGTTAATTTAGCAGTGTGCTTGCAGCTTAATTATTTCATGCCAACCAAATATACTGGTACATTTTGAATGATACGCAGGTGTTTCAGGAAAATGTTGCGAGCTTCTAGGGCATACACAAAGCAGTAAAAAGTTATCACCTTTTAATAATAAACATATTGGGAGTATGAATATCATGTAATGAAATACCACACGCGCAAAATTAAACATTGAACACCTGATTGGTAGGAAACTCGTCTTGCACTGGTGTTTGGACAGTATTGTGAGTTCTCATCGAACGATCTGCAAAATGACGATGACAACATGAATATTTTTGTGCTTACTTCTCAATCTTGACAAAACAAATTGAAAGTGAAGAATATAAAGCCCCACGAGTGTTTCCGGCATTTCACATTCTATCACCGCCAAGGATAAAAAACAACAAAAAACCCTCAAAGAGTCTAAGCTTTGATGGCTGAATACGTGGATCGTTATTACCAAACATACGTCACTTCGAAATTTAGTTGTGGTCAAAGCTGAACTATACAACAAAAAAATAATAGTTTCTCTTCCAATTGGCACGTCGAGAGCTTATGCATCTACCTTGAGAGCTATGCACCTACCAAACACCCGTAGTGGATGCGATGCACACCGCGATGCGCGAAAGGTCACGTATGTAACACGTTTTATGAAATTTTCTTCCCTCCTTCTTGGCAAAACATGATCATATTTCACGCCTCTACATGTTGTAGGGCTCTCGCGGTTTAGCTCATTGGTCAGCGAACTCGCTTTCCATGATGCTACCCCGGGGTCGATTCCCGGTCGGGCAAGACTATAATGTGCGTTTTCCTTGCAATGTCCCATTACATGTTGCTGAGTGACGATGAGAAAACTCACTCTCAAGTTGGGAAGGCCAGAATACGCGTAAGGGATGTCTTCGTGCTAACCACACATACGCCCTTAAGTCATAGCCGCGAGACCGGGCCGCTGTTGGTCGGCCATGCGCGGTCTGTCCCGCCAAGTACGAACGGACGGACGAACATGTCGTAGGAGTTTGTAACATTTTTTCTGAGACACTTGTTTTTGATTGATTGATTTTTCGTGTTTCCTGGCGCGTCAACTGCTTCGGCCATTAGTCCCGATAGTGTAGTGCATGCTTTTTCGCGGGAGATGGCGTGTTCTTCCCGCTGGATGGCGAGATCCGGCGCCGACCTACTGTCGGCTAGTGGGGTTTCGCCCTAACCAGGACTCTCCCACCAGCGGGGCACCGCCCCAGCCGGGACAAGCTCGAAACTCCCGACCGGCCTGAGACACTTGTGCAGAAGTATTCCAAATCCGCAGGAAATAAAATGTTCGCAGAGCAACCCCCTTCCCTCGCCCGAGTGCTGCTGCGCGCGGGGGGGGGGCTCACTCGCCGCCTCATTCACGCGCCTAACGACGTGGCGCGTCGGGTTTCACGCGTCGATAGTGAATCTCCTCCGCGAGCGGAGCCAGCCATTCACGCTGCTCAGCCCTCGCGACGCGCCGAGGGCTCTCAGGGCCTGCCTCCACTCCTCGGAGCAGGGTACTACGATAAATTAAATTTTCACCTTTTTCTGTTACGTTTTTTTATCCTGTACTCTTGTGTGGTATTTTAAAAATGTATATAATATAAAAGAAATGTATACAAATACGTTTTTGCTATATATTTACACACAAGAGGCTCTCTCTACATTAAAAAGTTAAACTAATTTTTGTTATTGTCTTCTACGTTATAAAGATGATCAATCATTTAAAATGACGAGGTAAATCAAATAAAACTAGGTACTATAAAGATATACTAACAAATGTCGAAAATATTAGAAATATGGACGACTCCTGGAGTTCAATTATGCAGATTCTTAAAGGAGGAGAGACAGAGGAAACACTGAAAATATCATTAAATGAGTTGTTTGCTATGAAGAGTGTTTGGCTTTTCCTTACTACAGATATACAGAATATCGTATTTAACAACTGTTTGTAGGTTTCAGGCATGAACTTTTGTTATTTGCGGATACAAATATTAATTGTAACTCGTATCATCACTCTAACACTCGATTACTATCCTCGAAAAACTTGCATTCTTCACATTCCGGAATAATTCAGAATTTTACATTAATATTTATGGGAATATAGTAAATAACTAAAAGTAAACCTCATTTTATATATTTACTAACAAAAATACCAAATAGCAAGTAAAATCTAGTAAAAATATTATGTTGATTGTCTTGTTAGATATAAGAAACAATTACACATTTTACAATACAAGAAATATTCTGCCATAAAAATGTAAATGTAAAATATGTGCCATCAATTAATTATTATTGAACTCTTGCTATGTCATTCGAGCAATTCAAGTAAAAATGTTTCTGAGATGTCATCCTATGCAATAATGAAACAAACTACATAAATACTGTGGTATAACTGAAATACATGGGCAAGTATTTTGAAGAGAACATCATTTGTAGAAAGCCAGAGAAACAGGTAATTACTTTATCATCTAGAATGAGAATAATCTGAATACAATCCCACATAAAGGTTAAGAACCAAAATAGCAATTGATTAAAATTCTTATAAATTTGTTGTCATCTTATCTCAGAAATGCACTGGCGCTACCACAATGACCTTCACTTGAAAGGGCGACGCCATTCTATTTTTCGGATTAAGATAGGTAGATGGAAGAAGGTACCCAATCCTGCAGCCGCACTTACGATTAAAAAGAAATCATGTATATCTTAGAGATACAGGATAATATTGCAGTGTTAAGAGTGTGTATTACATTCAATAACCAAGAGATATTAAATTTAACTCGAGATAGCGTTTGGAAACAATGTATGTTAATCTTTTTTTAGAATCATAAGCCTACAGTGGCGAAGGAACTTATTCAGTCAAAGCAAATTAATATCTAATTAAATTCTTATAAAGGTATAAGATAAAAGTACCTATAAAAGGTAGAGATATTTTAATTCGTAAAATTGTTGACAAAAAATTCTTAATTGCAACTCTTTAATATTCATCAGCACGCATTGTAATAACGAAATATGACATATTAAGGCTGGATGTATTTGAACTCGTACTGAACAAAATTGCAGATCTACCGACCTCCTTTCTTAAATGAAGGAAATAAACTTTCGTTCCAGGCCGCCTTTCAGCGTTTATGAATCGGCGCGAAGCTGGGCATCGCGGAGCGAAGAACTGACCAGCATCTGTCTCTTTCTGCACCTCCTAAAAGCGGACCGCAACAGATTCCGCAGAAACAGCCCCTAAACTGCCTCCGGCGGCGGAGCGGCCGCTCCGAAGGGGAGGCGACTCCTCAACGAGCCACCGCGCAGGCCGAGGGGAGGGGGGGGGGGGGAAGGGGGGGGGGGGGGAGGCGGGGAGGCCGAAGCGGCGAGGAAGGTGGGGAGACGAGTGTGGCGAGGCCATAATGAGAAGGTGGGGTGGTTTCGAGCGATGATGTAGGTGTGGTAGCTAAAGTGATGATGAATTTGGTTGATTGGTGATCGCGGAGAGGGGAGTGGATGCAGTCGAGGGAGATGCGTAAATGAAAGGTAGTAAGGTTGCGAGAGCTTGAGGGTTGTCATGGCGAGGCGAGGCAAGGGCGGAAGGAGGAGGGCATGAGAAGGCGAGGAACGAGTTGGCAGAGAAGGCAGCGGACGCAGCTGCCGCGGACATGTCGGCGGAGGATAAGGGATCAGAAGATAAGGTATCGGAAGGTAAGGTGACAACGGAGATAAGCGATGGGGACGGTGAGAGAGGAGAAAATGGAGGCGGAAAACGTGTCTGCGGGAATGTTGGCGAAGGAAATGTCGGTGGAGATGGTCGTGGCGAAGTTGGGTGTGGAAGACGATGGAGACGAAGACGATAGTGATGGAGACGATGGTGACAGAGACGATGGTGATGGAGACGGACGATAGGACGGAGACGATGGAGACGGACGGAGATGGAGACGATGGAGAGGAAGACGATGGAGACGACGGAGACGATGGAGACGACGGAGATGGAGACGATGGAGAGGAAGACGATGGAGACGGAGACGGTGGTGACGAGGGGGAATGACGGAAAGGAGGATTAAACGTTGTGGGGAACGGGGTGTGGCGGGAGGCCGGAAGCGATTCAGCGCCGATTTGGGGATCGGGGCGGCGTGGGCGGAGGCCGTGGCGTCTCAATCCGCGTCCGGAGCGGCGCCGCGTCTAAATTCGAGCGGCGCGCGGAGTAAGGGGAGGCGGCGCGGCGGCGCCCGCCACATCTGGCCACCGCAAGCGCCAGGGGCCCGGGCCGGGGCGGCGGTGGGCGTTAACGACCGACGTCGTCAGCTCGCCTCCGCCGATTTACAACCGACGCCTCCGCCCTGCGCCGCCACGGCCGCCGCTGGCTGACGGGTGGGCGGGGCAGGGGAAGACGCCGGGACCGGCCGCCCCGCCCCGCCCCGCCACTGCCACGCCCAGCCCAGCCCCGCCCAGCACCGCCCAGCTCCGCCCCGCCCGCCCCGCCCGCCGCGCCCCGCCCTGCCCCGCCCTGCCCGCCCCGCCCCGCCCAGCCCCGCCCCGCCCAGCCCCGCCCGCCCCACCCCGCCTCGCCCCGCCTCGCCTCACCCCGCACCGCCCCTGCCCGCCCTGCCCGCCCTGCCCGCCCTGCCCCGCCCTGCCCTGCCCTGCCCTGCCCGCCCTGCCCGCCCCGCCGCCCCCTGCCGGCACAACCCCGCCCTGCCCTGCCCTGCCCGCACGCTTCCGCCGCAGACACCGTCGTGCGTCTTCACCTCGCGTCGCCTTAACACTGTCCGTGCTGGAGCCGGATTAATATCTTCACGGGCCCTATGCAAGGGCCCAAGTCAAAATACTGAGATATTTTTAATCTTTCTATCACTTATTTAATTTCATTATTATTATTATTATTATTATTATTATTATTATTATTATTATTATTATTAATGTATTATTATATCATTAATAAAAATAATAATAATAATAATAATAATAATAATAATGCCTTTATTAATGGCGAGGCTCAGGCCATAGGGCCTGCTCTTCCGCTTAACCACTGAGTTTACATTTATACAGAGTAGTAGCATATAAGAGGGGACGGAAATCTGTACATTTCATTATACTTTCCAAGCTTAGCTCGTACCCTTTCATAATGATCTCAATATATTCTTCATGAGTTTTATTTTCCTGATTTCGAACATGTATTTTGCTTACCGTTGCTTACTTTTCCCTGCACGTTGACGAACTGTTTGTACAAGGCGGCAAATTTCTGTATATTTATACGTGTCCATTGTATTGGGATTGCACGCAATATTCTGTTTAATAACCTGCCTTACTTTCATAAAAACGAACATAACATTAATTCAATTTTTTATGTATAAGTAAATGAACTTATGATACTTTGGTCCAAAGAAAAAATTGCTTCGCGCGCTCTTGATTTTTTGAGGTGCTTTCGCGCCGCTCTCCTGCGTGGCGATGATTGTTCTTCCTCTCTGTCGGCTCACGCGTTTTCGTAATCTATTTATTGATGTTTCTCAAACTTACACTATCCGGTACTTTCCCTACTTCTTACCGCTGATGAGTGCCTAATCCCGAATACTTCCCAGTCAATTATTTATGTTACCTTACAACTCCAAATAATAGAACTAATACCTACACTTAACACCGAACTTACTGTCACCCTCGTCGGCTAACAATAACCAAGTTGAATTGAATTTGCCTTATTTTATGGCGAGACTCAGGCCATAAGGCCTGCTCTTCCGTCTGCCACGCAAATTTGTTACACTCCTTTCACCAATCATAGGAGAAAGAAGGTATTACTTGGGAGACGAAATAGGCAATTCAAATTTAGCTCAGAGGCATCATTTAGGCTTGAGGATCTTTTACATGCAGTAAATGTACTAACATGGGACTGCCGGCTTTACTTCCCCCGAAGGAAGGCCCACGAAGGATTTTTCGCTTCGATTGGGTTCGCAGGCTTCGATCGGGTTTGAACCGCAAACTTGGGATCTTCTTGATGTAAATCAACAAGTTTTACACCTCGTTCAGCTGCTATATTTACACAACCATGTTGTTCGTTCGACATCTAAAATTCGAGAGAGAATCTTCTTGATGTAAATCAACCGGATCTCTCAGTCTCCGTTTTCCCCCCTCGTTTTTGTCTCTTCCGGTACATCTATACTATTCGTATTTTTTATGCGCGTCTATGCTTGTTTGGTGGCTTTGCATGTTTAAACTGTGCATGTACTTAACTCGTTCCTTTCGTATAAATGTTCCTTGACTCAACATTACGTATGGTTCTTTGGTGTATTACAACACATGACAATGCCTATTTGTAAACGGAAAATATCACGTTATGAATATGGCAGAAAGTTCTTCTGCTTTGTTTGCTCGACCGAGAATGGGTTTTAAAACTGTTTTATAAATCCTCCATTTCTAGTAGGTAAACCAAAGAAGTGAGAAGATATTTGAATGTGCATTTGGGGTCAAATTATTTATATTTATAATTTTATTAATGTACAATAAAAATGTATTTATTTCAATAATTTTAATATTATTTTTTTTTTTTAATTATTATTATTAAAAATACCAATTGACATTACTATTATTATTACTATTGTTATTAAGATGTATTTTTATTTGAATACATCTTAATTGTTGCACGTGTGAAATAAAATTGCAATGCTTTATAATAATTTTTATCTAAATTTTAAAATTTTAATTAAAAATAATTCGGGGATCTCAAGTGCGTGCTTTCTCTGCACGTACTACATTAATCCACCCGTCAAGTCCCTTTCAACACAGTCGCTTCCTGAAGACAGTTTTCACAACTTGTGTATTGATTATCGTTGTGCAATCTCCATTTTTTACTACCATTTAAGCAATGACTGACACATCATTTAGGCATCTGATATAAATTTTTTTTTTTTAATTTATTTTATCGATCGACCATATGGCCTTACAGAAGTAGAGACTTTTTATTAATTAACCTTATGAAACTTCCTAAGTTTTCGAGTGTTTTTACTCGGCAAGTAATATAAATATTGTAATTTGATTTTATTTTTATTAGCTGTGAAGATTTTGAGTAAGGATTGGTATAGGTATAAAGGTTTGAAAGTTTTTGTTGTTTTTGTTTTAAGGCGGTTTGAAATGTCTTGGGAAATCTAGATTTGATTCGGTTTGGGAGTTTGCTTGTTGTCCTAGTTGAAATGGCTTATTCTGGGCAGGATGGTAAGAGATTGAAAATTTGAGGATAAGTTGATCAGATGATCAGTGATTGATGGTATTTGGAGTTCATAATGAATTTGTTTATTGGTATAAACTATGATGCGTTAATGAGTCTTCTGAGAAATTTTTTTTGGGAAAGTTTGTAAAGCGTTTATATTACAGGTGCAACGTTTATCCAGGCGGGACAGGCATATGTCAAGGTGGGTCTGATAATACTTTGTAGAGGAGCAATTTAGTTTCAACTTTTAAAGTGGATGAGGAATTAATAAGTGGATATAGTTTGACTGCTTTGCTGTTGCTTTTGTAATACTGCCTTAATGTGTTGCTTCCATGTTAAACGTCTATCTATTAGTACTCCCAGATATTTTGTGGGTGTGGAATTGTTTAACCCTAGGGAGTTGTGAATTATTTATTTTTAAAGGTGGAGGGTTTTGGCTGGAGGGTGAAAATTTTTGTTTGTGCTTTTGTGGGATTTATCTTGAGTCGTCATTTATGGAACCAGGGGGTGAGGTGAAGGTGGGATTGAATATGGTCATATGCTAATAGAATGTTTTGATGAGATGAGAATAATGCTGTATCATCTCATATAAGGTTATGTTAGAATCTGATGATGTGGGATGATCTGCTGTATAGATATTGAAAAGAATGGGAGCAAGTACAGATCCTTGAGGGACACCTGCAAGAATGCTGTGTGTTTTGGGAAAGAATGTAGTTTACTTTGACCTGAAAGTTCTATTTGTAAGATAACTGTGAATAATTTTTGAAGATAATCAGGAATACTAGTTGGTGAATTTATAAGTAAACCTTGATCAAATGCTGTCAAATGCTTTAGTTATGTCAAAAAAGATCATATTGTGCTCTTTGAATGGAAACTATTTGCTATATGTTCGACTAGACGTAATAGAGGGTGATTTGTTGAATGATTTGGTTTGAAACCAAATTGTGTTTTTGTATGGTGTCATTTGAGTTTAAGAAATGAACTAGACGACTGAGAAATTAATTTTCAAAATTTTAGCTATTGTTGGGAGCAGACTAATAGGCCTGTAATTTGAAGGGTCATTGGGGTTAGTTTTGGTTTATTGATTGGTAATATAATAGCGTGTTTCAAGTTTGAGGAAGCAGCACTGAGTGCAGCATTGAAGGTGGCTGTTATGGCTGCAATGCAGCTGAAGGGTTGTTTCGGTTTGGTTTGTAATGTTGTCGTGTCCGTGATTTTTGTTTTTCAGCTGTTTGATGATTTTTGGTTTTTTACTGGGGAGATGAAATGAATAGGTTGTGGAACTGTGGCGTGTGATTGTTTCATAAATTCTGTTATTTCTGTATTGAATTGCTGTTAATTATTGAATTGGTTGAATGTTTCAGAGAGGTTTTTTGCTATTATTTGGCTTTTGATGTTCTGGATAAATTAATACATTGTTTGAAATAAGAGGAGGAACATTGTTTTTCTCTTTAGTAAGTATTTAATAGTTTGCCATTGCTGTCGAGAGTTTGGGTGGATTTGTTGAAGATGCTGCGGGAATTTGACATGTTGTGTTTGGGTAATCATGATTTTAATTTCTTGTAAGTTTGTTTAGTTTCTTTTGTCGTGTGTTTCGGTTTAAAATCATTTGCGTCTAAGGGCCCCTGTTTGGTTTTAATGTGATTTATGATATAATATGGAAGTGCATCAGCATTTGGTTTGTTAGTTGTAATGTAGGAGTAGTTGATTCGAGTGAGCTTTGTGATTGTTTGAATGATATTCATGATTGAGTTGTTGAGATCATCATTTTTGTATAGAGTTGGAAGATTATTTTGAGCTAATTAACGTTTTAAAATAGTTCCAATTGGTATAACCTTTTATTTTGGTGTTTTGATGGTGAATAGTGTCATTTGATATGTCAATGGTAATTTTAATAGGTAGGTGATCTGAGTCTAATTCTGCTATTACTATTTGTTGAATTGTTTGGTAGAAATTTTTAGTTATAACTAAATCAGTATATCAGGGGTACATTTGTATTGTTAAAAAAGAACGTAGGGAACTGGAGCATGAATATATATATTGTTGGTAAGCCTGTATTTGAGTAGTCTTTGCCATGGTAATTCGTTGAGTTACATCCCCAGGCTTGATTTTGCAGCTGAGATCACCAAAAATTAAAGTTGAAGTGTTTGAGAAAATATTTCATTTAGTTCATTAGTAGGAAATTTTGTTTGGTGGTCTGTAGGGCAATGATATTTATTGGTCCGTTATTGGTATAAATTTGATTGCTACAGTTTCAAGGTTATTAGTTGTAGGTGAATGAATTTGTGAGTGTTTTAGTTTACTATTAATAGCTATTGCTGTCCCTCCAGAGGCAATTAGTCTGGACCTGTCACTTCTATATATTTTGTAGCTGCATAACTTAGCTTTCTTTTGGAACAAGATGGGTTTACTGATGCAGGCAACGTGAATGTTATGATGGTGTAAGAAGGTGAAAGAGAGTATCCTGTTTTTAATACCGTTAGCATTGAGTTAAGAATAGTTAAACTCTTTTGGGTTATCCATTTTGGATTGTTGGATTGTAGGTGATATTGCTAAAAGGCAGGATATGTTAGAAGTAAATATTGAGGTTCTTAAATTTATTGATTTTATCGCTTTCATGAAGGATTGTAGAACACGCAGAAAAATTTTAGGAAGTTTGTAATTTTTCCAAATATAGAACATAAATTCTTCACTGTTATCATAGATCTATATTTAAGATAAGTGAACTTGTTGGAAAAGAGGGAAAATGTGTTGAGTGATTAGAAAGTATGTTTATTGGTTGTATTATCCATGTTGATTGATTGACGACAAAGATTTTGAATTTGGGGCATTAGGGTTTACAGAACTTGGGTAACTACTTTTTAATAATGTTAGTTAGTAAATTTTCTAGGTTACTGTGTGGTTATTCCATTGATTAGTTGAGGCGTTAATTGGGGTGTAATTTGCAATATTTGGTCTAGTGGGGCGGAGGAAAATGTTGACTAAAGTTTGTGTGTAAAATCAGCATTGGTGGGAACTGAGTGATTAAATGTATTCATTTTAGGAGGTAGTTTATTATTTGTGTTTCGAGAGTTGTAATTTACGGTTTTGTTCAAGTTTTGGCATAATTTTTGTATGTAGGACATCCTTTAATTAGCTGTGTGGTTCTGAAAACAATTAATACATTTGGGAGTTGCTTCATTTTGGGTAGTTTACATTCTGAGTAATGATGATTACTATGCATCTGACGCATCTTGGGCTGAGCCTGCAGTTAGCTCTGTGAGTGGCCATAACGCTGACATTTTTACATTGTATTGGACCCTGTATTAGTTCTAATATATACTTTAATTCTACAATAATATAGCCTACTAAGATTTAATATTTATCTGGATTCTTCATTGTCAATAAGATCTACTGCCACTGTTTGCATAGGTGTTTTATCTTGTTGTGAAGTCTGGTGCACTTTAATACTGAAAAGTTTTTAGATTTGAGTTCGTTTATAATATCTTCTGTCTTAAGTACTGGAACATCCTTGAGAAACAACTGCAAATTTTTTGACTGTAGGGTCCCTATAGGAGTGGAATTGTACATTGTTTTGATCACAGAAATGTCTGAAATCACGAAAGTCTTTAATTTCTGGAAAATATTTTAATATGTTATTTTCAGTTTTGTGTGAAAGTTTCCCGAGGTAACACTTTAATGTCATTGATAAGGCGGTTATAGTTTTCAACCCCGTGGATAATTATTGGTGAATTTTTTTTTTGTTGCTAGATTTTCATTTAGTTGAATATTGTTATTACTGGGTTTATTTGTTTGAATAGTTCATATCTGTTACTCACTGGTACGGCATAACCTACGTGTTCACTATCATGGTGCCTTTAAGTCTTTTACGCTCTCTGATTCAGTAGATTGGCAGTACTCACATCTTTGTGGAGTTGGTTGTTAATTTCATTAATGTTTACGTTTTGAGTTGCACTTGCAGGTTGTTGATGTTGCGGAGCTGCGTTGGTTGGTAATGCGGCGGTAATGGCGTATAGCCATTTGTGGCTGTTGAGGTTGTTGCTGCTGTAGTAGTAATTGTTGTTGTGTTGCGTGGTGGATGAGTTCTTCCACATCCATATCGCAGGATTGCTTCATTCATAGCTTGAGATACCAGAGAGCCGGTTTCTGCTGCTTACTTCGTGGCACTTATATTTTCCATCACGAGATCACTTCACAAAGTTGACACTGGTTTCACTATACACTGGAAACGCATTTTTCAGTTAAATTGGCTGCTTCCCGCTGCAATGCAGCATTTTTGGTCGCCCAGAACTGGTGCGGTTAATCACTGCGCGTCCTAGGTTACAACTGATAAGTTTGATACTATAACTCAGACTGTGACTACTGAACGCAAAGGTTAAGCGTGCGGAGCGCTCGGAGAGGTGTTGCCTCGACGAGAGCTGGGCTCGAACTGCTGATATCAATTGACATCGTTATGTAGCAATCTAGGCAATCCTAGGATTACCCAGAATTACGTGAATGATTTGCAGTTACACATTATGTGCATTATTCCGTGTATTGACTTGCTTAAAGGCCAATTAAAGACTATTGCGAACCACTAAAGCGAATAGTAACTTTGGACTGTTCTTGTAATCACATTTGCATGTTACCGACGAGTATGAAGCTTACCAGATCCTACAAACGACACTAATAGATACGGAAAAGTTCGAAATCAGGAAATGGTTACAAATACCGGATGAGACAGAATCGTTAGTGCTCATTAGCTCATAGAAACCGCAAATCAGAATTTGCGGTTTCCTGAACTTCATGATACTTTGGGCACGTGGAGCGTCGGAAATAGGTCCACTTATCTGAAGTAATATTTTTCTAGCTGTTATTTGGTCACAGTCATTATCCGTCCAGTCATCAAGAACCAAAAATACATATATTCATCCATTTAGCCCTCTAAAATATAAAAGTAAATATTAGAAGTATCATTTCATTCTCTGAATCGTATCATCTCTTATATTTTCTGCAACATCTCTTAAATGCATATTTTCAATCTCATTTCATCGTATTTGAGCGAATTTATCTTATTATAGCAGAAGTTACCTTGTTTTTGATTGATTAGTGATTCCGGGCGCGCCATTCATTAAGGTCATTAGTTCCTTAAGTGTGGTGCATGTTTTCCCTTGGGAGGTGGCGTGATCCTCCCCCGCTGGATGTTGAGATGGCGACCTACCTGTCGGCTAGCGGATTTTCTCCTACAAGGTATCTTCCATCAATGAGGCATCCCCTCGGACGGGACAAGCTCTAAGCTACCGATCGGTTTCCCGGCAACTCTGTGTGTGTGTGTGTGTGTGTGTGTGTGTGTGTGTGTGTGTGTGAGAGTCAGGGGTGAGGATAGGATGGAAAAGGAAGGAAAGATCACGCGCGGGCCGTGGCCCATTTGTACTGCTCCGGCATTCACCTGTTATTGATCGAAGAAACCACAGAAAACTACCTATCAGAGTAGCTGGCCGTAGAACCGATCGGTTCGGATGGTGCATGAAAGTGTGTGTAAAGGATAGGTAAGGTCAAGGAATGGAAAGAAAATATCGCGCGCGGTCCGTGGCCCGTTTGGTAGGGTACTGCTTACGGTTGGTGCTGAAAATCCTAAAAATAAGCTAGTGTTGAAAGATCCTGCCACCCTCCGGACTCGAACCTAGGACGTCACTACAGTGACATCAGTGGATGCCCTGAGCCACCTTTACCGGTCTGAAGTACCCGCGTTGCCCGAGTATTTATTCATCATAATGAACTGTGAATGGAATGAGTTCATCTCTGTGTATCCCCAATCTGCCTCACACTTACCTACCCTGCCCAGAATCCTCCTGCTCCATCTCCTCTCGCCCCGCCCCACCCCTCCCAGCTCAGCCCTGCCACGCCCCACCTCACTCTGCATCACAGCATTTTTTTGAACTGCAATAATTTTTTACGAAATGCAGGGAGGCAGTAATTTTTCTCTTGTTCAGAAGTTGTTCAACATTTTATTAAGATTGAAATAGAACTATAGATTTATATAAAAAATAAACCTACAAATATTATTTTTATATAAGATAAAATAATTGAAAAAAATACCCTGTTACACTCGACAAAACAATCTATTTTTTTCGGGAAACCGCATTGAAAACGGTTCATCCCTTCCAGAGATTACCCAGGAAGAGCAAAAAATGGTAAACATAATTGAAAGGTTTTTGTATCATCTAAACAAACATTTAATATTATTAAAAGACAACTATTTTGAAATAACATCCAATTTTATTTATACAAAGTATGTGCGGTACACACATAGTAGTTGTATTGTAGGTAGTTACTATATCAATTAAATTTTGTAAAAATAATTTTAACACCTCATTACTATATATATAGGTTCGATTCCTTACTCATCTCGTGTAATTACTTAAACAGATATCATAGGTAAGTAATCGGAAGTTTTGAGTATAGATTGTTCTCGCTTTGCCTGAATTTTTCATTCGGTTTTCCAACATAAATATTTTGAAATGTTTGTGTCAAATTCTTCAATAGGACTTCAGTAATTTACTGATGAATTCATTTCCAATATCAACGGACCTTTTTAATTGAATGGACTTAAAAAGTCTCTCCCAATTCCTGATTTATTTATAGATACAAATACTTCAATCTAATATGTACTACAATATTCAATTAATTACATCAAGCCGGTAAATAATACACACCGTATGTCGAGGATGTGATTTCAGCAATGGAATAAACAAGCCACTATTTGTACCTGATGGCTGCATGCGCTAGTGATGAGCATGTATTCATTTATTTGATTAATCGTCTTCATAAAACAATGTAGGCTTTCACGGCCGGAGTTGTAGTCAAAGATTTTTCCGGGCTGAAGGGCCGGAAGGACTAATCGTCTTCAGTTTGAGAGCTTATTTTCGGGTACGTTTCTTTAGTGTGTTTGTTGAGAGTGATTGTTGTTTTAATGTAACATAATTTCCTCTTTATACGTACATTTCCTCTTACATTATTCGATGTGAATCTATAAAATAGTATCAATAGTAGTATCAGCCCTCCTAAACTTTCAGGCTAGTACCGGAGTCAAAACAATGCGCTACTTACATGTGCCGGCAACAAGGTCCCTCCTCTTGGCCCAGAGTATTGAGTCACTGCAACAACGAAGCCGAGAGCCCAACTGCGGTCACCTGAACTAGGGTTCAGACGGCTGAGAGTCACCGCTACCTGCACTGCCAAGCTATCGACGTGGGTATCGCCGGAACCTGGACAACCTGGCTGGTATCAGTCAACTTGTATCAGTTTTCCAGCCGGACTATGTGGAATCCCGAGTACTCCGAAAAGCCTTCTTCGCCCAATCCTGTCCAAAGATCAGCGCCATAGTCCAACTGGTGGGTAGCCGGGTGGACCCGACTAGCAGGAGTTTAGGATTGCCTTCTCACTGCCTTCATCGTCAAGCTAACGACGTGAGCGACGCTGCGAGACTCAGGGTCTACGACACTCCACCAGAAACCACGACAACCTAAAGGGCTGCATATCAATCGACTCTAGTGGCACGACCGCGAAAGACGCGAAAAGCCGTGCCATATTCCATAGTGAAGACAATTTCCTCCGCCGCCACGTTAGGAAAACCCTAGTATAACGCGAACCAACGGCGGCCATCATTATCGTCTTCTGTTATCAGTGCGGTGTTACAACAATGGGTTGCATAAAGCAACAATGGCTGCTAATTCGTATGGGATATTCTTATAATCATCAAAACTACTTGGTTTTTACAAACATTACTCTTCAATATCATTCTCACATCATATTAAAAAAAGATAAATCTTTTATTTGTTTTCACATTTAAATCAATTAAAGGACTCAACTTACAATAGATTTTAATGTATTTCATAAAGAATAATTTGTAAACGTATAACTCGAATGTAAGAAACGAACAAAAAATAGGAAATAATACACAAATTCTAACTTATGTAGCATCCAACTACCTGGAATCATTTCTCATTTTACGTTCAGGATCCGCAGGATATTCGGAGCGGGCGTCTAAGTTTTTCGATTGGAGAATATCAATTTTGAAGAAAATCGGCTCAATGGTTTGACCCTTAGCATCGATCACAGACTGACAGAGGGACGGACCAACAGTCGTTTTGTCGTCATTCGATTATTCGGTATCAAAGGCCCACAAAACAAGGATTCTGGCTAAATCACGTGTTAGAGAATTTTTTCTATATTTAGCAACTGCATTTATCCACTTTTTTGTTTCCAGGGAGTTTCTATGCCGAAAATTCACCGCTTTTTCCCGCAGCATTACATATCATTTTCTTCTTAAGTACCTTTTTAAGGCGAGAAAGTAAACGGAAAACAAGATGTAGAAGTGTCCCTGAAGAGTATCTAAAGGAGTACTAGTACAGATTCTGATGTGAAATCGAAGCAGTCCCACTGGGAGAAGGAAAATAAGATGATTAGGCCAAACATTTCAAAGTATTTTTAATTCGCTCTTCATAGCGATTACAATGGCTATGCATAAAGGTAAACTTTCTATATAGATAATGGGATGTTCATCCCAAAATTGAACTTTTTAGTTCGCAAACGCTTGGGGATCAAATCTAACTAAAAGTATACCAAAACATATCACTTAGAACATTTGTGATTGTTTCCAAGAACATATTTTCCCTATAGACTTTCAGACCTCGTTACACCACATCACTACAAGCCCTTGGTTCCTAGTTTCGCAGACTCATATTTTTCATTTACAGATCCAATATCCTATTATTTACATAGAAAAATTGTCAGCAATTGCCATGTACCGTTTTTCAAAATCAGAGCAACGAGATCCATCAGTCCCAACGGCGACAGGATTTTCAGCTAGGTCGAATTCAGTCGTTGTTTGGAGGAGAATTCAGGGGCCGACTGCTCTGATCGGTAGTTTCTCCGATCAACACCAGACGAATAAGAAATTAGCCACAGACCGCGCGATCTTTCCTTCATCTTCCTTGTCCTATGCTCTCCTCTTACACACACACACACACTTACACTAACATGCACTACATGCGTTGCCGTGCTGTTGGGAGAGTCCTAGTTCGGGGGAAACTCCGCTAGCCGACGGTAGGCCGGCGTCGGATCTCGCCATCCAGCGGGGGAAGATCACAGCTATCTCCCGAGGAAAAAGACATGCACTACACTTAACGGGAGTAATGACCAAAGCAGTTGACGCCCCCTTGATCACTAACTCAACCAACCAACCACCCGAGTCGAGAAGGAAGCTGAGCTGTGCCTCGTGCAGAAAAATTCTTCCTCGCGTGCGCCTCGCGCGGCGCCACCGCCCCTGGCGGCGACTGCGCCGCCAGCGCATTCTTGCGGCGGGTGCGCGCGGGCCCGGAAGGCGCGCGCTGTTTTATTTACAGCGGCCGCTGCGCCGCCCTCGCAGACCGCGAATTGTAAATTGTGAAGCTGAAATTATTGCCACAATTTTCACTTAGTAACCGGGTGCGCGGGGCGGCTGCGCGGGGCTTGTAAGGCGTGCGCGCGCGCGCGGCCTAACTCTCCTTCAGGGACGCGAATTTATAGGGATCCCCCGAGCGCCGCTCCTTGTTAATTGCTGCCGCCCCCGCGCGCCGGCCGCCCCGCCCCGGTGGGAGGGCGACGGCGGCTCTGCTACGGGGCAGGCGATGGCGCGAGCAGTGGAAGGGGCGGGGGCGGTTTGCGGTGACAATGGTGGTGACGGAAGCGCAGATGGTTTGGCTAAGGTGATAGAGGTGGTGGTGGTGGTGGTAATGGTAGTTGTGGTAGTGGTGATGATGGTGGTGGTGGTGAGTGATGGTTATGGGGGGTGTTGGTCGTGGTGGTGGTAGAGGGTGGTGGTGCGTGGTGGTGGTAGTGGTAGTAGTGGTGGTGGTGGTGGCGGCGGTGGTGGTATTGGTGGTGGTGGGGACGGTGATGGTAGTGGTGTTGGGTGGTTGTGATGGTGATGGTGGTGGTGGGGGGGAAGGAGGAGGCGAGGGGGGGGGAAAGGGTGATGTTGGGGGGCAGGAACGGGGGGGAACAGGGGGGGGGGGACAGCAGTGGTGAGGACGGGGTGCTGACGAGGGCGGGATGATGAGGATGGCGCTTGTGGCTGCAGTGGGGGAGTGGTGGTGGTCGCGGCGATGGCGGTGGCTGGGGCCGGGGCGGGGGGTTGCGGGGGGGGGATGGGGACAATGTCTGGGTGAGAATTGTGGTGAGGGGTGCAAACGGGTGGGAAGGGGATGGATGAATGGTTTAGCGCTTACACAGCAATATGTGGCGAGATGTGATCTCTGACGGTGTACGTCTGGAGAGAGGGCAGAAGATGAGCGACAGAGAAACAGAGACGGTAGAGAAACCTGACAGGAATATGGAAACGGGGGCGGCCAAGGATGGCAGAGGGGGCGGGTACCCTGCGTCGCGGGGGGGGCGACGGAGATTCTCCTGGGTTTGGGGTACGTAGAGGAGGGAAGTGGTGAAGAAAAGAGCGGGGAGGGAGAAGGGGCGGGGCAGAAAATCAGCGGCGAGGTCGCAGCGGAAACGAAAGGGGCAGTCGGGAAGTCGAGAGGGGGAGGGCAGCTGGGCGGCCAATGGATCTCACCTACTCCCACGCCATCTACCCCGCAGTAGTTGCTCATTGTGAATGACCGTTAGGGCTCGAAGCGTTGCGGTTGGTCAAAAAGGACTCGTTTTCCGTTGTTCCTCAATGCGACGGACTTTCTCTAGGACGTGTATCGTAGGCACAGGCGAGCGCCTTTGTCCCTGTAAAACAGAACGTTGGGTTACACTTTAAAAGTTAAAGCTCTGCGTGTACAATATAGGGGAAGCGCGACTGCGACAGAGATACATCACCTTTGAATCCTACAAAGTGAAAAAGCCAAAGAGAATTTGGGTTGGAAATGTTTAAAACATTCCGCACACCTTTGCCCCATGCCACAATATCATCACACAGCGAAAAATAATGCCAACATCCTAATTGCACAAAAGGTTCAGGTATGTAAGAATAACTCTCAAGAAAAATTTGCAGTAATAAAGTTAGAAGAATAAAACAACATAGCAGATAAGAACTGTGACACACTCTAACAGTTTATTAGCTTTCTAAGATAACTCAGTCTATTTACCTGGTGCTTAAAAGTGTCCTATCGAGAAAAACATTTCGGAAGATATTTTTCTCAACTGTCGTATAGGTTCCAAATTTGAATTTTGTTTGTCACCTCGAGAAAGAACATGTTCACAGAGAAAATTGCAAAAAACAAAAAATTGCGGAGGAAAAAACTTGCGATTTTTTTTCTGGGTCATATACCAAGTGACAGGACATTGCCCATACTGCTAGTGTGTTTATATTGTGTATGAATTGCAGAGTAAAAACAGAAAGAATGTTGTATGGAGTATGTTGTATGTCGCCTCTCTTTAGTGTGAAAGTATGAATTACATTATCTGTTGACGTTTCCACTAAAACATTGAAATGTATCTTTAAAATGTATAATTGGTCTATAAAATGCCTTTATCTACTTTGATTATGTAAGATCACACTACCATTCAGAGATCGGTGGGAAGAGTTATTCGAACACAAATTCCACTAATGCTTATGAATTATAATTCATGGCTCACCATTAATAATTTTGGTCAATTTTGTAATGAAAACGAAAAGTATTCAACGGTCTCAAAATCTATGTCCTACAGTCAAGTGCTATCACTATCTATCGTAACCGCTCATAAGTCGGTTACATTGTTTAAATAGCGCGCGACAATGTTAAACTACGACCAAAGCAGTAATAGTACCGGTGAACTACAAGGAGGTGCGCCAACAAGAAAGGACATTCTATATCAGATTCTGAGTAAAAGTTCCGAACGCACTCACGTAGTAGAAATCAACATCCAATCAGGAACCTCTTTGAAGAATTTATGACGGCGCGATCAGCACCGCAGGGAAAATTTCTTTCTTTCTGCTGTGAACCTCCGGACGGAACGGACCTGTACTGTCTTGCGTTGTATTTCGCTTGGACATTCCAAGTAGTGAGTGACGTATATTCGTTGGAGACCGTCGTCGAGCTGTGTTGCTTCGCGAGGTCGGCGAGCAGCAAACCAACGAAGGAAGGTTTTCCACGACGCGAGAGCTAATTCGACCTTGGACGCAGCGGAGCATCGCCGTCTTCAGGAGTGGCAGGAACGTGTCATCGCGGCTACGTCGTGAGTCAAAAAGACCAGATTTTAAAACTTCGACAAAATCCCTTTTAAAAGAACAGTTGAGAGGAGGGGAAATCACGCATAACTAGTGTTTTTTTTTAATTCTTTTGTTTTAGTAAATTGTTCATGCAAAAAGAGTAAAATTTATTTTTTTAATTTTTTGTTTAACTACTGTATTTGTTCTTCTAATGAATATTCTTTTCTGCAATTCATGATTTAAATTGTGTTTAATTAAATGGTAAAAAGGTTAATAAGTTGCTGATAGTAAAACCGCTTTTAAAGGGTTACTAGTTTATTTAAAAGGTATATGCAAAGTGTATATTGCACATGTGAATTTTCTTTCAGCAGTGTATGTGATTTGATGTTTTTTTGTGAATTGTATAAAGGTATTTCATTGTGTTTGTGTAAAAGTGAAAGATTATATTGGGTCATTCAAAGCATTTTACAAATAGAAAAGGTACAATTGCAGTTGATTAATATTTAGGAAATTGCTGAACACTACAGAAGTAAATGAATTTCTAGGTATCAGAAAATTTGGTAGAATATATCAAAACTTTGTTAAAGTTAAAAGTTAACTTGCCTGTATTTATTTTAATATTTTAAAGCAATATATAAGACTGACCCACTCCTGTAGGACGATTAGGACGTAAGAAAATCTTCCTAAATTTTGATGTAACATGATGTTATTAGAGTGACCCGCTCATTTTTATCCCATAGTAGGGAGTGGTCACATATTTGGTGAATACGCGAGGTTCGAATTTGATATAACCTCGTCGTATGGTATCCTTAAAAAAAGTGCAAGGTTACACTATTTATTAGACTGTTACCTTTTCCAGGATCAAGTTTTATGAAATAATCAAATTTTATCAAAAAGTATAATGCATTGGTACTTTTACAAAGTGGATGAAACATTGTACGACATTCATATCGCAACGTATTATTAAACACTCAATTGGTTATGAAATTTAATATAACGCTCTTGTTTGATAATTCTTTAAATTGATATATTAATGTATTAGGATACTTGCATCTAAAATAACTCATATTTTTTAAATATCACTTGTGCGGAGTTTCTTTAAGAATTTCTTAAAAATATTTAACAAATTTAAAAATTATGTAATGCGTTGCAAATACATATCGTAAGTCACAAGTCACAATACCTAAGCATGCACTCGGGATATGACGTGAAAATGAACGTAGCTCACATTAAGCCAAAATCTTGTTCCGAACACCCTCCGCACACTTGACGTTAGCAAAAAAAAGTAGCCTCGCCCAGCTCATCACATTACTTTCAGCAAATACCCATTAGGAAGAAAACTTTTTTGCCTGCTCGACCATCGGCGGGGAGGAGGCTACCCTCTCCGGTGCGTTTCCTTCCGCCCCCGCCGCCAGTCACCGCCCACTCGCACGCACTCTGGCGGGCGGCGCCGCAACCGGAACAAACAAAAGAATAACGATTCGCGCAGCACGCGAGCGGCTGCTGTCGCAGCCCCCGAAGTACTGGCGGTGCTTATACCTATTTACAGGGAATCCCCCCCTCATACGGGTGGGCCGCCATCATTAACTGCGCGGCCAGGACCACCGACGTCTACCGCCGAAAGTTACCCAAGAGTGCAAACAAAGCGTAAATACAAATCTCTCGCTAATGAGATCCGCCCGCCCGCTCCTGTGCAAGTGCCTGGGAGGGGCGCCAGGTCGGCGAGGCGTTGGGGTGGCGTGGGGGAGGAAGGCGGAGAAGAGGAGCGGGGATGTGAATGAGCAGAAAGATGGAGAAGATAGAGCGAGAAAAAGTGTGAAAAAGGTGAAGCTACTGAAGATTGGGTAATAAAAAAAAAAGGGTAGCATGAAGGTTAATGTTAGTGTCCAAAAGAATCTGAAGATATTCGAGTTTCGTGAAGAATTCATCTGTTGATTGTTTCTTCATTACATCATTTTGAATCAATAAAGTTCAATTGAGATGTATCGAAACAATATATAGTTCATGGATTTATGAAATCGCAATCTTGCAACGAATTCTTGGATAATTCGTTTTTATCTCATCATTGTCTTATTTACACGTACTGAATTCCCTTTTTGAGACAAGAGTTATTTCAAAATATTGACAAGCTCAAATTTTACCTTATATTGTAGATATCTATGTTACTATATAAATTAAAATCTTCCAGATTGTTGCACGTACTGAGACTCCTCAAAACGTATAGTGAAATATGTAGGCGAATGAAGTCTTTAAAACGTTGATACTTATCACATCCACTCGCGCTAATAAATTGGAACGTTCTACTGAAATATCAAAATATCCAACCGACCAATAAATGTACGAGCACGTATGAAACATTGTACATTATGAAACGATGATATAATGATGGGTATTAATACATGAGAGTGATATTGTATTACGAGCGAGGTACGAGCGACTATCGTAAACTTTACATGAGGGTATTAATACTCATTACATCGAGTTTCGTCGGTACTTGTTCTATGACTTTTATAAGTTAAACGTTTACATTGAAGTGTTTCGTGGCAGTTGACATGTAGGATTGAGCCAAGGCCACCTAACACTAGCCTCTCATGATGCCGCAGGTGGCTGTGGTTACCAGTCGGATAGCGAGGGATTACTGTGCTAGTCAAATAGGATGATCAAAGTAGAATTACGATCCAATTTATTTTAAATAATATTCCACGAAAAAATACTACTAATAAAAAAATTGAAACTGACAAGCATAATATAATATGAAATGCAATGTAAATGCTACCAATCGAACGAAACACTTACTAGAACGAATCTCAATGATTAATTAAGTGTTAATACTTGGTTTGTTTTCTCTGTGATTGATCAAGAACCTGTATCACAATTAAATCTGTATCGTAATGTGTATCATGATCCAACTGGTTGCAGCCAACAAATGACAGCATTATTCAATGGGAGTAGAGGGAGTAGAAAAACAAATAAGTTCATCAAATTTCAAAAGTGATCCCTTCATTTTTGACCTTTAAAGCTTGATAAAGAGAATAAACTACGTTCTTGAGACGTTTCCAATGAAACTATTTGAAAAAATACAATTACATTTGAAAAAATAAAGAATATTTTATAGAAATTTGATTTAATAATAAGACAATCAATATAACAAGACAGAATACTCACACCAGAGATTTCGACATTCACTGATGTAAGTGACTCATTTACCTTGTATCATGGACTGTATAAACACGCCATGAGTAGAGCAGGAACGCCGAAGCGATTCGTTTCTCAAGTCTCAGATCCTCACTGACCAAGCACAAAGACCTGGAGTAAACAAACCAAGAATAACGAAGCCCGAGCGTTCGTGAGCACCAGGCCTTGGAACTCCTCCAACCTGTCACGAACTCGAGCGCAGTCTTGGCCAGGGCGTTGCGCCGCCGGCGGGCCCCTCATTGTGAAGGCTAAAAACAAGGGAAAGCCCTACAAAGGGCGGCTGGCGGCGCCCACGAGGCGCGCGCCCTTGCGAAGGGCGGACCGAGGGCGCGACCCGCCGCCCTTGACCATCCTTCTTCATCCATCACGCGCTGCTCGCGGCCCATTAGGGCCCGTGTACTCGCGCGGCGGGGGGCGGAGGGTGCCCGGCGAAAGGAGGGTGGGGAGAGGAGAAGGGAGACCGCACCCCCCCACCGGGGACCGAGAAATCAAATCATTGCGACACGGCCAGCCCATCACCCGCGTGTCGGTCGGGTGTCGCTCGAGTGTAGCTGCTCCGCGACTGGGACACGTGTCATGGCGCCAGCTCAGGGGGGGGGGATGCAAGGGTTGAGCAGCGGCCACTAGCACGCGTTGCCGTGTAGGGTAACCATTACGCTTTCGATACTCTTTGCAATACAGAATAGTCACGGCATTCTGCATTTTCTTCTCGACAATCACTTCGTTTCATAATTCACATTGTACTTCGAGTGTTTCTATTAGCACAGAGAGCAGTGTGAAATCAGTTGTCTGACTACCGCCGTGCGAGATGAATATAACCCTTTTGAACAACGCTCCTACATGAATACAGCTGTTCTCCGTGGAAGCAATGCCCTAGAATGGTACAGTAAATTGGTGAAAGCTACTGAGAATCATGCCTTTCCATACTGAACGTCCTAGAGATGGCCAAGAGAGTTTCAGTGGGGACGCGTGGAAACCTGTGATCAACTCACGGCACCACCTGCGGGTGTGCGTTTCTCGATACCACTATCGATCTATCAAAAGTATTTTAACGAGGATAACTTCAACAAGACGCTGAGGAGTCCGCATTCACTAAAATCACCTCAGTTTTACTCACTGAAACAACAAATCCTTAATGTCCCTGGCGTAGTTCACCACGGAACCTCAATTATGCTTTACTGCGGGGTGGAGCCCGCGATAGTGCTTTAAAGTAGGTATTATTTAGGTTCGATTTCGGTTGCTATTTCTTTCGTCTTCTTCCTTCTTCTTGAGAGTTGCGGTGATGCATTTCTCTTCTTCCGTTACATCGCCTTGTTATGTATCATTAGGGTCACCATGTTTTCAGGTGTGACCTTGCACCTGACCTCCCATTTCACACGGTGCCTTAATGGGTTCCATCTCGCGCAGTGGAACAGCGTATGTTTAGCATCGTCTAGTTCGTGCTTGTAGTAGAAGCATCCTCTATCTTTCTGAATCTCTTCAGGTATGTTTCAAAGCATCCATGCTCTGTGCTTGCCTTGATTAAATGGTATGTTACGGACCAATTTTGCGACTTGCCTATTTGGATATGTTAGGAATGAGTATGTGAGCCCCTCTGGCGGTCTCGTCTTTGTCCCAGCGCTTCTGCGAGCGGTGAAACACGTTTTCGCGCGCGCGTGTGTGTGCGTGTATGTGTGTGAAACTATTCTAGACACTAACCAAATTACTCATAAGTGTACAAACAAAGACGATAAATAAGCAAAATCAAGAAAGATTCGACCGTGAAATACATGAGTAGGTAAAGTAAAGAGATGATAAATGTAATGAATGTTATATCTCTGAAGAAATAAATTAAATCACTGAACCAGATCCAAGGAAAATTATTGGTATATTACCCGACTAGGTCCAAAGTACTTCTTTTTTATTTTCGATTTTCCCGTGGATTTTTTATTCCCATATTGTTCCAATCTTCTGTACCTACTTTCTATGAGAAATAAATATTTATTTATTGGCCAAAGTGTTGTGTCTAAATGTAACGTACCAGATAATATTGTTTCGTCTTTTTTCGTTAATGTGTATTTATTTATTTATACATTTGCGTATAAAAGACATTAGATAAGTGGAAAAGGATGAAAAGGAAATGTATTCTTTAAGAACTCTGTAAAGAATCAAAACAATGACACAAGCTTAGAAAGTTTATTCCTAAAGGAGTTGTGAGACAAAGCCGCGTATTTGAAACAGAATATCCTGACATTTCGTTGGGGTAGGAGGACTTTGAAATACTTTTGAGAAGAAGTTGCGAAGGAAACTCACAAAATTTTGGAAGAGAATCTTCGCAGAATGTAAGAAGTTTTTACAAAGCACAGAAATGTAGTGTTAACTACATTTATTATGTACATTTTTGTCATATTTGAAATGAAAAATTTCACTTGTTAATATCTAGTTTGTTTTCAAGTAAATGTAGTTGACTGTCAACGAAAATCACATGAAGAGTGCCCGTTTTGTTGTATAAATTTAAATGCAAAATCTCTATGCTCTGTCGACATAAGTTTATTAAATATTGAAAATGTATGCTCAAAATCTTCAGTGGCTGAAAATGCATTATATTACAAGTAGGTGAAGTTTTGCAGTATATCTACCTCATGGATGTATTTAGGTATGTATTTAGGTGTCAGAAAAAGAGTTAATAAAAGGGAAATAAAAAGTTTCCTTAAACTTTGGATGTGCACACAATTACCCCGTTGTTTTAAAGTAAACCCTATGGCTTAAATTCATGAATGCGGAATTAATATAATAATATCACATTATTCACACTATTTTTTGTTGTTAGGAAATATTGAAATTCTGTCAAAGAACACCTGAATATATTGTAAAAGAGAAATATTTGCTGAAGGCTTTACAAAAAATTATTAATAAAATTCAAAATATTTAATAAGACTTTGGATTGTCTATATAGAAAAATTTATGAAAAAGAATTATAGAAATGATTGAAAATCTTTATAATTCAGTACATCGTATAATATAATATTTAAAATATTATATGTAAATTAATAAAGTTAAAATATGTTATTAATACTCTCTTTGTTATAAAAATAAGTAAATATTAACCAGTGTCAAAAACTTTGCAGCTTAATTTTTCTCAAATGAAGCAAAATATATTTAAATTGGAGGTAGTGATGAAGTGTGAACTTACGAAATTTATGAAATTACAATAAAGCATCAGAATATTTCTTAAAAAAATGTCACTTCCAGATATAATGGTAGAAAACAACTAGATTCTTATAATTATAATTTAATGTAATTATTATGATTGTTATTAAATCAAACTTGAAATATTTATTATTATTATTATCATTATTATTATTATTATTATTATTATCTCTTGCGATTCTCAGCAGTTTGTGCTGGGTTCAATTTGCTCATTAATGCCACTATAAGGAAAGAGCTCGGTCACTGAGGAGAGATATTTCACTCTGACTCCCAAAAACGATATGGAGCCTCATTTGTGTTAGTTCAAGAACTTGCGAACTATATGACATGTTTGCAGGATATGCTTTTGTCCAATTTAGGATTGTTGAGGTAATCTCATTTTTTTAAAAGATTTTTTTCTGAATTTTTTTGTTACGACAACTTCAGCTGAAATAACAAGTGGATATGTTGTTACTCTCTGTAGTTTTAGCATTTGTTTTATTTCTAGAGCAATATCTTCATACTTAGTAATTTTCTCAGCCTCTGTTTTGTTTAGATTGTGTGTCAATGGTACAGCAATATCAACATGCATAGCTTCCTTCTTGTTCCTGTCGATCAAAACTATATCTGTCTATTCAAAGCCACAGTTGCATCAGTTGTTATGGGCCTGTTCCAATAGATGATGGTATTGTTTGCTTCCATTGTAGGTGCTGGGTTGTATTTATAATACGGTGGATCTCCACTATTTAACATTCCATGCTTGAGAGCCAACTGTTGATGGACAATCTCAGCTAGTTGTTTGTGTCTTCCCAAGTACACGCCATCGGCAAGTGCGGAACATCCAGCCATTGTATGTTCGATTATTTCACCGCTGGTTTTGCTGCATTTGTCAACCTTGGGCATGTTCATGAAATTTTTTTCGTAGTTTCTAGTTCGTCATACTCTATCTTGGATTGCCATTATAAATCCCTCAGTTTATAGCCATTGCAGTATGGATGGTGTTTCAACATGAGGTTCATGAATAGCTTTAGGAAATTTGTCGTGCATTGCCTTTTGTTGCGAATCTTCTTGATCTCTTTGAACTGTCTCGTTTGGTGTTGTTCCTGCTGCAGTTGTCGTTGTTCCTGTGTTGAAGGCACTCAAGTTTATTGAAGTATAACCATCATCTGCTCGTACAGCCATTTTCGTTAACGAATACGAGAGTAACTTTTGCTTCATTTTCCTCTCATGGATTCTGCAGAGCTTTCAACATTTAGCAGTCCTCTCCCTCCTTCTCTTCGGAGTAGATATAGTATTTTAATAGACGAGTTTGTGTGAAGACACCCGAATTTAGTAAGCAGCCTTCTAGACAATCTATTTAATTCAGCGAGTTCTGCACACGACTACATGAGAATACCGAAAGAATAGGACAGAGTAGGGATTTCCCATGAGTTGATGGCTATGATTGGTTTCGTTTTTTGTTTAATTTAGTGTTCGGAACTTTTGTAATCTATAATCTATACTTATCGGTCAGAGCTTTTTTCATGCCGGAATGATCTATTCGGTAGCTTTGGGTCATACCTAAATGCTTGTAAACCTCATCAAGCGGAAGTGGTAGTATTATTATTTGCAAGTGATATTATAATTATTATTATTATTATTATTATTATTAGTATTAGTATTAGTATTATTAGTATTAGTATTATTATCATTAGTATTAGTATTATTATCATTAGTATTAGTATTATCAAAAACTCAGAGTTCAAATACTTATGTATTTTATGGAATTTAGGAATTCTCTACAACGCGCTGAAATACGTAGTTTCCTAATGTAATTAATTTTTGCACCTGTAATCCGCCCTATAAAGCAGTCTTATTACATTTCTATCGCACTAAATTAACACAAATTGTTTAAAGAACGGTTCTAAAACATTTAATGTTTTATAACTTTTTGTTTTGGAATCTGTGAAGTATTCGCGCACGGACTTGTAAAAATTTCTCATAACGTATGGTATCTCTGTAAACAAATTACTCTAGTTCATTGTATATTCAATTGACTGTCTATTCGTGTAACGACCGGAACTACCACCTTAAGCTAAAGTATCGGTCAGAGTTATTCGAAGGGTTGCGAGTGAAAATCGAACTATGAGTAACAGGTAAAGCGTTCCGAACGGTTTACTTGGATTGGTTGATTACTTCGTGTTTCCGTGTTTCCGGGCGCGTCACCTGCTGTAGTTATTAGTGCCGTAAGTGCAATGCGTGTTTTATCACAGATCGTGGCGGGGTCCTTTCTCTGCTGAATGTTGAGATCCGGCGCCGACCTACACAACAATATCCACGGTGTTTCCCCATCCAAGTGATACCCGCAAGCTATAAGCTCTCATCTATTCTCCTGAGATGAGTGAAAGTGCAGTGCACCTGAGTGTGTGTATAAGTAAGGGATCAATATACGATAAGAAAAAGGAAGGATATATGATGGGCAATTTGTGGCCCTTTTGTTGGGGGTCTGCTCCGGCACTCATCTGGTAGTGATCAAAGAACCCGATCACGTAAAACTACCAATCAGCGCAGCCGGCTACTAGAATTCTCATTCAGAGTGCGCCTGAATTCGACCTAGCTATTTACCTAGTGTCGAAAATCCTGCCACCGTCCGGTCTCGAACTCTTGGACCCGCGGTCAGAGGCACTATGGTAAACCTGGAGGAAAAGACCACCGATAAGTCTAAACTTAAATGATATTACATACAACTGCTAGATTAAATCGCTTGTTATCGACATATTTTGATTTCCTCGCCAGTTGATGAAATAGACTGGGAGCGGTAGCTCAGTGCATCAACTGATGTCACTGCACCACCTCTGACAGGGAGGTCCTAGGTTCGAGTCCTGATTGCGGCAGGATTTACGACACTAGCTTTACAGCTAGGTCGAATTCAGTCGCTGTCTGGAAGAGAATTCTAGCGGCCGGCTGCTCTGATCGGTAGTTTTCCGTGGTTTCTCCGACCAACTCCCGGTGATTGCCGGAGTAGTACCCTAACAAACGGGCTACAGACCTCGCGCGATCTTTCCTTCCTCTTTCTTGTCCTATCCTCTCCCCTTACATAGACGCACTTACACTAACATACACTACACTACCACGTATTCCGGCACACCGGTCGGGAGCTTAGAGCTTGCCCCGGCTGGGGCGGTGCCCCACTGGTGGGAGCGTCCTGGTTAGGGGGAAACCCCGCTAGCCGACGGAAAACTACCGATCAGAGCAGTCGGAATTCTCCTCCAGACAGCGACTGAATTCGACGTAGCTGAAAAGTCAGTGTCGAAAATTCTGCCGCCGTCAGGACTCAAACCTAGGACCTCCCGGTCAGAGGCGCTGCAGTGGCATCAGTTCCGGTTCCAGCAGGTGAAGATCAACGCCATCTCCCGAGGAAAGAACACGCACTACACTTACGGGACTAACGACCTCGGTTGTTGACGCGCCCGGAATCACTAACAAACTAACCAACCACTTGATGTAATGGCGGCGGAAAGGCACACGGGGCGGCGCCTTGCATGGCCGCTCCGCCAGGCGGCGCGGCGGTGGCCGGTGGCTGGCTGCCCGCTGCATATTTAACCCCGCGGCCGCCGGCGGCGCCTCGGGATCAAACATTCAGCCCTGGGCGCTTCACAGGCGGCCGCGGCCCGACTTCCGCAGAGCTCAGCCCTTCGGCCCTGTCCTCGCCGCGCCTCGCCCTCCTCCCCGCAGTGCAATTTCCAACCACTTGCCACTGGCTTAAAGGCAACCATGCGGTGCCGACCGGAAAGAGGTTATTCGTAAGTTAAACACCCTGCCGATTACGATCAATGGCCACAGATTCGATGTACATGTTTTATGTTGTCACCCCTGATATACGAGTAATTTAATTGCAGCTGTTTCGGGAAATGCGAATACACTGCTTCGGGAAGTGTGTTAATCTGTGTGATATCTACTTTGAAGATCTAAATAACTGCTGTTGTTACTAACCTTTTACTATGTTCTCAGTTACGAATTTACATACTGATTTCCTTAAATGTATTGCGGTGAGTGGTTTCTTTTCGTGAATATATAATTCCCTACTCTAAGGATATAAGTTGCTTTTTTTCAAGGGCATTATCAAAAGAATTCAACTTCTGCAAATGTTCAAGCGTAAGGTTAAAATAGGAAAGAATTTACCGGAAAATTTGTAAAGATTACCGTGAATTAATATTACAAAGTAATAATCTACAATCTTAGCATTTAACGCAGAGACTATAATCATAACTACCTACTTTAACTTATGTGACAATTGTAACTTATGTTTAACTAATGTAATGGAAATTAACCGTAACCGGTGTAACCGAACCTCAACTTTAGAATGGAGGCAAAGATGTAAACCGTACGAAACACAGTAAACGATCTCAATCACGCTGTAGCTCTCCTCTCGAGTACAAGCAGGTGTATTCGTTCGTCTCTCGTGCAGACTTTTTGCTAAATCTCTCTTCCGATACGCGGAAAAGATGGAAATGCTTGCGAAAAAATTAATCTCTTCATATTTTGAAATATTAATAATTTTCATTGCGTATGCTAACCAAAGGAATAACTTACGTAATAAATTGATTTGCGAATCGGTACTTGTTATACAGCCAAGTAAATAATCGTTAAACTTCATAATATTCTGTACCCTTTCAATATGTGATCTTTCTTCAAAAGTAAATCATTTGGCGATGATTTTTCCATTGAGAAACTTTCGAATGAGGTATCTGACTCCTCAATTTCTCCTTCTTCTATTTGATTCCATTTTAAGCCTTTCGTTCCTACAACGTAATTCCAATTTATGCACAATTTTAATCTGATGTTTTAGGTTAAATGATCATTGTCCCCTTTTCATTATTTTCTCCACCAAATTTCTCTAAATATCCACATTTTCCATTAGGCTGAACTTTCTCTTTTACAATTCGTATACAATCCATTTTGTTGCTTCTTGTAACCTTCAGAGTTTTGTCAGAGCTAAGCATTGCCGCTGCCAGGGCAGCGACGCTGGTTGGGAAGTCCTAGGGCTCGAAACCTGACTATTGACACTAGTTTGTCAGATAGGTCGAATTCAGTCGCTGTCTGGAGGAGAATTCTAAAGACCGGCAGCTCTGATCAGTAGTTTTACGTGGTTTCTCCGATCAACATCAGGCGGATGCCGGAGCAGTACCAAACAAACGGGCCACGGACCGCGCGCGATCTTTCCTTCCTCTTCCTTGTCCTATCCTCTCCCCTTACACACACACACACACACACACACACACGCACACACACTAACATGCAGTACACTACCACATATCCCGGAAACCCGTGTGAAGTTTAGAGCTTGTCCGGCTGGGCAGTGGCCTGCTGGTTGGAGAATCCTGTAGGAAAACTCCACTAGCCGACGGTAGACCGACGCTGGATCTTCCCATCTAGCGAGGGAAGATCACAAGAAAAAAATATACACTACACTTACGGGACTAATGACCAAAGCATTTGACGCGCCCGCAAACACGAAAAAGCAATCAATCAACCAATCAAGCAAGCAACACCAATCAGATATCACCGAAGCAGTTGACATACCCGGACACATCAATTAAAGAACCCGTTCTCGTACATTTTGTTCCTAAATGTATTTCATTCTGTTTGCCCTGCTCCCAGAACATTCCCAACGTAGTGCCTCGTCGCTCCATTCTTCGCGCCCCCCCCCCTTGGGCACCCTCCCGCGCGCCGCCCCCCTCCGGGGTCGAGCGAGTCGCGGGCCGCCGGATCGGGTTGCTGCCGGGGAATCCCAAGAATGCCGGCGGCAGAGGCGCCAGCATAGATCTGGCTTCTTTGGGCGCCCGGCGGAGCGGAAGCGCCGAATTGATAGCGAGGATTCGGGTGAAGGACCCACTGACGAATGGACTGCACGGAAACTTGTAGTGCACACGGGACACTCTCGTGTGTTTGTACTGAACCAGTGGTCGACTAACTTATGAAGCTTTCTACCAACCATACCGTTTTTAAAAACCAATTGTAAGCTACTAAAATAAAACAGGAAAAGTAGGTATCTTTTTACATTCTCGCCCTTACGTACGTAAGAAGAGAAAGTATTGTAATCGTGCGCCGGTAAACGGCGAATTTGCGACAGAAATGGATAAATATGACAATAAATTTGATAAAAGAAATGGATAAATCGTGATCCTACATTTAGTAAATTATCTCTACCACGAGGGTGTAGCCAGATGCCAGGTTTTTTGGGTCCTGGAACGTGAACGATAGTTGCGCCAAATAACACATACTTCCTCACATGTTTTGTAAATTTGCAATTTTCGAAAATTTAGAGATTTCAACAAAAAAGTGATCCGCACCATTCTTTTAACCGTCCGTTCTATCCGCAGAAAAAAACATGAAGAAAAAGTTTTGTGCGGTTTTTTGAGAAAATGTTATTATAAATTGCATTAGTTTCAAGTTCCAATTACGCGAAAACTAATGATTTTAAAAATCTGTAGGTAACCTCTTTTTAAAGACTTTGGGGTAAGAAAGAGTTGGAAAGAGATACGTAGCCTTCTTTTGGAACAGACTTTGTCAAAGGCAAAAAACTCTGTCTTCCATTTTGAATTTTTGAACTGTTAACTTTTTTGTAATAGTCTAAGATACGGAGAGTTTGCCGCATAGGGGACTAGAACCATATTTTTTACTAGGAGATATACATACTAGGAGAAAATTTAAATAAAACATTCAGTGCCTCTTCAGACAAAAAATACTTATATTTTTCAAAAAATGTACATGATCTGTCTTTAAGAATCAGATTAGACTAAGGAAAAAATGTATATCCAAAATAGTTGTAGGAAGGCAACGAAAAATTGCACCTTTACAATTTTCGAAAAATCTAAGATTTCAATAAACATGAGACATACACAAAGGACCTTATAAGCGTCCTTTCCGAGATGAGGACAAAGTTTAACCAGAACATTTGGTGCAGTTTATGAGAAAAGTTTGGAAATGTTTTTTAAGCTTAAAGTAAATTTTCCTGAAAAATCAATATATTCTATTGAACATCCCAAAGCCTTGAGTTTATTTAGAGTGTTTGAGGAATATTAATTTTGGAGGAAACAAGCTGAACGGTTTAGGTGCTAGCGTTGACTGCAGAAGGACAGACTGACAGACGTTTTGACGTTAGGAACATTCATTTTAGTAGATGTAGCTTCACTGATTTAATAATTAATATTTTGTCATACTATGAAACAATTTTCAACATATTGTAATGAAATGTTTAGATTACATAACGTCTTTCTCCAATTTTAATGTAATTACCATAACAAAGGAGAAAAAATAATGTAATAACGTTACTGGAGACTAAAAAATGATAGCAGAAAACTGTCTCTTCTTTCACAAAACTGCAGCCTCAAATTCTAATTGACGTCAACTTCTAAAGTATGGAAGAAACCCTAAGGAGCCGCCGAAATGTAATTCAAGAGAGACATTACATCATTCGTATATTTATTGCTAATTATCGATGTTTTTTCTATTTCTCAGACAGGTTGAATGGATTTCCAATATAATATATAATGGATACCAATAATATCCCATTCTCTTGAAGACCGATGTCTTACGGGTTGTACTGCAAGTAAGATATTAGCCTTTTATATTTCTATTATAGTTGTATTGATCGATTTACTAAGCATTCCTGTCGCCGAAATTTCCAAGGAAAACAACTGTCTTAATTGCTATTACCGCTTCTTCCATCTCCACAGACATTCCTGGAGATTGTCACAAGTAACTCCGACGCTAAATTGTAAAATATGAGGGCTGGAAAAATATGCTGAACGTTAAGAAAAGTTGTTCGAGTTGTCAATGGTCTTCAAATAATATTATACATAATAGTATATAAAGTGAATGAATGTCATTGTCACGAAGAAACGGTAATGAGTTTGTGAAAAGGTAGAGATGGTAACGTGCAAAAATGGAGTATGTAAACGAAAATAACAGTTGACTGCTGTAAAGCGATAATATCAACACGATCACTAGAGATTTTGTACGACAGTACATATAATGGAGGCTGCTTCAAGAGGCTTGGTCTATGAAAAGAATTAGACTATTTAGTTGTCGTGAAAAATATATTTTCATTGTCAAGGCTGTAATGTACAAGATCAAAGTGACATTGTTATTGTGCTATTTTGATCTTGTTCGTTACAGTCCTTATGACGAATATTTGTTTTCAGAAACGTTGGCAAACAACAAAATAACCTAATTCTTTCCTCTGATCAAGCTTCATGAACCAACCTTAATAGATCAATCAAAGCTAAATGGCAACAACAGGAAAGACAAAAGCCGTGGACGTCCCTTGAGAGAGCTGAGGATGTAAATGCGGTCCAAAGAGACGATGGCATCTGAAACATAAGGAGCAAAAGGGTGACGACTCCGGCCGTGAGAGCAGGGGTAGGAGAAGGTTGATGTGAGGGGAGAGAAACGGACCGAACTGGCGGAAGGGACGGAAGAAAAGGGTGAGGGTTTCAGAATCATAAGGCCAGCGATGCAAGGGAGTCTCGCAACGGACATCGCCAACGTGTATTGAAAGTTCGTGTGTTAATTCATCGAGCCACAATACATCAAGACACAGATAATTCATATGGCGGGTAAATAGTAAGGAAATATGTATGACATGGAAATATTAATTGTAGATGAAATGCGAGGAACAGTGCTAAAATGTAGAAAATAGAGGCGGTCGATTCATAAATAGTGAACGTTATTTATGTGCTGAAATCCACACACTCTTTGGTAGATTGCAAGGAGGTAGTGATAACTTTTCTCCTCACATTGGTTTTCAATGGGAATGTGGAGTAAAACATAAAATATATTTCCTTCATGCACTTTTTTAAATTCATTTTTTTATAAATTGACTAGTTCCACCGAATCGATCGCTTCTGCACTTCTTCGATTCTACGTCTATTCTATTCATATTTCCATTTCACTTGCAGTGCTTAGGTAACCAAATATTTCCTTTTGTAGCTACAACATGTCAAGGGAATTGACTAACGTTTAGCGTGTGTTGTGTGCTAGGTAACGGACGCTCATTTTAACGCACGTCCCGCAGTGCGTTGATGTGCGGTGTGTGTCCCTATTACTCTACAACGGACTCACTTTAACGTCAATCATTTAACGCTCGTGTGCCGCTGGCCAAAATAAATAAGACACCGAGCGACAGGAAATTGAAGAAATAACATACGAGCAGCAGGGGTAGCAGGGAGAGAAGATACTTCAGGGACGTGGATGACAGGAACCGAACGGAAGGAGGCAAGCGTGGAAGCAGGAGGGAGCGACAAGGTCGATAAACAACACAAGGAGTCAGGAGCTCTGAGGTCGTCGAAAGCTGTCAGGGTCCGCGGGACGGACCCAAGAGCCGTAGCGGGGCTCCGCCGTGGAAAACGAAGCAGAACTGCAGAACAAGGCGAACGGCGGCGTGGTGGAGGGCCGGCGGGGGTCATAAAGGGCGGCGCATCACACGCGGTGTGTCCGGTGAGACGAGGGCTGCGGGAGCTGCAGTGATGAGCAGGGCGAGGTCGGTGAGGATGATCGGCCGATGAGGGCGGGAGGCTGAGAGAGAGAGAGAGAGGAGGGAGGGAGGGAGGAGTTGGAAGGATAGCAGAGCGTCAGAGCACAGACAAAAGATAATTCTTTACTCTATGGTCAGAGAGTGGAAGAGACAGAAGACGGTGGGGGAGAAAGAAGCAGAGGAACAGAAGAACCTGTGGTGGCGGAGGAGAGAGGGTTAAAGTGTAGAAGGGGTGGGATGGGGGTTGGGATGGGGGAGACGGTAGGAGCAATGTGAGCGGCAGAGGTGGCGGGGAGGAAGGGACGTATGAGGGCAGAGGAAGTGGTAGAAATAGACATAAGGGCGGAAGGAGAGACATAAGGGCAGAGGAAGTGGTAGAGAGATAGACATAAGGGCAGAGGAAGTGGTAGAGAGATAGACATAAGGGCAGAGGAAGTGGTAGAGAGATAGACATAAGGGCAGAGGAAGTGGTGGAGAGATAGACATAAGGGCAGAGGAAGTGGTAGAGAGATAGACATAAGGGCAGAGGAAGTGGTAGAGAGATAGACATAAGAGCAGAGGAAGTGGTGGAGAGATAGACACAAAGGATGAGGAAGTGGTGGAGAGATAGACATAAGGGCAGAGGAAGTGGTAGAGAGATAGACATAAGGGCAGAGGAAGTGGTAGAAAGATAGACATAAGAGCAGAGGAAGTGGTGGAGAGATAGACACAAAGGCAGAGGAAGTGGTAGAGAGATAGACATAAGGGCAGAGGAAGTGGTAGAGAGATAGACATAAGGGTACAGGAAGTGGTAGAGAGTAGACATAAGGGCAGAGGAAGTGGTAGAGAGATAGACACAAGGGATGAGGAAGTGGTAGAGAATAGACATAAGGGCAGAGGAAGTGGTACAGAGATAGACATAAGGGCAGAGGAGTGAAGGACAGGAAAGTGGTGGAGAGATATCTTTGACGTGCGGAGGGCGGCAGCGGTGAGGTGGGGCGGCGTAGGAGGGCGAGAGCGGCAGCAGTCGCGCGCGCGGCGTAAGCAAACAGCGGCTGGCGGCTCGGGCGGCGCCGCGCGCGGCTGAGCGGATTTCCGGGCGCTCTCCGGAGATGTATCGACTTGGGCGATTTGCTCGCCCGTCGCGAGGGCGGCGGCGCCGCGCCGCGCGGCTGTTCCCACGCCTACCGCGGGCCCGCGCGCCCAGGTCCAGGTCCAGACCCAGGCCCAGGCCCAGGCCCAGGCCCACGCCCACGCCCACGCCCACGCCACGCCCACGCCCACACCCACGCCCACGCCCACGCCCACCCCCACGCCCACGCCCAGGCCCAGGCCCAGGCCCAGGCCCAGGCCCAGGCCCAGGCCCAGGCCACCCGGTCATTCCTCGCTTACCTTTTCCACACCAGGAAACCCGTTTTCACTTTTGTATTAAAATTATCAATTCCTGATAAAAGTTCTGTTAAGTACACTTTTTAATAAACATTAGTTTTCAATACAGTAAATTACAACCTATTTATTAGAATTTTATAGAATACAACTGATGAATTTACTGGAAAATATTCAATCTTCTGCAATTTGTTTGATAATCTATTATTTTCTTTGACAAAACTTAACAAAAATACAGCTTTCCAGCGTAAATGTTTGACTAAATCATTTACTGAATGACATTAACACAAGCATCATGAACTAATTCTCTCACAGATATTTTAAGATAGTGGGACAGCAAACATTTCTTTCATTGGTGACTTTTGAAGCATTCCTTATTACAAGGAGTCATCGGAGCAGTTACCATTCTCATCTTACATTTTCTTCAGTGCATTTCCCATGAAACTAAATTTTCTTTCCTTTTAATACAATAGTATATTAATGCATGATTAAAAACTTTGTTCTGAGCACATGGTTTTTATTAAACATATTTCTTTACAATACAATACATTAAACTTAATTATTTACAATATAATACACAACACCTATTTATTTACAATATAATACACATATATTTATAATACATTACTGAATTTATTGGAATGTATGTAGTTTTCTGTAATTTCCATTTCCAGTCTTTCTCGCTTTTCATATGGGCCTTCCGTCTGGAACACTCCTTGGTAAGGAGAGCTGGACAGTTAGGAACACAGATGGTACAGCATCACTTCTAACTTCGGTATATTCAGTCTCGATGACAGTTTCTCTCCTTTTTCATTATACACCTTCTCCCAAAAAATGTCATTTTGATGGAAATGCAGGTGGCATACCTGAAAGAAGAAAAAGTAATATATTATAATATGTATAATATATTATTATCATGATTATTGTTAAGAATGCATGAGAGGTAAACTAAAAAACTGTACAATGGTTAGTCTATAATATCAAATATGTACATAGAATTTAAGTTCCACTTTCAAACCAATTTTACCAAAGAACAAAGAAAATTAATTTGAAATTAATTCATGCACCACTCAGACTTTTCTTTCGTATTTCCCTAAGGTAATTCCTTTGACATAAATTATTGTTTTGTTTTAGTAACTTATTCATACAAGTTACAAGAAATCTCTAAGATTGTTTGTGAGGTTATGAATTTTTTACGCATTACTTACAATTGAATGCTATAACTTAAGTGCTACTATTCTAAGATGATTTAACAGATAGTTTAAGTTTTTACTATCACTATTCACTTAACAGTATACAGAAAATAGTTGCAAGTTCAGCATCATATTACGAGGAAGAATTGCAAGATCTAATTGCAAACAACTTGGTTTCGTGATAGAACATTAGGAATATTACTAAATAATGTCAAAACCCTTAGCAGCTTACATACAATTTATGCTTTGAACAATTAATAAATATAATAAATGTAGGTTCTAATGTGCATATGAACCACAGCCTTACCTTCGAGGATTTGGAAGGAACAAAATAATCTCTGTGAATAGCAGTCGTCCATTTCTTCCGCAAAGCAGGATCTATTGGAAAACCAAAAACGTACTCTTGAGGCTTCATCGCAGTTTCCTCGACACCTCGGAACTAAACATCTAAACGGCATATCAAACTGGCAGTATAATACAAGTATGAGTTGCACTGAACACACGGAAACAGCAAACGAATTCAACTGAAAACAACATGCCTGCGCCCAGGCCACCCATGCCTCATGACTACCTACGCCGCCATCTTAGTGATGTCACGTACTAGTGAGCAGGCTTTATAACTCTAGGAGGTGGTGCCCAGGCCCAGGCCCAGGCCCAGGCCAGGCCCAGGCCCAGGCCCAGTGCGGCCACGCGCCCGCGAGGAGGAAGGCCACCGGCGCCGCGCGGCTCTGCTATCGCGGAGGAGGGGGGAGATTTGTACTTTCTCGCTCCCGCGTACGCAGTACACAGAAAGTTATGTAATGCTGCACGGAAAAACGACGAATGTTCGGCAGAGAACTCTCATTTAAGGATCCTGGCACCGAAAATGTGAATAAATCCAGATGCTAAATTGAGATAAAAATCCCCTCATTTGTGGTGTATCTATAATCCATGTTTTTTGATGTCTTTGATACCGAAAAATCGAGTAACAGCAAAACGTCTGTGTGTCTGTCCGTCCGTCTGTCTGTCCGCCTGTCCGTCTGTGAAAAACATTAGCGCCTAAACTGCTCAGCCGATTTTCTCCAAAATTGATATTCGCTAATCGATTTGGCTAACATTGCCGCCTCTTGAATTTGAAAGAGACATCTTAATTTTGAGTGGTAATTTACATGAAGTCTCTGGAACATTTTCAAAATTTTCAGTAAAATAGCTCCATCGTTTTTATGAAATTTGTTATTAGATAGTATGAAGTACGTTTACAAGAATGGCAACAGTATTATTTTCGTAGAAAACTCTGATTTTTCGAAAATTGCAAAATTACAATTTTTTTTCAGCGTCTTCCTGGAGCTGTAATTATGAAAATAGGAATAATAGGAATAACTTATGTGCTGTTTTAGCACCACACGTTTAACTAGGGATTGGATATTAATGAACGTCCTCCTCTTATAAAACAACTATAATCTTTATAATCGCCTGGCGTTACTACCAATATAATAACAAAACCGCTCTTATCAATTGCCCTGGTTATGCTCAGCTTCCACCTCAAAGGTTGCCCGTCGACTAGCTGCTCCACCAGAACCTCCGATATTTTCTTACTTACACATAAAATCTGGGTGTGAGGTTGTGGCTGACCTGTACAGGATCTAACAACTATTTGGGCACGTGGGCGTAGGTCATTAACTAGCTACATGCAACAATTAAACTACGTTCGTTTAATTTAATGTCGAACCAAGTGATGTTCGCCGTTATTTATTTTCTTTAATTCCTGTGCTAATTCGTTATTTCAGTTGAAATATATGCCAACTGGAGTCGTTGCTCTCCCATGACTCCATAAAACACTGAACGACAAACAAAATAAACACACAAACACATTAACGATATAATACACTTAAATTACATGACACAAAATCCAAACTATTTCCATTCATACTGACAATTATAAATAAACTCATTCACCCGAATGCGCATTCTGCCTGTATGTCTATTGAATCTATTTGTACGTTAAAACAAAACTTGATCTTGTACAGAAGATAATTTTAATCTTTCTTCTCCTTCAAAATGTGAATATCATAAAAAAAGTTTCATGAACTTCCCTTTGCCGAAAACGCTATAATCCGCAGCAAACCATTGTTGCGCGCCGTCCTCGCTGTATATTACGCAGCATCCTCCAAATCCATCCTCCGCAGTATTTCTCCATCACCCCCACATTACAAAATTTCTTGAACTCGCTCGACGTCTTGACGTAGTTGTGACGTCAGCGCGACGCATCATTGTTCTCTCGTAAAATTTCAAATATACAATTTCAATTTGCATCTCTACTGTAGCTCCTCGATATTTTTCAGTGTTACGAGAAATGTCATAATTTTCCGCGTGATTTCCTTTGTTGAACCCGAAAGTTTCATTTCAATCGCTTTACGCGTTCTCTTAATTTTTAGGAAAAACCGCTCCTTTACATTACCTTTCTTATGATAACAATGGCTGTAAATTTCTAATATCGTCAAAAGTGTACATTCAAAATCACTCATATCTTTTAAACCCCTGATGCGATTTGCTTTGGATAACTTTTGAAATGTTCCTCTAAATGAATTCTATTGATTCGTACTGTCCAAATCGGATTTGGTCGCGTCTTCTTTATAAAAATTTATTTAATTTATAAAAATTATTAGTGCGCGACACTTGCACGAAAAATGAATCTATCAATCTCACTTAAAGCAGCCTATGTATGACCGAGAATATTTTGGTTACCTCCTGGCTAGTGAGTACATATATCGATGGGCTTATCAAATAGTCATTAATGTTGGCAAAAGGAAAGGCAGTCCAGAAAGGAAGTAGAAAGCTCAGCTGTTTTTCAATCAACAGAAAGCCGGGGGCGCTAGCCGAAAGAGTTTACTACGCTCCGTGAAGTCACGAAGGTTAAGCGCATTCGACACTCGCGGGGTCGTGGTCGGGTGACCGGCCAGGAACCCCGGGATCTAACATCGTCGAGCCCTGGCCGAAGGGATAAAAGGCACTGACTGACTGCGACGTGACGAGACTTGACTTGGTAATTAACGGAGGATTACTCCAACATAATGCGCTCAACACCCCATAAGGGGCTTGAGACGCGTTGCGTCAAGATGTAGACGCAACAAATTAAAAAAAAAAAAAAAAACAGAAAGAAGAAAGCCGATGTTAAAAAAATAGTAAAATACATCACACATGAATATATCTGTTTCTACCAGAAAGGTTTATCATATCACACGGGCTCAAGCAGAAATCGATGATGAGTAGATACTGATATTGTGACCATCCGTTTGCCGAGGTCTCGAAAACGGAGCACATCAATATTCAAGAATAAGATGAGCTGTTTGAACGCGCGCCAACGCGCATGAATACAATCCGAAAATGAAAACTACGAACTATATCCGTAAGGGAGCGTCTCGGTAGAGTATGCGACACCGAGAGTCGGGAGAAAGAAAGCTTTCTTTCTGAAGTAACAGCTGGAGAGTGAGGACCTACCGATCACGAGAAGGCGGCACCTCGTACTGCTACGGACTTCAGGACTGCATCTACGATAAAAACTCTTCAAGACATTCGAGGAGGTAATTATCATATTACAAGGCATTAAAACAATTCATCAGGAAAAGGATGAAAGTATAAGTGACGCATTTAAAATCTTTGTAAGAGAGAGGAGTGTGAATAGCATGAAACTAACGAGGCCATTCATTTCTTTTCTTTGCAGTTTTTTTTATTTTATATTTATTCTTCTTATACGATAGACTCAGTTGTCGTATTGGAGATTATTTTAAATATGGAATTAAAAGCTAGTTACATTCTATAAAAGAATACGAAAAGAGTATCAACGGAAAACGAGACGGAGGCCACATCGTGAGTTGAACAACGGTACTGGAAAGGGGCGACCGTGCGGTTCTGCAGAGGGGCGGCTTTGCTCCCGACCGAGCTGCAAGGACAAGGACACCGAGCGACTGGAAGAGTCGACGCCGTAGATTTCTCTACGCTGTGAAAAGACATAGTAAGGTCGTGCCAACTTGAACAATTTGTAGATATTAGAAGGAATAATTTGTTTCGGAAAGAAAGTATTAGTACAGGTTCTTTATACCGATATTCTGTAAAAAATAGAATCAATCTTTTCTTTCAAGAAAAACTTAGCTAATTGTAAAGTTGCAACTAGGGAATTTACGACTGGAATGATTAGGCAAAGTTTTAAGTATTCTTTGAAATTGATTTAAATGAGAGAAAGGAAACAGTGTAATTAATTATTGAGAGTGTAAGTTGTTTTCTTTTTTTCAGCAAGACAAAAATTCTTGTATATGTAAAGTGTTTTATGTTCATTGACTGTAACAGCAATTTAATTAGAATATACTTAAGTAAGTGGAAAGTGATTCGACTTGAGTTTCTGTGTAAATGCATTCAATCCACAACGGCCCACATGACCCTATATTTTTTATTTAATGAGAACATTTTTCATATCTACGTAGCACAATATGTTAATTCATCTCATTGAATATTTGTTCTATGATTATATTTTTTCAGTTCAAAAAAAAAGTCCAAAAATAAGGAAATAAAATATTTTTTTAAAATATTTCATTATTTTATAACGGAAATAAGTTTAGGGTATAAAAATGGTTCTTTACATCATAGAAATGCAAATGTGAAGTTACGGAGTAGCCCAAGCAATCAATAACGACTAGTTTTACAACTTGTGTAGAACAGAAATGATTCAGACCGTATATTATTAATTTGAAACATAAATATCCCAACTGTTGGGCATTGTTGGGGCAACTGTGGGGTGTTAGCTTTTTCTCTAAACTATGGAACAAAGATATATTTTCCTTTTCAAGTTACCGATTCATTTGAAGAGATTTTCTCTTTAGCATTTATCGCTTTGTTTTTAAATTTAATTTCATGCTTTATTTGTCTTTTATTACTTTCCTTGCTCTTATTATTCTGTGCGTATTTGATTGTTCATTGTTATTTCCATCGTCTCTTAAAATATTTCTGTACTCAACTCGACGACATTGTTGACCAATTTGTTACAAAATGGGGAATGGATTTGATGAATAGATGGGGTGAAGGCATCAAGGCCAACCGCAGGTCTTCCGCGATTTGCTATTTTACTCTATTAACAGTAAAAGAATGGATTTCAGTTTAGTAACATTATGTTGACAAAGACGTGTTGATTGTAATTTTCTTCGTGACCTCATCATATTATGTTATCAGGCAAAAAGGCGTTGACGTTATACTAGTTAAATAGCACAGAGGTGGTATTCTTAAAATTCACGAACAAAAATAGCAACATACAGTATTTGTCACCATTTGCGAAGTCGTTTTAGAAATTTTATCAACAAAAAACATTATAAAATGATTTTCTTTCAAGTTTTGCAAAATTCGCATTTTTTCTGTCACATTTTATCTGTTTATTCTCATTCATTTATTTTTATGTTTATTGCACAATAAACTAATGTTATTTCAATTTTACATGCGCTGTTTTATCTGAAAATGAACATTCGTATATAGTAATGGGTTAAAAAAACTGTTTAATATCCATTTCTATGAGGCCAAATGACCCTTCAAATGAATGCAGTCACCCTCTTATCACCAGAATTTACGAAATCAAATTTTACACCGGACCACCAGTGGAGACTTACCGCGTCCCAGAGTTTGCTCATTTGACGGCAAAAGCAAACTGCATGACACTAAGGCTTGTTAAATGTCTGTTGGAGAGCGGAATCGGTAATTAAGATCTCGTGCGGCGCGGAGGGGCCTGTGCTGGAGGGCAGTGCTGTGAAGCGTGCTGTCTGCGCCGGCCGCCGGTGGCGCGGTGTGTGCAAGGAGCTTGTTTGCGCGCGGGTTGATGACGCCGCGATAAGTGGCGGCCGGGGCGGCCGGCGGTCGACGGCGGTGCGGACGGAGCCAGGAGAGAGACAGCGAAAAGAACAGGGCCAAAAAGAAAAGCTTAGAGAGAAGACATATATCGAAAGGCGAAAAGGGTTCGAGGGAATGAGAAGGCGAGGAGGCCAGACAAAGAATATGATGGGATCTGATAATAAATGGAAAAGAAGAGAGAAAAAGGGAAAGGAGAACGGAGGAAACTACATGAAAAAAGTCAGAAAAGAAAATCAAGAAAGATTGTCGTGTATAACGAAGGCTGGAGACAGCTCAAACGCCGGGAACTGCGGTGGAAAAAATTAGTTACACATGAAACATGGAGGTGGAGAGACGCGAGACCAGAGGACATTCGCGACGATGTTGCGCGCGGCCACTAGGCCTCCTGCAGCGCCGCGCTCGAGGGAACCGACTCCAAGCACGCGCTCGCCTCTCAGCAAGAGACTCGGATTACTTGTTCACCGCTATCTGTCAGCAGAGGAAGATATTTCAGTTAATGAAAACTTCCTGTCGCACAGTAAACGCTAATTGGACGGGTAACACTGAAGACCTAATGCAAATTTCACTTTTGTATAAAATAACTCGAAGAAGTAATAGTCTAAAACCATCTAGTTTTTCAAACCAAAAAAATTCGTACTACGAACACAGAACTGGTTGACAAGTAGTGATATTCCAGATGTCACTTGCTTATTAATACCAGATGTTCTTGCTTAGCAATAGTTGTATGTGAAATTAGTTTCCAAAATGATGTGCATTCTTTTTGCAAAGATGTATGAAATGTCTCTGAGGGAAAAATAAATAATGCCTAAGGTGTAACATACAAGCACACAAATGCTCACACTATTTCAATAGGCATAAATGCGTTACTAAAATGGAAGATTTGAACAGTCATAAAATATAATAAACAGATACAAAATATAGTAATAGAAATAAAAATACGGTATATATACGCTATAATATATATATATATATATATATATATATATATATATATATTGTAACCGTCACGTATCTTCCTAACTATTTCGTAATACGCCGAATTACAGAAGTAAATCTGTTATTTACTTGTTTTGTGACGTGTGATTACACCGTCACACAAACCTGGGAATACCTCAAATTATGGATAATTCCTATCGGTGGTGGGTTCGTCTTTGCTAACTAATATTCATTTAACAAACAAACACAATTTCATAGTTTTAAAGAACAAGTAACATATATTCTTTCCAATATGATCCTTCGTACACTCACATTCACATATTCTCCTACGTGATTACTTTTCCTTTTGATTACACAATGGTAGCTAACTCCCTACCTAAACTGCAGTTTTCTGTAGAATAATAGTGACTCTGATCTACATTTACACGAAACAGTAAATACATATATACACTTCTCAAAACAAATTATCTCTTAATGAAACCCACAATTCACAATTTAAATAACCATCCTGTAAAAAATACATACAAACAATATACCTTACTCATTTAAAATTCACTAATACCTTTTCAATCTTAAATAATACTACACTCAATATTTACACTTAATATTCAGCTTCTGCGTGACCTCGCAGTGCAAAATTCTGTTTTACAAAGTCTCTTGACTGTTCATGAAATAACGTTTTATCAGAAACAATTTAACAGCTTTCATTCATGTTCAAAACCTTTTTTACATAGACACTTCCTCTTAAATGCTTTCAAATAACATCAAGTCAATTATGTATGAATTTAGATAAAGAATTATACACAAGGACGACTTTTATCAATAAACATAAAAATTATTTAGATCTGATTTCTCTTACGACTGCAAAAATAAATTTACTGGTTATCAAGACTAATATTTAGTAAAACTTGTCCGATCAATGTCTGTTACTGAGGAAAGCTCATATTACAACGTTTTAATTTGTGCAATCATAATTCTATCTTGAAAGTTTTCCAAGCTGCAATTTAGTAAATATTCTTTCTGCTTTTCTGTGACTCACGACAGGCGAATTTTCCAGCTGATCCGCGCTGCGTAGACGGCTGTCGAGCGACGTTCACGCCCCAAGGTCGTCGTTGTCCCTGCGACGGTTTGTGCGCTGCCTACCGCGATGGAATCGGAGTATTTCCGTACGCCTTCTCCTCGTTGTACAGCCCAGTTAAATCACAGCATACACGAAGGTGATGGTCGCGTTAGAATGCGAGTCCAAAACTCCAAATTATAACTTAGTTTTAGTGAAAGTTGAGCCAGTTGTTGAATAAACTATGCTTTTCGGAACTATCAAAATTCTCCAATAGAATTTTCGAAATGAAATCCCATAAATAAAAATGAAATAAAATAAAAGTAGAATAAGTAACTGCTCAAAACTAAAACTGAAAAAGCTGTAACAAAGAAACAGAAACACGTCCTATGTTACAAAAACTCTCTTCTATATTCCAGCAACGAGAATGTAGCAACGTGGTTTTATAAATTCATTTTAGTCCACTACCACCGTTATTCTTACATTCGTTGCATTACTTGTTTAATATTCCTATCAAATTTTACGTAATCTTGACATATCACAGTAATTAATCCCATGAAAAATACTTAGACAATTACCTTTAATAAAGCTTCATTTCTGGTATTTTCCACGTGTCCCTCGTCGGTTGTGTGGTGGAATAGTACCCATCTACTCACTTCAGCGTCTCGATCCGGAAAGAAAGACAATCTCGTCCGAGTCAAGCCTCATGCCATATTCGCATTTCTACAAAAGTTCTGATTGGCTAGGGCGAAAGTACGTTCAGAAATTTGTTTCTAGGTAACGCCATCTCTTCGCTACTCTGGGAACTATTTGTAGGGCAAGATGTCGGGTATTGTCACTTCAATATTTCTTTTGTCACGAGTGTAACTTATCAAATAAATTTTATTGTTTTCCCTCGCCCAAAGAATCTACTATAATTTATTCAATTAATTTATGAAAACGTTTTCATATATTGATGAGAAATTGTTTAAGTCATAAAAGGAAACATTATTTAACAAACTGATGAATACTGTAAATCACGTGACAATGACGTAAATACTTGGTTTTTATACATGTATCACAGTATACCCTCTTCAAAATCATAGGAAGGCGTTTAACGCCCGCACTCAATTTAATATTCGTTATCTTAAATATTTTTAAAAGACTTCGCCATAAATTACCATAATTTTGTCATGTTGATGACTTTGAAGTCCTTTTTTGCTCTTTTAAACATTTTATAATCCAAGTTCTTTACGACGTCTTAAACCTTTCCACGGTCCTTCAAGAGCCTACGCCTGCTTCTTTAAGAGGCAAAGCTTTATAATAAAACACATATGGTCGCCGTGTTCATGGTCCAATATCTAACCTGCTTGGAAGCTGCGATCCGATCCACGTCAAACGGTGCGAACAGACCTTGCTTCACCGCTGTAACGTTCAAGCAAGAGATAAGCTCAGATACGAAAGAGCGGTGGGGCATGTAATCTCACAAAAGACGAGTGGCTTTCATGGAAATCGAAAATAAACAGGAAAGCACAGAGGACACGAGGATAACTTTGATACGTGTGCTCACAAGCTACATTTTGTGTTCTCTGTGTCTCAAATAAAACGTATCAACATCGGTTTGTGGTCATATCGCGCAGTTTCTATAAACATATCGTTTGATATCGGTCCTGAAGACCGAGGTTTACGGCCCTCCGTGATCCTGGCCACGTGCCTTAGTCTGGGAGGCTGGTTATGCAACCCATCACAACCGCCATGCATTGCGGGTAGTGGCGCTGCGCCTGCCATTCCCTTCAACGTTGACTGCGCTTTCATTCATCGATTCTAGGCTCTTCTATTTGAACTAGGTTCTTCTTGATTCCATGCCCTCGATTGATTGATTTTCTCTTGTTTCCGGGCGCGTGAACTGCTTTGGTCATTATTCCCGTAAGTGTACTGTATGTTCTTTTCTTCGGAGATGATGGTGATCGTCCCCACTGGATGGCGAGATCCGGCGCCGACCTACCGACAGTTAGCGACAAGCTCTAAGCTCCCGACCGGTCTCCCGGAATATGTGGTAGTGTAGAGCATGTTAGTGTAAGTGTGTGTGTAAGGGGAGAGGATAGAACAAGGAAGAGGAAGGACAGATCGCGCGAATGGAAAACTGCCGATCAGAGCAGCCGGCCGCTAGAATTCTCCTCCAGACAGCGACTGAATTCGACCTAGCTGAAAAGCTAGTGTCGACTATCCTGCGGCCGTCAGGACTCGAATCTAAGACCTGCCGGTCAGAGGCGCTGCAGTGACATCAGTTGATGCTCTGAGCACCCGCTCCCGATCCCATGCCCTCTAAAACACTATTCACATTTTTTTAATGAGAATATTACATGTTTATTTATAAAGTCTCCAATGATGGACGTTGATTTAATTCAAAATTTGAATATTTTATAGTTCAAAAGGAAAATTTGTTGCATCCATGTGAAAACATTTGTGTAAAGCTTAATATTTTTTCGAGTTTAAACAAAACACGAACAGATAACACTTTTCATCATTTGAAAAAAAAAACATTATAATTAAATAGTTCTATGAAAAAATATATTATCATGAAAACATTCTTAATAACAATTACGGAATTGAACATCTATTCAACGAGTACACAATATGTGAGAGTTGGAAAAGCTCATTAAACAACAAAGTCAAACACCGAAAGTGTTCCGGACAGTTAAACGGCATAGCTCTAAATGAAATGTGAAACTTGCTGCAAAACTAGGAGAATTCCTAGAACCTTGCCTCGGGCCAAATTTTACACCCATTGCTCAGGGAATAGGGCCATAAAAGTTCAAAATTAATATTCATACAGTAATCCTGCGCGTCGCGTTGGGCTGAGACAGCGACGCCACGAGAAAAGCCCGGGTCACTCCGTGCCCCCCCCCCCTCGCCGCCCCCTCGCCCTCTGCCGCCCCCGCGCTGTAAGTAATAGCCTGCCCGGGCGCGCCACGCCGCGTGGCCGGCAGCCCGCGCACAAGCAGAGGCACGCGACGCTGATGAAGGCCATTAGGCGCAATTTGCGCTAAAAATTGCCGCCGCTGTCGCCGGCGTCGCGGCCGCGTTGAGCCGCAGAGAGGCGAGGCGTGGCGTGGCGTGGCGTGGCGGCCGATCACGCAGGCCGAGCACCAAAGGCCCCTGCAGGAAACACGCGACACCGCGGACGACCACGGCCGCCCAAAGCTTGTCACCGGCCATGGCCTTCTGCAAACACCTGCTGGAGTGGAGATTAAAAATGGAGCTCTTTAACCGCATTGTTGGGGTAGGTGGCTGTATTTGCGGGCTTTGTTTTGACTGTTTGTGTGTTTCCTTTATTCTGTTACGTGTTAACAGCGTGATTTTTGTCGTCTTAATAAAAGTATAGTTTATGTTTTCACGCTATCGTATTCTTGATAATAATATTTGAAAAATTATATGTTCAACTGAATTAAATAATATAGGAAACTATGAAATCCTGTTTAATTTTCTAGAATAATGTTTCCTAAAATGTGGCACTATTTAGTAACTCTTACTGCGGTACAAATAACCTTGCACTGCTCAGCATGATTTAGTGGCTATACTACTATACCATTCAAAGTACGTCTATTTGCCGACCTCACACAGTAAGGAGTATTTTTTTGATAAAGCATAGTCCCAAGATATTCTTTATTTCTCAGTCCTAAAATATAATAAGAATCGTAATATAATAATACCTCGTAATAACGTTGAACTGAGTCAATTAATATCCACTGCGATCCACTTGAGTCATCAGAGGACCGGGTTTCTAAAAAGTGAATCCTAAAAAAGGTTTTCGAGATTTCGTGATAAATACCACGTGACGAGTAGTACCTGAGCAGTATCTTGATATACGGGTCAAGCACCACGCGATATTTTCCTTTTCGATTTCTTGTTCATTTCTCTCAGATTACACACACACACAAACATAGGCATAACCACCTCCAACACTAACTCATACGTCGATAGAAAACTCGGCAGCTTACAGCTTGTCCCGGATGGGGCGGTACTCTCTGGGGGAAATACCTGATAGAGGAAAGCATTGCGAGTCGATGGGTAAGTTGGCGCCATTTCTCACGTTTAAGCGGGGTAAAACCTCCACCTACCACGTGTAACATGGTCTAATGTTGCAGGACTAATGACCAAAGTAGTTGCGGAGCCCAAAATATTTACCACATTTCTGACACAGTCGCTTACTCACTCATGCATTCCAACTACGCAACACCTTTTAAGGTGGATAGAGAAGTTTGGGTTCATCAGTGCAACTGTAATGTATAAAATATTAAACGGCGTTAAAATACCCAGGAAGTTAAGATGGTAAAATACACTTTTTATTCTGGTAAAATATTGTAGATACTTCATATAAAAACTATTAGTGTTAAAAACCGTAAAGGACACAGCAGTAGACAAGGTCTCAAAATTATACCAGGCGTTTATATCACACCTCCTACACACTTTGCGGGAAGCACTTGCCAGAAATAAGACAAAACGAGGAGCCAGTGAGCGGCGCGTAGATGAGTTTTCGCTTAAGAGAACACGGCCGCTAAATTCATTACGCAAAATTGCCCGCCATAGCCATTCGGAACCCACGCGCTCACTCTCCCAACTCCCCCTCAGTTTAGCATTCGTTTTGCCTCCGAATTCTCCACCCGCGACTGTCCCTTCCTCTCCTATCCCAGCCAAGGCCCATGAGGCCCGCCTCACCCAAGCGAGCCCTATCCAGCCCTAGCCCTACCTGGCCAGTCCTAGCCAGCCTCAGCTCACCCATACCCGCCAACGCACATTCACGCCCGCACTGGCCCGCCCCGAATGATTTCTGCTCGTCTCGTACTGTCCCGATCGTCCCAGTCGTGCCACCCCGTTCCGTCCCTTTTCGTCCCGTCTCTCCCTACTTCGTTCCGCTCCCCAGTAACCCTAACCCATTTCGTTCTACCCCACCCCTCCCCGCCCCGCCCCGCCTCGCCCCGCCCCCCCCGCCCCCCCCCCCGCCCGCCCCGCCCGCCCCGCCCCGCCCCGCCCTGCCCCGCCCCGCTTCGTCCTTCCCTTCTCTTCACACCTCCCCTTTCTCGTTATCTTCGATTCTATTTTCTTCCCTTCCCTTCCCTTTCCTTTCCTTCCTGCTGCCGGTGCGGTGCGGTGGGCGGGAGGGGCGGAGGGGCGAGGTGGCGCGTTTTTCCCGGCCTTCTTCCTCTCCCCTTCTTCCTAACGCCCCTCATCAGCGCGCGCGCGCCCGGCCGGGGCAGTGAAGCGTTGCGCGGTGATAAGTGCGGGGGGATGAACCTCCGGATGAGGAAAAAGCTCGCGCCGCGCCGTGCGCTAGGCGCGGGAGGCGGAGAGGACGGCGGACACGCAGTGGGCGCGATCGCGAGGGCCAAGTCACAAATCTTTCTTTTTGCGTACACGCTTTTTTGGAGGGCCAGGTTAAAGGGTTAAAAATCTCTTAGAGGAAATCTTCTTTGATTCCCCCCATTAGGGTATTTGCTAGTTTACCGATGCTGTGGATCAGTAAATGCGTGTTACATTCGAAACAGGAATTTTTTTTATAATTCCAATTTGCCAGGTCAGATCTATTTCAAAAAGATTCTGTCGCAAATGCCGGTATTGATTCACACATTATAAATCTCTATATTAAAAATCCCTAGTTAGTATGGTATGAGCTAAATGTATACTGGAAAACTCGATAGTATACACAAAACTTTCCTTTAATAATAAACAATAATTAATAAATTCGTAGGAAAAGCACAGTATGATTTTAGAAAACAATATAACAGACCTTTACAAATGGTAATTTTTTAAGCTTGTTTGGAATTTACAAATTCAGAACAACGAATGTCAGATGTACTCAGACAGGCATCATAGACACGTGTTCAATAAGAACAGTCAACGTACTTTAATAAATATCCTTTGTGATCAACAGATACCACCATGAATACCAAATACTACTGAACATTGCAAACCAAAAATTATGAAGAAGTAATTTCTTTGTGAGGTGCACCTCTCGTTTGTTCTGATAAACCGGAATTCGTCAGTCGCGTTCTAATGTAACTGTCTGCTGTTGAATCACAGTCAAAGTGACTGAAACAACTGCTTAAGCAGACATTTATAAGCATTTCTATCAACTTAACAGAGAAGTTTAAAGCATGGAATTTACTAAAATAATTTCTTTATCTTTTTTACAATTCAAACTTGCTTTCAGCCTATAAATGCAATCAGAACATAAATATAGAATATTAATCAAGTGTATGTTCTCCGTTTTGAAAAACCATTTTCTTTGTTTGTGTGTGTGTGTGTGTGTGTGTGTAAATTCAGAAGAACGTTTACTGCTGCAGGCCTGAAGTAGTTCCTTAGGTTGATATGAAGGTGTTAAAAAGTATCCTTAAAATGTAATACTAGTGGCGTGCAGCAGCAAAACGGCTGCTGAACATAACCGGACAAAAACACCACTCTACTCAAAAACAACAAATAAAATACTCTCGTATAACACAAAAAAATTGACAAAACACAAGAGTAGTGTATTTACATTTGAGGTTCTTCACGCACCCCCAATAAAATCGTAAAGAGTATAGTGAACAGTACAATAGTTCTTTACATTCTAAAGAAAATCAGAAAAGTTGCCGTTCCAAAACTCAACACGTGAACAGCAAAAATTTAATGACGGGCGGCCTCTTCCTTAGAGCCTTGCTGTGGCATGACATCATCTATGTCGTAGAGTAGTTATGTGTTGAGAATGAGAATTCATACGATTTTTGGAGTATTAGAAGAGACCTAAAAACCATAGTGAAATATTTGACTTTTTCACTCCAAATTGAATATGTTTCACTGCTCTTGTAATATTCATATTTCCTGAGTATTTAAGAAAATCATTCACACCTCTCATATGGCCGGATGAAGCATCATTTTCTTTCAATTTCTGCGAGAGTGGGAAATTAAAAATGTAGATTGTTTTTGACATTGGTTAAAATATAGCAAAATTAATCAAAATATTCCTGTATTGAATTTGTTTGAGAAAATATTATTCAAAGAGTTTTAACTCTACAGATATCGATATCGACATTGCACAAGACTCTACAAGCAAAATGCTTCATAGCAACCTAATTACATTGAACACTAATATTTTAATTTACTTAGCAAAAATTAAAATTGGAGAAGGACTACTTAATTTCTACGAGTACAATATTTAAAGAAAAGTATTATTAATTTAATGTTACAAAAATAATTTTCATGGGCCATTCCAAGAATACCACAAGTCAGTCATAACGAGAAAATCAAGGAAGTTCCTTGGAAAAGGCGTGGGCGCGGCGCCCTCCCACTGTGTCGACTTCGAGCTCTGTGGCAGGGGAGGGTGGGGCGTGGCGCGGCGCGGCGGGGAGAGAAGGCAGCGAGAAGATATAATTCTTTATTCCGCGCGTTGGCGGCGGCCTTGCACGACGGAGGGCCGGCGCAATGGAGTTACGGTTGGAGTGCCCGAGGGGGAGGGCGCCGTCACTTGTTCACTGTTATTTGTTGCCCTATTGTACTTGTTGGTAATGCGGTTTCAAATTAGTGAAAGATTCTCTTCGTAAATGAGATAATTCTCGTTTTAATTTCTTTTTCCTTGCGAGGGTGAAAATCTTCACGCAAATACGTATCATTTAACCAATGTATGAGAAAAATGGGATTTAGTGAAATAACTTCTGTTATTTTACAAAACTTTGCTCGTGGGAAATATCATCAATTTCAGAATAATGGCAGGGAGTATTATGACGAGTTGTGAACATAAAATATACTGTCGTTTTTTCACATTTGGTGAAAAGAAATGCTGAAAGAAAGTTCCTTCAATTATTTTCAAAAATTAAAAAAATTAAAAATATCGTTGCATGAAGTAACATGAGCACAATAAATAGAAAACCACTTGAATACTTCATTATTTTATCAGTTACATTACGTTGCTACTTAAATAGTCATACAAATAAGACAGTTTTTATAGTCATTTTAGGCATTTTAAAACTTCTCTAAATGGGGTGAAAAGCATTGGGATTGATTCATTACCATTTTGTAAGTAACGTTATGGTTCAGTTAAAAATAATGTTAATTTACAGAGAAGGAGTTGTATAATAATTATCGAGCCGTTTGTAAGGAATGGCAGAAATAGGTAAGCTCTTTTGATGTAAGAGAGCTTGACGATTTAAAAAAGCACTCATTGCTGTTTATTCTGAGATGGAAAATAAGCAGTCACGCAATAGAGATGCTGATGGAGCACAACGCTGTAGGAAATCGTATTCTATTCCTTTCGGAGTCAAAAACTCTTATTCCAGAACTAATTTCGTTTACGACGACACAAATGAATAAGAAACAACTTACTCTTATCTATTAATCAACGTGGTTTTCAAATCAAAAGTGTGAGAAAAATATAAATTCCCTTTTACACTAAATCATCATTGATGCTACATAATCAGCACTGATCTCGTCGGTGTAACGCAAATGGTCTGACCGCTACACCCGTCGCTCTTTGTGGCATGCCCCATGTGTCCATGCCGTATGTGCTGATGCTCCATGTGTCCGCCTCGTGTGCCCATGCCCCATAGCTCATTTCTGTGTGCATGCTCCATTAGCCCATGCCCCATGTACCCATTCTCCATGTGCCCATGCCCCATGTGCCCATGCCTCGTGTGCCCATGCCTCGTGTGCCACGCCTCCCTCGCAATTCGAGTCGCCTCGTGCAGCACGAGCTTTAGAGCTATGCTAAATCAACGAGTTCCTGCAGCGGAGCGGCTCCTATCTGCCGCCGCTGCTCGCTGCTTGGCGCTCGAGGAGGGCGAGGGGCGCCCGCCGGGGAAGGACTGTCTTCTGTTTTTCGGGCGCGCAGCTAATAGATTTATCTCCGATCTCCCTAGCAGAAGCTGCGAGCGCCTCCGAGGAACAGAGAGAAGTTTTCCGGACGGCTTGTGCTCTGTTAACCGGCGACGCCCTGAATCCTACATAAACACCTCTTCGAGGGTTAGTGTCACAAAGGGAGCGCCGAGCCAAGTCGTTTCGCCTCACTGAACACATGCTCTGTCTCTACGCCGCGACTCTCCTCTCGCCTGGCGTGTAGTTCCTTGCGCTGTCTTTTGCTTTCTCATTGAGCAGCAGAGAAGGCGTATGGTATGTTTATTAGCGACGGAAGAAATATTATTATTTGTTATTCCAAGGCATCTACATTTTCGCTCGTCAGCCATCAGTTTCTGTATCTCAAAGCTATCTATTCATAATTATATTTAACGTAGTCTTATTTACTGAAAGTTACCCAAGTGAATGTTTCAAGTTTCATTATGGAGTACACTAATTTAGTATTTAACATATTCCATACTAGCTTGCAATTCAAACTGAATGTGATATGATAAGTGTTGCTTCATTGATGAATTTAGGTTGAACTCAATGTACATTGTAGGTACTGTTTTATTTTTATTGATAGAAATAAAAACAAAACAATTATTATTTTAATAAAAACACTTAAAGACTGGAAGAAAGTATCTAATGCAAGAACAGCTACAGATTTTGATTCTGGATTCTTCCTATTTAGGCTCATTTTGAACAAAGTTTTACAAATAGAATATGTGAAAAACGGCTTTGCCCAAAAAGGAACACGAAAATTACTAAGGATGATAAATTGAATTACAGAAGTGTGCTTCTAAGTACGTCCACAACACCACATATAATTTTCTTCTCTAGATGCAATTAAAGCATATCTACCTGTTCATCTAGATGCATATTAATCTCAGTAAATAAGAGTAAATTATGCAAGAAGTGTCCCAGTGACCTTTAATATGACATTTACATGCAATAACGATTGTTTTCTCGCCCACGTCCACGAGTTAAATTTTCTCGTTTTTCGTTGCTGGCTTCTATTTTTAGGACACTACCATCGCCGCAATCTTGCCCCTGTGGGGGTACTTCATGATATTTTGCCGGGAAAAGTTTTAGTACGCCCCATTTATCTAACAAATTATATATTTAAATAGCATAAACAGAGATTCGCCACGCTAATTTCAAAATATAACGATCAAAATTATTTGTTAAGTCTTTATTTAAACATAAGTCAAAGTTAATTACATTTTATTTTAAAAATATTAATGTAATTGCATTTAAGTATTTTTATCTTTATTATATAAAATAAAAATACTAAATAATTTAATATCATTTAACATTAATAGTGCTTAGGTACAAAGTAATACACAAAATATACGTAAGTTAAAGTAGTTCATTGGAGTTTTACAATGGTGTTATTCCGGATTATTAACATATAATCGTACGGTATGATAAAAGATTGTGTTTTAGATAGCTTAGGTCTTAAAGAAATAAGTCAGAAAGGTGCATACACTTTAAAAATACTTGAGCTTCAAAAGCAAGCGATAAAACCATTTTATTTAGTTTCAGTCTAAGTCACTATATAACGAACATGACATTAATAAAGGAAGTCTTCTGCCTTTCAGCGCAACATCCTCTGACGAAATTTGAGCCTATCAGTGGCGTCCCTGATTTTGCGTCCATAGATAACAGGGCTCGTGTGGTTACCACGTAGGCATCCCTACGACGTGTTCTGGTCTTCTCAATCTGAGAAGTGAGTTTTCTCAACGTCACATAGCAATATATACTGGGACAGTGCAAGGAAAACGTACACTATAATCTTGCCAGACCGGGAATCGAACCCGGGGTCGGGTTATGGAAATCAAACACGCTGATCGTGTGCTATCCGCGAGGGCAACGACATATGTCGCATGAAAATAACTAAAAACTATGCGACATATGTCGCATAATAATAAAAAAAATTAGTTGATTTTTCAGACATAATTTTCGTTTTCGTCATTTACTGTCTAGGTTGAGAACAATAAAATACATTTTGAGCCTTACTGGATTTTTTACAATTTTAATATTGTTTTATTCAAGACGTATATTCCTCGTCCATGTTGTCTGCCTGCAGTTGAATAATTGAGAGTTTAGTTTCGTTTCTATGGCACATCTTCATGTACGCGAAAAAACTGAAATATTTTTCTACAGATGAAGATACAGTACTAGAAATCTCGAATTTAGTTTTCTTGGCAATATTAATTAAAAGAGCGATTATAAAAGTGCTTTACGCACTATTTGTTTTTGCCATCCACACCCCAGTCACGAGATAAAATAGCAATTTATTACATGGCAATTCGTGAACGTCATCCTCGATTTCTTCGTAGTGACGGCCTGATCACCGTCTCCAGGTTCATTCCTCATAAGAGCTAATTAGCGGCAACTCTCCACCGTCCATCTAGCACTTCTGTAGCTCATCTCCTGCCCGACAGTGCACGGACGTGTACGCAGTCACTCCCCCCCCCCGGGCGCACTCTCCCACCTACCCCTCGCCCTCCCCGCGCTCCCCCCACCCTTCCGGCGAAAGTGCGATATATTATTCGGCAAGCCGCGCGCAAAGATAGTGTCCCTAATTGTCCCGAGTTCATTAATATCCCTCGAGCATGCCCGGCGCAAACGCTTAAGCAACCACGCACCATCCACCGACCTCACGCAACGCCTTTATCTTCTCCTTAAGAACTGCTGCCCCTTCTTATAAACTTGTTCCCGGGCTCGACGTCGAAAATTATGAAACCAGTTAAAAATTTTAACAGTTGTCGTGTCGAGAGAAGCACATTTAAGTTATTAGTTAAAACGCCGCCCACCCCTAAGCCCCTCCCCCCGTGGCTTCCTCGTTCGCGAGCTGGCAGGCCCCGCGACTCGTCGGGGAAAAGTTTCGAAAACAAACAAGCTGCAAAAGGAGAGTCGAATGGAAAATCTTCCCCGCGCGTAACTCCTCGTAAAGGCAAAAGGGTTGAGAGAGGTTGGGGCGGCAGCGCTGCCTGCCCCGGCGTTGGGTCCTCGTTCGGGTGCGACCTTCGCCCTTCCTCGCGCATGCAGCGCTCCTGAGGGCGGACACGCACTACCTCTCCTCTCACCTTCTCTGCCTCATTGCATGCAGTCCCCTCCCTTCCCTTCTCGCACTCCTCACCTTCTCTACCTCATCGCACGCAGTTCCCTTCGCTAGTATTCACTTTCTTTCTCTCGCTATTTATTACTCACCTTCCCTACCTCATTGCATGCAGCTCCCTCGCTAATATTCAGTTCCTCTCCCTCTCGCCACTCCTCACCTTCTCTACCTCATCGCACGCAGTTCCTTCGCTAGTATTCACTTTCTTTCTCTCGCTATTTATTACTCACCTTCCCTACCTCATTGCATGCAGCTCCCTCGCTAATATTCAGTTCCTCTCCTCTCTCCTACTCCCTCACCTTCTCTACCTCATCGCATGCCTCTCCCCTCGCTAGTATTCACTTTCTTTCTCTCGCTATTTATTACTCACCTTCTTTTCCCCTTTTTTCCCCGCGATCCATTCATTTTCTCGCTAAAGCAAGTATTCCTATGAGTGAGGAATGAATATTTTATTGAACTTTATTTCATATGCATGTTACCAAAGCAAATAACAATAATTTGCGTTCAATAGATTTAAATACATTACTTCGCACACGACTATTTCCTGCCTTTGAATATGGTTTTATGATATTACATTATCAACGTATTGTTTGATTTACTATAAGACTTTGTATGTTGCATTGTATGTTTTCTGTGCATTGGTATTCATTAGGCGGGCACATCTTTAAACTTAAACTAAGAAATTTAAAAGCAGTACTTTGTGACTTTGAAAGATTTCTGTGAAAGCCGTTTATTTTTAGATGTATAAGCGTTAAACGCATCGAAGTCGCAATTGAACGAAGAGTACAAGAAAACCAAGATACTCTCTTTTGATACCATAAAGTTTTTAAAACAAAATGACACTACCAAAATATCATTTTATTGAAATATTTATTTATTGGCGTAGCGAAGAGGGTGTTTTCATATTGAGATTTTATTTCAGCTATTCAAGGCCACAATGAAAAGAAATTTTAAACATAATACAGCCGCCTGTCTCATCTACCTACGGACACAGAGAACGTTACTTGAAAAAGTATCGATAGAAATCGCATTTTTAATATTTCATTTCATTACATAATTTGTTGAACTCTGTTTAACTATTGTCAGTTTTATGAACTGTGTCCTAAGGATTCACGATACACGAGAAAACAGTATAGTAATTCACAATGTTTGCACTACTGTATGTGATTTAAAATCTTCGAAAACTTTTACTAGAAAACCTTTAGAATATTGTGGGAAAATCGGGCTAAAATAGTGCTAAACTATTTGTTAGTTGAGACGAAAATATGAGCTTTTTATCATCTCTGTAGATGCCTTAAAACTCCTCCTCACGCGTTTTATGTGCAAAATATATGTTTTATTTTACGATAATTCTCTTAGAACGTTCTCGAAGGAAAACAATGATTAGTTTTCCACTAGGAGAAGAAGAGGTGTCACCAGAATCCATTACTCCAGCACACGGTAGACCGGAATCGTGATTGACGGACGGACGGCCACACGCAGGTTATCCTATTGCTGTATAATAGGATTTACCAAAACGATAGAAAACAAAAAAAACTAAATGAATACTGCAAACGCTCTTTATGAAAGAACATTACCTCTCATCCCAAGGGCTTCTCTTCCTTTCTCTCTTGAAACCTTAAACGTAGAGCAAAAAGGGACGAGCTAAGCAGCGTGATGTATATTAAGTCACCATCCATCGCGTGTTCCCGCGAGGGGAGCTCCGATCAAAGCCCGCCAGCTGAGGCAGATGACCCGTAGAACTGCTCAACATCATCCGCAGAAGTGCCATTCCTTCGAACGCTTTTCTCCCCTCGCAGCTGCTGCTACATCTGGGCTGAGCGGTGGAGGGCTTTCTTGCCGGGTCACGATACATTCTCCCTCGGCCCTTCCGCTCGCGGTGGGGAGGGGGGAGGGGGGCGAGGGGCACCCCGACCAACTCGACCGCCCCGCCCTCTCGACACCTCCCGCGATAAACCCATCCAAAAGCCCTGGCACTCCCAGCGGCTAAGGACTCGGCTATTGTGCGCAAAAGCTGAAAGCATTTCCCGGCGCTTTCTGCTGAAGAAAAGCGGAGAAAAAATACATACGGAAAGACGCATCTCAGTTGACCCGGATGTGCGCTTTGGGAGCTCTCTAGCGGCCATCTCCGACGTTTCTGTATTAAACGGATCCGGAGAACGGCCTGGGACAGAAAACGTGTACTGCAGTGGTCAGGGGAAGCCCTGGCTCTTGCGTTGGGAATGTGGAATACAATTTAAAGAAGGAAACAATAGTTTGATAAAAAGAATCGGATTTTTTGAAACTGTACGATAGTTTGAAACCGCCAAATACATTTTTTATTTTATTTTATTTTATGTCGCATCAACTGCAAAGGCTATTAGCGACATCTACACAATCACATTAATATTTTTGTACATGGGAAGTTATGACATTTATAGGAACATTCACATCACATTATTAAAGTTTATACACTTGTCTTATATGTCCCCGTACAATTTTATGGTCTTCAAAAAATTGAGAAACCGATTACATTTTTCTCTGTCCTTCAGCACACTTGACATGTTCTCAACACCATGTCTCGTCCGGTCAGTCTCAAACCTGGGGCACATAAATAGGTGATTAACATACATAGAAACATTACACACATTACACATAACAGCTGTTTTTCCTGTGATCAGATGGGCTAGTGTGAGCTTGGTGTGACCTATTCTGCATCTAGTTAACACAACCTGGTCAGCTCTGCAGAATAATGTGGCTGGATTATAATCATCGTATTCACATATACTTCTTAATTTACATCGGGCGTTGTTATTCCATTCCTGTCCAATTCTTGTAATTTTCTCTTGATGTTGGCATGATAGTCCTGTGGTATTATGGGAAGGTTACTTCTTTCATCAAGTTGTGACGCCTCTTTTGCGGATCTGTCTGCCAGCTCATTCTCCTTGATACCCACATGAGCCGGGATCCATCCAAAAACTATATCTTTACCTTTAAAGTTCAAGTTCCTTATCATACTAACAATGTCTAAAGCTAGCGAGTTTCCTGAATAAAAGACATTTCCAATAGTCGACAGAGCCAATTTGGAGTCTGTTACTATCAAAAATTTACGTTCACTGTCATCGAGAATGTAGTCTAGTGCTGTGATGATGGCATATAATTCGCTGGACAGGACTGAGTACTTGTCGGGCACTTTGGTTGATATTACTCTTGTTGACGTTACAGTGGCACATCCCACCAAGTTGCTACTTTTCGAGCCATCTGTGTATATTTTGCTGTAATTTCATATTTGACTATTTCTTCTCCTATTCTGGCTCTTATCTCTTGGTTGTTGATTTTTGACTTCTTAGGATTGTTTATCAGCTCCTCAGCTTTAATGTCCTGCATGGTCCATGGTGCATAGTCAGTGATACTAATAGGTTTAAGAGGGGGAATTTTTGAATGTGTAAGAAGCATGAATGTTACAGAATATAAAATTTTAAAAATGTAATACACATTGTACTCAAATACATTTATACTAATATTAAGACTATTTCCAGTACATAATATATATTTTACACGCCTACTTTTCCACGCAGACATTTATATGTGTAAGAAGCATGAATGTTACAGAATATAAAATTTTAAAAATGTAATACACATTGTACTATGGAAATATTGAAAAAATATAATCTGCAAATATTAGATGTGTGTGTACATTGGGAATGCATTTACATATTTCATATTCTTACAGTAATATATATTCCATTTCTTCAGTATTACCATTATGCCTAATTATTATAAGTTCTATTGGAATGTAATCGAAAGCCGTTTGAAGAGTTTGGAAAGAATAATAGATGTCCTGAACTAAATGTCACTAACTGAATTTCAAACAATCAGAAAATTTTGACTATTTATTTGGGTCCATACTATTTGCTACGTTTTAACGTCTACATTGTCTTGGACAGAGGTTCTGTGTCTTAGACCCATGTGACAAACAACTCAAGTCAGTCTAATCAGTGAGATCGCTATGTATTATGCCGTCGAGCACAAAACATCAGATCAATACACACCGCAAATACACCATATGGGCCATCCTTGACACCATCAACAGAAAACCTGTTTGTAGGCTTCTAAGTGTACCCAAGAAGTAAAACAAACTCCATCGATTAATGCCAGTAGAATAAAGCACTGATAAATACATACATTTAGAATTAATTACTCTATGAGGAATGAAAGAACATCTTGTGTAAGTTCTTTGAACAATCGCGAAGACTTTGAGAAGGTACAACGTAGAAAACAATTGCGTAAAATGCGAATACAGAGAAGAGGAGCATATGAAACTGCAAAACAATTTAAAAATTCGAGAAGAATTTTTTTTCATGAATAGTTGGAGGAAATTGTAAATGTACGCAAAAGACAGTCATAGAAATCAAATGAAGTGAATTTAATTGTTTTCTTGGATTTTGGTCCTACATGAAATATGTAGCAAATATTTAAATTAAGAAGAAATAAAAGAAGTAATACCCCCAATATTTAAATACTACTTTAAATAATTGAATGTAATTTTCATGATGATTATACTAACATTTTTTTTTAGTGATCAAATAAAGCGATAGTACGTAAATTAAACCGCCTAGAAAATAAAAAATTTAAACAGAAAAATAAAAAGTGAATACTGTAGCTATATATACTATTCTCATAATACCTCAGATCTATCCTTAAAAATACGTACAAAATATTTGAAATTCAATAACTGAAGTTATTGAAAATTTGTTTAGTATTTGTGTCTCAGAACATTCACATCGTTTTTAATATAAAAACCAACAATTTAATGAGAAGTAGTGTATACGATGTTAATAAAACACGTAAATGGTACGTAGTGAATAATACATTGAAAACGGGCTGTAGTGTGTAGGATCACTAACAAATGACCAAATAATTGGTGTTCGGGCGTTATATAATTTCAGCCCACAAATGTCTGATATGATCGAGTGTTTATGCAGGCTTTAATTTAGTTGTCAGATTGATATGTACACAACTGTTCCTTACACGAGAGGCATTCAATAACTGGTCGACAAGGTTTTCTTCACAAGAAATGTGATTAGTGAATCTAGTGCGTTTTTTCTTACTTAATTTAGATATTCAGAATTTTTCCATGAGGCACAGTTGTGTGTGACAGCTACCTTTGAAAATATCATTGTAACATTCTCTTTAGCCTGTCATAGATAGAAGCAGCATGTAAGGAAATTATATTTAATATCATGCTGAAACACCAACAAGCAATGCTGATCAGGTTCATTCATGTTTTGACATGATCAAACCCGTTAATGTAGCATTGTGATGTGTCAATATTGAGGTGTCTATGAACTTGTTAGCACGAATATCACTAGGCATATATTTCTTTCCTTTGTGGTTAGAAGTGTTCTGTGTAATATGTGTTTTAAGTATTTTGCATTTTCATCATGCGAAGAAATTGTGTAAAACCTGGAGATAATTTCTGCTGTGCGGAGAGCTGAATTGAAAGACTTGGAGGTGAAATTCAACGCCTCTTCCAAAAAAGTGTTATCAACATTAGACTGTCAAGATGGCTGGCATTTTTGACGTCAACTTAGTGATTTTGAAACGAGCTGGGCTCCAAATATTTGTATTGTATGTTAAGGTTGTTGTCTTGATAGGAAAATGGTGCACATTTTTTTACCGAAGTATCATCTAAATGATTGTTATTTCTGCTTGATAAATATTAAAGTAATCTTTGTATGCCTGACCAGAAAATGTGTCACGTGTCCATTTAGTGAATCCTAAATAATATATTTACCTCCATTGCATATTAAACTAGGAGGAATGAAAACTTTCGTAAAAGCAATGGAGAAACTTTCTTCTGATGCATTCTTGTTCTTGAAATGGAAATTTCACACCGTAAGAGATGCTAAATTGAAAGAAAGGATATTTTAGTACAACAAATGCGGTCGTAATGGCTGATGAAAATTTTGAAGAACTGTTAAATCCCCTGGAAAAAGCAATCTAGCAGTCTTTCAAGTATATCACATATTCCCATATTCAAGAGAATTACACGACGTACCTCTCTCATGGCTGGCCTCCTGTTGTTCAAAAGCATATCTGAGTAGTATTGGCTACTTATTGTACGCTGTTCATCTAGATAATTACAAATAAAGTCACCTACAGCGTTCCCAAACACCGTCAACATGACTTTTCCTGCTGATGCGGCCAGAACGATATTCGTCAGTCTCTGTGTCTTGAGATCTTTTAACTGTTCTATAACACTTGTAAAAATTATATATTCATTATAGATTCATATAATTTCCACAACACACTTTTAATTCCGAGATATTGATCAGTTTGTATCAACTGTCAAGAAAGTATTCTTGAAAGCTCCAAGTCGTGTGGATATTTTAAGACAAATTACCCTGACTTACCAACACCTCCCCAACCAGTCACCACAAGGTGAGGTACTTGGCTGAAGGTAGCTGAGTATTATTCCAACTACTTTGATGAAATAAAAGATGTTCTAAGTTGCCTGTTGACTGTTGATGTGGAGCTGTCGTTCAACCGGTTTAAAGCACTTTTGAGGTCAAATAGATGTTAGTTTGAGTTTTAGAACTTAAAAAAGCGGTTGTAATTGCAACATAGGTTAATTGCAACTTAAGTTTGAGAACTTAAAGACGTACTTGCAATTGCAACAATTTTGCAAGTAATCAATAGACTTCTTCAAGGTATGTTCTACTTTTTCAATTGACCAACGTTTCTCTTTTCCTCACATATCGTTGGCTCACAAGTGAAAAGCATTGTCACGATTTTCAATTATTAAGTTATTTGATTATTGTGTTCGAGATATTATAATTAAGAAAAAGTCATATTTTTGTTGCAATACCTATGTTTTTTTTATTTTATGAAATGTACATTAACTGCACCCTTTTTTCCAAAAATTCTTCAAAATTAACAATTTATATGATTTCTGTATCTTTTTTGCGTAAACATGTTTTCTACATTAGACTTTTAATTTATTTTTACACTTACACATTACATTACGATATTTCACATGTTTTACTTTTTAATTGCATATATTATAAAATTTATTTACAATATATGTGCATATTTCGCTTTTTTATTGCATATAAATCACAGCCTTATTAACAAAACATAACATGCAAAGAACACATTGACATATATTTTAAACATTCGATAGACTACATGGGGCACATAGAACAATTGATTAATCACATATTTTGGAAGATAATGCTTTTCATGTCGGTATGATATACTTCTAATGTTCACATAAACACTATCTTCTAACAATTTGGCCAATATGAAAGAGTACGAAATAAACATTGTGACGAAGTTCTTAAATCCGTTGAAAAAATAACCAATTGGCGCACCAGTTCTTCAAAGAACAAACAACCTTTTGGCATATTTTTCTGAAGATTATCTAGTTTCCCCTCGTCTATCTGCTATATCCGATATACACTCGTGTATCATCTCCACTATATCATACGCCGTTTCCTCATCGTCATGTTGCGAGCGTATTTTTTGTGAACTGAGCAATAGTAGTTTAAGACAGTAAATAAATAAGAATTTTATTCGTTTTATATCACTCAGTAGATCTCTTACCCTGGGTCGATTATGATATAAAGCTGCCTCTAAATTCTGGTAATATCTAGGCAATAAAGTAGAGAAGAAGAATATTGGCGACAAAAAAACTTAATAATTCCCTTCAAGAATGTTCAATACCCTCAATTAAAATTCATAGGTTTCTCCATTGCGAGATATGTGTGGAGACAAGTAAACCTCCCATCAGGTATTATCTGTTTGTCTTTTTTATTCCTTACTGTCTCTTTCTTCACTTATAGTAAATACAGAATGAACAGCACTGGTTCCTTCTATGTCAAATAGATATGGAAGATTGGGAAGTATCTAAATTCACGTATTTCGTTGTATAATTCTCAATTACTCAATCGTTTCTGTTTTGCGGGCACATCGCCGACGTACCCTTGAAACCAGGAGGATGGATGAACATGGTCATCGGGCGGCTCTCATTCGCCGCGAGACAAATACCTTGAGGAACCTCGCCCTTCCGCATGGACGCGCCAGGAGCGCGGGGATGGCGAGGCGTCACTCCAGCCACAAGCTCGCCCACGCAGGAGGCGGGTGCGAGGGGGGGTGCCGGGGGGGCGGGGAGAGGGGAGGGGAGGGGAGGGAGTGATTTATGGAGCGGGTGCGCCGTCGCCGGCCGCCGCAAGGGCTGCTGCAAGCGCCTGTAAGCCGCCAATTTAAAACGCTTCCACGGGGGCAGCCAACCACGTCAGCCTACTCTCGCCCTGACCGAGCTACACACCTGGCGAATGAAGGCTCCCCGCACACGCCTCGTGATTTAGGCATTCGGCTTCACAAACTGCACGGCAGGAATTAGGGAAAACGGTTTAGAAATTATTGGTTTATAACATGAACAAGAAGAAATTCAACGTTCAAACAAAAAGGGAAGAGGGTGAGAGTGAAAGGCAGACAAACAATGGTAGAGGTGAATGATAACATTTTATTCAGCAACTCTTTTGCTACTGTCAACATAATAATTAAACACAAGGGAATGAGTTTAGGAGTATGACAAAATATTGAAACTAAGTGCATGTTCACAGGAATTACTGTATGTCACCTTCCTTACTTCCCCCTTTGATGCGAGGTTTTTGAACGAATGACTCGAGCAGAAGATTAGATTTCCTCCGTATTAACAATGGATGTCACAGTTTTATTACAGCTGGAATTCTGTTCCCACTGTAATGCAGGGTAGGGGGTCGTCTTTCGATACCAATGAAAAGATAGATCAAGTACATTTCAAAAATTAACAAGGAGAGTAGAACAATCGATGAATTGGATAACAATATTCTTTTTAGAATTACAAAAATTGAAAAGAATGGCAGCAATCGATGAATTGGATAACATCACAAACTAGCATTCGAGACATAAACACTGAAAAATGATTATACTATAAGTACAGTAACAAAGAAAACATACTATTTGAAAAATAATGAATATACGCATATACCCTTATGTACAAAAATGTACTATACGCATATACCCTTATGTACAAAAATGTACATCATGCAAAAGAAAGAAAAGAATCGGGAAATACGAAATGCTCTCAAATAATTCCTATCCAGTACGTAACAACTCTTGTGTAAATTGAAATGAACTTCAACTTATTTATAATTGCATTGAATTCTATAATCCAGTTAAATACTAAAGTTTTAGTTGTAACATGAATTTAATGCCATTTTCAAAAACATTTCACAAAGATTACGCCAGTGAATAAATAACTACAATGCATTATTTCGATGAAATAAAATGCAGCATCCAGTTAACATTTTCTTTGGCCTCGAAATGATTCGTAAATTCTTAAGAATTCTATAGCGTGAAATTTAAAATAACTTTAAAATTTTAATAATCTATTGTCAGTTACGACAGTCGTTGAATGAATGACACTTCCTATTTGTAGTGCCTTCAATCATGTGCGCCACCTAAAGTAACTAGAATTCTGTTCACTTTGCTTGGAAATGTAGCTTCTAGATAAATTACGCCTGATACGCAAATAGTGAAAAACGACAATGAAGTTCACAACAGAACGTTACAACTCACGATACCACTGGTTGTTTTAAACCCGCTCGCAGTCTTCTGAAATATAGACGTCAGTCAGGGCCAGGCGGACGACGTCTCCTGCCGAGGCGTCGTTGGGCCGCAGAAAAGATCTCGATATTGCTCCGTCGCCTTGCTTCGCTGTGTGTCGTAAATTTCGTTTTCCAGAACGAAAACTAGTCCTCTTGCATAAGCGCTACGTAGTCCAAATTTTGAATATAAACAAGATAGAAAAAAGCTGTGGGGAAAAACGTCACTTTTTAGTCGCGAATCCATCCAAAGTTACAAGTGGTGCACTGTAATTTTCATTTCAAATTACATGGTACACTTCTCATGGAATATCATGATTATTCTTGACACATATTAGTATAAAAGTCTTATACTTAATTTACATTAAATATATCCATTCAGTAAATTGTCAATTCATTACCTCTCGTTAGTTTTTCACACGACTACCGTCGCTTTCCTCTGCAGTCAGTATTCTTATTTCTTCAATCTTATTTGTGAGAGCTTGTCGAAGAAATTTGTGATTGGCCGTTGCATTGGAGAGAGCAATTTCTGAAGCGGTGGCAATTATCTGCGCCTTCTAGTGGTCGATTGGAGTACACTTTATCATAGGTACAGCGCTCTACAGTGACAAGAAGTTACGTTGCAAATGTTTTACCTTGTAAACGCGAGATAGTGGTTACAGTAGCTCTACACTGAATCACATTCAAAATATTATTGAAAAATAAATATATATGCTACTAATATCAGAAATTAATGTGATAAAATCCTCATTATGTATCTATCATTTATAATTGAAATATCACACAACCACACATAGAGAGTTAGTTCGTAATCTCAAGAGTAATGAAACTAATAATTTCCAAGCGATATAGTACAATTTATTTTCATTCGCAAGGGACCCTGACTAAATATTTTATTTGTTCCATTTCGATTGGGATGTTTCTCTTAATAAAAGGAATCCCAAACATCATAAAGGAATCCCAAACATCATTCAATTAGAGCAAATGCTGAAATATTGCGTCTGAACACTAAAAGAGTTTTTACTGCCATCAACAACGTTATATTAATGTTTTAAAATAAATTAAATAAATGAATAATTTAGTTATACAGAAAAATAAGTATCGTAATGGCGAGAAAACGGTTACTTCTAGAAACATCATGTTATTCAACACTGGAAGGCTTTAATACGTCTCGAAATTACTAAGAAATTTGTAATAACCTTAAACTGTAATGAATAATCATTTTTACATATTTTCACAGTTCTCCCAAAGATTAATATATGTATAATACTTGATGATGGGTAAATCATTGAGAAACCATTTAATATTGAGAAAAGAGTAGAGAATATTTGTTGATCACACGAGGTTTTAGCACCAAATAAAGCATAATATACTTTTATATTTTGTATATGGTATTATATATTATATTAAGTATTTTTATTTTTGATGTTTTGTATCTTATCCAAGTTAATTTACCTTTTTTACTTTGAAACAGTTCATACATGTCTCGGGAAAATCTCGGGCATAAAACCTGTTCAAACTTCATCACCAAATATGGATAATGGTAACAACATGTAGCTGTCCGTATTTCACCGTCAATATTTTCAGTGAAAATATCAATTTATGCAATATAAATGTATATAATAGTAAAACGTATGCAAAGTAAATCCAACTAAACTTATCTCTTTTGTATCTAACAGCAACAGTATTTTACTCCCAAATAAATGCTCCTAAATTCAGTGCTTTCAGTTGCGTGCTCTCATTCCAATACTTTCTTACTTCAAAGACCGGCGTCTCAAAAGGAATTTCCAATACTACGGCCCCAGAGCTGCGTGATGATAATTGCTATTGATTTCGTATAACGCGGCAACTAATCTATTCAACACAAGACTAATAATTTCAGAGAACATTTTAGGGAAATGTGATTACGGTGTAAATAATTCAGGCACTATAGTTACTCTTTGAGCTTTTTTCCATCGAGGTTTTTTTTATAACTAATAAAATGTAATTTTAATTTATCAAAATTACGATGGAAAGCCAAATACCGGCATGATCAACTTTCCTGATTGAACGTCTGATCCTTTTCTGATTTTCCTAACATCCCTATTTTTGTTGATTTCTTTATTGTCACTTAAAAATACTTTAAATCTATTGCTTTAGTGCATGTTAACCTACGAACGATATTCAGGTTGCAAAGAAAATCTGCTTCACCAAAAATGTACTACAACAATTAAAAATAAATTTTGAAATTCATACATCAATAAATGTGAAAAAACATTATTCACTAATATCGTGTGTTAATATTACATTTCGCCAAGTCAATAAAATAGGTAAATTTAGAAGATAAAATAGTTGCAGATGTAGATGGTATTCACAAATAGCTTCATTCACCGGTTTGTAATTAGTCTTGGGGATTTTTCTCTATTTCAATATTGAAAATTACATAAAAAACTTATGGTTACAGAATGGCACATACTTTCTCGTACTAGTTTTCTTTTCTATAGTCTGAGCCATCCTTTTGATTTTGCCTCGCCACCTCTTCAGCTGCCATCTATTAATGTTTAATGGTAATATGTTAACGTTTCTCAATTTTTTGGCTTCCTAATACCATAATTGAAACATCACTTTATTATATCCAGTAGGTTATATGAACTCTGATGTATCTAATCAGGGGAATAGCATTAGGCTGAATCCGATTTTTATACCCTAAGGTTGTTAGTCCTGGGGGGATGGAAGATGGAATGATGATAATGAAGGATGAATGGACGGAACACACAAACAGACATACCCAAACACACCCACGCCCGAGACGGGACTCTAACCCGAGATCCTTTCGTCCGAGATCACCACGGAACTACTACCTTAGCGATCTTAGCTATCCGGACTGGCTATTATTATTATTGTTAATATTATTATTATTATTATTATTATTATTATTAGTCTCATGAATCCAAAAATGTTTCCAAGATCTCCTCTGTCACGTCACCTGTACAGAGAGCCTTGGAAATGAAGAAACAAATGTCAATATAGACCAAGATTAGAGGGATCCTACCCTCCTAGGTTAGGATTCCCTTAACACGCAGGTTATAAGCGAAAGTCCGTTAATGTATGAAGGGGAAAAATAATATTACTTTTTATTGGATTTTGTGGACACTTTAATTACTAAGGTCACTGAAGCCCCTTTAATCTTAGGAATGAGTGATGATGACGATGATGATGGGTAAATGGTGAATTGACGGATAGGAAAAACGGGAGAACTTCACGAAAACCTGACTCCCTTCGTCAAACAACACATTTTACATCCATTTGCAAGCGATCTAAGACGAAATCGAGTGGTAAAATTCAAGTGATGTGCTCTTTTAATCCGAGTAAATGTATGATAAAAAGTATTAGTATTACTCTATTAAAAATTCTGTTGTAATCATAAAAATATTTTACTTCATTTTTATTAATTAATTATTTTTCTTAATGAAATGAAATGACGTCTCTCATGTTGTTGGGTGTTCCTTATGAAATTTAATTCATCACGTAATTTCCGGTTCATAGAACCGTTCACATAACTATCTCAAAAACTACGTAGTCCATGCACAAGAAATCATTTAGAGGGCTTCCCGAAAGCGCTCTCGTAAACGGCGATGATATTTTCACGAGAGCAATTACTCGCTTCATAGCGGCGGATCGTCGTCCTCCATTATAGTCTTTAATATAAATGCAGGCGTTCGTGGAAGGCGAGGCCCATCGCAGGCTCAAAGGGCCGCGGGCGCCCCCGCCGTCCGGAGGCAAAGGGCTGCGAGCTCTGATTGCGCGCCCGCGGGCCGCACCCTGCATAATGCACGCCCCCCCCCCCCGCGCGGCCCACAGACACGCCCACCAAGTCCTAGCAGACGTAGAGCCGCTCGGCCGAGCCAGGGAGGGGGCATGGGGGCGAATGGGACTAGAGGTTTTGTTTGTTACCTGCTTTCAAAATTTGATTTAAATATTTGTTTATTTACGTAATTATTTAAAAAATATTGTATAGTATCATATACACACTACAAAAATAATAACAAATATTTATTATTTAACAAAAAATCTATGATGCCCCCTCCAAAATGATCGTTTGGATCCGCCCCGGGCCGAGCCACCTGGATTTGACAGGTGGTGCGCCCTTTCCGATCGCCCGATCCGTTCCTTGACCCCCCCCCCGGAATCATCCATTGGATCCCCCGGCCCGAAAGTTTCCTGAGCTCCGGAGCCACCCCTGCGATCCGAACCTTCGATCAGAACATCTCATTCGACTTCTCGATCCAATCGCCCGATCCGTTCACTCGACTCACCGACCCAGTCCGCCCCCTTGCTTCCCTCGCCCGATCAGGGTTCTGGATCCGCCCGCGGCCCCATATGTCCTTGCGATCCAACCTCTCGAAGCGACCGTCTGATTCGTCATCACCTTCATTCGCCCGCTCGATCCACCCTCTCGATCCGATTGCCCGATCCGTCCTCTCAAAATCTTCTGAGACGTTTCCTCCATCGTCTGTTCCTCCGGCGCAATTCACTCACTCTCGCCAACCTTAACATCTCAATGCTCACCTAACAGCGCCCGGAAGGCGTGGCAACTTCCAGCTTTTCCATCCCATCAGCTTTTCTCATTCAACCATTGGTTCACTGTTTTGACAAGAGTTCGCTAACGTCCTGCGACTTTCTGTGACACGCAAATTCATCGCAATTGCCCACTATTTTCTATTGCATACTTAATCATATTTCATTATTCAATGATTTATGCTAATGCATGTACAATTTCCATTTAAAAATACTTTTTTATCCATCTGATCCATCGTACACCGAACACTACCACCATTTATTTTCTGCAATTGTTTTTTCCGCTGAATTATGAAAGTTGCTGAACATTTTGCAACAAATTTCGTTGGATGTGAAAATTTGGTATATTATGTCAGAGAAAATATTGGCAACATACACACAGGTTAAGACAATATTTTCCATATGTAAATTAAAACATAGACCTTGTGTAATGTGAATATTTAGTGCAAATTTCAATGTATTAATGACTGATGATAAATTGAATGTACAAATGTCACATAAAATTTCTCTAATGTAAATCTGTAATGATGTCGCTGATGAACATAGTAGTTAAAAAGCGACATAAAATAAAATTAAATTAAAAAATATTGGCAAAGTCTCTGTTAGACTTTCTGAAAGTAACTTGTCTATCCATATATCATATCATATAGATATTCTATCACATCATATCATCCGTTTATCATATATCATCAATTCCATATAGAATATTTCATTATAAGTCATTTCATAACGACACGCGATAAGATAATCACTTTCTAAGAAACCTCTGCATTCATATTGTCAAACCAAGACCCTCATCACTGATTACCTCCACATAAGTATGATAATAATCATTTCCAATTTGTACGATTTCTATAAATTGAACATGAATTTATTTTCCAAATTCATTTTATCTTATTATTTTATCCTTTCTTCTATTACACATTTGCATATTTTCTCTATCGCAAACTTTATATTAGATGAAAATGAACTGTTACCTCTTACTACCATATCTATCATATTCATTGCCACTGTTTTCTTACTACAAGCTTCCTCATTCAATAATTTTAAACCGTATCACTTCTATCCAATCTGTTGGGTTGAATTTCGCCTGAGGATTAGTTATTTTGGTTCTCTTGTTCGTAAACCATTTGGGGTTTTAACCACTCTCATGTTAAACGACAGTTGTTCATCTCGCCGTTTCCAACTGCTCGTCTGCGTGAATTTTGATTCTCCGCATTCGTCTGCCAGCCCTCAGTCGCCAGCTGCTCCACCTGCGTCCTCCGCCCTCATTTCCCTCTCCGCTCTCCAGCAGGCGGCTGCTGGTCTTTGCCTCCGACCCACCGCCAGCTCCCTCTTTCCTCGGCCCCGTGAATAAGGCAACGAGCCGGTGCATTAATTAGTCACTCCTGCGTGTCCGAAATTTTGACTCGGGGCGGCGACGGTGACGGCGGCGTCTTGCGCGGGAGCGAGCCCTTGCCTTCCGCTCCCCCCCCGCCCCGCGTCTTACGCCGTCTCCGCTCTCATGCGCTCCCGTCTTTTGTCGCCCGAGGATCGCCGTATCAAAGTTTAAAAGAGGAAAGATCCGGCAAAAACGCGGCGCGGATCTCGTAAAGTTCTAAAGAATTTTAAAACCTCTCCGGAAGATCGATGCGGCAAGAGCGAGGGATACGACGGGCCCGAGGTGCGTACACGACGGGTAAGCCTCAGAGCGCCCGGCGCCCCGGGGCAGGGGCAGGGGGCAGAGGAAGTGGGGCTCCACAGGAAGATCTCCGCCGCCTGGGGTTAGCGGCCGAGATTAAGAGCAGATAAGAGAAAAATCTTTAAAAACTGTATTCCATTGAGACATAAGTGCACCAAGAACATAGGCATTGCAGGTCAGTGCATTGAAACACAGGTGCTGTTATTAATCGCTCAACTTTTCTTGACCGATGACCTTGCGTCCCCCTCCTCTGGCACAATAAACAGTTGAAGGCAAAAGCTCGCAGCGAGCACTGATGACAACATTCCAACTTCTGATCGTGATATTCTCCAAAAAATCTAAACAAATGACCGAAGCAGGTAAAGATCCGTCACAGGAGATATCTCAAACTCCTGAGAAAGTTAGAACGCAAATTATTGAAAAAAAATGCGAAGGCATGACTGATTCTCCAGAGATTGGCTTCATAAAATCAAGTGGCCGATGTCGTAACTAATACCCGCACTCAACCCACATTTCTTCAATCTATCGGTCAAGAAAAGTTGCGCGGGTAATAATTAACTGGTGCGGTACCAAAGAAAAAGGTTTTCTATAAGATTCTCTTTGTATTTCCAAACTCAACTGATGTGTATTAATCTGTTGAATAGTTCAAAACTTTACATATAAATATTATCAATTTTATAAAGTTAATATTGGTTCTTCCAATGAAATCAATTACGGGGAAAATTAACTTCTAAAATACATTCTTTAAATAGATAGGATAGATTCATTAGACTGAACAGGAACATCTATACCAGCGATCTAATTTAAACCACTCGAGCTCAAATGGAGGAAGAAATTCTAGAGGTATAAATTGAAACAAGTCCGACATTGACAGGTGACAATTTGAAACATAATTACTACTGAAATGTAATTTGGGCGCCAGGAAAAGGTTACACTTGAAACCCAATGATTCCTACGTAATTTAAATATCTCTCCTTACAAAATTATGTTTGGCTAGCTCAGTTAATTGAGGTCAAAGTTCGTAATTGTTGCTACTTACTCTGCAACCAATTATTCAATCTGTCATCCATACGGAGTGGCGAGGAATCTGAAAATCTTATTAAAATGTTGGATTGCACGTAACGAACAATGATAATCAGCTTTCTTTCGACTTAAAAATTTAGAATTTATTATGATGATAATCACAAATGAATAATTCTATGGTCATGACCAGCTTTCTCTGAATTACAATAATTATAAACCTTGTTATTCATTCGTGGGTCTTCGCGCGCTCTCCACTTCTTCGTTCAATGGCGCCCCGTAAACCTTCTCCATCGACGCAGCAGAATCTGGAAAAACCCTCGCCTAATGTCCGTGATCTGGTTCCAAATTCTCCCGGCGATACTATTATAATCCGTGACTTCCCTCACTTGCGTCTCGGGGGAACGCCTAGACACGAATTTTACTTCCTACAAGAACTCTCTATCCTAATATAAAAAAACTATAGTTAATTTAAACAACTGTCGAGTACAGTCTTTCCTCGATGTAGTAAAAATAAATCAGGAGCCGACCCGCTCATCACCGCATTACTTTAGCGAATCAATGTTCTTCTAAAACTTCGGAAGCTCAATGCCACTATATTTTATATAAACCATTACGCAAGAGAAAAATTATACAAAGATATTTTCAACATATTTACCTTGATTGTCCAAAAAATCGTTAATAATGAAAAACTCTATTACAAAAATGACGGCTAACTTTGACCAGAGTGCATGAATCGTTTAGAATACGTACAAGAGGTTGTCTACAAATTCCCGTGCAATATTAAGAAATATGAATAAAAATCACTACATGCTCCGGAGACTTAAGTTATTGTTTGCTTGCTTATAGTAGCGTTACTAAGTAACTATTCGAAACAACTATTTTTTTTTTGTGTTTTCTTTTTCTTTGTCAATTAACCTACAAGAATGAAGGCGTGATTGAAAAAATGGTAGACATTTTGTATATCTATTAATATTCGTGACTATGTCTAGTAAGTTTTATAATTTTTACTAGATATATAGAGGTCTAGATATATATATATATATATATATATATATATATATATATATATATATAATCACAACAGACTAGGAAACCGCATAATTTTTAAAATAATATAAACTATTCTGTTTTTTATGTATTCAGGAAAAACGAATATTCAGAAGCATACAAAAATTCTCATATATAGGAGGATCTCTAAATATCCCTTTTTCGATGTTATGTTGTTTGAATCACGACAGACTAGGAAACCGCATGGAAAAATAAATTTATTTGGAGGATAGTGCAAGGCATTTTATCATTCTACTTAGGTCACCTGCATAACTAAATGTTACACTTACTCGCTATACGGTAGACAATCAGCTTCCAAACGGTAGATGGTACAACATGAACTTTACCATATTAACTCCACTCAAAAGATTTATTTCACGGCAAGATTTGTAGTAAAGTATGAAGCTATTAGCTCGGTAAAAGAAACACCTCCAAAACACGACAATATTTGCATTTAGTTATGAAAATAAAAAGGAGCTCGGCTCAGAATAATAAATTAATATTACGAAAACATGCTCATTATTTCCAACACTTCCAATAACACTGAATAAATTAGACCATACATAGCCAGGGATGTGTTTCATCTCAAGGAGCTAAAGCGCAAATCCTGGCGAGGAGCCGTGAGGCTGGCCCGCGCGCGGCCGAAGACGAGGTGGGCGGGCGGGCCGCCGGCAGGGGGCGCTCAGCGATGATGAACGGCGGGATAATGAGACAATTGACGGCGCGTAATGAGAGCGGCCGCAGGGGAGCCCCGCGCTTCCGCCGGGGAATCCCCGTTGACGCGCGCCGCCGCTGCGAGATGGCTCGCGCCAGCCGCCTCCAGGCGCGCCAACCCCAACGACGCGACGGCGGATTAACCCTTTCCCTCTCCACATGGAGGTACCAGAGCATGCCTTTCTCAGTTACATTTACCCCAGAGAGTTATTTCTCCCTGAAGCTATTTTCTCAATATAAATGTTAGTAAATGCGAGAAAGTACTTACTAGCGTAAGAAGAGAAAATACTGTAATAGTGCGCCGGAAAACGGCGAATTTTCGACACAAAAACTAATGGCTTGGCCCTAGTAACAAAAAAGTGGATCAATCCAGTTGTTAAATACAGAAAAAATTCTCTAACACGTGGTATATTCAGAATCTATAATTTATGTGTCCTCGATACCGAAAAATCGATTGATGGCAAAACATGTCTGCCTGTCTGTCCGTCCGTTTATGCACAACGCTAGCGCATAAACCGTAGAGCCGATTTTCTCCAAAACTGATATTCCCTAATCGATCAAGCTGTTGTCACGACCCCTCGAATTTCAAACCAATATTTAATTTTGGAGGGTACTTTATATGAAGCCCCCCGGACATTTTTGAAATTTTCATATAAGTAACTCTAATTTTGTTTATTAAATTTTGTAGTTGGATAGTGCGAAGAACGTTTAAGAGAATGGTGCTGATCTCTTTTTCGTTGAAATCTCTAAGATTTCAAAATAACAAAAATTCCAATTTGTTTCGCCGTCCTCCTACAACTACCTACCTTCCTTCCTTCCTACTTACCTCCTTCCTTCCTACTTTCCCTGAAGATAGATATTTTTTCCTTAATAAAATATTTTTCCTAAAGACAAATCTTGATATAAGGTCAGTCTCCACTTTGCGTATATATGAGTAGTTTTCTTGTAATTTTGACCGCAATATATACAATTTTAATTTTTTTCTCTCAAAAATCGCTTTTTCTTTAAAATTTCTCCACCTACGTAATAAGATACGGTAAAATACGGTGTTAGTCCCATTTTCGGGTATCGCTTGGTTTTCGAAAATTGCAAAAAATAACTTTCAAAACGACAAAATCGAAGGTATACATTTTTGCCTCAGAAACGGTCTGTTGCACAAAATTTGCGACATAAGAAAAAGTAAATATAGTAATATAAAGTAAAAATTGTACGAAAAATAGAAAATATTGAAGATGTAATTTTGAAAATAATTTGTAGCACTATGAAATAAAATATTTCAGTATTACCTTACTTTTATTTTCCTATCTAGATACAAATTTTCTTGTCTCAATAAGCATTTCTGCATGCATTTAGATTCTCGTTTTTAATTTCTGAACTTTTTGTACTTATTTAGATCAGCAGTTTCTAGACATTTTCATTTTCAAAGAAAGAAATAGTCGTTATTACTCTTGATAATATTCTTTTTCAATTGAAAACATTCATTATATTTATTTTTTCCTTAAAAATTGTTTAACAATTCCACTACAACTATGTTATATTTAATTATATTTGAGACGAAATTAAAATAGTTAACCATTTCCATGTGGCCGTACTTAGCAGAACGAAGCTGTATTACGAAAATCGATATTCCCCGGTCGATCTGGCTCGACTCTAGGCATTGCAATTTTGAAAAACTTTCTTCAAAATTTGGGGGTACTTTACACGAAGCTCCCCGGACAATTTTCTCAAAAACGGCTTCAAAATGTTTTCTTTAAACTTCTTGTAGAAATATTACATTCTTGGCACATTCTTGTAGAAATAAATATAATACACTTATAAAGATGACATAGGTTAATCGTATGTTAAAATATTTATTTTCCGCATTTGTTTACTATTAATCTTTATCAAACTTTTAAAGGACACTGCGTCAAATCCTGAAGAAGAACCTAGAAATATTTTGTATCTATTCATTCACTCCTTTTTGTGGCATCAATGTCGATTACATCTTGAATTCACATTTAAAAGTATATAAGAAGATTTAACTCTGTTCGTTCAAAAAAATTTAAAGAAAAAAATTGGAGCCATATTTGAGAAAATTTTGAAAATGTCCCTGGAGCTTCATACCCCCAAATTTTAAAGAATCTTTTTCAATGTCGCAAAGATTCGAGTCGAGACACATCGACCGGGGAATATAACATTTTGGAAAAATCCTACGTATAGTTTAGACGCTAGAGACGTTCACAAACGGACGAACAGACTGGTATACAAACGGACAGACATTTTGGAAAAACAGTTTTTCGCTATCAGGAGACCTCAAAACGGGTATTTCCGTTGAAATCTCGAAATCGATTTTCCTCAGCATTACATAACTTTCTCTATACTACGTTTATTAATCCGTATATACGTATGTATATGAGAAAGTAAAAATATATTGTTAAGTATTTTGAAAAGATGTATTTTTTGCGTAATTCTGCGTGAAACATAGGTAATTTTTAAATTTTAAACAAATAGTTTTTCAGAAACGGGTGAAAAATTTCTTTAATTTTTTCACAAACCGTAAAGAAAGTGGTGCTGACCCCATTTCTATGCATTTTTGAAATTTGGAAAAAAATCGCAATGATAAACTGGATTTTTCAGCCTTTCCTTTGAGACGCTGTCACTCTGAGACTAATTTGAGAAGTGGGTGGAGGCAGTTGGATATTCTGAGAATGCTTGTAACGCCGTTTTGAAGCGCTGTTTTAATTGCCAAATTTGTGTCGATATTTACGTCACAATAATTACTTTTTCTATCTAATGTCTAAGATGCAGTGAGTAGATATAAGATTTGTACATTCATGTTTTATGTAAACTTCTTAGAACTTCCAAACTTTGTATTTTCATCTTTCTTGACCAAGTCATTTTAAACATTCATACTTTTTGTACTATATCTTTGTATGTTTTGTTCGTTTTTGAAATGTTCTTGTAGAATACATGTTTGGACTTTTTTCAATTAATAGTTAAAAGTGAGTGACGTACTATGAGGAGAAATGTTTTCTGTACACGTTTTCTTAAATCCTTGATTAGCTGCCCTAATCCATTAAATTGAATTCTGAATTCAGATCGAAACGAGCGTTTTTGGCAACAGCTGATAAGAAAATATTCCACCTGCAAATAAGCCAAACGAATCGCTCATTGTTGCTTTCACAATGCCGCCCTGGAAACAACGTAAGGCAACGGCGCCGCGCTGCACCCGCTGTTAACTTATCGTCGCATTATTAGCTCATATTTTTAAGAATAAAATACGCATTTAATTGCCAAATTTGCTTGAAAAGTATTCGTTTTCGCATCTAATTTCTACGGTTTGTAATGAGCTTTACAAAAAATTATGACTGAGATGAGTGGATATGGACAGAAATTTCAGAATAATAGAATTACATAATCGTTAGTAAGGGCTAGCAAATATGTGCTGCTTTAGCACCACTAGTTTTTAAATTCGAAATTTATTTCTGGTTTCTTCTCTCCAAACGCCAAGCAAATGGTGCGTTTGGCAATATTTTTCCGCTTTGCGCCAGTTTATTTTGGTTCTTGCAGTTAATAAAGTTCCTAGTCAGAAAACGCTTTTACATTCTCTTAACAGATTATTTTTGAATTACAATTTGCCCCAGAAAATATTAAGTTTTTGTACGTTTTTATAAGTAGCCCATCAAGGAAATTCGTTGCAGCAAGTTAAAATGAAAAACGAATATAACCATTTTAGGGTCTGAAAACTCTTTATATAACACAAAATGTATTAAAGTAATTTTCCCTTATTGAAAGATACTACTGTAACTACTTAAAAACTCCATGTCGACTCAATGTCGTATTTCAGTTTTGGGAGGAAAATGCACCATTTGTATGATCGTATTTGTTTATTGATTTTATTCGCGAATAATTCGAATTTATTAATATACGGTTGCCTCTTCGTATGTTTACTTTTCCATAGCGATTAACTCGTTAAAAATAATATCTATAGGAAATCATTAGAAAATTGTATGAAATCACTCATATGACGGCTTCTCTTCAACATTTATCACTTTTGGGATGACTACTTTAAATTGAATGGAAACTATTCGATGTATAAAATATATCTAAATATACAATTTCCCTTCCATACGGAAATTAAGTATTCTATATACACAATATAAACGAATTTCGCAAGAAAAAATACCGCAAATTTGTGAATCCGAAAGTTATTTCACTAACATAAAAGTAAATTGGTAAAATTCCATCCCACTGCTGACTATTTTGCGACATACAGCTTGTCTATAAAATCAGTTTCTCTTCCATTTGTTATCTGACGAAGCACATTCAACCCCTTCTCGTCCAGATTACGTCCGACAGAACGTTGCATCACAAAACGAGGAATCCGCACGAATTTCGCCATAAAGACGCGTATTTGACGTGTGCATTTGTTGTGCGTGCACATTCGTGAGGATATTTAAAGGCCCATGAATCTCATCGGAGGCTGGCGTAGAAAAAATACCCGATCGCAACACGTTATAAAAAGCAAGCAACGCGTAAATATCGGAAGCTCGGCCAGAATCTCCATTTCGCTGCCCCCCTGCCGTTCCTAAACTGGTTAAGAACGCAGTAAACCCTATCAGCCAGGTTTTATGCGGACTGGAACAAAATTTTCAAAAGGCTTTAGTTAAGCTGGTGAAAGGAAATGAATGTTGTAAAGTTGCCGTTCATTCACATTGGCATGCAGCCGGCGGCCGAGCATCCCCGGATTTAACAGCACGCGCGTGTTGGCATCCGGGAACAAAACGGGAGTGCGCTGTGATTTCATAGGGCGAGGCATTGTGGAGAAGTTCAATCCCAACCTGGGCGGGCAGCAAGGGGCCAGCGAAAGCTTCTTGTGTGGTAATTATAGGTGGTTCATCAATAAACGATGGATGCAGATAAAACGGAGGCTAATCTGGGAGTTAATTAATCAAGATCAATGGGAGTCCCTCTCCAATATGGATTCGGCCGCTTCAAGAGATGTATCATTAGAAACTCCTTTGCTTGAATTATGTTCGTGAATCGGAGAATAAAACCATTTCATTTAGAAAAGTTTAATCCGAAGAAGTAGTGCCTCTTTATGTCTTTTGATGTCATCGTCTGTTATTAGTAAAATTACACGCAATATTATTCTTGAAATAGAAATTGATTTTTAATGTCTGTGAATCACAAAATGATAGTTCATTAAAAACAACATGAAGTATGGTAGTTTTAAAATAAGGGTTGCTCTTCACACATATCTAAAATAATGAACAGAAATATAAGTAAACACAAGTATTTTGAAAATAGATAGCGGATTAGTCGCAGTAAGAAGTAAATATAGCCGATGATTCCTCGACTGTTTGAATGTATTATAAACGTCTAATCTTTTAATGTACTAATTAAACACAATTTAAAAAATAACGTTAAGAAAATCGATACGCACTTTGTCAGTAATTTAAAAAATGTTTAAATTGTTGACTTTTATTACATGTAAACAATGTCAGTATTTTTATCATAGAATATAAAATCACAAAAATGTTATTTCACCATTTAGAGAAAATTAATAGAAAACAAATTCCTAATATTAACACCGTACAATACTGCATGGTGAGTGTTAGTGACCCACATGAAATGAACTGTGGGGTGAATAAATTGTAATCGAAGTAGTTACTTTGCTGTTATGTATTAATCATTTAGTAAGAATGCGAAAACTGCATATACATACTAACATATTTTACATGATAACATACTATAGACGATACATGAACGCAAACGCGTCTAGATTTGGGTGGCCTTTCGTCATATTTTAATCACTTCTGGAAAACAACTATATTTGCTAATAACGATAAGCATTTTGAAGGAAAGAAAATTTGTTATTATTACATTAACAAAGGGATGAGAACAAGAATATTCATTCGAAAAAAGAGAATAATATTTCGAAATGGTTATCATGAAAGTTTTCTTACCGTGATGATCAACCACATCAGTTCATCACTAGAAATTAAAGAACACACTTTCCTGTCACTCAAAAGAACGTGTAAACAGCAGATCGGCCATGAAGTGGACGATCTTTGATAGGAATGGTAGTATATAGAGCTCTACCTGGTTTTATATTACAGCAGGAACCAACAGAATGCAACTAATGTCGTAAATAACAATAAACGTGCTTCTGAACCACATAGAAAACGAGTAGAAATTAAAGATCCTGTCTTCCAGCTACTCATTAGCTGTATAGAAATAACGCAGAGCCGTAGAGTACTTCATTTTAACTGGACGATCTTATGATTTTCAGAAACGCCAACGCTCCCGGATTTGCGTGGCCTGTGGCCATGCCCGGATTTGAGGCCGCAGCCCGCTGGGACACAAAAGGCCCGTCGCGAGGGGCAGGGGATATTTCGTCTGCTGAAAAATCGCGCCGGTGCCTCCGCCGACTGCCGCGCGCGATCCTGAAAGGACGCGATGAACGGCGCGAGCGCTCGCAGCGCCGCATGTCGGCCGCGCCGTGAACTAGCGAAAGCACTGTTAATATGGGGCAGTAATCCTGCGGAACAATGCGTCAGGCCTGTTAATTCTCCTTGAGTAATAGTTGTGTCTGCCGGCGATCCCTGGAGCCGCGGCGAGGAAGTGCGGTGAGGAGGTGCGGAGGGAGTTGGGAGGAGGGGGAGGGGGGGTGCGTTCCGGGGTAAACCCGCTTCGTCGCGGCGGCCGTGTTCCGAGCTTCCGCCCGTCGGGGGCTGCAACCCTTGGAGGCTGTGCTTCCTGGCAGGTGCCAGCCCGGGGCGTGTGATGAAACGATACCGTCAGCCAAGGATTGTAAATCTTGTCAGTCCAAAATTATGCTTTGCATAATACAAAACATTATTCGAATCATGTTTTAATTAACGATTCCATATTTAAAAAAAAACTTGTGTGATAGTAAATTGTAACAACGAATATTTTTTATTTAAAAATTTGTTAATATAGTAAGAGTAGTTAATATAGTAACATTAATAAAGTAAAATGCTTTTTCTACCTCTGATTCATAAAGAAAATAGAATCAATCTCACGTATCCAAATTAAGTAAATACTATATTTCAGTTTTTAGACGAGCAATCAAAAAATTTTTTTTATATTTGGTCTCTTCAACAATCATCATCTCTTCATGTAAAATAAAGCTAGAAGGGAATAATAGATAATTTCTTACCAGGGGTGCATCAAAGAGATGCTAGGTGAAAAATGTTGAATTGTGTAGATTAAGATATGAAAATTTTATATGTGTCATACATCCTGAAACACACGTCACAAAAACATACGTTCATGTTGTGCACAACTCGATAAATTATTTTTTTTCTAGTCTTTATACCATTTTTGGATCTCAAATAATTCGTGAATTATCCATTTTAGAGTGTGACGTACAAAAAGACACAATTTTAGACCGTTTATTTCATTTTTTGGAGTTTAGCTCTTCCAGATATTTATATTATTTTACAGGCGTGGTCACGGCCGAGCAGAATCTTCAATTCTGAAACTTTTTTCATGAATTTGTTTGAATAATTTGCACTTATTTCGTCAACGATTGTTAAAAATATTTTTTTGTACAAAGACTCAAGGGACCTTTAAAAAAAATTCTTGTGTGTGTTTCTATATTCACATTTCATTAATGACCTACAAATATTAAGTATTACACACAGCATTTTCCAAAAAAATTGTAACGCTTGGAACTATAATAAAAAAATTCTAATATTTTTAAAGTACGAGCGTGGTCCCAGAAGTATCCTGCCTGACCTAGAGATCGCGGTAGTTTTTCGAAAAATATCACTGTATTAGAAAGTAGACAATCTATGAAGCATATGTTTCAAGTTTGAAGACGCTACGTTGTTTAGTATTTGTTTGGCAACAATCAATAGTGAACGTTGTGAGTGAATTTGTAAAAATGGAGAAAATTGGTCATCGTTATGTGATTCAATACTTCAATTTGAAAGGCCTCAGCCCAACCAGTATAAAACTGAACTATATTCTAATCTGGGTGAGTCTGCGCTTTCGTTTACTATAGTAAAATATTGGGTAGCAGAGTTTAAACGAAGCCGTACGAGCTGCCAAGACGAGCATCGCAGGGTCGACCAAATGAGGTGACTACTCCAGAAATGGTAAAGAAAATCCACAAAGCGGTACTGGGTGATCGTCGACTGAAAGTGCGCGAGCAGCAGACATAGTAGGCATTTCGAAAAGTGCGGTACATCGCATATTATCTGAAAATTTAGACATGAGAAAGCTGTGTGCAAGATGGGTGCCGCGTTTGCTCACACTCGAGCAAAAACAGTGTCGTGAAGATGTTTCAATTGAGTGTTTAGCGAAGTTTCACCGCAACAAAGCAGAATTTTGCGCCGTTTCATAACCATGGATGAAACATGGGTCCACCACTTCACCCCAGAGAGAAAACTACAATCAAAACAATGGACTGAAGAGGAGAACGCGCACCATAGAAGGCGAAGACCGTTCATCTGCAGGCAAGGTGGCGTCGAGTTTTGGGATGCGCGTGGGGTAATTTTCATTGACTATCTTGAAAAGGAAAACTATCAACGGCGAGTATTATGCGAACTTATTGCAACGTTTGAGCGAAGAAATCAAGCAAAAACGGCCACACTTGGCTAAGAAGAAAGTGTTGTTTCATCAGGACAATGCACCAGCTCACAAATCCGTTATTGCAATGGCCAAAATTAATGCATTAAAATTTGAATTGCTACCTCATGCACCTATTCGCCAGATTTAGCCCCTCTGATTATTTTCTGTTCCCAAACTTGAAAAATGTCTCAGTGGTCAAAGATTTTCCAACAATGAAGTGATGTCTGTAGTTAATGGCTATTTTGAGGAGCAAGACAGTTCTTGTTATAAAAAGGGTATCGAACTTATTGAACATCACTGGGGAAAATGTATAGAGCTAAAAGGAGATTATGTTGAAAAATAAACATATTTTTCCAAAATTTTTATTTTTCTTTGTTGGGTCAGGTACTTCTGGGACCACCTCCAAAAATGATATTTATTTGTATAATTTTCATTCCTTCTCGATTTAGTATATCACTCATTTATTTCCAAAATGCGGATTTTCACACGGTGAAGCCAATGCAGCTGTGAAAACGAGAAAAAATGATATTTATTTCAACAATGAAACTCAATATTTTGATACATCAATAAGAATGTATTCTGTTTACGGAGTAGTAAAGTACAAGAGTATAATGATAGTGAAGAGTAGAAAAATCCTCTCAACTTACCATCTTCAAATTTGTTCGTCACATCTACTAAACGTTTCAATCAGGAATAAAATAGTTTGTTTCCTGGTTATCACGATCATCAATGTCTACAATTGGTGTTGAATATGATTCAAAATAATTAAAATATCTCTTGTTTATTCTGCAAGAAATAAAAAGCTCGACTTCGGAATGCATAGAAATAAATAACACCAACAGTACCTCACGAAATATTAAATAATATTGCTATGTGTACGTGTCAACTTGTGATGGAAAATCATGAACACTGCTCTTAACTGTTTCATGCATACAAACGAGGTCTATACTGTAACCGCTTGTCATCGGTTACACTCGTGACAAAAGAAATATTGAAGTGACAATACCCGACATCTTGCCCTACAAATAGTTCCTAGAGTAGCGAAGAGATGGCGTTACCTAGAAACAAATTTCTGAACGTACTTTCGCCCTAGCCAATCAGAACTTTTGTAGAAATGCGAATGTGGCATGAAGCTTGACTCGGACGAGATTGTCTTTCTTTCCGGATCGAGACGCTGAAGTGAGTAGATGGGTACTATTCCACCACACAACCGACGAGGGACACGTGGAAAATACCAGAAATGAAGCTTTATTAAAAGGTAATTGTCTAAGTATTTTTCATGAGATTAATCACTGTGATATATCAAGATTACGTAAAATTCGATAGGAATATTAAACAAGTAATGCAACGAATGTAAGAATAACGGTGGTAGTGGACTAAAATGAATTTATAAAACCACGTTGCTACATTCTCGTTGCTGGAATATAGAAGAGATTTTTTGTAACATAGGACGTGTTTCTGTTTCTTTGTTACAGCTTTTTCAGTTTTTTCAGCTTTTTCAGCTTTTTCAGTTTTTCAGTTTTTTCAGTTTTAGTTTTGAGCAGTTACTTATTCTACTTTTATTCTATTTCATTTTTATTTATGGGATTTCATTTCGAAAATTCTATTGGAGAATTTTGATAATTCCGAAAAGCATAATTTATTCAACAACTGGCTCAACTTTCACTAAAAACAAAGTTATAATTTGGAGTTTTGGACTCGCATTCTAACGCGACCATCACCTTCCTGTAAGCTGTGGTTTAACTGGGCTGTACAACGAGGAGAAGGCGTACGGAAATACTCCGATTCCATCGCGGTAGGCAGCGCACAAACCGTCGCAGGGACAACGACGACCTTGGGGCGTGAACGTCGCTCGACAGCCGTCTACGCTGCGCGGGATCAGCTTGGAAAATTCGCCGGTCGTGAGTCACAGAAAAGCAGAAAGAATATTTACTAAATTGCAGCTTGGAAAACTTTCAAGATAGAATTATGATTGCACAAATTAAAACGTTGTAATATGAGCTTCCCTCAGTAACAGACATTGATCGGACAAGTTTTTACTAAATATTAGTCTTGATAACCAGTAAATTTATTTTTGCAGTCGTAAGAGAAATCAGATCTAAATAATTTTTATGTTTATTGATAAAAGTCGTCCTTGTGTATAATTCTTTATCTAAATTCATACATAATTGACTTGATGTTATTTGAAATCATTTAAGAGGAATTGTCTATGTAAAAAGGTTTTGAACATGAATGAAAGTTGTTAAATTGTTTCTGGTAAAACGTTATTTCATGAACAGCCAAGAGACTTTGTAAAACAGAATTTTGCACTGCGAGGTCACGCAGAAGCTGAATATTAAGTGTAAATATTGAGTGTAGTATTATTTAAGATTGAAAAGGTATTAGTGAATTTTGGTATATTGTTTGTATGTATTTTTTTACAGGATGGTTATTTAAATTGTGAATTGTGGGTTCATTAAGAGATAATTTGTTTTGAGAAGTGTACATATGTATTTACTGTTTGTTTCGTGTAAATGTAGATCAGAGTCACTATTATTTTACAGAAAACTGCAGTTTAGGTAGGAGTTAGCTACCATTGTGTAATCAAAAGGAAAAGTAATCACGTAGGAGAATATGTGAATGTGAGTGTACGAAGGATCATATTGGAAAGAATATATGTTACTTGTTCTTTAAATCTATGAAATTGTGTTTGTTTGTTAAATGAATATTAGTTAGCAAAGACGAACCACCACCGATAGGGAATTATCCATAATTTGAGGTCTTCCCAGGTTTGTGTGACGGTGTAATCACACGTCACAAAACAAGTAAATAACAGATTTACTTCTGTAATTCGGCGTACTACGAAATAGTTAGGTAGATACGTGACGGTTACAATACATTAGACGTATATAGGCGGTATATTCGGACCATGCACGGTCGGCAGGCTAGAAGAATGGTCCCCCTTCCCAGCAATCATCAGAATTGCACTCCGGACGTCACTGCGAGTGGGCCCTGCAATGGGCCGTAAGGAATTCGGTTTGAAGGGCCATCGGACGCGAGTAGCCCTCCTTTGATCGCCATGCCTCTCTCAGAAGCCACGTCTGCGGTACAGACTTCAAGCGCACCCCCTCACCCCCGCCCACCATTCAGAACACGTGAGTGAGTGGGGGGGAGGGGTTGGAGAGCCCCCGCCGCTCGCAGGAAGTGCATTATACTCTCGAAACCCCGTGTGACGTCATATGCAGGATGCTTTGCATCGTTCCGCTCCGTTAGGCCTATCGCCGGATATGGCTCGGGAAAGGAAATAGGTTTGGTTCACCATCTGCCCAGTTATAAAATTGAAAGGTTTTTGCAGATGTTTACTTTGATACATTACATTGATTTAACCATTAATAAAGGTTTTTGAAGAAGTGTAACCAAACTGAAAATAATGAAGTAATTTTCATATATAAATAATAAGTTTACAATTGTTATTTATTTTACAAAATGTATCATTTATTTGTTAAATGGAAGCTTCAAAAACAACTCTTGTTTCTTCTTAATTAAGGAATCATTACTTGTTCCTTCTTTTTACTTTTTCGTATACACACACACACACACACACACACACACACACACACACACACATATATATATATATATATATATATATATATATATATATATATTTGGAGTTATATACGTAGTATAGAAAAAGTTTGTAATGACGCGGAAAATCGATTTCGAGATTTTAACGGAAATACGGTTTTTGGGGTTTCCTGATACCGAAAAAGTGTTTTTTTAAACGTCCGTCCGTCCGTCTGTCTCTCTGTCTGTGTCTGTCAGCCCGTCCGTCCGTCTGTCCGTCTGTGAACACTGCTAGCGCCTAAACCATGAGTACAATATTTTCAAAATTGAAGAAAGGTCTGTCGATCTGACTGTAGTTTATAATTAGCAGAACCCAGCAGACCTCCTAATCTCTCTCACTCTCTCTCACTCTCTCACTCTCTCACTTTCTCTTACTCTCACTCTCTCTCACTCTCTCTCACTCTCTCCCCACTCTCTCCTCACTCTCTCTCACCTCTCTCACGCCTCACGCTCTCTCACCTCTCACGCTCTCACTCTCCACGCCTCTCACCTCTCTCACGCTCTCTCACCTCTCTCACTCTCCTCTCTCGCCTCACCTCTCTCAGCCTCTCTCTCTTCGCTCTCTCTCCTCGCTCCTCTTCTCGCTCTCTCTTCTGCTCTCTCTCTTCTCGCCTCTCTCTTTCTCCTCTCTCTCTCTTCTCGCTCTCTCTTTCTCGCTCTCTTCTTCTGCCTCTCTCTTTCTCGCTCTCTCTCTTCTCGCTCTCCTCTTCTCGCCTCTCTTTCTGCTCTCTTCTCGCTCTCTCTTCTCGCTTCTTCTCGCTCTTTCTCGCTCGCTCTCTTTCTCGCTCGCCTCTTCTCGCCCCTCTCTCTCTCGCCTCTCTTTCTTGCTCTCTCTCATTCGTTCTCTCTTCCCTCTTTTTCCTCCCTTTTCCCCTCTTTTTCCCTCTCTCGTTCTCTCTCTCTTTCTCTCTCCTATTCCGTCTCTCCTCCCTGGTCCCTCTATCCCTCTCCGCCCGCTCCTCCTGTTATTCTCTTCCTCGCTCAGCGTCACACGGCCACGCCCAGCAGCAATGAAGACCAGGTGGATTGAGAATTGCGTTTAACTGAAGCGCCATCTAGTGAAATTAAAACAAAATGGACAGCATAAAATTTTTCTCCATGAAAAAACACTTCGGTGTGCCAACTTCATGGAGATCGGTCAAACGATGTCGGAGTTCATCGATCTCCAACATACCAACAGCATTGTATATAAATAAAATTCATTATAATTTTTAGAAAAATGAGTTCTGGAGGAAAATAAAAGATATTGTTTTGCACCCGACTAAGTGAACTGAAAGAGATGTAGAATGTGAGAAAGCCTAAATCAATCGCCAAAATCCCATATGGCGGTATGAAACAAATTGTATCTGCGAGCCTTTCTGCATTTGTAATGGAACTGAAAAATAGAATTCCCTATGGCATTTTAATCCGTTACGCGGATGAAGTTAATAGCGTACTGTAGAGATTCGCTCTTTATTACGTAGGATTTACGATGACGTATACCTGCAGTACTTTATTGTGTGCAGTGCAAGCAATGCGTACAGGTAAATGTTTACCTATTACCTTGGCCTAACACACGTCGGAGTCGAACATTCAAATGACATTAGTGGGCAGCAATATCTTAGGTTACGAGCGCTATACCCATTTTACATCTACGAATTAATTTCAGTTGAGTGCTTTCTCTTCGTATACCAGACGCGTCTCATTGATCGCAAATTCCCCAAATGAACGAAGCTCACGAAATTATTGTCTAGCACAAAGAAGAAAAATTACGAAAACATTTGATTTGCTTTTGTAATTTTTTAAGTGATCATTGGAACAAGAAAGAAGGAATTATTTCGAAAAGGGTCATTTTTACCCGAGTATGTGAGCAATATCTTTAAGATGTATTAATAATTATTTTAAAAATATTTGTGAAGAAAGTATACTTCTTTGCAGTTAATTACAAAGCAAACTTATTTTAAATTTCTGTATTGAAAAGTATTCAGATTCCTGAAACATTTATTAACACGACTATCACGAACATGAACATGATGAATACGAGGTAATCATATCCATAATCATTTTAAGAAGAAACCACGAAATCAAAGACGAGAGTCAGTACCACGCTACAGTGTGATCCTATGGCACACGTGCAGCAACTGGACGCAAACAAATTCTTACAGAGGTCTCCCGTGGGACCGTGGACTCTCGCAGGCGGATCGAGGCTGTGATTGGTTCCTGAGCAGTACAATTAGCCGAATTCCGCCCCATCCGAAACCGCCGCTCTCTGTCCGCCTCCTCTGCCGTCACCGCGCTCTCCTCCCGCCCTCTGGGGCCCGCGCGGCGGTCTCGTCTAAATTAAGTTGGCTGCGAACGCCTAAAGTGAATTAGAGAACAATTCCATCCGGCGCCGGAACGTTTCGTTTTGTTTTTGAAATAATATTTTTTTTGTGCGCGTACGCGGGGGAGGGGGGCAGATGGAAGCTCTTCCGCACGAGAAAGGCTTTCACAGGAGGCACCACCACCCGCTCTCCCAGACCGAAGAGAGGGCAGGAGATGGCAAGGGGGGAAGAAGCGGTTGGAGTGGTGATGGTGATGGACACGAGAGACAATACCACTGAGTGCAACTGAGGAAGAGAAGCAACCTCGAGATCCGATAGGGAAGAAGTGATACCGGGGAAAAGGGAAAAGGACAGAGAATGCAGAGGTAGCGAGGACAATGCAGGTCTAGATGAGACGAGAATGAGAATTTGTGTCAGGAAAAGTAGAGGAGAGTCGTTTGTAAAGAGATGAAAAGGGCTGAAGGCGCTTAAAAGTGGTAGACCAATGAGTGTGAGCCCTGCGGAGGGTATGGGTGCTAGTTTTGGTGACTAGTGCAGAACGGTACCTGAATATTTAGGATGGACAATATATATTTTGCTGAAGATGACAGTTTTCTGCCTCTATGAAACGAGCCTACGTCTACTTGAGGACTGCGCAACTTACCGCCCATATTTCGCGGGCAGCCCGTCGTTCGAGAAGTGCTGGTTCTGATACCACAGTGACTCAAACTGTACAGGCGTGATTATTATTTTTTTGAAGTAGAGAATCGTTCTTTAGAACACATTTGTTTAATATAATTCTGCAATTCATACATTTTAAAGTACTATACTGAGCCACGATCGAATCGTGACTAGTGGGTTATGCTCTCAGGTATGTACATTTTTATACAGGGATAACTGAAAATTCAGGTGTGCGCAGGAAACCATCATCCTGATGAGTGACGCACTATATTGAGGAGCAAATCGCCTCAATCACACTGATTTGCTTTAAAGATAAAACTAAAATATATTCTTGATGAGCCGAGAACACGTTTAGTATATTCTCGAGCACAATTCAAGAATGGTGAAGTTGCACGCACCTCAACGGGCGACCGAAACTGCCTCCAATTTTTGCGCGACCGACACATTCTCCGCTCTGTAGTTGTGAGCACTGGTGTAGTTAGTCCATATTTTTGGGAAGGCTTACTCACGTTGGCGGGTAGCGAGTGATTGCTAAACAGGCTATGCCGTTGGAACGAACATATGCTTTACGAGGAGTAGTGAAATATGAAACGTCCTTAGAAAAGATAGTGGGGACGAATGTAGGTGCACGGAAAAAAGTTTTTGCGAGGAAGGGACGTGAAAATAACGAATAAAGTAAAGCAAACAAGGCTTTGCGGTGGACGGGACTGGTTGGCACTCAGATTTCTACATTTAATACGTAGTTTTCATAAGCCCTAGCTTTCTGTCACTATCTTCCACGACCTAATGAACACCACAGTAACCTCAAGTACGACAAAATGCAACGATAGAGAAACCGTGACCTCGAACATGTTTTAAGGCGTGGAGGGTAATATTTTCTTAGTTAATTGATTATCCTCTCTCGTATTGATAAGAAAGATTGCGTCAAAGCACCAGTAATAACCGCAGATAACTTTTTTGTTGATTGCCCAAACGTCTTGAGCTTCAGTACTCAATTCTTATCTCAAACTCAATGGGCAATTAGCTACATTTTTAAATTGAATTTTGCCTAAAAATGACAATATTTAACTTGTACTATTTTTTATTTATTTATTTGTAATCACCGATGTTTCATTAGTGGGTACTTAAAAATTGCAAACTTTTTGTAGGGGTTAAATACTCGAATCAGTAATGGCTAACCGATTATCTACCTCCTGAACGTGTCTGAGACCCGTAAGTGCAAAACGTAACCGTTCATATTATTTTTTTTGAATGCCAATATTAATGCGATATTTTCATATTATTCTTGAAGTATACGAAAAGGGAAAATAAATAAATCAACTTCGTTCTATCCCTCACAACCACAAGGCATAAGCTGCACGTTCTGCAAGTTTGAAACCAGCTGGAATCCATGAATTTTTTTTTTCAAATCTTGTGCTTGAAGTGGCCAAAACTGGAGAGGTTAGCCTATAACCCACCATTTTAATAAAGTAAATTTCCGTGTCATTTCTGACTGTACAGCAGCGCAGTGGGCTCGCTCAGGATATGGCACGAGCGGTTGCAGATACGCGCTCGATTACACATTTTGTGAGTAGTCGCAACTGCGAGCCATTCGTCAGAGCGAAGACAAACACATTGTAATTAAAAGGGTTTTCCTCGTGTCTTTCCTTTTACGATAGGGACAACTTGTACGTAGGGGACATGTAATGACACTAACTTTTGACATGACCCATGATGTTTCTTTTCCTAACTCTTCATTCATTAATTATTATGAGTGTATTTTTATTTCTTTTTCATTTGAACTAACAACATTACCTTGCACATGTCATAAGATTATGGTCTCTTTAGCTAAATCCTTAAAAAATTAAATGTGATTATCTACCTTTTTTAAGAAAGACAAAATCTATTTTTTTTAATAAAAATGGGGAAAAAACTTATTTCAAATGCTTCATTTTGATACTATCAAGACCAGTGTAGTTGCTAGTGTGAGGCTGTTCAAGACCAAAAGGTGATAATTTTGTTTTCATTTAGTTTCGTAAATTAAACATTAAAAAATGATATATTTTGACGTCAATCTTTTACTCCTCATGGAAATAGCGTGTCAACCTACTCCTTGCTAGTGTAATGCTACAACATGACTAGTGCCAACTCTCACCACAAGTGAGGTTGGTTGGTTTATCTTGACTTCATGGTTTAACGATTCTAGTAATTTGACTATTCGTCATTCATGAATAAAAAATAAGTATTCAATAAATGTAGTTTCCATTAACTCAATCACTGGTATAAAAACGAAATTAAAATCTATTCTAATGTATGGAGGGTCCATTACATTCAAACTTGTCAAAACATCCAGATGCAATCAAACTTGTCAAATGTACACCAGAGTTGCGAAAACAAATTAAAAACTCCCTATAGTGCAAAACACCCCATCTCTTCTACAAATTGGGATCATCGAGGAAAAGGAATAATGGAAGAACAAAATTAACAGAGAGGAGTTACCAGACAGTATTACGACAGTACTTCAAAATAGAAAAAGTGAATTAGAACTGTTAAATCGAACTTGGTAAGTTAGCACCACAGACCTTCATTAAGATTTACGGAAACGACAGGATGTCAGCGGAAGGCAGGTGATAACGGATTCTTATAGATAGACCATATAAAATAAGTTCGCTGAGTATGCACAACACAGATGGCCTGAACGTAACCATCTGCCGCCTACCAACAACTTTCCCTGTCGTTCAACGTTATGTCTCCAAGCATTTCGGATATAGTTTCTATTCGAACACATTTGCATCACACGGTTAGGGCGCTAATGGTGGGGAAGCAGTTGATCGTTGCAGAGCTTTAACAAGCCACGCACGCACTCTTTCCCACCTCAGCGATTCCGGAGAGAGAACCAGTTCTACTACGCTCCCACCTACGAAAACGCATTCCCACAAGTTCCGCCTTCAAAATCGTGTTAAGGCCCATTCACAATGAAACATAAGCATAAGCATGGCGTTAACATAAAAGTTAGGACTACGTCTACAAGTGGACTCATTAATTTTATAACTCAAATCGAGTATCGAAGTCGATAGGCGAACTATTCGTGTGCTGCGTGGTTGTGTTTGTCGTATTTGTTTTGATATCTCGAAATCGATTCTCATAACCAACCAATAGTAAACTAGAATGCCTCATAGCCAATAGAAACTCTTATTTTGCCTATGTTTATGTTCGACATTGTGAATACGCCAACTCTTCGCTTATGTTAATGTCTATGTCTATGTGTTATGCTTATGTTTGTGATTGCATTGTGAATGAGCCTTTACACGTTAGGGCTGCTGAAATGCAATAATTTAGACCAGACTGCGGACAGTGGGCCGCTGAAGTTGCCTGCATTTCACTCGCCTCTCATTAGACTAGAGCCGATCGCGCCCGATTACTAACCCACCCCTCTTGTTGGGCTGACTCAACAGGCTACACCCTAACGGTGACTCGCAGATAGAACTGTTCTAGGGCATGCCAAATGGGCCCGTCACTTAAGCAACCCTGTTCTATGCTCCAATAGAAGAGATATCTGGAGGGCAAACACCCGCAAACTGTCCTGTACGTAGGGCCTTATCTCACGTTCTACTGGGGGAGAAACATTACCTCTTTCTGTGATATAATATCCACCAAACTTAAGGCCAAAGCTGTTAACTAATTGTTGATTGAGGTTTATGGTCACGCCAGGGTCATCAGTTCTACACTAACGAGTGTAACGCATGTTTTTATCGCGGTAGGTGTCGGTGTCACTCCCTCCGGAATGTGAGATCCGGTGCCGACTAACACTTCGGCTGGCGGCGCTTTTCCTCCAAGCATCTACCTCCAGGACGCACCGCCTCAGTCAAGACGAGCTGTAAATTCCCCATTGGTTTCCAGACATATGAGGTAGTGTATTGCATTCGCCTTGTATTGTTCAGGGAAACCTCGGAAATCTACCAATCGGCGCAGCCGGCCGCTAGAATTCTCCTCCAGACAGCGACTGGATTCGACCTCACTACGTAGCACGGGTACCCAAAAGAATCAATCTATTAACAGTGCATCGAGCCGAGTAACGCTAATTCTGTTTTTCTACTCCCATTGTATAATGATGTCATTTGTTGGCTGCAACCAGTTGTTTAATGATACTCATTAAGATACAGATTTCTTTATGATATTGGATCTTGACCAATTACAGAGAAGTTTACATTCACAGTATTGACAATTAATTAATCATTGAGAATAGTTGTAGTAAATGCTTCGTTCGATTGTAAACATTAAAATTGCATTTGATATTATATTATGCTTGTCAGTTTTATTTTTTTATTATTAGAATTTTTTCGTGGAATATTATTTGAAATAAATTGGATCGTAATTTCATTTTGATCGTATTTGACTAGTTCAGTACTCCGTCGCAGGCGGACTGGTAACCACAGCCACTCGCGACAGCATGCGAGGCTCCGGTAGTGATCTGTCCGCTAGGTGGCCCTGGCTGCATGTCAACTGCCACGAAACGATTCAATGTAAAAGTTTAACTTATAAAAGTCGTAGAAAAGGTACCGTATTGAACTCGATGTAATGGGTATGAATACACTCGTGAGAAGTTTACAATACTCGTTCGTATCGTAATATCACACTCGTGCGTTAATATCCATCATTACATTATCGTTTCATAATGTACTATTGTCGCAGAAATCAGAATGCTTGTGTTTGTTGTAAGTGTGCAATCGCGTCGAGGTCAATGCTTTTTCCCGGCCCCAACAAATGCGCCCGACAGGAGCAAACGAACTCGCCGTCGTCACAAAGCTCTCGCGAGTTCTTCTTCTGTGGCGCGGTTTTGTCTGTGTCACAATGCGCTCTTCCCGATTGCCGCGTGCATGGCATTGGAAACCACTAATTGGTCCTAAGCTCCAAGAGATGAAATTAGTTGCGCACTGTTTCCGAGAATGGTCCGATCTCGTTAAATTATATTTTTGAGAAAGTTTTCGTTGGAGACAGTAAAGCGGAGCGTACAATTAAAATGGATTCTAGATGTTTTCGTTACCATTTCGGAGTGGGATATTACATTGCATCTACTGATTGGCACAGAACAGTTGTTTCGGGCCCAATCCCGCGTTCCCCTGACATGTCGTTCCTGTGGGACTGTTGTTCTTTTTTTTTGACGCAGTACGTCTAATTTTGCTTTCGAAACTGATTATTAACACTTTCTCTTCCCTTGTTAAGAAGGAATTAAAGGAGATGTGTTCCATTTGGTATTGCAGTATCCTGATAAATGAGATTCACTTTAAAAAGAAATTTGATTGACAATTTTGCCAAATATTGAAGTAGAAGAGAAGGGCTTAACATCATACAGTATTTTCTCGTGTATTCTGTGCGAGTGCTGCAAGTTCTTCAGATTTGTCCTTCTGTGATTTTTTTTGGGAGCGGAATATAACGGAACATCAAGAACATATTTGTTCAACAAGAACAGATTAATAAATGAGAAACACAATACAATTAGCAAAACATGAAGTTCTTAAATGAGCGTGCTGAACAAAAAAGTAAAACGATCAATAATATAAAAATATCTAGAATTATTTAGAGGCAATAATATTGTGACCATCCGTTTGCCGAGATCTCGAAAACGGAGCACATCAATATTCAAGAATAAGATGAGTTGTTTGAACGCGCGCCAACGCGCCTGAATACAATCCGAAAATGAAAACTACGAACTATATCCGTAAGGAGCGTCTCGGTAGAGTATGCGACACCGAGAGTCGGGAGAAAGAAAGCTTTCTTTTTCTGAAGTAACAGCTGGAGAGTGAGGACCTACCGATCACGAGAAGGCGGCACCTCGTACTGCTACGGACTTCAGGACTGCATCTACGATAAAAACTCTTCAAGACATTCGAGGAGGTAATTATCATATTACAAGGCATTAAAACAATTCATCAGGAAAAGGGATGAAAGTATAAGTGACGCATTTAAAATCTTTGTAAGAGAGGAGTGTGAATAGCATGAAACTAACGAGGCCATTCATTTCTTTTCTTTGCAGTTTTTTTTATTTTATATTTATTCTTCTTATACGATAGACTCAGTTGTCGTATTGGAGATTCTTTTAAATATGGAATTAAAAGCTAGTTACATTCTATAAAAGAATACGAAAAGAGTATCAACGGAAAACGAGACGGAGGCCACATCGTGAGTTGAACAACGGTACTGGAAAGGGCGAACGTGCGGGTCTGCAGAGGGGCGGCTTTGCTCCGACCGAGCTGCAAGGACAAGGACACCGAGCGACTGGAAGAGTCGACGCCGTAGATTTCTACGCTGTGAAAAGACACAGTAAGGTCGTGCCAACTTGAACAATTTGTAGATATTAGAAGGAATAATTTGTTTCGGAAAGAAAGTATTAGTACAGGTTCTTTATACCGATATTCTGTAAAAAATAGAATCAATCTTTTCTTTCAAGAAAAACTTAGCTAATTGTAAAGTTGCAACTAGGAATTTACGACTGGAATGATTAGGCAAAGTTTTAAGTATTCTTTGAAATTGATTTAAATGAGAGAAAGGAAACAGTGTAATTAATTATTGAGAGTGTAAGTTGTTTTCTTTTTTTCAGCAAGACAAAAATTCTTGTATATGTAAAGTGTTTTATGTTCATTGACTGTAACAGCAATTTAATTAGAATATACTTAAGTAAGTGGAAAGTGATTCGACTTGAGTTTCTGTGTAAATGCATTCAATCCACAACGGCCCACATGACCCTGATCCCGCTATTCTAATTGTATTTTTTATTTTGCGCCCACCTTGAAAACCCATTCTGAGCTAGCCGGCGGAGGGGTGGGTCGCAATTATTCAGTCGGAAAGTTAATATTTCATTAAAGTATAAGATAACGAAAAGAGGACCACTTTTATGGTATTATTGATTTGTATGCCAAGAACATTTCCGGAATTTGAGACTGTTTCACACCATTAATATGACTCAAAGAAAATTAAACGGTCTGAAGTTGTAATTCAGTCGGAAAGTTCGTAATTGACAATCTTAAAGAAGAGAATTAGTTCTTGGAATTTCGCAAATACCTGATGTCCCAAAGAAGAATATTTTACTTGACAGAATATTCATCTCAGCGATTTTACAGCACACGGTGATGCTCTCTGGAAATTATGATGAAAACCTAATAAAATCTACAAAACCTAAAGTACATAAAATCTTAAGAACATAATCAAATCTATAAATGTATGAAAAATCCTTTGAATTTTTTTCATGTAAAAATATCGGGCAAATTTCCAGTTATTAGAAGATTCATAGTAGTAGTACTAGTAGCTTGTAGCGTTTAGTATTCGAATTGGATGGAAAGGGAGTAAGCTTTTTTGTGATCATTATTGACCAAAAATATAAGCAGTAGAAATTACTACGAGCATTGGGAATGAACACTATTTTTACGAGAAATGGAGAAAGAGAAATTACGAATCAAAATATAGTTTCTAAGAGAGCTTATAATCCCTCATGATATAAATGCATCGAAGAATTTGGATGAATATAAAAAATAAACAATAAGAATCTGAAACCCGATGATTCATCACGCAAAAGAAAAAGCCGTGTTACAACAGTAAAGTACACATATACAATATAGACATCATGGAACATACGAAAAAACTCAAAAATATTGTGTCATATCGTACACAACAGATTAGTCAAGAATAATAAAATGAACAGTTTACAAATTATGAAACAATATAATCACGGTTCACTGTGTACATAGTTAGTTCAACAAGTTTCTGAAAACGAAATATAAAAGTTCTGTATTTGGCAACATCTAAACACCGATTACATAGTTTCAGTTTGAGATTGTCAAAGCGTCAGCATTACAGACCTTTGACGTGGCGTCACCTAGACAGCTGAAATAACTCCTATATGTGAGTTGATATGGAGTTCACGTGAGAAGTCATCGTCAAGTTCACGTGACATCACGTGAGAAGTCGTGTATCATTGGTCTTCGAACTTGAGATCCTCGCCGTCTTCGTTTCACTAACTATAACCTTACTTTCCCATCGAAGCAATGACCGCTTTTGGTCAAATGAAACTCGCGTCTCAAACCGAAGCAAGAAACCAGTCTTGAAAATGACGTAATGAAGAAATGGCAGTAGAAAAGAGACTATTGTGTTAATATTAAGATATTAATATTGAGAGTTTTCATTATAAAACTGGTTAATACAGTATACTTTCCTCAATGCGAAACGTCTATAATGTGGAAATCTGTCCAATGTGAACATAAATCGCGGTCCTGCAAATCCTACAGTTTTACAGCATAAGGCGATACGGTGGAATACGGAATGCAAGGAAAAAATACTGAATCTTGAGATTCCGCGTTGATGAAGTTTTACTGTAGTAGCAAGTGGTAACAAATTTAGGATTCACTACTTTTTTATTTAAAGCAAAAATCACGAAATTTGGTAGTGTACGACGCTCAAACGTCCTTATAAACGAAAACTTTTAGGGTTTTAAATCTGTATATGCTAGCTAGCAATACTGGGCCAAAGAATTTGGGAGGTACTAAATATCAGGTGTGCTCCCTGTAATGCAAGGGCGACGAGAACGTCAGCGACAGGATTGATTGATTGATTAGTGATTCCGGGCGCATCTACGGTTAAGGTTATTATTCCCGTAAGTGTAGTGCATGTTTTCTCCTCGTGCGGTGGCGTTGATCTTCCCCCGCTGGATGGCCGGAGATGCGGCCATTGGCTGGAGATCCGGCGCCGACCTACCGTCGGCTAGCGGGGTTTGCCCGTAACCAGAACTCTCCCACCAGCGGGGCACCGCCCCAGCCGGGACAAGCTCTAAGCTCCAGACCGGTCTCCCGGAATATGTTTTAGTGTAGTGAATGTTAGTGTAAGTGTGTGTGTGTAAGAGGAGAGGATAGAACAAGGAAGAGGAAGGACAGATCGCGCGCGGTCCGTGGCCCGTTTGTTAAGACACTGCTGCGGCATTCGCTTGGTATTGATCAGAACCACGGAAAACTACTCATCAGATCAGCCGGCGGTAGAATGCTCCTCCAGACAGAACTCGACGTAGCTATCCAGCTAGCGTCAAAAATACTGCCACCGTCGGGACTGGAACCCAGGACCTCCCCGACAGAGGCAGTACAGTGGCATCAGATGATGGCCTCTGTCTGTACATGGCGAGGAGATTTCGCGGACAGACGGGCGGCGTCTGTCGGCAGCGGCGGCGCGTTCGCGATAAGCTGCGCCTCGGCTCCGGTCGCTGAACGCCCCCGCGCGCGCCAGCATTTGTCTCCGCCCTCCTCCCCCCCCCCCGCCAGCCTCAAACCGAACCGCCTCGCACCCAGCTCCGCTTGCAAGCCTCCGCCTACCCTTTTGTTCCTCCGACCAGCGGCCGCTCTGCCCGAGCTTCTTCCTCCCCGACACGGCGCGTGTCGCGAGGTCCCCCTCCGCTTCCTAGATCGCCACACGCCACTACAGCACCACCACCAGGGGTGGTGGTGCTTCGATCCCCCTGAGCCCAGTTGCCGCACCCGCCACCCTCACCACTGCCCTGGTGCTTGGTTTGATAGGACATACGGTGGTGTACTACCGCGTCCAAGGCCATGCCCAATTTGCTCATTTTCAGTGTGGACGTTTCAGAACAGATTTGTGTTGGTCGGTATCTGATTTTAGATTCAGAAAATGATGTGCATGTAACATAATTTTAATTTATCTTTGAGTATATTTTCAAATACAGTAAAACTTGCCCAATGCGGAACCTCTAGGAACCAATATTTTTTTTCAATTAGACGAGATTACGCATTAATCAATGTAATACTGAAAAGTTTATGTTTGTTCTGGCCACGATTTACGTTCTCATTAGATTTCCGCATTATACACGTTCCGCATTGAGTAAGGTTTGTTGTATGTATCTTATCCTTTATCTCTACGCCATACCACTCGGGCAACAACCCAGCTCTGGAGAGGTCAGCAACGTTGAGGCTTATTGAAGGGTCAATAAGTAGGACGGAACTTATTGAACACCACATATCTTTTGTCAGCTCTAAACTACATTTGTTAATTAAGTTTTCCTTATCAGCTAATATTTAATTTCGAATTATGATAATGCGTGTGTTCCCTTATACATCATTGTCTCTTTTCTAAAGGCATCTGGTATGAAAATCGTAGATTCTACAACCTATGACGCTCTTTGGCATGATATACATGTAATAATTTTTTATTTCATCCACGTATAGTTGTGAGTTTTACTACAAACTGTGCTCACAAGAAAACTGAAATTTAATTTTCCCATAATACTTGGAAAAACAAACTTGAAGCCTATATAGATGAATAGACACGTCCAAAGAAAAATGTATTTATTATTCCTTTTTTTGTATATTATGTTTCATTGGCTTTTATAAAAACATTTATTGCTATTTCACAAGTTAATGAATTTCACAAGTTATGTTCTTCAAGAAACGAATTAATGAATCATTTTGCAAATAATATTCTAAATATTGGTTAACGGTTACCTTGATCCTTCTAGCATGTATTCCTCATTCAAATACCATCAGCCAAAAAGTGAAGAATCGACCAGCAATTTACTTCGATATATTTTATGTTGCTTTCACTCGTCGAATCTAATTATTTTGCTTTTTCACACGTTTCCAAACTATCTAAACGTCACCTTGGCTCTTCGACACTATACGCTTTGCAATTTTCCACTGTATTATCAAACACCAGCTCATGTAACTACTTTAAGAGCTGGCATCTTTTATAGCACAACGCATGACCCCTCGACCGTCTCATTCCTGACCCTCCCACTCCTTCTCTTGATCATTTCACAACCGCACCCTACCAAACACCATGTCCTCATTTCAATGAGGGCAGTACTTCATCTTAGCAGTCTAGTTCCTTTTCATTTTATTATCATACAACTACAACACGTCACCCCTGTACCGTCTCATTTCCTGACCCTCCCACTCCTTCTCTTGATCATTTCACAACCGCACCCTACCACCACCCCATCACTATCTGACGACCAATTCATCATCACTCAAATCCATCTCCGTGCCACGCCACATATACAAGCCACATATACATAGTCTACCCTTCATCTCTCCAACCCCCTTCCAAACCCTTCACCTCACCACTCCGTCATCCAAACCCTCCAAAACCCTGCCCCCCCCCCCCCCCCCACTCGTTCACCATTCTCAATCACCGCGGCCCTCCCCTCGCAGCTTCTACCTCTCGGAGGCGGGGACCGCCCCTCGCCGACCACGCCCCCTCGCGCCGCCGGCGGCCACCGCGGGGCGCGCTGCGGGCGCTGGCGGCTGCTGCAACGGCCCCTCGCCATTAGCGGAGATTTAGGGCGCCGCTTTTCCTGGCTGCAATGACTTCCTTTTGTTAGCGCGGCGGCGGCGCGGGGGTGGCGCGGTCGCGGGGCAGCGGCAGAGGGACGGGGCCGAACGCAACTACGAGGGCGGCAAGAACGGCCCATAGGAGAGGGGGCACCGGGAGGGACGACGGGGTTGTAGTGAGGGTGCGATGTTGGTGGTGGCGATGCAAGTGAGGGAGAGCAAACGACAGTGGTTGGGCAGCGGGCACGTCGGGCAGGTGAACAGCCGGCAGATGACGTGAGGTGACGAGGCGGGGGCGGCGTAGGGGTGGGGTGGCGGGATAGGGGGCGACAGGGGGCGTTGGTGGGCGACGTGGGGGGCGGCGGTCGGGCGCGGGGTCTGTCAGCAACCTTTTTTTTATTTAATAGGTAATTATTACAGACAAATTAGAAAACTTGATGCAATGTGGCTAGGCCGAAGGCCTTTAAGCCATTACAATACCTACATTCTACCGCGTTCTAACCTTTCGCCTTCTGGTATTCACTCCCAAATGGTCTCTCCAGCGCATCAATGTCGCGGAAAAGAGACCATAAGGTACGGCTGAGGAAAAAAACCCTGAAGGGGGAAAAACCTGCCGTCAGAAGCAAAGTACATGCTACTCTATCCGGTTTTTAAACTATTTATTTATTTGGCGCGGGCGTCAGGCATTCTCCTTCCAGTGTTTGGCCTCCTCCGCACCTGAAAACAAACAGCACCACAGAAAATCGTCCGCACCAACGCTTCTGCCCTAACATTTCCGATTCCCACTTCCCACTTCCCGTCAGCAACCTGCTACGCTGCGCAGCCGCGACCCACGCCGCCAGAGGCCACCGGTCGCCACCAGTCGCCCCGAGCTAAGAGGCAAAGGCGCGACGCACGGCAGCTTGACTGCGCTTAACGACGCCTCCCCTGCGTAGCGAAGGGCTGGAACACAGCTTTGCATTCAACGGTTCACAATGTACACAGTGCTCAGTGTGAAATGGGATATTTACAATCAGTATTTGGATTCACTATTCTAACTAAAATCCTAAATATTCAGGAATATAATTTTCAAGTAAGTGAAAGTAGATACCTTCCAACTTTTTTATCTTGACAGAGACGCTCTTCCCCGCAAAGTAAACTAGTAATGATACAACAACCAAATGTTCTCGTATTATTTTTAAATTTCAATTTTCGAAAGTTCAGAGAGTTTAACGAAAATTAGACCAGCGGCATTCTTTTAAACGCTCCTTATTCTATCCAAACAAAATGTTTCATGAAATTTAAAGATATTTTTGAGAAGATGTTTTTTTAATAATTGCATTAATTTTAAACTACTCTTTTTTTTCAAAATATTGCACATGTCCGTTTTAAAGAGATAACTTTTACAACAGACTTTAAGGCAAAAGTCTTTCTTCAATTATGAAATTCTTAATGTTAAATTGTTGCAATTTTTGAAAATACAGAGAGAAACGCCAAATTTATTTCCGTCCTTTGATACCAGAATAAAATTTAAAGAAACAATTTTGAGCAGTTTTTTAGAAAAAAAAATGGTTTTAGAAATTTTAAAATTGCCTATATTTCACGAACAATTACGTGAAAACTACCCGTATTTGCGAAAATTTGTACGTGAGGTTTTTTCAAGATGTCTTTTACGAACCAATTTGTTAAGGATAAAATTTCTATCTTCAATATTATAGTTGTAGAAAGACGTCGAAACAAATTTGAATATTTGGAATGGTCGAAAAATCAGGGATTTCAATACGATCTACATCCTTCCGTTAATCGTCCGCTACGCTAACCGAGGACAAAGTTCAATCAAAAAATTTGGTTTAGAATTGAGAGTTTTAAGAAATTTTTGAAAATGTTTTTGAGACTTCATTTAAAGTATCATGCTTCCTGTTTAATTGAAAGAGGAGCCTACACAAAATATATTCAAGTATCAATTTTGAAGAATCAGTCGCTACGTATCTACTATTCTCTATCAATTTCTCGTTTTCATTTTACCTTGAGCTCCCAATGGTTGCAATCTGTTAGTCCACCAGATACAAATGAATGTCACACATTTCTACATACTTTATTAGGTATTTTGGTTCGATGGTGATGTTATTATACACTTTCACTGGTTTTAAGTGCATATTCTTGCATATTTTACTTGTTCACTGTTGTTTTTTCAATTTTATAAAGTTTTGTTCCGTATATTTTACGGCATATTTTCACAGTTTAAACTGCGTAAAAATTCGATCCCTAGTTATAATCTTCATTATAGTTGTAACATGAATTTCTTTTTAGCGCTCTGTAGTAATATTTTTCTTGCATGCACGCGCCCTAGCTAAATCGATGCCCAATCGATTAAATTACTTTCTATCACAATGTCGTTCTATATACACATGGGTCGCTTAGTTCACCAACGATCAATACTGACAGAAATTGATATTCGTATTGTTAAGAAAATCCATCTTTTATTACGTTAGTCAAGTGCCTTGTATTCCCGAGCTATACCTAATAAATTGCTTAGTATTAACCCCGAACAACCACCGTTGTAAGAAGAACGATTCCACCATTGTGGGCCACAATATATCCAATATCCCTGGCAGAACACTCGCATCTAAGACCTCAATTTCGCGGGCACAAAAGGTCCCCTCGCCCCGCCCCCTCGCGGCTCGGCGCGTCCTCCAGATCCCGCGAGCACAGTGTTCTCGAACGCTCCGAGGGACGCAGGTCGCCGGGGCCCCCCCCCCCCCCCCCTCGCCCCGCCCTCGCCCTTGGCCTTTCGCCCTCGGCCGCCCGGCGCCCCGCATACAAACGCACAGCGGGTACTTCTCCCCCACTCTATTCATTCCGATACTTCGTTTGCCTGTGCCCTTTCTCGTCCTTTGGGTTCCCCTTTCGCCCTCTCGCAAGCACATACGACGCGCTACTCACTACGTACTGCAGATTCGCAAATTCTGGCGTACGCTATTCATTCCGATACTTGGTTTGCCTGTGCCCTTTCACGTCCTTTGGGTTCCCCTTTCACCTCTGCAAGCACATACGACGCGCTACTCACTACGTACTGCAGATTCGCAAATTCTGGCGTACGCTATTCATTCCGATACTTCGTTTGCCTGTGCCCTTTCTCGTCCTTTGGGTTCCCCTTTCACCCTCTCGCAAGCACATACGACGCGCTACTCACTACGTACTGCAGATTCGCAAATTCTGGCGTACGCTATTCATTCCGATACTTCGTTTGCCTGTGCCCTTTCTCGTCCTTTGGGTTCCCCTTTCACCCTCTCGCAAGCACATACGACGCGCTACTCACTACGTACTGCAGATTCGCAAATTCTGGCGTACGCTATTCATTCCGATACTTCGCTTGCATGTGCCCTTTCTCGTCCTTTGGGTTCCCTTTCACCCTCTCGCAAGCACATACGACGGGCTACTCACTACGTACTGCAGATTCGCAAATTTTGGTGTACGCTATTCATTCCGATACTTCGTTTGCCTGTGCCCTTTCTCGTTATTTGGTTCCCTTGCACCTCTCGCAAGCACATACGACGGGCTACTCACAACGTACTGCATATATTCGCAAATTCTGGCGTACGCTATTCATTCCGATACTTCGCTTGCATGTGCCCTTTCTCGTCCTTTGGGTTCCCCTTTCACCCTCTGCAAGCACATACGACGGGCTACTCACTAAGTACTGCAGATTCGCAAATTGTGGCGTACGCTATTCATTCCGATACTTCGCTTGCATGTGCCCTTTCTCGTCCTTTGGGTTCCCCTTTCACCCTCTCGCAAGCACATACGACGCGCTACTCACTACGTACTGCAGATTCGCAAATTCCCTCTCGCAAGCACATACGACGCGCTACTCACTACGTACTGCAGATTCGCAAATGTTGACGTACGCTATTCATTCCGATACTTCGTTTGCCTGTGCTCTTTCTCGTCCTTTGGGTTCCCCTTTCACCCTCTCGCAAGCACATACGACGCGCTACTCACTACGTACTGCAGATTCGCAAATTCTGGCGTACACTATTCATTCCGACACTTCGTTTGTCGATGCCTTTTCCCAACCTTTGAGTTGTTGTTCTATTTTCATCTCGCGCGGTATAAAGCGGTACATTCGCTACGTACTGCATATTCGTGAATTCTTCAACATGCTATTTCGTTTCCATACTCCGTTGCTTTCGTTACCTCCTCTTCTTTGAATCTACTATTCCTCGTTCTCATGAAATCTAGTGCATATTTTCACCTATCATTTTCTTTCTTGTGTTTTACTTATGTTTCTTTCGTGTGTTCTCTTATTTTACTTCGCCCTCGGCTCTTCGTCGACCGCTTGCGTCCATCGCCCCCCTTCAACCACACGCCCGGCGTCACACGTAAGAAAGCTATGCGAGTGCTCACCTCGCTCTAATGCCCTACTCTATTTATTCCCATACTTCTATTTCCTCTGCCTTCCCTCATCCCTTTGTGTTGTGCTTTCTCTCTTTTTTTCGTACTCGTGAAATACTTATGGCATTTTTCTCTTTCATCGTTTTTTCTTTCTCGTGTCCAGTTTCACATGATTTCTTTCTCCGTCTCTCTCTCTCTCTCTCTCTCTCTCTCTCTCTCTCTTCCTTTCTAATGCAGAATGCAGTACACTTTACTTGAACTCTCGACCTTCATCACTCTCTTACATACTCCCTTCACGAAACTAATTACGAGTTAGTACAAGTGAAAGATGAGTGTAGGTAACTATAATTAAAATTAACACTGGAATAAATGTAATAACAAGGCTTTTTTGTTTTGTTGACACCAAAGCTCCAATGATTTGTAGAAACAGTACAAATACAAACATTGGTACATTTGTTCAATTCTTCCACATTTTAAAATTTATCTAATTTTCTTGGATAAGCTTATGGCATTAATGGAAGAGCCTCAAAACTGCACAACTTTGGCATTTTCTCTCATAGCATTTTGTGAAGGAATGATGTTAGTTTTTATTATACGCAGTGATGAAATAAAAATTAAGAAAGAAATATTGGGGAAAGGGTAAATAGAAAGGGATCTGTAAAAATGAAAAATATCAACAGAAGTTAAAACGTTTCACTAAATTTACACCAGACCTCCTGCTCTGCAAAGAAAACTTATACTTTCGTTACAAACCATCCTCCTAAATCACGAGTTCTACACGCGCACTCTCATGGCTAGACGAGGAAAAAAACATTCTCCATGACGCCCTCTCCAAAAGGCTTGCAACCCCTGTTCTCTACTAAATCATCCTCCCGAAAGCCATGCGCTCTCCTACAGGACGGGGGCGGCGAGCGGGGGGTGGGAGTTGTGCGTGCTCGTCACGGCATGGCAGGTCGCGGCACCCATCGCCCCCCCCACGCCCCCGCCCCCGCCGCCCTCGACGGATCGCGCCCCCGCCTCGCCCCGCCTCTCCCGCACAAAGCCCGTCTGAATCACACCCCATTAAATATTAGTGGCCCTCCGTCCGCCCCGGAGCCCTGGGGCAGCGGCGGACAAGGAATAAATATGCGATTAAAATAACTATTGTTAATTGCCTGCCATTAATATTTTTGAATATAAATGGACCTCTTCCTCGCGAGGGCGCGAGGCGGGGGCGGCAGTCTTCTTCCGCGGGGGAGGGGGCGGCACCCTCGCGTACAGGAGGCCATGAAGGTCGAGGGGTAGCGGTGTTGCTAGGCTTCCTTAGAAGTGTCTTATTTTTTATTTAGATCGGCACGAAAAAACAACTGTTAATTTGTCATCTTCGCTATTTTGGAGTTAGAATGGTAAAGAAATAAGTATTCAAGATTAACTAATATTGAAATCATAATTTTGCATTTGTCTTATATTTGAAACTGTTTAGTCATGTTATTGAAAAGTGCATTGTTAGAGGGGAGAAAAATACATGGAACTTACTGATGTGTACTTTTCGAAGCAGTATACTCAGTATAGATCACGTTAAACGAGACTGCGGAAAAAAGACGAATTTTTAACAAAACAAACTGGTTTTCTGGGACCCTGTCACAAAAAGGTGTATAAATAATTTACCAATTATATAGTAAATGACTTCCTCTAACACGTGTAGCGAAATTTAACGATATGTGTGGGTTCTGGATGCCGAAAAATTGGTGAACGTCAAAACATCCGTCCTTCCGTCAGTATGTCCATCCCTGTGTCTGTGAGCAACACTTGTATCTGTCTGTCCGTCCGTCCGTCCGTCCGTCCATCCACCTGTGAACAACACCATCCATTCGTCGCCAAGCCGTTTGAAGTTTTTTAATATCTATATTGCCAACCGATTCGTTTTTTTTTTCAAACGAATATACCGCAGTCAATTCGTTGGGCGTTTTTTCTAAAATGAATATTCCTCAGTGCATCTGTCATTGATGATCATCAAACTTGAAGTTCTGCGATTTTGAAAATCATTCTCAAAATTTTAGGGTCACTTAAAACAATGAAGCCCTGAGATATTTTCAAAATTTTCTGAAATATGGACCCAAATCTTTCTTTAAATTTTTGTAAGAATAGAGTGAAGTACACTTATCAAGATGGCAGGAGTCCTGTCAAGAAGTCACATGACCTCTGAAGTAACATCATGATGTCATAGGTCGCATGAATAACATCAGCCACAGGTCACAGTCACTTGAGTGAGAGAGGTTATAGAGGACGTGAGATATATAAATTCTTAATATGGCGTCGATGTTATTTGAGTAACGGATGCAAATCACTATCGTAGTCGTTCTCACCAACATCCGTCGGAACGCGCCGAGACTAAGGCTGCAACCCCTCTCCCCGATCCCTGTGACTAGCAACAAGAGGGGCCCTCGACTGGGCCTCTACCTCGCCCATGGCGCCGCCTTGCTGCTCCGTAGAGCCGAACCGCCAGGCGCCATTGAACAAACAAAAGTCAAACTATTTCAATTAAAGCCATTAATAAACAACCACAGCAAAATAACAATAGAAAATGCCAAACTCATATATACAGCCATAATTAGACCCTTAATGCTATATGCTTGCCGGTATGGATCAGTGCAGCAAAACCAATATACATAAAATACAGGTCATACAGAACAAATTCCTTCGCACAATAACCAAAGCACCCTGGTTCATTTCAAACAAACAGCTTCATAAAGAAATTCAAATAAAACCTATCATACACCACATTACCAAGTTATCCAATAATTTTACAATAATATGTCAACAATTACACAACTATCCAATTACAATTTAGGCAAAGCACCCATAAACCCTACCAGAATAAAAATAGATTTCCTAAACATGTATTTTACATCCAATTTGCTGATTTAGATGATTCCTTGTGAGGTGCCCAGGGTTTCCCCTCCTAAGTAATAACTGTAAAGTAACAATAGTTTAGTTTTTAAAATAGATCATAAGCATCAAAAACATGTGAAAGAGTTTGTAGTAAAACTGAACCATGTATACCATTCAGAATAATAAAGTAATTGAAAAAAGGCGCCATTGACAGGCATTGGATGGCCGTCGTGGTAAGCCTCCAAGACGAAGAATATTTGGAATCCACTTCTTCAGATCTTTAACTAGTTCAGTCCTTTTCAGTCAAAGTAAATTCAAAATAACTTCAATTAAGTTCATAATTGAATTTCATCGTTTCAGAAATGTAACTTTCACTGAAATCACTTTTAAATAATGTAATTTAGTAGTTAGGTCCTTAATTACAATGTTTAAAGTTATATAGGTACAACGAGTCAATAAATTATTATGTTAAAGCAATTCTTTTGTTTACCCTTGTAAAAGACCTATCGCTAGTTAGGTTGTAGTGTCCTCAGATTATAACCTCTCTCACCTTTTTGCCAAGCGAGTCAATAAGTAACTCTGAATTTTCCAAAATTACAAAATTTTGAATATTTATGGTATCTTCCTACTCTTACAATATTGAAAATAGCAATTATATCATTCAATATTTTTTTTACTTCAGAATCAGTACTTTTATTAACGTCATATGCATTCTTTTAAAACTTTTAGCAGCGTGCAAACAATGTCGAGTGAAAAATGGGCAATATTAAAAATATTATGAACAAAATTTTCTCAGGAACGGGCCCAAACTTTTCCTTTAAACTTGTAGTACGGGTAGTTCTAAATGCGCTGTAAAAAATTACACAAATGTATTTCTCTCTCCCACTCTTACTCTCTACCTCCCTCTCTTTCTCCCTCTTTCTTCCTCTCTCTCTCCCTCTCTCTCTCTCTCTCTTTCTCTCTGACACACACACATACACACAGGTCATTAATATTTACATTAATATTTACTTTTGAATACAAGTGCTTCAAGTGATCTCAAACAATTTTCGAAAACTTGAGTTTTCTATAAAAATGAGCAGAAAATGACGCATTTTCAGAAATGTTCAAACGATATTTTCTTAAAAACTGCTATAAATGTTTCAATGAAAATGTGCATATACTTGGAAGACGAGGTTTTTTGCTTTTCTGTAATATTTTTAAATTCATATTTTAATTGTATTATTAGGGATCCGAAAAAAATATGGGAACGTGAATAATTGTTTTTAGGCGCTAGGAGATGTCAGATAAGAAAACGCTGGGGCAAAATAGAATAGTGGGGATACAGAATTGCACAGACTTTCTCGTACTAGTTAGTTTTCGATATTTTTTTTATCTGGGGTATCTTTTCGGTTTTGACCCATCCTCTGCTCAGCAGTCATCTATCGCCGCCAAAACTATATTTTTCCACATTTTCTTCGTTTTTTTTTGTTTCTTAATGGAGGAACAGACATACAAAAAAATGATGCAATACTTTTGAGACAAACCTTGTATGTCTTTAAGAATATTATAGAAGACTAAAATCTCTACATATATGAACATTTTCGTGGAAAAATTTGCAGCCGTTCTTGAGAGAATGTCGTTTAAGCTTTCCTGTAAATGCGAAATTAAAAGCTCATTTTCTCCGAAAAGTTTTGCGCCCTCCAGAAATTTTCAAGACATTTTCAAGCAAATATACTGACATATGCAACAATGTGGCCTATACAAATTGCAGACAAAGTAAATATTAACGGTATGAAATATATTGCAAAAATATATACTTTTTGTAATTAAAAAACAAACAAAAGAATACGTCAAAGTGGCATTTATGTCAGGTTACTCAATGCATTTAGCACCAAAAAAATGTCGATCAAAAAATTTAAACGAACAATTTCAAGAAAATACAGTTTGAGCTTTCCTGAGGTTGTTTTAATTTTTATTTATATGAATTATTTATTTTCTTATTTTAGCTGACACATTGTTAAAGGCCTGATGATGGAGGCAAACTCGACCTCTGAAACGTTGCCACGTTATTCTTGTACAAAGATACTACTTTCATTGTAATAATCATTTGTGTTTTAATAAATGTAATTTTGATTGTCTATAAAAATATTGGAACTTTAATTAAGAAAAAACTTAGTTGCAGACACCCTGTTTCATCTTTAGTGTGAAATACACTTAAGAGATAGCATAGGTCCGACGTTCACTGTTAACTCTGAAATTTCGGATATTATAGCATTTTGAATGTTTTTCTGCGTCTTCCTGCAACTACAGTATTGAAGATAGCGATTTTTTCTTCATATAAAATGTTTCTTCATCAACATCATGAACATTGCTTTTTGAAAATTGTAGTAGTTTTTGCGTGTTTTGAGTGAAATATGGGCATTATTAAAAAATATTGAAACAAAAGTTTCCTAAAATGAACTCCAAATTTGTTCTTTAAACTTTTTGTACAGATAGTGCTAAATACACCAGTTAACATGACATAAACACCACATTGATGCATTCTTTAGTTTTTTTTCAAACAAAATTAAAAAATATTTTTTGAAACATCTCTCTTGCCGTTATTATCTACATTACGTCTATTTATTGCATTATATCATTCGTGATTAGAAGTGCTTTAAATTATTTCTAATTAATTTTCTCGAAAATTAAAAACTTGTGGGTGAAAATGAGCATGAAAATGCGTATTCTCAGATACGCTCAAGCTACATTTTCTTAAAATCTCTCCAAATTTGTCGACGAAAGTGTACGTACGATCAGATATTACCCTTCTACAATATTTCATATAATAAATTTGTTCTAATACTAGGGTTTCAATAAAATGATAAAATGTGAAAAAAGGTTTTATGTGCATATAGATGGCCACTGAGAAGGACAAAGTCGAAAAGGTCTAGACTGAGCAGGTATGGAAACTAAGTATTGAGAGAACGTTGCATTCTGTTGCAACACTAGTTTTGTATTGATTCTCTGAACAGAAAATCGTCATGGGGTATGGAAGATATTATATTTATTCAATTTATAACTTGTGTAACTAATGTCTGTGTAACTACGTGTATTAGAAGATTGTGAGTTATGTAACATGGATTCCAAGAGTGAGTGAGCATCAGTAATTAACGCTCAAAATTGGTGAGAGTAAAAAAAGATGAATGATTTATTCCCTTAACTTCATTTGTATACATTAGTTAGTAACGCACTTCCAGGCACAACTAAATACAAATAAATTGGGTTTGTTGTATAAAAGAGCTGTGCCATTCATTTTATTGAAGAAAGAAGATAGTCACGACATCTTTTGTTCGAGATAAGCCACGTGTACATTTAAATGTATTTAGTGAACATAGAACTTTATCTTCTGAAGTATGTTAAATACAGCGAATTCAAGTTTTGATAGTCGTAAATAGAAACATCAAAAGTAACCGCCCCCCTCCGAAATTGAATTTACCCAGATCGTCCTAAATGTATTGACTAAAGGAAATGCCTGGAAATGAATAAGCGATTAAGTAAAATTCTGTTAATTGCTTGTAATTAGTGTCTGGAAAAAACATGAATCTCTTCCTGGGAAGGCCGCTGGATGCTTTTGGGTAGGGGGAGGGGGTGCGCTGATCTACAAGATACCTTGAGGAGCATTCATTGGCGAAAAAATACCCAGGCTTTCTTGATTGGGTATTGATTTACATTTTCAAACATGTAAGAGAAATTAGAGTCCAAACTGCCAAAGGATAAAACAGATTAAAGAATAAAACATTGTTGCTCCAGAAACATGTGTAATACTCATGTACAGGGAATCACTCCTCCCCAGTTCCCGAAACAAGGAGATTAAGATGATGCAATATTTTGCAAAATAATTCTGCCGCCTTCACTACTTTTCTGTGGTGTCTATTTTTCTGAATACACTCACTGTTCAGAATTTTCCGTGTTATTCGCTGAAGTAATTACTCGTCGTCACCTGAATATAAGAATTTCGAAATAAAAACACTTAAATTACTGTTTTCAATTTACAGTTTTCTTTCCATTTTAACACGCGGGGGAAAATATAGGTAATATGTCTGTGGAACATATGAGATCATATAGGAGCATTTCGAGTGGAACAGGCGGTGTATTTTTGAGGGAACCTATAAGGGATCGGGGAACATGCGGGGAAACATTTGAAGTCCATGCGAGAATCGTGAGGAACTCTCTGCGGGAGCATGTGGGAGGAACCTGCGGGAAGCATGCTGGAGGGATGCGGGAGAACATATAAGAGGCTTCCTGAAAACAAGCAGGCCCCATGCGGAGAAAACCCGTCATGACATTTTCATTCTTAAAACAATGATATAAGAAGTGCGTAATATTCGCAAGAGTCACATATATACACGGTTCACTATGTAAGTAATGCGCATTATTTTGTTGTGACGCGCCTATTCATGGCAGCGCGGTAAATTTCAAAATTCAAAATGTATTGCTTGTTTATCCTTGAAAATAGATTTTGCTACGTGGGAGTTTTTGTTTTTTTTTCTCCCTTTCAAAATTCAAAATTTAAGTAGTATATGACTTAGTGTAGGGATCACAGAATTTTGAAAATGTGCACACAATTCACTTTTCCCCATAGCACGTCATACGCAGTTTTTAACTTTTTTTTCACGTAAAATAAATAAATAAATAAATAAATAAATAAATAAATAAAAATAAATAAAAATAAATAAATAAATAAATAAAAATAAATAAATAAATAAAAATAAATAAATAAAAATAAATAAAAAAATAAAAATAAATAAAATAAATAAAATAAATGTGGGGATGGGTGTGCTCTTCTCACGCAGCGGGTCGCCAGTTTGCTCCGAGCAGTTCCAGCGGAAAGATGGGCCTCCGCGTGAACTGTTTTTTTCGACTTTGTAACACCGCGCGATGGAGAGTTCGCTTGAACAGCGATACGCCATCACGTTTTGCGTAAAGCTTGGAAAGAATGCGATCAAAACATTCCAGTTGCTTCAAGAGGCCTTTACGGACGACTGCATTTCAAGGCCACAGCCCGAGAGAGGGCTCAAGGCGTTCAAGAAGGGCCGGGGGGAGGTCGCCAACAAACCCCGTTCTGGACGCCTAACAACGGACAGAACCGACGAAAATGTGGATTGTGTGCGAGAAGTTGTGAGTTTCGACCGTCTATTCATCAAATTGCTGACACCCTATTCTTGTCCACATTTGCAGTACATGGGATAGTGTCTGAGGTTATGCAAATGCGCACGGTTTGCGCGAAGCTTGTGCCGAAAGGGTTGTTGAAAGATCCGAAAGAACTTCGAGTTTCATGCTGTCAAGGATTGTAGAGTTTGATTCAAAATGAGGTGGTCTTTCTTAACTCTGCTGAATGCTGAATCTTCTAAAACAACCCAGAATCGAGCAAGTCTCGCATCACAAAGATGCTCATTGTCTTTTTTGACGCCCGAGGAATTGTCCATTTTCAGTTTGTAGCGCAGGGAGAAACTATCAACTCGGTCGTTTTGCCTGGGGGTGCTCAAGAGATTGAAACTCCGGGTGGCGCTCGTGAAGACTGAAATCAAAGACAGGGTCAAGGTTCATTATGACAATGCCCTCAGCCACACTTTCTTTATAGTAACCACCTTCCTGACCTGGAGCAACACCCCGGTGTTCCTTCATCCTTCTTACAGTCCCGACTTGGCTCCGTGCGACCCTTTTTTGTTTCCCAGACTGAAGAGAACTGAATGCAAAGCATTGGGACACCGTGGAAAACATCCGAAAGCATATTACAACGTTCCTGAAAGACATTCCAGTCTAGGACTTTTATTGTGACTTCCAGGCGTCACAGACAAGTTTCTACATGTACAGAGTGAGAGTAGTTTGAATAATTTTAAGCATTTGTACAGGTTCTACCAATAAATCTATTTTTCCCAGAAAATGCGAATTACTTTCTAATAGAGAATGTATTTACTAATTCCATTATTGGATCATTTAATATTTCTATTAAGTTCTAAATTAGTATGTAAGTGTTTCAAAATTAGTAAATATACTCACTACATAATGAATTGCATTTGTTTTACCTTAACAGCATATATTTTGACGAGAGAATAAAGTTGTTTTTATTGTGCATGTCTCCAATTTTAAAATTAAAATACTTTAAGTTCTGTATGTTGATAAATATAATATAAAACACCTAGGAAATTACACTTTATAAATATTCACATTGTAAACATTATACTTTATAAATAGTTCTCTTGGAAGTACGCTCGGTTGGGACGACCGATTTCTTCGATGGGCGTTGTCCCAATGATGCAGCTTTGACTGGAGGAGACCCCGAAGACGTAGAGCGGCATAAGTTTACGTTGGATGGCCTATTTACACAGGCCTTCCTTCACAACAGAATATCAGAATAAATGTTGCAAATCTCTAGGGCATGTTAAGGAGAGGGAAGATAATCGCTTTTACCAACAAACATGTGATGAGTAATTTCATGTAATGAAATGTTAGAATCACTGTAGAATATTTGGCTGAAGAAATAGTTAGACCTAAGAATGTGACTTATCAAACTCCAGTGCAAGACGGGTTGCCTACCAAGCAGCTTCCCGAAATATAAAAGGTGAAACTTTGTTACATGAAATATCAATCACATCATGGACAAAAGTGATGATTTTCCACTCTTTTACGTGGCCTAAACATTTGTAACATTTATTTAGATATATCCGAAATACATTCGAGAATGCATTCGTCGTGAAATGTTTAAAATATCCATACAACAGAAGACATTGCAAAGCACGTACCGTTCTGACATTTCGAAAAGCTCCCGGATAATTATGTAGTTAAAAATAACTAATATCATTTGCCTGGCATTAATAGTCTTGAATGAAAGTGGCAGTTTCCAGGCAAAGAAAGCTATGCGGGTGTGTGCTGGAAAGCAAGAGTGTTCTGGGCTGAGCCGATGGAAGGAAGACGCTGTGAAAAGGAGGTAAAAGTGTCGGATGTGTCGAACTGTGTCCATTCATATTGCTGTATTTACATCTCAAAATTTCTTGGGTGTGAAGAGCTTTATATACAGGAAAGTGTAGAAGTCACGACAATTATAAACAGAAAACATTTTATAACTTAAAATGGTTTCATAGGAAATCTCTCTATAATAGTTCATACAACCTACAACCAAAGATATGAATAACAATTATAAACGATATGGGTAATATAGATAGGAAAATAATGTATGATGAATGCGAAGTACACTATGACACCAGCTAAATAAATATAATGACTAGGAGCGAATTTTTATGATCTAATACATTAAAATTCTCTAAGAATGTTTTAAAATTCCCTAAAAGCAATGCAAAATACCATAAAAACTTTTTTGTATTCTAGTATTATAAACGAACTTTCTTCTCGTAAGGAATTGTTCAAAATCGGCACAAAAGAGGACGTATTAAATTTTACCCATTAATGGTTACGTCATCACACATTCACCCAATCCCAACTAGAGAAGCGGGGAGGTAGAGGTAAACGGAACAGTTGACCACAGAGTCCTCACACGATGTCAAATACCGAAACGTCACAAGACAGTTGTTTCGCAAATTTAAGTTCGATTATTTTACAACTTTATAATGCTGTTATACAAAAATTGCGTATACAACTCGTTTATAATGTTACTTTATTGCATTCGTACCGATTTTAAAAGTCGCTCCTAACGTCTCTCGTTTTCAAACCATGTACTCATGCAATAAAGCTTAATAATGTATACTAATTGCATTAACTACTATTATTAAAACAGTTTAGAAGATTGAATTACACTTAATTTTTGGGGAATTAAATTTTATTAATTTTGTTGGTTTTAGCTAATTTAGTTAAATAATTCCTAATAATCTTTATTGCGTATGTTAGGGCAAATATTAAATTTTCTCACTTTCAAATGACTACAATTCCAAACAATCATATGTCTTACAAGATAAGATCAACTTTCCACTCGTTTAACACTGAAAAATTACAATTCAATATCAAAATATAATTGAAATTATATATATATTTACATTTTCGTTAATACATACTCTACAATGAAATTGTAGATGCCTTAATTAAACAGCTTATGAGGGCCTCGGAGAAATAGAACATGCTGGTAGAAAAGGAATAGGTGACTCATGGGGAATAATTCTTTAGCAGAGAAAATGAGAGACAAGTAAATTGCTTATTATACATGGTTAAGCATCCAAGATATTGAAGATAGAAAACAGTACCGTCAAATTAGTAGAGAAGTTAAACAGGAGGTAAGAAAAGCACAAAATGAAGCATGGGAAAGAGTGTCTGAAGATGAACAGAATATAGGCAATGCCAAATCAAAGAACGCATGGAAAATAATAAATAACCTCAGACAAAATGAAAAGAAACATTCACACTACAACCTATAAGTATAGATCACTTTAAAATATATTATGAAGAACGTTTGAAAGAAAGTAGGCCCGCATTTAGTATCACATATAACATAGAGCTTGATAAATTGCATGATATGGAATATATTACAGTAAGAGAGACTGAAAAAACAATACAGAAATGTAAAAATGGAAAAGCACGCGGCCCAGGATTAGTAAACATTGAATTGTTGAAGCACGGCCCAAGTTTATTATTGGATCTTATTACCCGACTGCCCAATAGATGTTTAATGGGAGAAGAAGTACCAAAGGACTTCAGAAAAGATATATCTCTAACATTTACAAGAAAGGTGATAGGAACCAGTGTGCGAACTATAGAGGTATAAATGTCCGTAGCAGCATTGACCGAGTATATGGGAAAATATTAAAAACCCGATTGGAAAGAGGCCTCATTGATGTCGAAGAACAGAGAGGCTTCCGAGTGGGAAACTCGTGTATTGATAACGTCTTTAGTGTTAGACAGGTAACCGACAAATGTCTCGCCCATAACATGGAAACGCACATTGTGTTTATAAATCTACGTAAGGCCTACGACACTGTTCCATTATGTAGGCTCTCGGTGGCAAATGAGAAACAAAACGTAAATACGCAATTGATTCGAGCCGTTAAAGATAATGATACAGTGATAACATGAGCCAAAAAGTAGGGAGAAACGTAGGGAGGGGTTGCAGCACCATTTTCAATAAATAAAGGTTTACGACAGGGGTGCTGTGTAGCCCCGACTTTGTTTTAAAATATATTTGAATAAAGCCCTGAGAAGATGGAGGAAGAAATGTAGTAATATGGGTATTAAAATTGGTGACTATGTTATTTCTCTACACTTCGCAGATGATCAGGTGTTGTTCGCTGAAGATGAAGACGATGCTCCATACATGCTGCGGAAATTATATAAAAGTACTTGGAATTGGGTTTAGAAATTAATCTTAACAAGACTGAGTATATGGTTGTAGGAGGAATTGCTAACGATCTGAAACTGGATGATGGTCCCGAAGTAAAACCCTGTCAAAAATTCACATTCCTCTGTGCAGAAATAAATACAAATGGAGGCAGTTTGCAAGATATTAGAAACAGAATTGCAAAAGGCAAATGGCTATAAGACAACTACATCCACTGATATGGAAAGATAAATTAAGTAAAAGTGTAAAGACAAAATTGAATAAGACGGTTGTAAATAATATTGCCCTTTATGGGTCTGAGTTATGGAATCAACAAAAAAAGAGCAAACAAAAATTGACAGCAATGGAAATGGACTTTTGGCGCCGAAGTTGCGGACTGACTTTAATTAATAAAATTAAGAACGAAGAAATCAGACGTAAAGCGGAAGTAAGTTTTGATATAATTGACACCAGAACTAAAGACTAAAATGGTATGGGCACATACCATGAACCAACAAAGAATGAACGAAGGACGCTGGCCCAAAATACTGTGGAAATGGCAACCAGCTGCCCATCGAAGAAGAGAAAGACCTAGACTTGCATGAGGAGAAAGAGTAGAAGAGACAATGATGAAAATAGGATTCAGTTATGAAGACTACACCGATAGAGAGATATGGAGGCTGGGATGCGAGAGACACCTAGGTGTAATATAACTCGCCATGCTACGACTACTATTAATACATAAACGGTTATTCTGAATTTCTTGAAAGATTGGAGAATAGTAAAATTGTAAATTGAAAATTATTAATTCTGCCCCGTAAAGAATACAATATTTATAAATTCTTTTGTTGTCAGGTAAATGTCGTTTCTAAATTATGGCTACATACAAGTTTAAAAACTTACATTATGCTACATTGCAGTTAATACTATGATCATGTTAAGATTTTTCCAAATGCCTACATTTATAAATCAGAACATATTGGTATGTAGAAAAACTTCTTTCTACATTTACTGATGTGAGTGGTGCAAACTTGAAATTACGAAGGTCACTAGGTGAAAATTCTTCTTCAAATACACTAACTTCCAAATCTTCACGATATAGAATATTTGATACTTTGCACATAGTTTGGTTCGCTGTATTTTTCCCAGAATCATTGTAAGTTTCTTGCTGATAGATTTGTCGATTTGTCCACGGAATAATACTGCAAGTCATTATTTACTTTTTCTTTCTGTTGATGAAATACCTCCTTGCTTTTGCATATAATTTATTGTTTCAATTAGAGTTGAAAAGTTGCTTTTACGTACGCAAGAAATTCTATTAAATTATATTTTGCTACCTAATGCTGACAAATTTCGAATATTGCTAAATCATCTTTATCAAAATTCTCAACTATGGTCTTGACCACATTGAAGTTGTCACAGTAGTAGGCTGCTATTATCCATGTTCTCTATCGTGTTATTGGGTATATCCGGAGCTACACTAAATTCTCGATGGAGTTATCAAGCCCTTAAAGCTTTAATGTTATATGCGAGTCACGTTAAGTGAACAATTTTTGTACAAAATGACTTAATGTCCATCCCTTAATATATATTAGGAGCAAGTTTAAAGAAAAAATTCGGGCGTTTTTTTACAAAACAAATTGTTTAAAAACAATTAATTACTCATATTTTACGAAAATATCAGAAAACTATTCAATTTTTGAAAACTTTTACGACACTTTATTTCTAGATCTGTCTTTACATAACAGATTACATTCAAGAAAGAAAATGAACTTCAATATTGTAGTTGGAGGAGTACGCCAAAAAATCGAATTTTACAATTTTGGAAGAATCAGCGATTTCAACAAAGATATGACGTGCACCATTTCCTTAAGTGTTCTTTACGGTGTCTCAGGACAAAGTTTTTCAAAAATGGGTTCAAATTTTCTGATTAAAATTTTGAAAATGTTTTTGTGGCTACATGTAAAGTACCATGAAAAATGAATATAGTATCCAATCAAAGGCAAGACTTCATAAAACGATTTTTATTCAATAACCAGGTACAATAGCCAAAGTTCCGTAGAGTGTGCCAAATGCGAAGCCGTTTCACCGTTGCCCAGAAGAAGTCTCAAAAGCCGTTCCTCTGCCGTAGCACAGGTCGTCGTTCCTCTGCCGTAGCACAGGTCGTCGTTGTAGCCGATCACCTCTCTTCGCACCGCAAATCACTCGCCAGAACCGTTGCTAGCTGTCTGTCTTGGCGTCGGGTCGGAGCCCTCTTATAGCCCGCTGGGGCTAGCGGCCCGCCGACTAGCTGCGGAGTAGGGGGCGGTGGAGAGACCCTACCCGCTTGCTCGGGCGTGACGGCCGCGCGCGGCCAGCCAAGGCCGGCCCGCAACAGTCACCTTCCTCTCCCGCCGGGGGCGGTAACGCCCCGCTGACGTCGCTCGGCGGCGGGTCTTTCAAACGCGCGTGAGAGGTCACGACAATTAAAATATCCGTTTGAAAGTCGCAAAGTCGCTATTCGTTTAGATGAATGGGGGAATATCAGTTTTGGAGAAAATCGGCTGAATTGTTTAGGCGTAAGCGTTGACCACAGACGGTCAGACTGACAGACAAAACGTATTGGTATCAATCAATTTTTCGGTATCAAGGATCCACAAAACAGATTATGGCAACATCAAGTGTAATATAAACCTTTTCTATATTTAACAACTAAATTTATTCAGTTTTTCGGTGCCACAGTCCAACAATAAGAATTTTTTCTGTCAAAAATTCGCCGATATCCGGTGCCCGATTTCATAACTTCCTCTTCTTGCGAGAAAGCGGAAAGTAGGGCGAGAAAGTAATAGTAATTTTCTCTTCCTAAGAAGTATATTTGAAAGGGCAAAGACATAAAAGTATGTTGCTAGTCCCATTTTTGGCGAACTCTCTGTATTTGTGAAAATTGCAAAAATTCCGTGTTGGAAAAGTTTTGGTTTGAGACAATTACATTTCATTACACATCTCATCTGTAGCATAGTGGTATGGGTGAAACCGAGTCAACTCAAAGGACCTTAGTTTGAGTCTCGTTGGGGAAAATAACTTCTCTCGTTGAAACTAATTTTGCATGTTCGTTCTTCCATCAATCGATTTTTTTGGTATTAAGAACCCACAAAACGTGGATTTTGACTAAACAACATCTGGGATAAAGTAATTTACCATACTTGTAAGCACGATTTATCCCCTTTTTCCTTGCTAGGGCCCGGCCATAAGAAATGTTTTGCCAAAAACTCGCCGTTTTCCAGCGCACGATTTCCTGATGAAATAATTGAAGTCATCTCCATAACATTAAGTTGACTCAATTATTTCATCTTTTAATTACGTAAACAATATTTCAGCATTTCCACATTGCACGATTACCTTCTTCGATACTCTAATACTTTCTCTTATTATGAAGAAAGTGAGAGGAAGTAAAAATGTCTATAAGCAGTGACCGCGACACAAAATAGTTATTTTAACACGAAATTTTATTAAAACTATGTTGCAATACTATGATCTTACATTTGCCACTTTGTTTAAAAACAAGTGACTGTACAACAAATTTTACTAGTTTCTGGCAAAATATGACAGACTGATTATAAATACTTCATAGGAGGTAGACTATTAAAAACTACTTTTCTAAAAATGATTGTTAAGAAACTGAATGTAGTTGTTAATTGTACTTTATAGAACACTTGTATTTTAATAATTCTTATTCCAAAGCATCCCATTTTCGTTAAGTTCGACTTTGGATAAGCAAAGTGGATAAACCATTTTATGAAAGCGGAGAGCGATTTGGGCAAAGAGCTCTTCGGGATCGCCTGGCCCTCTCGGCGGCGCCTTATTCCCGCGCCGGCTCCTCCCCTCGCCCCGACGCGCCATATACAATCGCCCTCGCCCGCGCCCGCGCCCACGCCACGGCGGGCGTGCAGAGATCGGGCGGCGGGATCGGGGAGATCTAAACGCCGGCGGGGGCGGGGGCGGCGGCGGGGGCGGGGGCGGCGGCGGGGGCGGCGGCTGGGGCGGCGGCGGCGGCGGCGGCGGCAGCGGGGCGGCGGCAGGGCGGCGGCGGCGGGGCGGCGGCGGCGGGGCGGCGGCGGCGGGGCGGCGGCGGCGGGGGCGGCGGGGCGGCGGCGGCGGCGGGGGCGGCGGCGGCGGCGGGGCGGCGCCGACGGGCCGGCGGCAGCGGGGCGTGGACGCAGGGGCATTAGCGGCCGAAACAGAAATATACGCTCCTCCCAGCTGCTTTGTCCCGCTGCGCCGCCCAGGGCTCCACCGCCGCCGACGCCGCCCCATTCCCATTCCCACAGTGGCGCACTTGCTACAGCGGAAGGACAAAATTCCTTATGGTTTTAGAAGTGGAGGAATCTTTGAAATGTATAAGAAGGTTTTTATTACCATTATTTTTATTATTATCATTAACATTATTACTGTATTTTTTGCTCGTGAATAGGCCATTTTGGACCACGCAGGACATGCACTTGCACGGTCTCAGTATCATTTTTATTACGTTGCAAATCTTGCGAGTAACTAATCAGGGGGATCAGCATTTCGCTGAATGCAATTTTTATACCCCAGGGTTGTTAGTCCTGGGGGATGGAAGATGGAGTGATGATGATAATGAAAGATGAATGGACGGCACACACAAACAGACATATACGAACACACCCATGCCCGAGGCGGGACTCGAACCCGCGATCCTTTCGTTCGAGATCGTCACGGTACTACTGGCTTAGCGATCTCGGCTATCCACGATTAAATCCACGACTAAAGATGTTAGATGTCGTTTAATCATAAAATATACTCCAGATCCCAAGAAGTCTTCTGAGCAGCAGATGCATACTCTGTAGGTACCCCTACAATGCTTCGCGCAAAATATTGACTGTTAGAACCCCCATGGGATAGGTAAAACCACCATATCATGTGTTTTAACTCAAACCGTTTTTGAAACTGGATTCGAGATGCTGGGTCACTTGAAATGGCTTGACGTCGACAAGTTGACATAAGCTCCGTTTGCGAGCATGTACGGGGCATGTGGAGTTGTGAGCGTGTAGATAGACTAACACAGGTTAAAGTTCATTTTATTTCTTGTGCTATTACTTTTCCTCATTATTGTCTTTGTTATTATTATTATTTTTCCTCTATTTTACGACTAAACATGTTATGATCAGCTTCCCAAGAAGCAGATCAAGTAACTGTCGGTGCCTCTACAATACTTTGCGCAAAATATGTGCTGTTCAAAATAAAGCAATGTCTTATACTTCCAAGTCTTTTGCATGGCCTGCGAATTTAGCCAAGATGTTACAAAAATTTTTCAGAACAAATCCCAAAGTTCCGATAACTATCGAGACGACCTGTGCTTATACGCCCCACGTTCGGCTCATCTGGATTTCCAAATTCTTGAATTTAAGACAGCCGTCTTGGTTACGACTCAGCACAGCAATATCCAAAAGTAGACATGTTTTTTCTCCAAATCCCGGATAACAATATCCGGTTTCCGCTATCGTGCGAGCAGGTTTAATGTGTTGGTCTTACAACATTGTGCACAGTCCTACAGATGTCAGGGTTTTAGTGAGGGTTCGTACCGCTTGGAGCATGTCTTTGGAACTTCAAGGGCATGACAGATCTACCAGCGGATGACTACACACCCTATCGTGTCTTTTGAATTATTAGGTCATTGATAGAATTTGATATTATTATTATTATTATTATTATTTGTAATAAACATAGGTTTCAATAACCGTAGGTCATATTTTAATAACCGTAGGTCATATTTTCTTGGGAATAATATGGTAGAACTATGTGACACGGTTCAGTATATGGTTTTTTTCTTCCGCACAAGAGAAACCTAGAGATCTGCACGATTTAGTCATCAAAACTATTTCTCTTCTTTATAATAATTCAAAAGAATTAACTACAGTTAATCCACTTTAAAATGTGAAATGCATTAAAATGTAATGGGTGTAAATGACTTTTTATTGAATTGATTGATTTCATTGATTGATAAGTGATTCCGGGCGAGTCAGCTGCTAAGGTCATTAGTCCCGTAAGTGTTGTGCATGTGTTTTCCTCGGGAGGTGGGAGTAATCTTCCCCGCTGGCAAGTGAGATCCGGCACCGACCTACCTGGCGACTGGCGAGTGTTTTCCCAACGAGGTATCTCCTACCAGCGGGACACCGCCCCAGACTGGACAAGCTCTGAACTCTCAACATGTGTGTCAGTGTAGTGCTTGTGTGTGTGCAAGTAACGTAACTACGTAGCCACGTAGCTGTAATGCAATTTTGAAAATTAAATGAAAAACTGTCTAACCTTGTTTGAGACTTTAAAGGTTTTGACAGTTAATATCGAAATTATGTCATTATTTTGCTGAGATTTATGGACTAGTTTATTTTAAAATAAAATATGCTACATAATTGTAATCTGTTAGAATATTCCAGAGAATTTAAAAATTTTTTCGGATGGAAATTTCTGCATTTTCTTTAAGTCAAAGAAGCAAATAATAATCAAATGTTTGTTAATTTTTCTAAACATCAACATGATCATCTCATTAACGATTTTATGTTACAGGCATCAATTAGAAAAATTCAACTAAAAAATCTAGGTTTTCTTTTCTTGTAAAATGGTTAAGTTATTCACAGCAAATTAATGAAATGATTTTGTTTGCGTTATCTGTTATGCACTATTTCATCTCTGGGAAAATCTGTGAGTGTAGTACTCGTATGACAACAAATGCTCGTATCTCTGCATATAACGTACGAGTTGTATAAATTCATTAATGAAAATTCTAGAAAGCTCTTTTCATTATACCGAAAATGGCATAATTTAGACGCCGTAATGCTGAAAAGAATTGTCTTTCGCCTGTGAGTGTGTTCGTTTACATTATTCATTTAATTACAATTCCAGACATGTGAGAAACATAAATTTTACCAAATCTCTTCTCATTTTCCCCTGTAAAATAAATATTTATGTGGAGATAAATTTACGAGCAAAAATGTTTTTGTAATGAATATACGCAACTTCGAATTCTCGAAAAACAAATGCTGTATCATATTAGAAATAATGGCAGTATTCTTTTTCTTATAGTAAGCGTTAATAGAACTTTCGAAAAAAGGTTATAATCATTTCTTAATTTTTAAAAACATTACGTCAACAAATAAAAATTGGATATAAAGGTTATTTAATAATTAGTTTCAATAAAGTTTTCAAAATAAAATTGAAAAATTTTTTTCCTTATAATCTTGTTGAATTAATTAAATAAAAATTTGTAAAAGAATACATATAGTGCGAGTTATAACAAATGCAATACCAAAGTTACAAGATCGAAAACTATTACATTTTGAGTTCGGATGCTTTGTTACGAGTAATGTGAACACTTGCGTCACTGACTCGATTTACTTTATATTCCTCCTTTTCCATTTAGTATTGCAAACCTTGGTGCTTTCATTATGAAGAAAGGTCAATAACAAATACATGTGATACCGGAACCTTCTATAACTTTGATACTTGGAAAAACACGTTCAAAACACTTACAGCACGTTCAAAATTTTAAAACGAAAATGAAAGTAAGTATGGGATTTCAAAATACTTTAGTAGAGAAATCCAGTGAACATTTTAACAGTTCATAGTAACTCGTAAATAAGAAAAATATAAGAAAGAATATAAACAATGTGTATGTGATGTATAAAGAACGTGTGGGGGGAAAATGTAGATGACATTGACATAGTTTGTTTTGTGTTGTTGACGAAATTGTACGGTCACTATAAGTATTTGAATTGGTACGTCCTATTTACAGATACACTACAATGGAAAGTGAAATTGCAACACATGATGGTAGCTTTGCAGTAAAAGACCGTCATTTGTATGAGATGTTTAGTTTTATTTTGGTTGTTGAGATGATCGTCATTATATGGTGTTCAAGTAGTTTTTAGATAGCAAGTATCAATGTATCAGTGTTCGAAAGTCATGACTTGGTCTGAAAATTAATTACAGAAAACTATACCGAAAAATTTCCATGTCCTGCCTGCCTTGAATACATAAGCACTCACATCGCGATTTAGTATGAAGACAAAAAAAATTCGGCATTATCGTACTGTCGAGCTAAATTACACATTTTTGTCCTCCCATTCGCTCGAAGCACTGTCCTCGGCGAGCCCTTGCTCTGTCGCCCGCCCGCCCTCGCTCCCCCCGCCCAAACGGCCCTTTCTCGGGCGCCGTCGCTAACGCGATTAAACGTCGATGTACAGCCCAACCGTATGTTAGCCGCCCGGGCGTTTTCCATCGCGCTCGGCGGGCGGGGGGGCGTGGCGGCGCCGGCAGAGGACGGGTGAGCGCGCAAGAGAGCGGAACGAAAGCGCTCGGACGGCGAAGCGGGTGAGTGGGTTGATATGAGGGTCGAGTGTTGCTTTAGTGAGAACAAACCAGTGAGAGGAGGCGACAGTGAGGATGGCCTAGAAAGCCAACTGGTTTGTAATGGTAAACTAAATAACAGGGCGTGTAAGAAAAGAGAAACGTGGTCGGTGGTATGTCTGGAGATACCGGGGCGTGAAAATAGAGGAGATTATGGAAAGGGAAATGACGTATAGAAAAAGAAGCATGTTTATCCATAGAAGAAAGTATTCCACTATGGTTTTTGGGTTAAATAACAGAATAGAAAAATACCAGAAAGATAAATGGGGAAATGAACAGGTGACGGGAATGAAGATGTGAGTGAACAAAGTTGAAATAAAGGTGCAAGCTGGCATGTAAATGGGCGAGCAGACAATTAAATGGAAACCGAAGGAACACACGAAAGGACAGAAGGAAGGATAAAACAATCCGCATTTCATTCGTAATCAAGGCGGCTGAACAAACAGCCAAGAGGCGAACGGTAGATGAGAGAAAAGTCGGGCGCGCACCCAGCGATCAGACGCGCGAGCGGCGAGTGCGCGCGGGAAGGCCGGTCGGCAGGCGGGCCGGCGGCCGTCCCCTCGCGCGGAGCGAGAAGTCGACGCGCCGGAGCATCGATTCCATCGAGTCCATTTGCGCTGTCGCCCAGCCCGGCCGGGCGCGCGCCTGCTTAACCAACACAATCAAAAGGTTGCTGTACTAAACAAAATTAATTTCAAAGATGAAAATCATACAAAAGTAGTAACAAAAACACAACGGTTTTTCATCGTTCTAGAAAAAAAATAATTTTCTTAGATTTTTTATGTACGTAAACATATTTACTCTGAAATTTACATGTCAGGGCTACTACTTTAATACTGTATTCCATTCATTAACTAATGAACAAATATTTTCTTGTGAAAATTATCATCGACACTGTACGTGAAAATGTATTCACTGTTGTTAAAATTCACGCAAGCTGTTCCTACTGAAATGAGAGTGTCAAACAATTTAATGACAATCACACAGGAATGTAATTATGAAGGAAACAGAGTCCATGTTTTGACAATTTGGAAATTTGCATCTATACACTTTTACGAGTGACGTGACAATCAGAACGTACGCTCAATCGCTCATATAAGCGCAAATGATACAGATAGTCCTGTGCAGTTCTTTCGAATTGGGAAGTTGGAAGAGCCATGAAAACGATTTTTTACCTTCAATCCCCAATTATCCCCGTACGCCACTCCTGTCCTGTAATTCACCCCTTCAAAGCCTCTATCTGCTCCCTCCTTCCAATTGTCTGTGCCTTTCTATACCCCGCTGCATCATTCCATTCTAGGCTTCACGAATTCGCACTCAGAAGCCATATTATATTAGTCGTTCATTTTTTATTGCTTAAATCGTTATTACCGTGTGACATCCGCTTATTTCACACCCGCTTTTTAATAAATAACTTTCCTGAACGTCAAACATTTTCATATTGACCCAGACATGACTTTCTGTACCAATTTTAATATTTTCTCTAGTGCTATCTTATAAAGATTTTTGGGAGTAATGGTTTTCATGGGCTATATGACTGATGCTATTCAAGTTACACAATCCATATTATATTCGACCACCGACCATTCGATTAGTTCCACTTCTCAGAATCCTCATACTTTCCGTGGCAGTTTTTTTTTTCACTACCGTCATTTCTTCCAGCTAACTTGTACTTTCTGGTCTGGCCTAGTTTCACTAAGTTACTCCTGAACCAAAACTGATATCGAGTAGATGATATTCTTCACGTCAAATTTTCTTCTTTTCCATTTCTGATATGAACATCTACCACGTTTCATATTACTCATTACACCTTTCCTTTATTCATCTAATTTGAATGGTTCTCGCGTTTCTCACAATGTAGGAACCTGCTTGTCTCACCTACCCTTTGCTTCTTAATTCTCTTACCACTTTTTCCCACATATCCCTTCACCCCTTCATTCAAACCTGTACATTTCGCATTTTCTATCAATACTTTAGTGATCCAAAATTTTATTTTTTCTCTAACCATTCGCATAGCATTATATTAATCTAATCGCATGTTCACCTTACGGTTCTCCACTTTTTCTCATGATCCTTCATCTTTTTCCGACGCTTAAACACTCCGCAACCTCCTACCAAAAACCTACATCACTTCCACTCCCTTTACCAAAATTCTTACCTCGTATATCCTTTCATTTTTTTACCTAAACTCTTATACTCCCGCATGCTATCAAATATCTTCATTCGCCTCTCGGCGTTCCCCTGATACTCCTCTTGCATTGTCCATCGGCAACAACCGCGAGCGATGGCTCAGTGCATCAACTGATGTCACTGCAGCGCCTCTGACCGGGAGGACCTAGGTTCACACTCCCCACGATGGCACGATTTTCGACACAAGATTTTCAGCTAGGTCGAATTCCGGCGCTGTCTGGATGAGAATTCTAGCGGCCGGCTGCTCTTATCGGTAGTTTTCCGTGGTTTCTCCGATCAAACCAGGCGAATGCCGGAGCAGTACCCTACCAAACGGGCCACGGAAGTCTAGCGGCGGTGCTCTGTTTCTCTTCCTTATCCTATCCTCTCCACTTACACACACACGCATTTATACTAACATTCACTACACTATCTCATATTCCGGGAGGCCGGTCGGGAGCTTAGAGCTTGTCCCTGCTGGGGCGGTGCCCCGCTGGTGGGAGAATCCTGGTTAGGGGGAAACCGCGCTAGCCGACGGTAGATCGGGGCCGGATCTCGCCATTCAGCGGGGGAAGATCACCGTCATCTGGCAAGGATAAAACATGCACTACACTTACGGGGATAATGGCCTAAGCTGTTGACGCGCCCGGAATCACCAACCAAGCAGCCAGCCAAATCCAACGGCAACCCATATCCTCATCTTCCACACTCCGCTCTCCCCATCTCCGACCATCATTTTCTCTGAAACCTCTGACAAAACCTGTACCCGCCGCGTGGCTCCCCAAACGCCTACCTACCCCCTCCCCTCCGCCGCATTATCCTCGGCCCTTGCGCGCCGCCGCGCGGGCGATCGCCCTGTCCACTTGCCGCGCGCAAATTTACCGCGGGGATCGCGCGCTCTAATGTGCGGCGCATGGCGACTGGCACGCGCGCGCCCGCCCCTCCAACAAATGGCGCCATTTTATTGGCCTGTCGTCGATGAAATCCGTGACGTTTATGCATTTCACGCCTGACTGATAATGATGGTGATGATAATGATATAAATGATGATGATGATAAATCGGCGACACAAGCGAGGGTGCGCTCGCGGTCGCCGAATTGGGCAGATAACGGCCGCAACCGCGCCATTCGATTCCGCTTGTTTTACGTTTTTATTTTGGGAAAATTTCTCCGCTGAGATTTGCAAACGGCATCGGAATACGCTGATACGGCAACGAGTGGACGCATTAACAATATCGTCGATGGCGTATCTTGCGATCTGAATTTAACGTTGGATTCACGTGTTGTTGTTTCAAATAATTAAGTACTCCATGGGAGGAGAGGGTGATATGTAATACTCTGAAAAGCCTGCCTGCCTGTGTGTCATTTTATTTCATTTGGAAGTACCATTTGTGTCAAGAGAGTTTTGGGTATGGATTGATAAATTTCAGTAAAATCTGGAAATGTTCGAAGTATTGCGAGGTAAATGATAAATATATAATAATAAAATTATATAGAACACCTAAGAAATGAAAATTCTATTCATTTTATCCTTAAAAGTAAAACTTGACAATATCTTTCTTACACGGATGAAATAATGCCAACCACACCACATCAGCATTTCCACAATATCGTACACTCCAATAATATTTGAGAGATACCCAAAAATGAAAAGATGTATTCATACTTTAGGGTAGGTTCATTTTCAATTCATTTACGGTTTCTTTTGTTTAAAATCTGGTACTTTTAAGTTACAGTTCGATGCACGGATTCAAGATAGATCTTCTTAAAGAAAGAAATTGTTCACTCTCATTATTACATTTCCGTATTGTTGCGGACTTCTACAGTATTTATATACTAAATTTTAAAAGGTGTTGTCTATCTAATACAGTTGGAGATGGTAGTATGATTCACTGTCTACAAATGTTTAAAAATGATTGTTATGCACATTTATCTACAATACATAGTAAATAGATGTATTTCTTATTTATAGTTTTAAGACACTTTTTCATTTAGATAAACACATTTTTTTTAAGTTTTTTGTTCGGTAATAATTTATTTTCAAATTTTATACTATAATGAATCGTTTTCCTTCTAATTACAATAAACTCAATTTTCTTGCATATTCATTTTTTTATATTATTTGATACCTTTCCTACACATCTTACAAATCGTGTAGTTTAACATTTGAGTCATTAATCAATGGAGTTTGTCTTGCTAAGCATTTCTTTAGTATTATGCGTCTGTCAAGCCACTTCCTTGCAACTTGACAGGTGGAAATTGACTGAAGATCACTTGTTCATTCTCCTCACGAGCAAATTTCGATCCCCTCGGCCAGCAGACAAGGTTCTCAGTGCCTTATAAGCGACGGGAAGAAAATCAGCTATGAATACTAAGGAATGGAAAAAGGACTTTGCGGAAAGTCAACAGGGGCGCTGACGGCATCGTTTTTTACCAAAAGTAAACTGAACATGTCACGGATCAATTTGCATAACCCTTTTGCAGTAAAGTTTCTCACAAAGGGACCCCTTCTCCTTCTATGCAATACTGGTGTCAAAAAAAATGTAAGTGCTGATAATGCGTAGGCTTTGCTCAAACGTGGCCTAAGATATTTCTTAAAAATTGAAACGAGTTAAGTTGCAGTATGTCTCTGAGAAAATGAAAATATATTTTCCATTGGTTTACCATTGGAGAACAGCCAGTCCATCTGTTTTGTTTTATTTGTTTGTTTTTTGTTTTTTGCTTTTTTATGGTCCCACAATGAGTAATGTATCATTCATCAGGTAATACAGCGTTATTATATAATTATTATTCTCCTGAAAATTCACTGAATACTTTTACCAACAGTCAATTTTTGTTTTCAAAGTTTCTTAACTCTAAAAATGTTCAGTAAAAAATTGGTTATAATGTACGGCGAGTTACTGAACGAAAAGACCTCTTTAACTCACGCGAAACAAATCGCACGCAAGATAAAAAAGGTTTTAAAAACAAAAATTGAATTCTATGTAACAAAATTTTAACTATTTGTATAAAAAAGTTGGAATACATTAAAAAATACATGAGTAATGTTTAGAAACACTATCAGTGACGTAATCATTAACATTTTAACAATAATTAACTTCCATAATTTTTGTTAAACTTACGTACCATTACAATATAAAACTATTTTTCTCGTATTATTGGCCGGGAGCGGTAGCTCAGTGCATCAACTGATGTTACTGCAGCGCTTCTGACCGGGAGGTACAAGGTTCGAGTCCTGGCGGCGGCAGGATTTTCGACACTAGCTTTTCAGCTAGGTCGAATTCAGTCGCTGTCTGGAGGAGAATTCTAGCGGCCGACTGCTCTGATCGGTAGTTTTCCGTGTTTTTCCGATCAACACCAGGCGAATGCCGGATGCCGGAGCAGTACCCTACCAAACGGGCCACGGGCCGCGCGCGATCTTTCCTTCCTCTTCCTTGTCCTATCCTCTCGCCTTACACACCCACTTACACTAACATTCACTACTACTACATATTCCGGGAGAGCAGTCAGGAGCTTAGAGCGAAGATCACCACCATCTCCGAGAAAAAGCATACACTACACTAACGGGACTAATGACCAAAGCAGCTGACGCGCCAGGAAACACGAAAAAACCAAACCAAACCATCGTTTTATTGCATTGATGGTGAACTCTGGCACCATTATGAGGTGAGATTTTGTTTCGAGGCTTAAATAAAAGTGACGACGGGCAAATATTTCAAAGCATGTTCACTTTTGACGAATGGCATGCAATGGCCGTGGCCGTTTCGCCCCCAGGCCCCCTCCCCCGGCCCCTGCCCCTGTGGACACGAGCGCGGGCGCGAATGCATCGCCCTGCGCTCTGCCCGCCCCCCGCCCGCGGCACTCTCGGACCCTCCTCAATACATATGTATATTTTTTCACTTCATAAATCTCCTTGGCTGGGCGGCTCGCTCAGCCCACTATTGATTCCTCGACACTGAACCGAGGGCCGCATTCACAAATCACTGCCACGGCCCGCCCCCGCCCCCGCCCCCGCCCCCGGCGCGCCGCGAGCGGTCGCTCGTGTCTTGTTCTCGGCCGTCACACGAAATGGACTCTTGGTTGCCGGGCAGTTTTTGTGGCTCAGCCACCGTCCCGTCAGGAGTGCGAGAAGAGCAAAAAGCGGCCTCTTATGAGGCACGGGGAGTCGTTATTTCAGTGAATATCTCAATGCCAGATATAAGTCTATAAGCTGGCCAAATTAATGCATACGTGGGTAATAATAAAAATGTAAGTAAACGTTTGAAATGGTGTGTTGTGAGCGTAATAAATTTTACATTTCTAATATACTTGTATTTAGTTTGTTATGCTCATTCAAAATGAATCCTATCAACGAAACAAATAGTTTTATCATATCACATAGGGATTGCTACTATGAATTTAAGAATGGATTTTTTTCTCTATATTTTATATTATATTTTATTAAAACAAAAACTCTTCATTTTCGTCAGTTTTAAATGTAAAAAAATACTTGAATGATTACATTCACAAGGATTGTCGATCACATATTGAAATACGATTAACAAGTATAACTATGACATTAAATCCTCAAGTTGTACGACAAGACCAAATAAGAGATAAGATTAATAAGACAATACAAAAATGTAAGGTCCATTTCGTTATATTTAATTTTTATAAATCGTTTAAAAAATAAATGGTAGATTTTAAATTTTAAAAAAGTGCGATATCCGGCTTTAATATTAGAAATGTATAACAAGTTGAACTTTTGCAATTTTTTAACTTTTAGAGGGTTTAATTAAAATTAGAACTATGCCATATTTACAAATGCACATTACTGTATTGGAGTAAATTATTTACGCATCAAATTTCCAATAATTTTTCAAAACATTTTGAAAATGGGTTGCTTGTAAATTATATCTCCGAGATTCAAATATTTTAATAATTCCCGTAATAGGACAAATATATCTTACTCCTGATTTGTTTAGCAAGATTGAGATAAAAATATTATAATATGACAGGCTTAAGTATCAATCATACCTACCTACATACATAAATGCACACAAATATACACTAAACGCGTTTAAATATCCAGATCAAATGCAACCCGCAACGCTCTGTCGGATTTTTTTATATCCTTATCTAAATAACTCCTAAATGAAATGTTTTAAGGCATTAAAAATACCATCTTCAGGCCGAAGGGCTTAAATAAACGTATATCACACTGCATTCTACAGGATACGATGTCCTTAAACATTCCCATTACATTTTTGTTGGTTCAATGCTTTTCGATTCTACCCCACCTGTTCAGAGCCTGTAGAATCTGCAATTGTACGTGAAATTGAACTAATTACTGATATTCTACGCGATTTAATTACACTGATGTGCCTCTCTACTCGGCAATAACGTTAAATTAGAATAGTTGGCAGTGGCAAGGGTGTATTGCATTGTTATCAATTACAAGGAGGCATACAGAACACGTGACGCAGGATAACAGGGCCTTGAAGAAAAGAAGATATATTACAGGCTGAATATGGAAATAGAAAAATAGAGAAGAGGATGGGGTTTAGCATGCGAGGGTTCTCGCACGGGTTCGCTAACTTTAATTATTTTCATTCCTATACTACACGACGGAGAAACATTTGGTGCTAAAACAGTACGTACTTTCTTGCCTGTGTTTTCTCCCAAATTACGCAAAAAGTGCTCAAATTTTAGAAAAATTGTATATAACATTTAAAAATCTATGATTAAGGAATACATTTCATCAAGGGATATATCTCTATCTTGATAATTGTAGTTGTGGAAACACAAAATTTTGAATTTGTGCATTTTCCGAAGTCAGGATTTTAACGAACATAAAACCTCTACCAAACGCTCCTCATACTATTCAACAACCAAATTTAATCAGAAACTGTGGAGTCATTTTTTGAAAATTTTGAAAATGTCCCAGGGCTTTATGTAAAGTACCCTGCAAAATTAAAATATTCGTTTCAAATTCAAGACTCCGCGATATCATTTAGATCGATTTGGGAATATCAATATTGGAAACATTCGGCAGAACGGTGTAGCCGCTAGCGTTGTTCACAGACGGACAGTCAGACGTTTTGCCGTCATTCGATTTTTCGGTATCAAGGACTCAAAAATTGTAAATTCTGGCTACACCACGCGACAGAAGATTTTTTTTCTAAATTTAGCAACTGAATTTTCCCATTTTTTTCGTTACCAGGGCCCTATAGAAAGTTTTGTCTGCCGAAAATTTGCCTTTTCCCCGTAGTTTACATCACTTTTTCTCCGTAGCGAGAAAGGAAAAATAAAAAATTCAATAGTATATTATGATATTTAATAAATTAAAATTTTTATGTAAAAAGAATACGTTAAATAATAAAATATATTTTATCAAAATGTGTTTAATAGAAACAATTAAAGATAAATGAAGATTCAAACTCACCCTATTACTGCTATTTCAGCAAAATCAATCGTTGAAGTAAGACAAGGGAATAAAATGAAAACACATTTGGATTAAATCGATTTTATTCAAATGGAAAGGTTTTAAAAGGGATTACTTCAAGATATTTGAAAAGAAAATTGTCAAGATTTAAAAAAATTTCTAATTAACTATAAGAAATCAAAAATGAACCAAAAAAATTTTTAAAATCAGTATTTTTAAACAATTTCTAGTTTGCTTTCATTATAATGTGAAAATAAAGTCGTCGATTAACTTTTCATGAAATAGTTACACACATTTTTCTGAAACACACACATCATTTTCATCTTACGCATAATTTTTCTGACTTTTCATGAAATAGTTACACACATTTTAAATTACATTTGTTATACTTCTTTATCGCCTTTAATGCGTACAAACATCATATTTTAAAATATCCAGTCAATATTAAAAAACAATGTTATGAAAATAAAGTGGAGAGCAGCATACTACGTCCAAAAGAAGCACAAAGAATAAAAAAGTGAAATAAAATAAAATTCTTTCTCAAACTAATTTCAAACCATTTCAAATACTGAGACAAATGCCACTCTGAAGAAATGACGATCAGATGCAAACGGAGGCTCCGGAGGCGCGGTGCAATCGCCTGAACTGTGACTGGCGGCGGGGCGCGGCGCGGCGCCGCTCCTGAGCTGTGAGGTCCGCAGGCTGGCGCAGCTGCGTAACGGGGCATGCGTAATGCCGCTCGCACGCTGCGTCCGCCAGCGGCCTAATGCGATCGGCGCACGCGGGAGGTGAAGGCCAGGGCCAGCCGCACCGGCCGGGATCCGGCCGGCGGCCAGCACTTCGTGTCGCCCCCCCCCCCGCCGCCACGTGGGTCCCCGGTCCGTTGTAAGCGGCGCCCTGTTCATCATCCCCGTCGGGCCCGCGGCGCACGCCTGGCTATCGCAACGGACTCGTTACCGCGACGACGTTCTGGACCCTCGCCGTCCCCTTTCCAGCTGCTTCGTCATCGCGCCCCGCTTTCTCTCCCTCTCGCATGCAGTCCCCCACAGCTCGCATCTCCTCGCACCTGAAACCTTTGCTTCCTCTTCCCGATTTCCACCCAGCTCACCCATCATTCAGCGTGGCCGTCCCCACCACTCCATCACCAGCGACACCATCACCCGGCGTCAGCATCACCCGGCGTCAGCATCACCCGGCGTCAGCATCACCCAGCGTCAGCATCACCCAGCGTCAGCATCACCCAGCGTCAGCATCACCCAGCGTCAGCATCACCCGGCGTTAGCATCACCCGGCGTTAGCATCACCCAGCGTCAGCATCATCCAGCGTCAGCATCACCCAGCGTCAGCATCACCCAGCCGCCATCGCAGCGTCAGCATCACCAGCGTCAGCATCACCCAGCGTCAGCATCACCCAGCGTCAGCATCACCCAGCGTCAGCATCGCAGCGTCAGCATCACCAGCGTCAGCATCACCCAGCGTCAGCATCACCCAGCGTCAGCATCACCCAGCGTCAGCATCACCCAGCGTCAGCATCACCCAGCGTCAGCATCACCCAGCGTCAGCATCACCCACCGGCCCATTCCATTCCCTTTCCACCATCACCCCCTGACCCCATCTCTCACCATTCCCGTCATCCAAGGTTCCCATCACCGAGCATTCCATCACCCAGTCACCACCAACTCTAACCACCCTCGCAACAACCACCGCCACATTTGCTCTCTCTGCCGCTCTGTCTTTAACTGCTCACTCTGTCGTCTGCCACCCTCCGATCTCCCTCTCTCTCCCTGGCCAAGCGAACGCCCCCATCTCCTCTGCAGCCCATTGGCGCCGCTGCCGACCGTTCCCAGCGCTCTGCATGTGCTCGCAGCCGCCGCCGCCGGCGCCGCCACCCGCCGCGACGCGCGCCACGGCACTGCCGCCGCCGCGGGGCACAGCTCAGCAGCGGCGGACTTAGACTGTCGGGCGTAAATCACGGGCAGGCCGCGCGCTCGCGCGTGCGGGGCGCGGGGGGCGGGGGCCGGTGGCGGCGCCTGATCAGTGGCCGCCCCGCGCGTCACCCCTCTCCCGAAACAGCGCCCCTCGCGCCCGCCTCACGCGCGGCGCACAATCGATAGTCGATGGCGGCGGGGACGGTGCGCGCCGTTGCAGGACGCGGCGTGCGTGGGCGCCGCACCCGGCGCGTCGTTCAGCGGCAGCACTCGCTTGTTTGGCGCAAGAATGCGGCTGATGAACACACGTTTTCAAGTTGCAGGTGCACTACGTGTGCTTCCGACACGCTTGATTCGTCTTCATTCGGTTCGTTGGTGATTCCTGGCGCGTCAACAGCTCAGGTCATTAGTCCCGTAAGTGTATTTCATGTTTCTTCCCTCAGAAGATGGGGGTGATCTTCCCCCGCCAGATGGCGAGATCCGGTGCTGACCTACCTAGCGGGGTCGGCTAGAGGGGTTTCCCTCAACCAGGACTCTCCCACCAGCGGGGCACCGCCCCAGGACGAGCTCTAAGCTCCCGACCGGTCTCCCGGAATATGTGGTAGTGTAGCACATGTTAGAGTGTGTGTGTGTGTAAGGGGAGAGGATAGGACAAGGACGAGGAAGGAAAGATCGCGCGCTGTTCTTGGCTCTTTTGGTAGGGTACTTGTCCGGCATTCACCTGATGTTGTTTGGAGAAACCACGGTAAATTACCGATCAGAGCAGCCGGCCGCTAGTATTCTCCTCCAGTCAACCACTGAATTCGACCGAGCTGAAAAGCCAGTGTCGAAAATTCTCCCGCCGACAGGACTCGAACCTCGTACTTCCCGGCCAGAAGCGCTGCAGTGATATCAGTTGATGCACTCAGCACCCGGTCTCTTCATTCGGTGACAGCCCGGGATGGAAAAGAAGAATTAGTTTCACGAAGTAGCCCAGATGTGAATGAGTTCCCGACCTGTACGCGTGTCATGCACGTCTGCGACAGCCATGGAGCACCTAGACCTCTTTTCTCATTTAACTCGGAACTGTATGGAGACTCTTAACGTTACATGTTAGACAACCATATGCGAATTATGTAAATAAGTTTCAATAGTAGAGGTGTAAGATAACAACAAACATAGAGGGGACGTTAGAAAGTAATTCACATTTGTCGGACTTTTTACTTTAAATGTAACAGTTAATCGATTAGAACAGACACTGGGAGAACTCGCTTAGTCCCTTGGTAACGAGGTGTTGAACCATTCTTTTGGCATTTTTTGTTTGGCATAAAAGTACTGATGTAATGAATCCCATATCTAAGGTGTAACCTACGCGTCTGTGACAGGGATAAAGCACCAGATATTCCCTTTGACGCTAACACAAAACATAATAATGTTGGCGACATCGTGGACAAAGAGCAAACAGTGCGATTACTTAAATACATTTCTAAAGATCGAAGGTCTGAAGAAAAATATTCGTATATAATGTTTTCTGCGAATACTGTCTTTATACCTTTTTTGCTCGACATGGAAATGGATTTAATTTTTAAAGGAATAATATTTTGTTTGTGCTTAATGAAACTATACACCATGTATACGACGTTTAAATCACATTTCATCTTCAGATCATGACTCAATAAAATTTACATAATTTGTTCTTTCATACAATTGTTGTTTTATTCATTTTCAATGGAGTTAATCTTAATAAGTCACAATGTTTCAAAAACTTTCTGAATCATCTTGCAATATGCTTATTTTGAACATATTCTACGCTTAAGAAAATCGTAGCATTCGCTTAATCCAATTCGCCCGAAAATCGGTAGTCATGATCCTATGAGTTACTTTTATCGCTTTTCTGCATCTCCGTTACTCACGGGAGTCTGTTTTTCCTTCATTGTAAATTTAACTTGGCGCATAGGAATTAATGTAAATTTTGTCTCATCGTGTGCATTCATCATTCTAAAGCTTGAAATAGCGAGGTTTCGCTAGCAATGCACCTGCTACACTTTCAGACGTCTCTTTCTCTCTCTTCTCTCTCTCTCTCTTTTCTTTCTTTCTTTCTCTCTTTCTCTTTCTCTCTTTCTCTTTTCTTTCTCTCTTTCTCTTTTCTCTTTCCCTTCCCTCTCTCTCTTTCTCTCATTCTCCCCCTCTCTCTCTCAGAAATAGTAGTTTCGCATTAACTTTAGTGCAAACTACAATTGTACCTGAGGAAAAACTAATATCATGTTACAATTGCCATTCAAAGTACACAGTGTAATTAGAACATGCAACATAAATATTCATTACACCGCAAACAAGAAGATAGTAGTGTGTGTTCTAAAAGATCAGTTAGCACATAGTTCTAAATGTGGAGCAACAAAAAAGTATTCTTGAATGTCTACCTCAGAAAATTTGCTATTTGAATTTTACTACACCAGAACTATTTTTCGTACGTGCTAAAACCACTCAATTGAACGTATTGTTGGCAATTAGGTGCAACTAACACCCTAATATAGCAGTTGGATGGAGAAGACGTGCTTGAGCTCGGAACACGAAAGTAGTGAGAGCAAAACGAAAGTTTATAACCATGGTTCACGAAACACCTTTAGAACAGCTCGCGTGTGCTTAATTCCCTATTTTCTACTTTCATTGCTTGAAGTTCAGGCAATTGCTAAAAGAAATTTCTCAGTATCCCGTGAAGAGAGAAATATTTTAAACTCTTGCACATCTAGCGATTGCAGAAATAATGTAACCGAACGGTCGTGTGGGGTATTTTTCACACAAGAAGAAACCCATGTTTTAGTACGTAGTTTGGCAAAACTTTGGGCGATCTTACACACTTTCAGCTTTGATAACTTTTACGAAAAGTGAAGTCGTAGTTAGTCAAGACATTACTCATTTTTAAGTTACCTGGAAGCAAAAGGAATAAAACAAAACCATTGAATACGAGTGTTAAGACAACATTTTTTCTCGCAAGAGCAACAAGATCATTTACTGTTACAAACGTTATGGTTGGTCAGTGTCTGTCTATTATAATAATTATTGATGTTTTTTTATAAAGGACTTTTGATGTAAGCTGAATTCAAAATGTGTTTTAATTTTTGGTTTGATTTTTATTTCAAATCTTTTCAACTGAGATTTTGGACTTCCATTATTGTAGAAAATTAAGAAAAACTGCATTCTGAATGTGTAAACTGCTTCTAAGGAAGCTGAAGCCGCATGTGTCTCTTCCCGCTTTGGTTATCACCATAACTCATAATCTTCGTTAAACTGTCAATTAAATGGATAATTAGAATAAGCAATAACGGAAAAGAAAAATATTACTCAAAATTGCTCCAGGAATATGTGAAAATTTCATTCAGCTCCGAGTTATCACGGCCTCTTGGAATAACTTATAATCAAGTAAAATATGAATAACTGTTTAATGCAGAAAATGATTTTACAAGTATGTGTTTCAATTTTGAAAAACAATTATAGCACAGCTATTTACAAAACATTTTATTAAAAACACAATAGTTAAAGTTATAGGAACTTTGGTCTTCCATGTCTTGGTATTCTGTGGAAGTATTTGAAACGGAAGATGTTTGAACAAGCTGAATCAACAGCGGGATTCGTCAATTTCGAATGAATTAAACTCATATGTGTACTCATTAAAGTATTTTTCGGAATAAGTTTGGTTGTAACTTTCCATACACTTTTAACAGCATATTCTTGGTACTATACAAAAATCTAAACTTCGTATATTAATTACTTAAAATGTGTAATTTCTTTATTTGTAATTTGTGTATCTTTATTCACAAATTCTTGAAATTTCTTTTACACACTTTCTCATTCCCTTTGGCTGTTTTTCGACACTGAATCTCTAATAAAATATTATATTTTAGTTTTAAACAGAGGTTGAAAAATTACCAAAACACGCATATTAATATTGTATTTATGCTTCAAGCTATACCTAAAACAATTGCCATCTGTATCTTAAAAGGTAAACAAAGTGATTACAGCGGAGCGCAAAAGGTAAACAAAGTGATAATCACATGGCGATAGGCATCTGGGATTGGTTGAATTTGAATATAGTCTTGAGTAGCATTGGTTACTTAAGACACAGACAGACATGAGAGAAATAGTCAATTAAACTAGAGATCCTACAGAATGGCACAAACATTTTCGTAGTAACGATTTCAAACTTACTTGATGTGGACTGGTACTGTACAGTCTTGCCCCTCTTTCTTGCCTGCTGCCATCTATCGCCGCTCAAAGTCCCTTTTTTTGAAATTTTCTCAACTTTTCGGTTTCGAAATAGTAGAAACCAAATATTATTTTGAGAATGTTAAAGAAGGCTAAAACCTTGACGTAAATAGCAATTTTCATTGAAAAATTTTGAGGCCGTTTTAAAAAATGGCCTTAAGTGTCACCGTAAATGCGATATTTGAAGCTCTTTTTAACAGGGATCTATTGAGTTTTGGAAAAAATTTGAAGTATTTAATTCCAAAAAAAAAAATGCATTTAATTTTTAATACAGGAAAATGAACTGTATGTCATATTAAACAGAGACATTACCACTATCCATTGCAGAAGGTTAAAGAAAAACTTTTGAGCAATGTTTGAGAAAATGGCGTGTAAGCGTATCTGAAAATGCTTAATATTCAGCTCATTTGAACAAAAAAGGTTGAGTTTTCTAGAAACTTTTTTATATGATTTAAATCAGATGTAGTAATAAATACCATATCGTGAAGAAATTGCCTCGAATGTAAATATTACCGACGTGAGAGTCAAGTAAAAAAATACATTTTTGTAAATTTTGAAAAAACGAAAGAATAGAGCAATATCGGATAGAGTGTATTTGGTACTACCCTTACCAAAAATTTAAAGAAAACAATTGGAGCCGTTTTTGAGAAAACCTAGTTTTCATTATTTTTTAAAATAGCAGATATTGCACGAAAACTACTAAAATTTCCAAAAAAATCTACACGATCTAATAAAAGAACTATTTATGGAGAACAAATTTCATTGAACAATTGAAGGAAAAGCGTCTATCTTCAATTTTATAGCTGTGGCCAAACGCAAAAAAATCAACCTTTTGCAATTTTCGAAAATTCAGGTTTCACCCTGATAATCGCACATATGCCATCTATATAAGTGTATTTTGCACTATTCTTATAAGAAATTTAAAGATAAAATTTGGAGCCTTTTTGAGAAAAATTTGAAAATGTCCGAGGACTTCATGTAAAGTACTCCCAAATTTTAAAGAAAGTTTTTTCAAAATTTTGAAGCTCCATCTATAGCCAGATGGACAGGGATTTCTTCAATTTGTAAAAGATTGTACGTGTGGTGTAGGCGCTAGAAGTACTCACAGACCGACGGACGGACAGACGGACAGGCGGACAGGCGGACAGACAGACGAACAGGCGGACAGACAGACAGACTGACGGTTCAGACGAACAGGTGGACAGACAGACAGACGAACTGACGGACAGACGGACGGACATTGCGAAAAAAAACAACTTTTTCGTTATCAGCCGACCCCAAAAATGTATTTCCGTTAAAATCTCAAAATCGATTTTCCACACCATTACAGAACTTTCTCTATACTACGAATATTATTCTGTATATACGAGAAAGTATAAGTAAACTTCTTACCCAAATGTCAAGCCGAATGTCAGGATAGAGTATTGTAAGCCAGGAAGGTGAAAGGTCAGCGCGCCTCCCCCTCGGCCACTCCCCCGCGTGTCGCGCGTGCCAATAGACACGCGCACGGGGAGCGGAAGTTGGTCGTCGAAGACACAAAAATATTAAAGCTAATGAAAGATTGACCGGGAGCATGTCAAAGGAAACGCAGGGGCTGCGGGGCTAACCCGCGACGCGCCCTGGGGAAATCCCATGTCGAAAGAGGCTTCGTGGAAGAGCGTCGACGCAACGACAAGAAACGGAAAGTAGCAGTCGGGTTACTCTATAAAAGGGAATGAGAATGGAGTGCAGAAAGAACGAGAATGAATTCGCGGATAGATGAAGCGTAGTAAAGGTGAGAAAGGTTACGGAAACAACACCAGCGCTGCTCTGATAAGTCTCGTAACCCCTGCGCAGACTTAAAGAACTACTTTAACACCACTCGTAGCCGGTAGAAAAAGCACACGTAATTTAGTGCACACCAGTACAGAGATTGCATCAACACTGTGCATCTGCGTGATACACAAAACAGATCGCAATTTGCTGTGCAAAAACCGTTCGGAGCCAGGAAAGCTGGCGAGAGGGGAGAGATAAAAAATTATATCTCTTTGGCACAAAGATTACACAAGGCCAATAAGAAAGCCATTGCCTTTCAAAAACAGTTTGGGTGGATCGGAGTTTCAAGGAAATAAAGCGAACGTTTGTGATCATTGGGAAATGGCGTAACGACTACGGTCACCCGGCTAGCGGACAAATGAATGAACGTGACTCCGGTGGACGACACTACAGCACACGTTTCCTGGCCGGGCAAGGCGAGAGAAAAGTTGGGTTAAGGCAAGAAAAAATAATGACCTATAAACACTGATCGTTCGCCCTTTATAAGTAAGAGACTTATAATTACAATGTGTTTGCCGAGGATAGACCATGTAAGTCCGAAGAAAATAAAGGCCTTCAGCGAGGGAGTCGAATGAGTATGGTATGGTGGAAGGGTGGCGGATGAGATCGCTCGGCAAGATGGCGGTTGGGCGGGGAAGGGGGGTCGTGTAAGATGGTGGTCAGGTGGAATCGCGGTGGAGTAAGTGGGCGGTCGGGAAGAGAATAGTCTCACGAGACAACGGGAAGGGAAGAGAGCAGGCAGAGCGGGGGACAAAGCGGTTTGGCAGTCAGGTGTGCACGTTGGCGGCAAGTGGGTTGATGAGCGTTGTGCGAGAGCCGGTGAAAGTGCGGGCGAAATGGTTGGCTAGAGGGCAGGAGAGAACGAGAGGGAGGACGGGCGAGAAAGTGTGAGTGGGAGAGGGAGAGCAAGAAAGTGGGGCGAGCGAGGGAAAGGGGGAGAGAGGGCGGGAAAGGGGAGGGGAGGGCAAAACGTCAGTGCGTGAGCGCGGCCGTCTCTTGACCGCGGTGCGTGTGCCAACGCACAGAAGCCCCCAACGCACACAAGTTGCAGGCCGCCCGCGCCTTCCTTATTCAGCGCTCACGCGACACTCCGGCCCCTGCGGCACACCTCTTCATTCTCCCCTCTCCTCTCTTTCTCTTTACGTTCACATCAGAAGTCGATTTTGCGCTTTTGCTAGGAAAAGGCGTTACCCGTAAGGCCCGTTCGATAATTTTGCTTCTTTACTAATATTTGTTGAATATTAGGACCAATGATTTAATATTAATTATATTATCTGATTTATTTTAGTTGTATACCTACCCCCTAAGGAAACGTTCTTTGTTATATATGCTAAAGAAAAGTTGTTTTCCCCATTAGCATTTTCGTCAAATTCTTAATTCAATATATCATTCATTATTCAACCTCTACCTCGCTTATCAACATGGATTCATTCTTTCTTAATTTGTATTTCTGTTCTTCTCTTTACATTCCTTTGAATTAACATGTATATCTTGTATGCTTGTTGTTCAATATTGCATTCGGATGACAGTACTTTTTCTAATTATTGTATCGATAAAGAATGTTACTTGTAAACGTTTAGAGAACATCGAATGTAGTAATATTTGCGTACTATTTAACATTATTTCTATTGCATTTTTGTAGTATCAAATTGGATTTTGTTTTTGTGTTTCACCAAACCCTAGCTCACCCACCTTCAGGAAACGAAACAACCAATTTTCATTACAGGATAAAGTAGACGTAATTCTTCCTTCGTTCTCTCCACGAGTTCATTAACTTCGTCTTCCACTCTTGCGCCGCAGCTCCTTTGTTTCTTCCCACGCGTTTTCTTGGCGCGTTCTATTGCGTCGTCCCCTCGCCGCCCAATCGGCCGCCGCTCAGCGCGGCGCTGGCCGGGCGCCCAAGCGCTTTGGGGCACGCACCCCATCAAATGTTTACGCGCAGCCAATCCGCCCCGAAAAGGCTCCGCTTGGCGGAGGTGCGGACCGCAGCCGGGCTGAGCGGCGGGGAGGGGCGGCTGGCCGTGGCCAGGGCTGGGAGGAGGGGGTGCGGCAGGGCACGGAGGGGCGAGGAAAGGGTTGTGAGGAATCGGGACGCACGCTGCAGGTTTCTGGGCTGGTGTTGGTTCGTTGGTTAGTGATTCTGGGCAAGTCAACAGCTTAAGTATTCGTCCAGTATGTGTAGTGCATGTTTTTTCTTGGGAGGTGGCAGTGATCTTTTCCCGCTGGATGGCGAGATCCGGCGACGACCTACCGTCGACTAGTGGGGTTGCCCCCTAACCAGGACTCTCCCACCTGCGGGGTACCCCCCCAACCGTGAAAAGCTCTAAGCTCCCGACCGGTCTCCCGGAATATGTGGTAGTGTAGTGCATATTAGTGTAAGTGTGCGTGTAAGGAGAAAGGATAGGACAAGGAAGAGGAAGAAGAGATCGTGCGCAGTCCGTGGCCCGTTTTTTAGGGTACTGCTCCAGCATTCGCCTGGTGTTGATCGAAGAAACCACGGAAAACTATCGATCAGAGCAGCCGGCCGGTAGAATTCTTCTCCAGACAGCGACTGAATTTCACCTAGCTGAAAAGGTCGTGTCGAAACTCTCGCCGTCGTCAGGACTCGCACATAAGACCTCCTGGTCAGAGGCGCTGCAGTGACATCAGTTGATGCACTGAGCTACCGTCCCAGGTTTGGGCTGGTGTTGATCGGTGCAAAACAGCGGTATGCGAGCGAGGAGAGAACAAACGTCTGGGCACCGAAGATGTGACGAACTGTAGGAGAAGGGGCAGAACATTCTTGAATGCGGAATGAAGGCGGAAATCGGCACTTGAAGATGAAATATGATCGGAACATAATAAGCATGCAGAGATGAAATAAATATGGAGGTTCGACGTGATGTAATGACGATGGGACTCTGGATCATTGGAATGAAGTAGCAACGAGATAGCACAGCGCGAATTGACGTTGAAATTGATGATATGCTGAGAGGATTATGATGAAATACAAAGTCTGTTGTAGGATGGAAGGGTTGAGCGGGCTTTATGAGCAGTAAGTTGACGAAGCGGTCATGCTCTAAGGAGTCTGTGGTTATGCGAGTGGATGGCGGATGCAAGCGAGAGGCTGTGTAGAGATGTAAAGCTGGTGAGCGGACTGTGGAGCGGTATGATGCAGGAACGTGCATGTAGTTGCTGGGGGATGGTTGGCGGATGATGGAGTTGGCAGGAGATGTTTGGTAGGGGATGTGGTGGCGGGATGTTATGATGCGGGAGTAGAGAGGATGTTCAGGAGTATGCGTGATTTGAGGGGATGTAGATGGCGGGATGAGTTGCGGATGGTTGAGGATTATTAGGGATGTAGCGGATGGTTGAGTAAGTGTGGAGAAGGATGTGGATGTGAGTTGGAGGATGGATGTGGGATGATTGCTTGAGTTGGCGGAGATAGTTGCGGATGTGTTGGCAGGATGTAGGTCTGATAGCAGGATGTAGTTGGGGGATGTGGTGAAGGGTGTGAGTTGGGGATATGGCAGGGATGTTTGCAGGGATGTTGCGGGTATGATTAGGGATGGGTTGGCGGATGTGGTTGGCGATGAGTGCGGATGTGTTGAGGATGTATGCAGGATGTATTGCGGATGTGTTGGGGATGATTAGGGTGTGGTTTGGTGAGATTGTGCGGGATGTAGTTGCGTTGGAGATGTAGTTGCTTGGGATGATGATTAGTTGGATGTGTGGGATGTTGTTAGGGTATGTAGATTGCAGGGATGTGAATTGTGCGGATTGAATTGCGGGATAGTAGCGTTATGCGAGATGTAGTGCTGGAGATGTATTGCGAGTATGATGTGCTTGAGAGATGTAGATTGGAGATGTAGTTGGGATGATTGTAGATATGATTGCGAGATGATATGGTGGATATGGAGATATGTGTAGATGGATGTGTTGAGGATGTGTGCGAGATGTAGTTGCGAGATTGTGAGATTATGGCAGGATGTGAGTGTGATGGGATGTGTGGATGGTTGGAGATGAGTTGCGGGATGTGTAGTTGGGATTGGTTAGGATGTGTTAGTAGGATGTATTGCGGGATGTATTGTGCGGATGTGTTGAGGAGATGATAGTTGCGAGAATGATTAGTTGAGATGTAGTTGCGGGATGATGGATGCTTGAGATAGTTGGATGTAGTCAGGGATGTGTTGCGGATGTTGTTGCGGTTGATTGCGGATGTGTTCAGGGATGTGTTGGCGGGATGTAGTTGGCGGATGTAGTTGGCGGGATGTTGTTGGCGGGGATGTTGTTAGGGTCTGTGATTAGCGGGGATGTGTTGCGGGATGTGGTTGGCGGGGATGTAGTTGCGATGAGTTGGGATGTAGTGTTGCGTTGGGGATGTAGTTGCGGGATGAGTTGGCGGGATGTAGTTGCGGGGATGTAGTTGCGGATTATTGGTGGGATGATGTTGAGGATTGTGCAGAGATTGGCGGGATGTGTTAGGAGATGTAGTTGCGGGTATGTGATTGAGGGATGTGTTGGGATGTGGTTGGGATGTGATGGCGGGATGTATGAGATTGTGCGGATGATGGCGGAGGATGTAGTTGCAGGGATGAGTTGCGGAATGATGGAGATGTGTTGCGAGATGTGTTGCGGGATTGTTGTGGGATGTAGTTGCGAGGATTAGTTGGGATGATGATTGGGATGATTGCGGATGAGATGGATGTAGTTGGTGATGTAGTGGGATGTAGTTGGGGATGTAGTGCATGGGATTAGTTGGCGGATGATAGTAGGGGATGTAGTTGCAGGGGATGAGTTGGGGGATGTAGTTGAGGGATGTAGCTTGGGGGGATGTAGTTGGCGGGAGATGTAGTTGGCGGGGATTGTAGTTGGGGGATGTAGTTGGCGGGATGTTAGTTGGCGGGATGAGTTGGCAGGATGTAGTTGGCGGGATGTAGTTGGGGATGTGTGTAGGGATGAGTTATGGCGGATGTGTTGGCGGGGATGTGTTGGCGGGGATGTAGATGTGTGGGATGTGTGGAGTGGAATGTAGTTGGCAGGGGATGTAGTTGGCGGGGATGTAGTTGGCGGGGATGTAGATTGGCGGGGATGTAGTTGGCGGGATGTAAGAGTTGGCATGTAGTTGGGGATGTAGTATGGGATGTAGTATGTGCTGGGATGTGTTGCAGGATGTAGATGTGAGATGTAGCTTGAGGGATGGTGGGATGGTTGGCAGGGATGTTGATTGCGGTGTGATGTTATGCTTGGGATGTGGTTGGGGATGATTGCAGGGGATGTAGTTGCTTGGGGATGTAGATTGCGGGATGTGTTGGCGGATGTGTTAGGGATTGTGATTAGCGGGGATGTAGTTGCTTGGGATGTAGTTGCTTGGGATGTAGTTGGGGATGAGTTGGAGTATGATGTAGGGGATGATGGGGATGTAGATATGGTGCGAGGATGAAAGTTGGGGATGTGAGTGCTGGGATGTATGTTGGAGTGGATGTAGTATGTGGGGATGAAGTTGGGAGATGTAGTTGTGGGATGTAAGTTGAGGGATGTAGTTGCTGGGATGTATGTAGGGATGATTGTTAGGGTATGTGATTAGGGATGTAGTTAGCAGGATGTGGTTAGATGTTGAGGATGTGTATGGGATGTGTTGGCGGATGTATTGGCAGAGATGATGAGGTAGGGATGTAGTTGAGGGATGTAGTTGGAGGATGTAGTTGGTGAGAGGATGATTGTGGATGTAGTTGTGGGGATGTAGTGCAGGATGTAGTTGGGATGTAGTTGTGGGATGTAGTTGGGGATGATTGGATGGAGATGTGTTGGGGATGTAGATTGTGAGGATGTATTGCGGATGTGTTGGGAGGGATGAATTGGTGGGATGTTGAGATTGAGGATTGTAGTATGGGATGAGTTGATGAGATTGTGAGTATGGGGATGTAGCTTGAGGATGTAGTTGAGAGAGGATGTAGTGGGGATGTAGATATGGGATTATTGGGAGATGTGTTGGCGATGATAGAATTGTAGGATGATGTGTATTGTGAGATGTGATTGAGGATGTGTTGCTGGATGTAGTTGGCAGGGGATGTGAAGTTGGCATGGGGATGTGTTGGGGATGTGGTTGAGGGATGTGAGATTGTGGGATGTGAGATTGGGGGATGTAATTGGCGGGATGATAGTTGGAGAGGATGAGTTGGTGGGATGTAGTGCGGATGTGCTTGAGATGTAGTTGTGAGATAGTAGTTGAGGGGATTAGTTGCGGGGATGATAGTTGGGGATGTAGTTGGCGAGATGAGTTGTGAGATGTTGTTGCTGGATGTTGTTAGCGGTCTGTGATTAGCGGGATGTGTTGCGGGATGTGTTGGCGGATGTAGTTGGCGGATGTAGTTGGGGATGTAGTTGGGGATGTTGTTGGCGGGATGTTGTTAGCGGGTCTAGATTAGCGGGATGTGTTGGAGGGATGTAGTTGGCGGATGAGTGGGGGATGAGTTGTGCGGGATGTAGTTGGGGGATGTAGTGAGGATGTAGTGTGGGGATGTTATTGGCGGGATGTAGTTGAGGGGATGTTGTTAGCGGGTCTGTGATTAGCGGGATGTGTTGGGGATGTGGTTGGCGGATGTAGTTGGCGGGGATGTAGTTGCGGGATGTAGTTGGCGGATGTTGTTGGCGGGGATGTTGTTAGCGGTCTGTGATTAGCGGGATGTGTTGGCGGGATGTGTTGGCGGGGATGTAGTTGGCGGGGATGTAGTTGGCGGGGATGTAGTTGGCGGGGATGTAGTTGGCGGGGATGTTGTTAACGGGTCTGTGATTAGCGGGATGTGGTTGGGGATGTAGTTGCGGGGATGTAGTTGGCGGGATGTATTTGGCGGGATGTAGTTGGCGGGATGAGTTGCGGGGATGTAGTTGGCAGGGATGTAGTTGCTGGGATGTATTGGCGGGATGTAGTTGGGGATGTAGTTGGCGGGGATGTAGTTGCGGGATGTAGTGGCGGATGTAGTTGGCGGGATGTTGCGGGGATGTTGTTAGCGGTCTGTGATTAGCGGGATGTGGTTAGGGGATGTGGTTGGCGGATGGTTGGCTGAGGATGTGTTAGGGGGATGTGATGGCGGGATGTAGTTGCGGATGTTAGTTAGCGGGTCTGTGATTAGCGAGGATGTAGTGGCAGGGATGTAGTTGGAGGATGTAGTTGGCGGGATGTAGTTGGCGGGATGAGTTGCGGATGTGATGGCAGGATGATGCGGATGTGAGTTGGCGGGATGTGGTTGCAGGGATGTGTTGCTTGGGATGTAGTGAGGGAGTAGTTGCTGGGATGTTGTGGGATGTTGTTAGCGGTCTGTGATTAGCGGGATGTAGTTGCGGGATGTGTTGGCGGGATGTAGTTGCGGGATGTAGTTGGCGGGATGTAGTTGCGGGATGTATTGCTGGATGTTGTTGGCGGGATTAGTTGGCGGGATGTTGTTAGCAGGTCTGTGATTAGCGGGGATGTGTTGGCAGGGATGTAGTTGGGGATGTAGTTGGGGGGATGTAGTTGGGGATGTTGTTGGCGGGATGTTGTTGGGGATGTTGTTAGCGGTCTGTGATTAGCGGGATGTGAGTTGCGGATGTGTTGCGGGGATGTAGTTGGGGGATGTAGTTGGAGGGATGTAGTTGGGGATGAGTTGGGATGTGTTGAGGGATGTAGTTGAGGATGTAGTTGCTGGGATTAGTTGAGGATTAGTGCTGGGATGTAGTTGCAGGGATGTATTGGGGGATGTATGCTTGGGATGTGTTGCGGGATGAGTTGGCGGATGTATTGCGGGATTAGATTGCTGGGATGATAGTGTGGGATGTTGTGCTGAGATGTTGTTAGCTGGTCTGTGATTAGCGGATGTGTTGCGAGAGTATTTGCGGGATTATTGTGGGATGATTGCTGAGGATTGAGTGCGGATGAGTTGCGGATTAGTTGCGGAGATGAAGTTGAGATGTGTGTGAGGATGTAGTTGGGCTGGATGTATGTATGGGAGATGTAGTTGTGGGGATGTAGTTGGCGGGAATGACGTGAGAAAAAATGAGGGGAGGAAACTTTGTAGGTTGTTTGCGTGATCCCGAGAGCGAGGATGTGGTCGTCGTGTGTGTGGTAAGAAGTGGCGCGCGTGAAACGGGGTCGCGAGGCGCCAAGACGCAAGAGCCGGGCGGGAAGGCTGAGAAGTGCGGAGGCAGCTCGTCGATGGCCGCGCACCGAGAAGGAGACGGCGATGTGGAGGGGGCGGGGCCGCTCGCGGGGCTTACTCCGTTGATTGCTTCGATTCGCCCCACGCGACGGCGCCTCGACGCCTCGACGCCCGAATTCGCCGTCCGTCAGCGAAAGCGTCGCTCGCAGTTTGCGGGAGCGGCGAGACGCTGTTGCGCGGCTGCTCTTCCAGAGGACGCAAAGTGCTCCATATACTTTGAGGCAGGGAAAGGGTCTCGTTGTTTACACCGCTGGTTCAGGTTCGAAAGGACTTCGGGAAGGTTTTCAAGCCAGTGTTCTGTGCGAGGGACGTGATGTAAATGTACGTTCTTTGACTCGTGGCTGAGGCTGCGCTCGTTCAGTTGCTCGTGCCACGACGTGCGTAATGTGAATTTACGTTACAAATCAAGCGAAGGAAATACAATAAACTCTCATTAACACGAATTCCAAGGGACTGAAATAATCGCAGTACGTGTTATAAAAATCCGTGTTATTCGAATATTATAAATGTCCGTTTTACTGTAATCAGGTGCCGGGACCAAAGTTTTTTTGTGTTACAGCAAAATTCGCATTAATCGAGTTCGTACTAACGTTGGTTTACTGTATAACACAATATAAACACGGCATTAATTTGCTTTCGTTTTCATTGATAACCCGTGTAATCTTATTCATTCGAATGCTTCCCGCTAAAACATATCCCTCTCTTGCGGAGATCTGCGTTGAGTTCCATAGAAATGTAAGATCTGTGGCACGACGGTGGTCTTCGGAATGGACCTATTCGGCAAGAGAAGAGTTACAGGAATGGCACTGGAGAAGAATGAAATACGACACTGGAGGCCAGACACAAATAGATGCTAGTGCGAATGAATGGGAGGCGAGAGTGGTTAAGACCGTGCACGAGAACGTTTCCCATAAGGGCGTGCTGGTATCTTACTGCACATTCGTACTAACATGAGATTAGTATTTGAAAGAAACGGATGTTGCAGTATTTACATCAAGAGGAAGAGGTGAAAATGGACAGATGGAGGGAGATAAGATCGGAGAGAGAATTGCACCTGCAGTTAGATTGAGTAGGTTTCCCGATTCTGAATGGAAACCGTAGAAGGAGGCATAGTCGCGCTCTGCATATTGAGGCGAGAACGTTCAAATCAGAACGAGTGTACTTTGGAAGCAGCACATTAGCAGGGCGCTTTGGTTAGGACAACAAAGCAGAAGGCAACATAAAAAAGAGAGGATTATCAACAGTAACGACAATGTTGGGAATTGAAATGAAGGAGAAAGAATAAATAATTGTTTGGAAAACAAATGTTTTGAGAAATAAAACAAAAAAGAAATAAAGGCTACCAACAGAAAATGTGTAACTCCAGACATAAAGAAATAAAGGCGAGAAATGAAGGAAAACTACAAGTGAACGATAGATAATGCACACAAAAGCAAAAGGCACCTCATTTAAAATTGATTCAATTGAAATCTGGACTGGACCGAGTTGTGAAACCAAAGATTAACAGAGTTTGCAGTAAATTTGTATTAGCAGGAGAGAGAATGAAAGTTTAAATCCAAATAAAGGACTTCCAATATCTTAGTCGAGTTGGTTTAAATACGAACTAGTACCAAGGAAGAACAATACAAATCCAAAAGTCCATTAATGAAGCAAAAAAGCAAATGAACGAAAGACAACCCCAGCTATGCGAGAAACAGTGCTGACCAATAGACGTCATAATTGGACTGCACAACTAAACAACGAGGAGACAGAAGTTATGTACTTTATTGCGAACCTTCACTGTAATAACAAAGAAGATGAAACGTAGAAAAATGATTATAAAAGTAGTCGCTGAAGTAAGAATCACTAACACAGTTGCAGATAGAATTGCTGAATCTGAATGCATTAGGCCATGATATAACGTAAATATGGAGATTACCGACAATGTGAGAGAAGAGGCAAGTATACAAAACATCGAAACCAAAATTGGATGTGTGTCGAAAATACAAAAAAAGGAAACTCGTGAGAAAAAAGGGATCGAAAGACGGTAGGAAATGAAGAAAGTGTAGTGAACGCGATCAATGCATTTTTTAAATCAAATTAGCCAATATTTATGTATATTGTATGAAATTTTAGTATCACCAACATATAGTTATTGGATATTATGACAGAGTTGAAATAATTGTCATAATACTTAATATTAGTGATAGTATGATTATTTCATCATCTTCCATATATATATATATATATATATATATATAAAGTTGTAAGCATCCGGCAACGCGGGACCAGCTAAACCAAAATTGATGGCGGAACCCGGGTTATTTCGCGCGACGAAACAACGCAGAGGCAGAGATTGCGGCAACCGCCGAAGAGGAACGTCAAACCAGGCGACGCGCGGGGGCGGGGGTGGGGGCGGGGGCAGCTGTGGTTGTGACGGGCGCGCGGTGAGATCCGCCGCCTGGCAGCTCGCAACGCGACGCGACGCGCCGAGGTAAACCCGCACCAATATCGAGGAGGCGGAGGCGGCGCCGCGGCGCCCTCGGCGTCACCCGGCCGTCGCGACGCCCTCGCGACGCCCTCGCGCTCGGCGCTTGTCTCCGACGTGGCTTTTCCGGCGTCGCCGCGGGGCGCTGTGGGCTTCCGCGCACAATCGCTTCGGTCCACTTGAGCGCGCCAGCATTCTCAGCCTTGTTGGAAGTGCAGTGGAACAGAGCGATCAGAAATACCGCAATACAAGAATAATAGTAATATTTATTAACGTCATATCGTTACACCTTTGAAAAAGGTTTACTTCGCTGGCAATAAATTAAACAGCAATGAAGTTGATTGTAATAATTTAATGATAACAACAACAACTTATTATTAAGCGATGTATTATTACTATCGCCCACCAATCGCCTAATTAATTTCACTGTAAGTTGCGTGAGCTCATTGCAGTATCGCACCTGTTTTCAGGGCCATTTTTGGAATGATGTGGTTCTCTATACCCACAGTCATATAGCACTTAACCACGGTTCGATTTCAGTTTACTCTCCTAGATTATATTACGATCTATATTTATACGAATTCGTAAATTTGACGAGAAATAATATTTACTCCCGTTTTGCCGAGATTTAAGTCAGTTATATTTATTTAATATATTCAAAACTGAGCAAATCCAGTGCAATATATTTAATTTGCGTCGTTTCCATCCTCTAATTGGGATTTTCATCAATTGGATTTTCTTATTTTTTACTTAATGTTTATAATGTTTCATATTGTTCTGTTACAGTTATAATTTGATGGTGGTGCCGAAAAGAAGAGAAACTTTTTCATATTGTGGTTGTAGAATTTCAAAATTTCTCACAAGCATATTTCTGACAAGCTTTCGTATTTGCCGATTTCTTTTGAGAAACAGGAAATTGCAGAATAGAAAACGTAGTATCATGGGCGTGTTTCTCTCGGGTGAAGTGTAAGTACGGGTATGCAGACGTTAACTTTCAAACTAAACCTCGTTTAACTTTGATGTCCTTAAAATTTACGTCATTTTGAGATGCATTTTTGATGGAAGATGACTAAAAGAACAGGCGGAAACCTTTCAATATTCATGTGCAAAGATACAACTACTGACAAAACTTCAGAATCTAACAGTAAATATGAATGAGAGGTTTTAAAACTCTTTGAACATTTTTAACTTTATACATGTGTGTGCAGAATGAACTGGAATAGAAACATTGTACAACATTTTTCTCGCGATCAGGCTGATTTTGAACCACGCAAGGACATGCACTTGCACGGGCTCAGTACCATTTTTATCGCGTTGCAATCCCATCATGCAACTAATGAGGGAAGCAGCATTAGGCTGAATAAGATTTTTCTACCCTGGGTGGTTAGTTCTGGGGAATGGAAGATGGAATGTTGATGATAATGAAGGGTGAATAATAATAATAATAATAATAATAATAATAATAATAATAATAATAATAATAATAATAATAGTTGTTTTCTTTCACGTCGACTGCTCTGCATATTTTCGCTTAGCAGTAGAACTCGTTTACACTGAAATAAGTCATGTGAACGCAAACGTTTTTTCTACACTTCCACAATGTATCTTATACATAGTTCGTCTTTCACATTTCGTTTTATCTTCTATTTTTAATAACTTTGCTTCCTTTACGCTCCCCGTAATACGGTGATTCATCATTTTCTCTGTCTCTTGTAAAATATTTCACAAAAGTTTCATTAAAAAAATAAAACTGCGATAAATGCAGCGTTATACACAGATACTAAGTAGTTCTTTTGATGATTCTAATTCTTGAAATGGTTAGTATACATTTTCTAAAAAAATCCATGAGTAGTGAGTAATCTAGGGTATCTAATTTGAGGTCACTCTATACTTGGAGGAAAGATTTATGGAAATGCCCAAGGTATATATAGCTTTCACATCACGTTCATGTATACGCCTCAATGAAGTATATTCATTATTGCTTTACAATGGTCTCTTTTAAAATTGTTTCTTCTGGGCATGTTATAATGAATTCGGTAATTTAACCCCGTCAATTGACTATACAGTAATTTTATTTTTTTCCATTAGCTTTACCTGCATGTATTCATGTTTGCAATTTCTTCAACTTCACGCATTGCTTACCAACTTTTCATTTATTCGATTAATTCCCTTCCAAAAGTTGCAATTAAAAGCACAGCGCTAGGCAGAGGGCTGTCCCGATCTGCAAGCTCATGGGGCTGGAGTTGCTCCCTGTGCACAGGTGCCACGCCAGCAGCTGCGCTCGGCGCTCCCCCATCCCACCCCACCCCCGCCGCACCGCGTCACGCCTGCCATGCCGCACGCACTCCGCTCCGCCCTGCTCCGCCCCGCCCGCCCCGCCCTGCTCCGCCCCGCTCCGCCCCGCCCAGCTCCGCCCGCTCCGCCCCGCTCCTGTTCCTCTCCTGTTCCGCCCTGTTCCTCTCCTGTTCCTGCTCCTGTTCCTGCTCGTTCCTGCTCCCTGTTCCTGCTCCTGTTCCTGCTCCTGTTCCTGCTCCTGTTCCTGCTCCTGTTCCTGCTCCTGTTCCTGCTCCTGTTCCTGCTCCTGTTCCTGCTCCTGTTCCTGCTCCTGTTCCTGCTCCTGTTCCTGCTCCTGTCCTGCTCCTGTTCCTGCTCCTGTTCCTGCTCCTGTTCCTGCTCCGTCCTGTTCCTGCTCCTGTTCCTGCTCTCTGTTCCTGCTCCTGTTCCTGCTCCTGTTCCTGCCCTGTTCCTGCCTCCTGCTCCTGCTCCTGCCCGCCTGCTCCTGCTCCTGCTCCTGCCCTGCTCCGCCCTGCTCCGCCCTGCCGCCCCGCTCCGCCCCGCTCCGCCTCTCCCGCTCCCGCCCTGCTCCGCCCTGCTCCGCTCCGCCCCGCTCCGCGCTCCGCCCGCTCCTGCCCGCTCCCGCTCCCGCCCGCCCCCTGCCCCGCTCCGCTCCGCTCCTGCCCCGTCCCTCGTCACCGCCCCGCCCCTTCATCGCCCTGTCCCCGTCACCGCCCCGCTCCCGTCACCGCCGCGCCCCGTCACCGCCCCGCCCCGCCCCGCGGTGCTCAGGCGGCAGTTGAACCGAGGCCATGAATTAAACATGTCGGCGCCGGGAGCCACGAATTCCGCGCAGCCGCCGTGCAGACGCGGGCGCTTTCCATACCTGAGCGGCAGGCGGCGATCGCATCCCTGCAGGCCCATTCGGGACACGGCTCCGATAGGTCTATCGGCCCGCCCTCGCCCAGGAGCGCCTTCAATGGGCGAAATCAGAACTTGTGGCCGGGGGGCGGGAGCTGTAGCTCAAAAATCAATTGTGAAATAATGTGTAGCACTCTCCTCATGCATTTTATTAATTCTTAAATTTTGTCGCTAACCAGGAAAATTCATGTTATTTTGTTCTGTACACAGAATGATTCAAAATTACCATTTGACCGGCTTGGTAAAAATCCGATTAAAAACGCTGCATTTTCTGCCTAAAAATTGCTATTTGTTTCGAAATTATCAAAGAAAAGTTATTTTATCAATACAAAAAGTCAGAGGCTTACAAAACACTGCCCTATATATAATTCATTATCTCCACGAACACGCTAAATTTCTCCCGTTAGCGCATGATAATGTATACGTATGGTACGTTTGACAGTGATACTGCACGATAATGCGAACGGAATGATCATGTACTCAGTGACACAATGGTACAAGCCAGAAGCGTCACACAGCTCTGAACTGAGCCGTATGACAAAGTTTTGTCACATTGGTGAGCGTCCTTGTTCTCCGCTGACGATATTGCACTTTCGATTTTGGAACAACAGGTTCACAGTTGAACGACTTGTGTTATTGTGACGCAGTCCTTGTGGGGTGAATCTCCTTGTATACGTAAGTAATTACAAGTCAATCATTACCTCTGAACTATTTGATCAATGGCGTCTCCAGAAGATTTCTTAACAGAAAGATAGACAAAGAAGACATTATGATAAAATACCTCACATGAAGCAGACAATAAATTATATTATATGCATTGACTTACACTGTGATAAGAGAAATGTTTATCCGTTTAGTTTACCCTTCCACACGGGCTTCAACCAGCTCCATCTGTGAGATTACACCGGATGACATCATGCGTAAACTGCTGTCTGCCCACGTCCGGACACATGCTGACCGTCGCCAACGTCCCATTCATTTAGTTGAAAGACTCGATCTAGATGGTAGTGGAAGAGATGTTGAGATCTTCCCTATGGCTAAATAGCTTCGATATAAAACGTTTCCTTTTCTGGCTGCATGCGCGATGCGACGAATGGGCGATTAACACACGAGATAGTCTTAAAAGAGGAAAGGATGATAGTTCCTTCTCAGATCGATTTATGTCGATTTCATACGCTTAAAAGTTCGGTCAAAGTAGTAAGTAACGGTCAAAGTTAAATCGATCAAAGTAAATGTTCTTCTAGCTTTCACATCAAGTAAGAAAGCAAATATTTTGTTCGGAAATTACTTTCCAAAAAAGAATATAAATGATGCATTTCCTTTCAACCCTTTTCGAGTATCAGCCACAGTATTTAATGCAATGAAATGAAAAGGAAAAAATCTATAAAAAGGAAAATCCTAACCGTGACCCAGTTTTCTCAGTTTCATTCAGTGATCGATCGTGATCACCATCGTGCCAAAAAATAATTTATTTTAGATATGTTTTCAAACGTTCTAGTGTCCATCTTCTAATTTTCTCTAAAATGTTGGTGTAGTCAAGAAGAGCAGATTTGTATGTTTACGTTTTCTGAACATTGACTGCTTAAAAAGATAGACTAGTGATTACTCTTACTTAATGAAAAAGAACTTTCTGAACTTTTTAAAATTAATGTGATATATCTTAGTCTTGAGAAAACGTACATCTAATCGCTCATCGGCTCCCACCCCTCTTCTTTATAATTATATTAGTGTTTCATTCACACCGTCGTATAAGGCACTGTATTCCTTTCGTCACAATGCGAGCTACTTTCTTCTTTTAAATTCTTCTTTCATTTTCACCTTATTATCTCTAGGAGTTCCCTTTGTGAGTTAACCAAAATAGACATGTAAATCTGTCCAGAGTTGAAGGGCTTTTGAATATTTCTCATGTGGAATGTTCTTGGAACCGATGAGTGTCTTTTGAGATTTCTATATTATTGTGGGGTAAATCCATATTCAGTTAAGTTATTAAGTTGAGTTAATTAAGTTATTGTCAGGTAAGTCCATAAGGGCAATTCATGCCCTTGAAATAGATTTCGTGTTTCCTGTCGAGTCAATTCTAATGGTCATTTGTCCCGTAAGTGTAGTGTATGCTTTATCTGTATTGTGAAATCCGGGACCTACCTGCTGGGTTTCCCCATTCAGTTATTCCCCATCAGCAAGGCACTGCTCCAGCTGAATTATCTTTGAAATAATCACCAGACGCTTTCGTTTATTGCAGATTTTAAACGTCTTCTTAGATTTCCTCATTTAAATTTACTCGAAAACGAATTCACTCAAGGAGCAATGATACGGGGCTTTGACAATTAATGGGAGCAAATCCTCTCCGATACAAAATGGAGATATTATTTCTCTATAACTTCTTGACTACAATATATCTTAATTTATCAAATTATCGACAAAACTAAAATGTTATGGACGGGCGAGGTGTGCTTGTACCGTAGAAAAAGCATTATTCGTGCAAGGCTCATGCGGCTGTAATACAACCCGCCAGACCTTGTACCCCCGAGTGTGCCATTGTAATGCAACCCGCTTGTCTCCGCAACCTCCGACGGCGGAGGCGGTGTCTGTGGTAGGTCCCCCGAGTCCCAGTCCTTTGTGCGTCCCTTCCGAGGCTTAGCGCCTCCGAACACACGCCGGTGGGCGATGCGGGACGCGGGACGGTTCGGGGACGAGCAGTGTGGAGCGGGGACGGGTGAGGCGGGCGAGGCGGGCGAGGCGGGCGAGGCGGGCGAGGCGGGCGAGGCGGGCGAGGCGGGCGAGGCGGCGAGGCGGGCGAGGCGGGCGAGGCGGGCGAGGCGGGCGAGGCGGGCGAGGCGGGCGAGGCGGGCGAGGCGGGCGAGGCGGGCGAGATGGGTCTGCCCGTGATGTGTGGAGACGGGGCGACGCGAGAGTAGAAAGAAAGAACGGAGCGGTCGTAGGCGAAGCGGAACTCAACCGAGTGGAGAGAGGAGGGGCCGGACGCGCAGTGCAAGGTGTGGGACGGGATGGGACAGGGTGAGACAACAGCCAGAGCCAAGAGGCGAGGGCCGACATTCGGGACGGCTCGAGGAGAGTCAGAGCGGGGCGAGTCAGAATGGGAAAGGGCGGGCCGGTTCTGAGCGAGGAGGGGGAAAACTTAGCGGGGTTGACGCAGAAGAAGGGACGGAACAGCACTGATTGGCGCTGGGAGTGGCCGAGCGAGTGGGTAGGACGGTTCGTGGCGGTTTTTTGATCGATTCATCGATCGACTTTTTGTGTTTCCGGGCGCGTCAACGTCATTGCTCATTATTCCCGTAAGTGTAGAGAATGTTGTCTCGTGAGATGGCTGTGATCTTTCCGCACTAGATAGCGAGATCCGGCGCCAACCTACCGTCGGCTAGTGGGGTTTCTCCCTAACCAGGACTCTCCCACCAAGGGGGCACCGCCCCAGCCGGGACAAGCTCTAAGCTCCCGACTGGTCTCCCGAAATATGTGGTAGTGTAGGCATGTTAGTGTAGTGTGTGTTGTGTGTGTAAGGGAAAGGATAGAACAAGGAAGAGGAAGGAAATATCACGCGCGGTCCGTGGCCAGTTAGGGTACTGCTCCGGCATTCGCCTAGCGGAGCGGGGCAGAATAGCACGGAGCAAGGGCGGGTGGGCGGGACGACTCGAGGCGAGGCGTGCCGGGAAGGAACAAGACAGCTCTGAACGGGGCCGGCGGGGGGGGGGGGAATGTCGCGAGACGGTTTAGTGCGTGGCGGGGTGGGGCGTCGCCGCTTCGCCCACCAGATAAGCCCGCCCGGAAATAGAGCGGTGTCGCGGGCGCGCGCCCGTCTCAAACAGGTGCCACCGCTCCTCCGCAAAAAGCAGCTAAGCCCCCCCCGCCCGCCCGCCCGCCCGCGCACGCAGGCGTCTTAAGTGTTCGGGCGCATTCCTTTGGTCGAGAAAACAATGCGGGGCTGGGCGCAAGCCCGGGGAATCCCCGACAGTCGCGAGGGCGGCAGTGCTCGGAGCGCCCCCGGCGGCGGGGCGCGTGCAGAGGAGCGCAGCCCCTTTCTTGTTTTATGTGGCATTCCTCGCGTATTGACTTCGCTATAGGAAATCGATACAATTGGATTTTCCATGGGCTTATGTGTTTCTCAGAAAGGTGGATGAGCACACACGATTCTGTAATCGGCCATGAGTGAGGAAACTGAAATTTCAGAAGTCGCCAGCAATTTTCAGCATTATAGGTCCTTAGAATCATGTTTCCTGACTCTAAAAATTGAAACGAATACATAAATTATGACGTTCAATTTGTTTAAGAAAATGTCTTGTCTACAATGGTACCTTAAATTATTTTCACAATATGGAATATTATGTAAAAACTGATGAGCAAAATCTTCGCAATTGTCATGGAAAACATTCCAATGTGGACGGTATACATCACTATATGAAACTTCCATCATTTGATTGAGGGAGATAGGAATAACAGAACTATAACCGTACAGGAATGATGCGTACATCGGTGCACACGTAGTCCTTCGATCATAACGCTGATTCATTCTGGATTCGAACTGCGGAACACGCAGCGGCCGAAAGGGTGCAACGGACGCTGGAATCAATGTCCACGACACGCAGGCACCCCGCGGCGAGGGCGGCGGCGAGGGCGGCGGCGAGGGGTGGCAGCGCCGTTATGTGCGATGAAACGGCGGGCAGTGGGGGCGGGGAGGAGGAGGAGGGGGAGGGGGGGCGCGCAGGGCTGCGACAAAAGGTCTCTGATATATTACTTGTCACTAAGTCCAGGGCGACCGCAGATCAATACCCAGAGACAACCCGCAGCAGCCCCCTTCGGCTCGACAGGCCGTGGCGGCACGCGCGTTGAAAATGAGCAGATCAGCGAATATGGAGATGTCACGCGGTGGCGGCTGCCCTTCCGCCCCCGCCACCCTCTCGCCCCGCGCCGACGCCGGGGGTCCCGGGATCGATAGTCGTGGCTTGTGTCAACACGCGGCGCTTGACTGCCGCAGCCGCCGTCGTTGCCGTCGCCATCGTTGGCGTCTTCGGCGTCATCTCCTCCAGCGCCTCTCAACACTCCTCGCTATTGGTGCTCTTGTTCTCCTCACCGCTGTACGTAGTCGTCTCCATAGCTCCGGGCTGGCATAGCTTGAACATCATTGTGTCATATGTGCTGTGCCATTCAAATGACTTTTCTAAACATTGTCTTCTCGCGTACATGGTTTTCGCTACCCTGTTGTAACTAACTTACTTTACACAACCAATCATTTGGTTGTAAAATGTATTACTGTATCATCTATCGACGAATCTACACGTCTGTATACATCCTCCTATAGTGTATTTTTCATCGTCTCCCTCGCTGTCCACATTCATGTATATCGGCTCTACCGTATCGAAGCTATCCTTCAATGTCCTTTCTCACAACCGCAGTCTGTTTACTCTCCACATTCGTCCCTGCTTCCCCCTCTGCGACGTCTGTCTCCGTCTAATCCGTCCTCTCCATCGCCTCAGCTATTGTACTCGCAGCCAGCCGCTCCTCACTGCGCCTCCGCCCAGCCTCCGCGTTCACGTCGGCCGTCGCAGTCGTTTGTATCGACGCTTCGTCGCTGTCTGTCGCCGTCGTCTCCTGCCCCAGCCACCAGCGGCGCTACCGTCGCCTCGCGCGGTTGTTCGCCGCAACATCTCCGGCTGCGCCTCCTCCGCCGTTACGAGCAGCTTCTCGCCGCCTCGTTGGCTTTGATCTTTGTGGCGACACTGCAGTGAAGTGAACAAGGAGATGTGCTGGATTCTTTTATTCATCTGCCACTTCATGTATGCTGAGATTTTGTTTGTTTGTTTTCGCCTGACTGTAAACAGATGGTTAAAACACATAAGTGTTTTTAATGTTACAGAGAAGTTTGGAAATGTTTTGGGTGATTAAAACGTTGTCGTTTCGAGAAAGTACATACTGTAGAAAGACATTTATCCCTTTTGGGTGTGCGAATAGTTCAATTTCTCTAACACCTACGTTTGTCCAAGAACACTCTATTCAATGTTTTAAACATAATTATGCAATATAATTAGTAAATATATATATTGGAATATAATATCTAATAATAATAATAATAATAATAATAATAATAATAATAATAATAATAATTATATAATAAATAAATTTTAGACAGATTAAAAAAAAATTTTTTTAAAAGGCCATTGGAATATAGTAGAACAATTACTTAACATTGCTTTGGAAACAGTATAACGCACAGACGACGCATTTTATACACTTTTGAAATAAAAAAATGAGTCAATTTCCACTTCAGAATATTGTATGTACTTGTATGAATGTATTTCTCTGAAACCATCTATTATTTCAATATCTAAACAAATTCTGTGAGTCACGCCATTTTCATAAGCAAAGTAATCTACATAATTCCATATCTTACAGTTTTCAAGAACAATTCAATTACAGTCCAATGAAATATTTTTGATTGAAAATAAATAATGCTAAGGCAATCCCAACACAAAACCATTTTCAAAGACAGAAACTACTATAGATGTAAACTAAAGGCGAACATACACTTCATTTCCCACGCATGTCTTATTCTTATCATTAGCTCTGTATTGAATCTCCTCCCCTTGTATTTATCCAAGTCCCCCTCTATTCTCGCTTTGTCTTTGTGCGACAAGTTGGGTCGGTTGAGTACCTCCGACACAAAACCAACGCCATTTGCAGTCGACCGCCAACTGTTCTCGTCCCTTCTCCATTTCAGAGTCACAATCGCTGACAGATGAGCATCCGAAGGCGTATTGTGAATCACTAACTCAGATGCGATAGAGAAACCAGAGGGGAAACGTCACTCGCCAACCAGTTTGCATCACGGAGAAGAATGTACAGGAGTGCATTTCGAATAATGTGGTTCTGAAGAGCATGTAACGTAGAAGCAGATGTTTGGGCGGAATGAACAGTATTATTTGATTGATTGGTTTTTTAGTGTTTCCTGGCGCTTCAGCTCTTAGATTAATTGAACCCGTAAGGCAGAGCAACTTATATCCTGAGAGGTGATGGTGTCACTGAGATGAGAGTTCTTGCGCCTATCTACACGTCGATTTGCGAGGTTCTCTTTTCGAGATATCTCCCCCAGCGGGACGTGGCCCATTCGAGACAAGCTCCACGTTCCCGACCAGGCTCCCAACATTTCGGTTGGTATACTCGGAATGCATGTAAGTGTGTTTGTAAGGGAAGACGAGAGGACGGGAGGAGAGAGCTAAGATAACGCGCGGTTCGTGGCCCGTTTGTAAATATACTGCTCAAGTATTTGTCTGCCTTTGTTGGTAAAACAAAATTTCAGTGGTTGAATGACCTAGTTGTGTAACAATTATTTGAGATGTCTGTAGACTCCATAAATTAAGTGATAGAGTTTTCTGTTAGGCATAGAATGTATAAATAAAGTAATGATCTGTCGTGAAGAAAAATCATGTATGCGTTGATAAAACTACGATATTCTAAACAATGGAGTCCGCAAAAATCAAGTACAGCGAAGAGAAACACTGCCAACTTGTTGGTTAAAGAGACAACAGACCTACTGCTGTCAAGACAGTGGAACTCTAGAGTGGTACAAAGGCAGAACCAGGAAAGACTGGAATAAGTAAAAACAATGCAGAAGCAGTTGAACAAAAATTAAATGTGAAATGACATCCGAAAAACAAATGACTGAAAAACCCTCTCTAACATCTCATACTGCCTGACCATCATAAGGTTGATACACACACAGCTTACAAGTGAGTGGCTGACGTTTCTAAGAAGAGCCCATGGTAATATCGCTCTTTTTACCTAACAAATAGAGCCTCTTGAGTTTAAATAGTGATATATATACACACACATTTATTATGTCCTTATTATACTGCTCAGAAAACACAATCTGAGAAACTGCCGTGATCCTTACTATAAAAACTAGCTCTTTAGCTACTCTTGGATGGCATTATCAATGCCACTACCGTCGTGATTTCGAATCACTGACTGATGCTCTGTTTCTTGCCCGAGAGTCACGGATCCAAACATGGACACTTGTCACTCCACCCCACATGACCCGTCACTTACGGTTCGCATCACACAACGACTCCCGAAATATATGTTCCCACTCGTTGCCAGAATCAAACTCCTCGCGCCAGCCTGGTGAAAAATATGTTCTCCATACGCACAGGGGGTTCAAAAAGAGTCCCATTGACACCTTCTAAGCAAGCATTAAATACATATGAGACCCCCGCTACTTCATATTTAGTAAGTTCACGGCACCGTGGCGCACTTCATTGTCGCAGTGGGTGCCACTGCCGCTCCTCTGACCGGAGGTCCTAGGTACGAGTCCTGACGGCGGCAGGATTTTCGACACTGCTTTCTGCTAGGTCGAATTCAGTCGCTGTCTGGAGGAGAATTCTAACGGCCGGCTGCTCTGATCGGTAGTTTTCCGTGGTTTCTCCGATCAACACCAGGCGAATGCCGGAGCAGTACCCTAACAAACGGGCCACGGACCGCGCGCGATCTTTCCTTCCTCTTCCTTGTTATATTCTCTCCCCTTACACACACACACACACTAACAGGCACTACACTACCACATACAAAAAAACAAACCAAGCAGCTTAGATCTTGTCCGGCGGGCGGTGCCCGTTGGTGGGAGGGGGAAGATCACCGCCATCTCCCGAGAAAAAACATCCACTACACTAACGGGACTAGTGACCACAGCAGTTGACGTGCCCGGAAACAAAAAAACAAACCAAGCCAAACTTGTCGCAGTGGGTCAACCATGCGAAGTGCCATGATGGCTGCGCCTAGAGCTTCGCCAGTCTCAGCCGCCGGGACATTTGAAACAATCACCTAAGCAGTGGTTTCTCGAAAGACCCGTAAGAGTCGAAAAGGAAATCATACTCAGACTTATGAATAATGACCTACGGCTTGTTCACGTACGCTCAACATACCAGTATGACGTTGCTTGTAATACGATCTGTCAGAATCTTAATTTTTACTTTTTCGCCCTTCGTAGGATGAGAAACTATTGTATCTTGCGTCGGAAAATGATGAATTTCCGACAGAAAAACTCTTGTGACCGGGGCCTGGAAACAAAAAATTAGAAAAATCTTATTCCTATGAATAGTAAATTACTTCACATAACACGTTGGGTAGACAGAATCCATGTTTTGTGGGTACTGGATATAGAACCAGTGGTGCTACAACAGAACAGAACACTTCTAACATTATTTGTAATTGTTCGCTTTAATTCCAGCATATCATAACCCAAGCAAGGATAATTTCACACATAAATTGAACATCCAGAACTAAGAGCCATCCAATATATCACATTACTAATGTTTTTAAAACAACGATAACCTAACCTAATCATTATCTAATGCATATCTGTATATACATACTTCCCGATTTTAATAAAGTTGAATATATCATTTTATTGAACGTAGAGATCATTATAGCACTATCGTACAGAAAATAAAACCGCCTTATTTTTATCTTTCCTATCATGTCGCCGTTCAAGAATGTACTTCTCAAATATCTATCGCTTCATTTTTGCCCAATGCAGCGTATAGTGGTAAAATATACTTAAAGTTAAATAAAAGTTCGTACAAAATTATAGTTCTCAATTTTTTAAATTTTCTCTTTCAAATTACATTTGAATCATATTTTTAAGAAATAAAATCTAATTGGGCTAATTTCAATTAATATTTCAGAATTACTTGAAAGAAAATGCATTGAGAATATAAATTGTAGAACAGAGAAATAATTATATTTAAAAAAATATCTTTCATGTCCATTTAATCTATACCTGTTTTCCGAGGAATTATCTCGTAGCTCATAGTCGGTAGGAAACCTGTGTATATTTCATTAATTTCAAGCAAAAATTTCGAGAAATCTATTGGTTCTTTCAAAGAAATGTACATAACATTTTTTAATGTGCTGATTTAATAAAACATATTTTGTTTAAAACAAAAATCTTATCTTCCATTTTGTTGTTTCCAAATGTTAAGTTTTGCAACTTTCGAAAATAAGGCGAGTTCAACGAAAATAATTAAGTGTTCCTTCCTCTATCCGAGAAAGAAATTAAAGAAATCATTTTGAGAAAACAGTATTTTTAGAAATACCGTAAATTTCAAGCGCAAACCATCCGAAAACTACTCGCGATTTTTAAAAATATATTTGTGCATTACCTTTTTTAATGAGCTAGTTTTTGAAACAGACTTTGAGGCAAAACTCTTTATCTTCAAATTTGTACTTTTTATATGTTAACTTTTTTCCATTTTCAAAACAAAACGAAAGATAGCCAAAAGTGAGACCAGTGACTTATTTTTAACGTCCCTTATTACATATGTGTCGAATATTTAAACGAATAATTTTGAATGTTTTTAACGAAATAATGTTACTCTTTTTAATTGCCTCTATTTCGGAAAAAATTTCACGAAAACTACTAATAATTTCGAAAACTTGAGCATGATGTTATTTCTAGATCTCTTTTAGGAATAGATTTCATTGAGAAAATAGTTTTTATCTTCAATATTATTATATTTGAAAGACGCCTAAAAATGGAACTTTTGTAATTTTTGAAGAATGAAGGATTTTAGCGAAAATAAAACCTGCATCGTTCCCGGAAACGGTATTTACTATGAATTTTGGAAGGAAATGGACTAAACGGTTTTGGCGATAGAGTTGGCCATAGACAAACAGAGACGTTTTGCCGTCAATCGATTTTTCGGTATGAAGGACGCACAAAACATAGATTTTAACTAAAAGACTTGTTAGAGGAAATAATTTGCTATACCTGGAGACAAGCTTTATCCAGTTTTTCGTTAACAGGGCTGGGCAAAAAGATTTTCTGAAGAAATTGTCCGTTCTTTATATCAGTATTATAATACATTCTCTATACTGTGTAAGGAGTAGTGGAAATGTAAAACTATTATCGGCAAAACGTCTATCTGCGATCTAAATAGCATCTAAAGCAGTCCAGCCGGTTTTCTCAAAAACTGATATTCTTCAATCGATCTGAACGAACTCGAGGCTTCAAACGGATATTTTAATTTTTGATAAACTTTGTTCTCGAATAGCGCAAAGGACCCTTCAAAGAACGATGCAGACCTATTTGTTGTTGACAATTGCTAATTTTTCGAAAATTTCAAAAGGTCAATTTTTTTCGGCATCTTTCTATAGCTACAATATTGAAGATAGATTTTTTCCAAAATGTAATCTGTTCTTTAAAGACAAATATTGAAGTAAGGTCATGTACATATTTTGGAAAATATGAGTAGTTTTCTAGTAATTTTTAAAAAATTGGCAAATTTTATTCCATTTTTTTTCTCAAAAACAGCTCCAATTTTTTTTTCATTTTCACCTCGCAGATATCAAAGAACAGTATATAATTCGTACAAGTATCATCTCCAGTGAACTCGAAAAGTTAACATTTTAAAAGCACAGAATAAAAGATATTTTTGCCTTAAATCTGTTCTAAACAATCTGCTCTTTAAATTCGAAAGTGTACATTTTTTTAAAAAAGAAATTGTTTTTGTTTCATTTATATGTTAAATTATTGCAGGTTTTTAAATCACATATTCTCCAAGAACCGCTCCAATTTTTTTCTTTGTTTTTTTTTCTCGGATAAAACAAGGGACGCTTAGAAGAATGGTTCTTATGTCATTTTCGTTGAACTCTCTGAATGTTCTGAAAGTGAAAATTTTATAAATAATGGGAGAAAGGATTTGTTGTAGCACCTCTAGTTTTAGTTTGGAATTGTGGAGCGAGTACTTGAACTTTCGGAGCTGAATATTTCCCATGGACACTCATCATGGACAACCCTCCCCTCTATGATTACTCTATCAAATAACTCCTTGTTGCCATACGTACGATGCCACACTGAGGTGGTGACTCCATAGTATGTGAGCATGAAAATCAGAATAATTTAGTACCACCCGCAAAAAATATAACAAATATTACATTGTAAAAAACTATGTAAACTTATTGCAAGTGCTGCTTTTAAAGGGTAATAATTCAAGTTCATACTAGAACTGGAAAAGTTCAGCAATAATACAATTTAATGTTGCAAAAAAATCTAGAATTTGGTTTCAGATATCCTCCTTGAGAAGTCTGGAATACGTGGGGATAAAGGACGATGAAGCTGTAGACAGCAATGAAGTGTCAAATTTTATACATAAAGCAGAATGTTTGTAATACCTGATAAATGTGTCTTTAAACCAGTTTCCAACAATATTTTCTTAAATATTTTCTACTAGTGAATCACAATTCGACACATTCGTACCTTCCAGAATCAGCAAATCCCTGAAGCTCAGCAAAGCTTTGGTGATGCCTAGGGTAGTATAATTGACTCCTTACTCCCCTTCAACAGAGGAAGCCGGAAGGCGAGAGGGTGAAAGCATCGGTGGAACTATAGTTTGGCAAGAGCAGGAGCGGGCGAGAGGGTGGGCTGGCAGGAGAGCGGGCGAGGGTACGGGAGGGCGTGAGGGTAGGGCAGGCGTTGGGCGTGAGGGAGGGCGGATTATGGGCGAGAGGGCGGGCGGGCGGGCGATGGGCGAGAGGGGGGGTGGGTGGGTGGGTGGGCGGGCGGGCGATGGGCAAGAGGGGGTGGGCGGGCGGGCGATGGGCGAGAGAGCGGGCGGGCGATGGGCGAGAGGACGGGCGGGCGATGACAGAGGGCGCGCGGCGCGCATCGGGGTCGTCGAGGAGATAACGGCCTCTTGTCTTCGGACGCTGATATTGATGAGCGGGCCCGCGTCTTGAATATTAATACCTCCCCCAGCCGCGCCCGCCCGCGGGCTCCTTCGAGGGCTCTCGGCGTGGGCGATATGAAGGAATCCGAGCCGCTGGCCAGGGGCCCGCTCGCCTCTCGCCAGGATGCGACTCGACTTCCGCAATTCGAGAGGCCTATCGATACGGTCACTGGACTGCGACGGTTGCTTGAGCGCGCATTCTTGTCATCCAATCGGATTCGGGGTTTCTGTATATTCACAATGCCACAAAATTACAAAATGGGGTTTGTGAATAAGATATGTGGGGGATACATATGAAAAATGATAGAGGGAGAAAGGCAGCAATTCTTTCTCTCTAATCGATACAATCAGTGAGAAAATGGATTAGATTGCGGTATTCAAAATGCATTAGGTTAAATTGTTTCATAGTTATTTTGTCGTAATGCACTTCGATCAGCAAAAGTGGGTGACGATTGCATTTTCCATTACGCGTGAAACAATTTAATCTATCATTAACTTTAAGTAGCCCTACAATGTTTTAGGAGCACGTTACAGTAAAAAAATACAGGAAAAATCTTGTAACACAGATCTGTGCCTTTTGCATTTAAAGATTTTATTTACTAGTCCATTGTATCACATTTTTCGGCATCAACAAGATAAAATAAATATTTCGCTCTTCTCAGAACTTCTCACAATTCCACAACTCAACTTCTATGTAATATTTTTTTTGATAATTTATAATATTTAGAATATACCTACTACTTTAACATGTATGAATTACTATATAGGGGCACGTGTGCGCAGCTCACCTGCTCGGAGTCTCCCGCAGACGTTTCAAGCGCCGACACGCGTGGCTTCGCCCGGACTCTGTGAGAACGGCCAATACCAGGAAGGCGAAAGGACGACTGCACAATGAATATAGAGTTGGACTTTTCTTCAATAACTGTTATCACAATAACAGTTGACTCGTAATAGCTGTTATTAATAACAGTTGAAAAATAACAGGTTGATGATCTGCAACCTGACATGGCCGACTGATAAGAGTTAAAGCACTTGTGGCGACTGCTAAGAGTTAAACCACGCAAAATGAATAACGTTGGTAGCACAGTAAAGCTGCCAAGGAAGAATAGCAATTCATTTAATGTGTAGCAAATGTGTATAGAATATTACTAAAATAAAAGTGGTTCGTGATTGGAATTCAGGTGGCACATATTCTTTCAAATATGCAACTTGTGCATGGTGAAGTGACGAGTGCCAAAACTAATGAGAAACTGTGTGTTTGCTTACCTACAGCTAAAATAATGACTGTTGAATAACAAATATTATAATGCGAGTTAATTGACTGTAGCTCATTTTATTTCATCGGACCTAGGGAAATATTAGTTGATCTCACACAAACAGTAGTGAGACAGAAATAAGTTAACAAACATATTGAATATAATTTAAAGGACAAACTTTTTATTGTAGTGTATAGAATAAAATATAAAAAATTTTGTGGCAGATGGTGTGTAATAATGACGTATTATGTATTAATGAATCTAAAATTTGGACACTAGCTAATCACGATCGAGTAGCTGCAGGGAAACTGTTATCGTAGAAAATCGTTGCCACAAATACGTGCAGTAGTTCGTATTTGGGCCAGTAGATTGCAGTTCTATGAATTTTAACCAATAACAAAACAAACGAAATAACTGTTGCTTTGCGTAACAGTAACGAAACGTTAACTGCTAAGAAGTAACAGTTTAGCTATTAGGGGCACATCCCTAAATGAGTGCTGCGGCCAGCGTCTGCAGGCCGTCGGGCAACGGGTAAGCCAGTGGCGCCGCCCGGCGGACGTGCGGACGTCATGTCGTGATGTAAGCGTAAATGGACGGATACGCCCACAGAGCAGCACCCGGTCAACTCAACCCAGCCATTGTAACCGTCCGGTGAACGCGAGCTAGCACACTGCTCGATTGTTGATCCTGCCGGCGTTTTTTTCTCGATTGTTGAATATCTTTTAGCGGATTGATTGATTATTAGTGATTCCGCGCGCGTCAATTGCTAAGGTCGAGTCCCGTAAGTGTAGTGCATGTTTTGCTTGGGAGTTGGCGGTGATCTTGCTCCGCTGAATGGCGACATCCGGAGCCGAACTACAATCGGCTAGCGGGGTTATCTCCAACCAGATATCTCCCACGAGCAGGGCACCGCCCCACCTGGGAAAAGTTCCCGACCGGTCTGCTGGCATGCGTGGTAGTGTAGTGCATGTAAGTGTAAGTGCGTGTAAGGGGTAGGATGGAACAAGGAAGGGGAAAGATCGGGCGCTGTCTGTGGCCCGTTTGGTAAAGTACTGCTCCGGCATTCGCCTGGTGATGTTCGGAGAAACCACGGAAAACTACCAATCAGAGCAGCCTGCCGCTAGAATTCTCCTCCAGACAGCGATTGAATTCGACCTAGCTGGAAAGCTAGTGCCGAAAATCATGCCGCCGTGGGGCGTGGGAACCTAGGACCTCTCGGTCAGAGGCACTGTAGAGACATAAGTTGATGCCCTGAGCCACCTCTCCCGGTTCTTATAAACGGCTGCGCGGCGAGAGCAGGGCGAGAGGGCAGACACGCCGGTCCTCGAAGGGTGGCTGCAGGTAGCTGGCAAAAGCCGATCAAATTAGGTGATGATTTAACATACCACGAGTCGTACGTACTTCTATTGATTCAGTGGTGAGTTGTAGTTGACATTTACATAATTGAAATGATTGAAGGCGTTGTCATTGTCAACAATTGTATTTATTTCACAAATAGCAGCTTTCGATGGCTTAGCCATCATCATCAGTTTTCTGCTGTCTGGGAGCCACAAAAACGACTACGACTGATGATGATGGCTACGCCATCGAAAGCTGCTATGTGTGAAATAAATACTATTGTTGACAATGACAACGCCTTAATCATTTAATTCGATTTTCAAGGACAAAGACAACGTAGTCGTATGTTCGTCATATAATTCATATCTCTCATTCGGAGACAAACATTTGGTGTCTTACTATCATTAGATTAGCACAAAACCCTAAATCAATTAATTACCTTAACATAAATCATCTTCTACCCCAAGGGAATATGAGACACAGAAGCGAAAAATTGTGGTAGTATGTTCTACTTCATCGCAAATACTATCACCGTACAGAACAAGTCAATAAATCAAAAATATCAAAGCTATTAACTGCCCTCATTTCCAGAAGACCACCCTCACGTTCTTCATTCAAACGGAAAACTCATTACATAACTTTATCCCGACCGCAAACAAATTATGATGTCTTCTCTCCTTCCCTCCCTTCACAAACATAGCAATATAGTGGAGCGCAAAGACAAAAATGTGGCCGCGGTATTGATGGGGGGCAAATCGCGTAATGCGATCCGCGAATATTTGCCAGCGTCCCGCCAGAATGCGCTCATTCCCTTGGCGCGAGGGTGGGTCCGGCGGGGACAATGGCGAGCCGCGTTTGAACCGACCGGTCGGCCGCCGGCCGGCCCGCCGGACGGCGGGGCGCGCGTATTTGTCCGCGGGACGCCGTGATTGGGTTAGGCCGCGACGTGACGTAGGCAGTCAACAAAAACAAAACTCATTATACTAAACAAGCAGCCAGAGGTCGCGGCCCCGCATTATGGAAAAGCTAAATCAACACAATTTCTCAGTGGCCGAAGTGCCCCGCTGGAAGTTATGCTCGCATTGGGTCCCACCGCGTTGTAGTGATAATCCCGCTTGCAACCGTGTTCTGCGGCGTTTATTCACCTGTGCTGCGCTGAGATTGAGGGCATATATTTATCACAGTATGTTTTATTACAATGTTAAAAATATTTAATGATTACAGAGAGATTTAATGTCATATTTTCTGATAGTTGTTCTTTCTGAATAACGTTACAGATTTTCAGTAAGAATATTTGCTGTTTTGTCGAGTGCTAATGACCGTAATAAAAAGTAAAAAGAAAATTTGAAATTAAATTACTGTGTTCGTATGTACCCAAGGGTTTTTAGGACTTGTTACTTAGAAAGATTTACACCTTTTGCAAATAAATTCCTGAAATTATGTTAAGTCAAGTGAAAATTAAAAATATGTGACTACGATTAATAATAATTATTTTATGTATCATTTGGCAAATACACTTATTCAAATTTTCAACCATAATTCATATCTAACTACAACCTGATATCTCACCGAGTGCAGATCACCTTCTACACGAACATATGTATCAGATATAACAGGTACAACTTTTAGAGGAACAAATATTTTCCCCTGTTAATTTCATACTCTACTTGTGATAATCCCTCACATAATATGAGAAGGTAAAATAATGTATAGTTATTTTTTGTTTCATTTCTAGTATCTTATAAATCTGTTCTACCTTCGTATATATTAATTTTGTTGTTTTATGTTCTTTAAATGTTTTCTTAATCTACAAATTTGATTTAAATAATATTTGAATTTTTCACAGTAGTCCTCTAGGACGAAAAAATGGGCCAACATGTTGGCGATGATACAAACTTTTTCTTATTTATGACGCACACAAAAGAACCAGAAAAACATTAATTCCAAAGGGATATAGAATCATTTCATATAGTAAGTTATAAAGGTTTTTTGGCATAATCATGTGTATTTTAGTTGGCCCCGGCGTTCAGGGCTGTTTAACTGTAAGAAGACCCCAATCTTCGCTTGAAGGTTCGCGAATACTGAGCTCATGGCACAACGCAATACTTGAACCTTCACAATGACGTCTTCATTAATACAGAGTGGGTCATATATCGTTTATCATTGCTGGAAGTTGGTGAACTGCTAATTTCCAATGCGCGCAGAAATTTAAATAACACTGCAGCGTAAAACCGTGAGGTTTGGCGAATTTGTTAGACACCCAGGAACTTCGGGAAAAAAACAAAATTAATGACAGTTTTAATTTTGACTGAAAATTCAAATATTTTATTATGTTAACCTGCCATTCATTATCCTTATGTTCCAACTATATTTTCTTTCTCAGGGTATCATAACTTACGACCCCACTGACGTCATGCGACGAAGAAGAAGTCTTCACGTACACTAATTACGAAAATTGCTGCATCTTAACCTCACTTTCCACACACTGGTCATCAGCATTTTTCTTCCACAGACCAACAGTATTAACTACACACGTCTGATGTAGTAGGAATGACTTTTGTGGGAGTAGGTTTTTCATGACGGATGGCTCGTGCGTTATCGTTACCGCAAAAGCCAATTCGTTGCAAGTGTATTGCCAATCTACGACCATGGCATCGCCGACGGCAGCGACGAAGCGTCAGCAGGCGGAGCTCGCGGCGGCCGGGGGCAGGGGAGGGGCACTTTGGGCGTGGAGGTTTTCCAGCCGCTTCCGGCGGCTGTGACAGCGTCGGCGGAGGAGCGGCGGCGCCAGGGGGCGGGGCGGCATGTGGTGCGTTCCCCAGCGCGCTCGCAATTCGGATTAGCGCCGCCTCGCGCCCGCCCCGGAGGTGTCGCCCCTAGGCGGCGCCACCCGCGGAGGCGGAAGATTGGGGAAGGCAGGAGGAGCAGCAGGAATAGGGGCGAAAGATGATAGCCTCGAAGACAGAACTTCTTAAATAAGGGGAAGATACAGCACTGGCGGTGATGATGGAAAGATAGAAGCTTTATTGTACAATTGAGCTGATGCAGCCTGATGTTACCTAGGTTGCAATAGCACACATGAAACAGTATACTATTACAAATAAAAAACACAATATATTATACTTTGTCACTACCTAGACTGCTTACATACTCACATTGACATAAATATACTTATATACTACATAAATATTCATACATACTACATACATGCATACTTACATATACTTACAAACGCACACACACAAATACGCCAGCAGCTATTCACTAATATGCATATGCAAGCAAGTATGGATAAACATTTTTCCTAATACCATATGTAATATACGACAATACGTCCGTACAATAATTCCGTACAATAATTCCGTACAGTACCTCCGTACAATACCTCCGTACAATACCTCCGTACAATACCTCCGTACAATACCTCCGTACAATACCTTCGTACAATACCTCCGTACAATACCTTGTAAAAGTATTATGTTTTTAGCAATCTCATTAAAATAAATCAATAAATATTAACATACGTCAAAATAGCTTTGCAAAAAAGACGTTTTAGATTAGCAATACCAAAGAGTCAAAAAATAAACCACTCCACACACTCCATCTGATGAATTAATTGCATCACAAGTAATATATATTTTTGTACTACCTTTGAATAATATGATTCTCCAACTAAAATTTTATTTTTGATGTTCTACGTAAGATATTCTAAAGTCATTCGGTGTATTCATTATACGGTTACAGAATTCTCTACAGTAGTTAAACAACAACGACATTCGAGGAAATGAAGCCGGTCTCACCACCCAGCGGGGAACGGTCGCCGTCATCTCTCGCGATGAAACAAACAGTACGTGTACGGGACTAGCGACCAAGGCAGTGCCCGGAAACGCGAAATAATCAGTCGAGGAAAATTATGAAGAGAGTTGCAAACTGAAAGGGAAAGGACACCCGTGATAAGACAGAGCCAGCTGCGCCACCGATTCGAGAGGAGCCGAGGGACGGCAAAAGGCAGAAGAGTCGACGCGCTGGCAGGAGGGGCCGAGGCCGGAAGATCAGGGGCCCCGCCCCTCCGAGGCACCATGCGGCGTGTTCCCATGCACCCTCCCCCCCCAGCACTCGCTCCCCCCACCACCTTCGCAGTGCAAGCGGGCAGCTTGCATTTGCGTAATTGCCTCTTGCACATTTTGAGCTGCGAACAAGAGCACTTGTAAAAATGCGCCCACGAGTTACTTTTTGTTTTGAGGAGTTAATGAGAAAAACAGGTCTTATTCGGCATGAGTCACGCACGTTTTCGAAACCCTGATATTTTACTTTTCATCAACATGACATAGAATTTTAACCACTGTTCACATCAACCAACGGACTACGAAAATCTTTATTCTAAAACTAATGTCATTGTTCCGCGCATTAATTATTTATTCAAGAGAAAATTCAAGAATCATATGTTTCTTTCTCATGATTGATTAGGTTATGGCCACTTCTTTTTCTTAATAAATTACGATTGACTTAGACTATTCACCAACGCTCATTCTTAACCGTGACATTATGTTATCAACTGGGAGGAGTGATTTCTCTACCCAACATAATCAATTTCTAACACTGATTTAATTTTCAGTTAATTGTGTTATTGTAATGTTGGTGTATACGTAAATACAAATTTTATAAACCGCAAAATAATCAATACGTTGCCTCTTAAGTAGTCCTTTACATTAGTACTTACATTAGTACATTGCAAAAGAAAGAAGCATATACAATATGATTTTATTTCTTTATTCATGTTCGAGATATTTTTTTTAGTAATTCTAGATATTTTTCTAAAAACCATATGTCCAATCATAATTACCGATAACATTGGACAAACAGAAATTATTGGGTTCTAACGAGGGACATTTTCATCCCTTGTAGCACGAATAGATTACACTGCCGATATATTTGCAGTACGTAACTTCATGTGCTGATAATGAATGAGTTGAAAACGATCTTATCAAACCTGTACGCAAAGCGTAACTATTGAAAACCCTAAAGAACCACGAAGCAGTCGGCATTTAAAGACCATCTGGGTTCGCATGCTCATTTCGTTTCCCATTCCCTGCCCGAGCCGAGCACTCGTGCCTTCTCCTTGACTCATGTTTGCTGCTTCGCTGGCGAGGACGGGCACGCGTCAGACGGTCCTTCCCCTCCCCCTCCCCCACCCGTTCAGCCGCCGATCGCGCCCTCGCCTCGCTTGCATTATTCATGGGGGCGGGGCGCGGGGAGGGAGGTCTTTGATAATTAAACGCCTTCGACCACGGTCTCTTAGCAGGCGGCGCCGCGTGCCACCCCGCCCCGCTCCCCGCCCCGCCCCGCCACGCGGAAATACCGACGGAATTTCCTTTCTTCCGCAGCGGGCGATCGCACGGAGGGTCGCGGCTGGGCGGAGCGGGCGGAATGACGTGGGGCGGAGCGAGATGGAGAAAAGCGGGCGGACGGAAGCGGGGTGGAGAGGACCGGGGTGGATGGAGGGGGTGAAGGCAAGAGGGATAGAGGGAAGCGGGACGAAGGGAAGCGGGACGAAGGGAAGCGGGACGAAGGGAAGCGGGACGAAGGGAAGCGGGACGAAGGGAAGCGGGACGAAGGGAAGCGGGACGAAGGGAAGCGGGACGAAGGGAAGCGGGACGAAGGGAAGCGGGACGAAGGGAAGCGGACGAAGGGAAGCGGACGAAGGGAAGCGGACGAAGGAAGCGGACGAAGGAAGCGGACGAAGGGAAGCGGACGAAGGAAGCGGACGAAGGGAAGCGGACGAAGGAAGCGGACGAAGGAAGCGGACGAAGGAAGCGGACGAAGGAAGCGGACGAAGGAAGCGGACGAAGGGAAGCGGACGAAGGAAGCGGACGAAGGGAAGCGGACGAAGGGAAGCGGACGAAGGGAAGCGGACGAAGGAAGCGGACGAAGGGAAGCGGACGAAGGAAGGAGACGAAGGAAGCGAGATCGAAGGGAAGCGAGGAAGCGAGACTGAGGGAAGCGAGACGGAGGGAAGCGAGACGGAGGGAAGCGAGACTGAGGGAAGCGAGACTGAGGGAAGCGAGACTGAGGGAAGCGAGACTGAGGGAAGCGAGACGGAGGGAAGCGAGACTGAGGGAAGCGAGACGGAGGAAGCGAGACTGAGGGAAGCGAGACTGAGGAAGCGAGACTGAGGGAAGCGAGACTGAGGGAAGCGAGACAGAAGGAAACGGGCGGGGAAACGGACGGGGAAGCAGGACGGGGAAACGGACGGGGAAGCGGGACGGGGAAACGAGACGGGGAAGCGGACGGGGAGGAGCGAGGAGGTGTTCGGGTGCAGCTGCTCTTTCCGATGCGTTTTCTGCCAGGGGGCGTTACTTTCTCCTTCCTCTCCGGCCTGCCTTCGTATGACGTGCTTACGAATTCTCTGAGCATGACGTTCTTATCCTGTTTTGGGATGTGTAACTCCCAGCTGCCTTCACTTCCATTATCCGCGCCGGGTACCCACTACAACTCTCATGGGAACACATATTAGAGTAGACATACTTGCGGGCTCCTCGGTCTGATCATTACACTCACAAGGCCTTCCGCGACAACACGCATACAGCAAAGACAAGGAACAAACAATTGTGCCCACGGCGGGACGCGAGCCAGCGACCCTTCAGACCTAGGCGCCGAGTCGCTGTCACAGCCACTTGTATGTCAAACAATTTAGTTTTATTTCATGGCAAAACTATACAAAAGTCATTATAGAGACTAAGAAAAGAACATGTCACTAAATCACAGGTGAGAGGGTATTCGACTTCCGGAAGTTGCATCTGAAAATGTGTAATAAAATATATGGGCAAAGTGTTAGAATACTACACAGTACAGCTTTAAGAAGAGCCAATACGTCTGTACTGTTCTGTGGCGGCACTCAGCTTATAAGTCAGTAACTGCGACGTACGTTTTAGAGATATTTGCAAATTTTGAACGAGTATTTCGGACGTGCGATATTTTACAGTTTTGAAGAAAGAAAGGTATCGTTTCCTAAAGTAAAGTTCCTCATGTAAAGTACCAACAAAAATTAATGAATGTTTCTTAAAATCGCAGAGCTTTGACTCAGGGCAGATCGACAGGATTTATTCAGTTTGAAAAAACATCGTCTGAATAGCTCAAGCGCTAGTGTTGTTCACATCCACCAGTTAGACGGACAGGCAGACACACGGACAGAACGGACACGACGGACAGACGGACACGGACAGACGGACACACGGACAGACGGACAGACGGACAGACGACAGGACAGACGGACAGACGGACAGACGGACAGACGGACAGACGGACAGACGGACAGACGGACAGACGGACAGACGGACAGACGGACAGACGGACAGACGACGAGACAGACGGACAGACGGACAGACGGACAGACGGACAGACGGACAGACGGACAGACGGACAGACGGACAGACGGACAGACGGACAGACGGACAGACGGACAGACGGACAGACGACAGACGGACAGACGGAGCAGACGACAGACGACAGACGGACAGACGGACAGACGGACAGACGGACAGACGACAACGACACAGACGAACGACAGACGGACAGACGGACACACGGACAGGCAGACACACGGACAGATGTTTTGAAAACAACCCTTTTTGGTATCAGAGGACCCCAAAACCTGTATTTCCGTTGAAATTTCTAAATCTATTTTCCGCAGCATTACATAACTTCCTCTACATTACGTATATTACTCCGTATATACGTATGTATATGAAAAGTAAAAATACCATTTTGCAATTTTAGTCATAATGTAATAATTATATTATTACAAGTAACATAGTAGTTGGAAGTAACGCCAACAAAAAGTTTGAACATTTGCAATTTTTGAAAATTTAAGGTGCACAACGAAAATGTGACTTACAAGAGTCGTTTGCTCCACATAAGGGAAAATTCAACGCAACAATGTGGGGCTAATGTTGACAAAATTTTGAAAATGTTGTTGAAGCTAGATGTAAATTACCCGAGGAAACAAAATATTCGTTTCAAACTCAAGAGACGACTATATCGTTCAGATCAATTGCGGAAATTTCAATTGTGGTGAAAATCCTGCTTGCGGTTTTGCCGGTAGCGTTCACAGACAAACGGACGTTTTGCCGTAATTCAATCCTTGGGTATCAAGGACCCACCAAAAGGATTCTGACTACACAGTGTGTTAGTGGAAGTTCTTTACTTTTCTCAAATTCTTTGTGTACTATTAACGTACCATAAACATTAATATCCGAGTCTTGTTTCACCTCCATCTACTACGTAGGTCGCCTCTCCCAAATGCGCAAAATGGTAAATTATCTGTATTCTACTTGCTTATAAATCCGATTCGTCAGGCGTGAAAAAATTATTTTTAAAAAATTTTAATATTTTATGTATTCTGTAGTCATCCGCCGTGCATTCAATACAATTTGTAGTAAGACACTAATTACAATAATTGTTGTGAAAAATGAATATTTATTACATACTTTCAAGAAATACTCTCCGAGTATTGATTTGGTTTTGTAATATGACACAACTGACAATATTTTTTGAAAATCTGGAGGATTTTCTTTGAAATCATCAAAGCTTCATATGTGATCACTAGCCTACGGTTTTCACCGGTAGCGGTAGCTCAATGCATCAACTTATGTCACTGCAGCGCCTCTGACCGGGAGGTCCTAGATTCGAGTCCTGACGGCGGCAGGATTTTCGACACGGGCTTTTCAGCTAGATCGAATTCAGTCGCTGTCTGGAGGAGAATTCTACCGGCCGGCTGCTCTGATCGGTACTTTTCCGTAGTTTTTCCGATCAACACCAGACGAATGCCGGAACTGTACCCTAACAAACGAGCCACGGACCGTGCAGGATGTTCCTTCCTCTTCCTTGTCCTATCCTCTCCTCTTACACACACTCTTACACTAACATGCACCACACTATCACATGTTCCGGGAGACCGGTCGGGAGCTTGGAGCTTGTCCTGGCTGGGGGCGCTGGTGGAGAGTCCTGGTTAGGAGGCAACCCCACTAGCCGACGGTAGGTCGGTGCCGGATCTCTCCATCCAGCGGGGGAAGATCACCGCCATCTCCCGAGAAAAAACATGCACTACATTAACGAGATTAATAACCGAAGCAGTTGTCGCGCCCGAAAACACGAAAAAACAATCAAAACGTACGGTTTTCCAAATTTCTCTCAAAGTAGAATATTAAATAATGATTTTTTGTTAGAGAACTAAACGTACTCTGCATTGCAGTACAATTGCAGTACACACTGATATATTTGCAATTTTCTTCATCTTCATCTAGATTAGTTTTTAAAATATTGGAGAGAAAACACTTTATGTACTACATACTTTGTTGAAGGTTCTTAATTCATTTCCGTTGACGCAATTGTGGCACAACCCCTTCAAGTGCATAAAGACACGCCGGGGGACTCAACCATCCATATGGATGTCACGTCAACACGAGTTAGGAATTACGGCCACTCAGGAATGTCCAAGGTGCGCTAATTGGGAGAGACGAGGCGCGGATTCGGCAGGGACGGGGGCGGCGGGGGCGGCGGCCGCGGCGGCGCGCGGGGACGCCGCCGCCAATCGCCCGTGCTGCCCTCGGGCGTCGTTACCGAGAGTTACCGGACCCGTGGGCGTCGCTCATTATGGGCATGTCGGGGCCGCGGGCGGGTGCGGTATGGTGGCGCGGAGCGGTGCAGTGGGGGCGGGGCGGCGAGGAGCGGGGGCATTGCGGGTGAGTGGGCGACGGGCGCAGATAGCAAGGGTCAAGGCATCAGAGGTGCGAAGGGACTCGCTCAGAAATCAACAATCGAACTGTTGTGAGCGCTGGTTCCGATGCACTGCTCTCTCTTTCTGGGGAAAGTTGACTCATCTGAGAAGTAATAGGGGAGTAATTTGCAGCCTTGTTTGCGTAATGAAAGTGGTGTAAAACGTAGATGTGGAAGATGGATTCCCATGCTAAATTTTGTGCTTTAATTTTTATTTCGGAACAAATTTTCAGACTAAAATTCACGATTCGCCTCCGTAGATTTCTGACTTTTAAAAAGAATCCAATTTGATGTATAATTATCAAAAAAACAAGAATATATTTAATACAATGGTCGGCAGTATGAGTGCACAGTTGGAAAACATTCTCACTTATTTCCGTTTCATTTGAGTTCATTTTATACTATCTTGCCTGGATTATTAAAATAAATAATGGAGTTGGTGTCATTAAAAGGCAGAAAACCAACTAGAAGCATATATATTCGAAATGTACCCTACCTCTTTTGAGGGAGCTTATCAGTTCACATTACAACGAAGGTTAACCTGACGGATATCTTTCTATGTTACATTTGAAGACTCGATTACATTTTTTTTGAATTTGAAGTGTTTATTCTAAAACGTAAGCAAATACGTGACATTTCTTTACTGGTAGATATATTTTTAGAGTACATGAAAAATTGCCTTCAGAGGATTCCTTGGAGAGGTTCGCTCAGCACTAAAGAGAAGTAGTTGTGTGTTTTATTTCGCGATCTTGTGACCCGTAGTTCTTTCCCTAGCTGTGTACATTACCAAAAACATTTAATACAAAAAAATGAAATATACTCCTTTCCAAAATCGAGTATTGGCAACATAAGAAAATTTCTCGTAAAATCTGTAATTTTGTGGCTAAAATGAAGAAGTTTCTTCAAACGTAAGGTCTCTTGATCATAACCCAGCCGCAGACATCGAAAGTATAGTCTAGAATACAGTGACTGTAATACGAATCCTTGAAACCACCATCATTCGATACTAGGGTCTAATTTAAGTTTATCCCCCATTTGCTACATTTTAGTTTACGTTACAAGATAATACAATCTCCCGAGAAAACGTTTCCTAACCTCACTTGTGGCCTCCGGAGTGCACTACAGGGTCAGGGTCGCTGCATTTGCATAGAGATCGAACGGCTGCTTTCTTTCAATTTATTTACATAAGTCGGAGAGCCCTTTCCAGGCGAGGCTGCGTCTTCGAGTTCTTCCTCCCCGAACGTTCGTCGAGTGCCTCCCGCCCCCGCTGCCCCTCGGCTTAAGGGCCCCTTGGCAGTCCCCTCTTGCGATTAAAATATGGGAACCCCTCAAGGCATATATTTGGTGAAGGAAATTCCTTCATCCTCTCCAAAGGGCGATGCTTCGCAGAAATCAACCTGAGTTTACGTTTAAAGAGTCTTTAGCTTCTAGAAAAATGCCTTAATGAAACTACGTGGGGATAAAAGTCATGTGGTTGTTCTTACAGTTTTCTGACGTTTTAGGAGCATTTCAGACACAAAAATCCAATCTTATCTTAGCATGTGGTTGCGCTGGTCTAAGCTACTGAATAAAAGACATTTTGTACAAATAATCACTACAAGAGTCCTGGAAAGGAAACTGAAAATAATTAATCTTAATTCGACAAATGTTCGATCATCCCTATTATCAGTATTAAAAGTTGAATTTTAAAGACTTTTAAAAATTTCAATTGGTTTTATCTATGTATTGTTAATTCATCTACAAATTATTTAGTATTTTTTATGAATGTATTGGTAAATAATATAAAACGAGCCCATCTTGAATCAAAATCCGGTCTTCTCAGATTTAATCTTTCATTCAAAATTGTACTTAAGTACACAATAACTCGTTTAATGTGACGTTGCCGACGTTGTTAACTGTTTTAAGAGATTTTTCATGCGATGAAAATTTCTAAATGTCATGCATAGCTTCAAATACGTTTTTACAGTCTCTGGCATTCCACATACCAACGAATTGTTGCAACTAATAATGTTATATTGCCGTTCAAAAATTCCCAACATCCAATGACCATGCATGTTACCTCCATACGAGATATGAACTGGAAATTTTGAAACTTTTAAAATTCTAATCGCCGTAAAAAAGTACTTGCTGCTATGGATGATGCGAATAAATTGGCACTGTTACATTTTGTACCCTTTTTTGGTAATATCCACAAAAATGCACAAAAAATGATCACCTGGAAGCTGTTATTCAGCGTTATTCTCTAATTCTAATACAAGATTCTTCTCAATTAGTTCCTAAAATTCTGTCACAAAACCTTCTACAATTACAGTTGCTTTTCTCCCCCCCCTCGTATTTGCACCCTTAAGAATATAAATGCGCAAAGTCGAATACGCATGTGCTTCCGTTCTTTGACATTACTCACAGTTCTGGTATTCCTGGAATTCACTTGGTGTTCTTCAAATTTAATGAGTTCCAAGGTAATACTGGACGTTGGTGTTTGCAAATTTATTATTAAAAATTCGGTAATACGGACGAAACACTTCACTTATGTTCAAAGATGCATCACTATTGATAGTTTTGCCCTCATATGTTCTGTGATTTTCCAGAACAATAAAATGTTGCCATCCTCGTAGAAGAAAATTAAGGCGTCGTGGATCGAAAATTGCTGTGGTTTACCTCCACAGATTTATTTAGGTGCCGTTGATTTATTTATCCGTCTACCACTAAGATCGTAGAATTAAAAGACGTAAGAACACTTTTTTGAAAATTTCTTAATCTTCTGACCGGATCCGGAAACAAAATGCCAGTTTCCCACTAGGAGACTGAGACGCGTCGAATGACATTCATAAGTCTCGATCGGTGCACATGAAGTGATCTAACCGTGCGAGCACACACACACACACACGCACACACACGCACACACACATGCACACACACGCACACACACACACACACATACAATATATATATATATATATATATATATATAACAGTTAATCTAATACTGTATAGGGATTGCTCATTAACGGCAGACGAAGTTTGAGAATAAATTTTATAACAGTCATAAGCAGTAAGCTAACAATTCGAAGTTATTTGGAAATATGTGTCGAAAATTCTACTTTCCAAAACATTGATGTATATTAACACTCTCAGTTACTAACTTACGCTAAGTAGATAACATTTACTATAAGGTTAAAAACCAACGAACCTTTAACCGATTTTGGTAGTATTTCATAGCGTTTTGAAATGCTGAAAAACGAGAAAAAAAACGTTGAAATATAATTCTATATAAACAAATGGGAGTTTCATTTTTTCACTAATAAAAGAAAAAACTGAATACCCTAGATTTGACAAAAACCATCCAAATATTAAATTACACAGACTCACAAGATTGAGTTTTGTATCAAGGTTTAAAAGTGTACGCGCAATACGCTGAAACAGAAGTAGCATAGTTGACTTGCGACATGTACACAAAACAAGAATAACAAATCTTCAATAGACGAAAATGTGTATTATAAATTAAATAGCATACAACATTTTTAACTGTCGATCTGAAAATCACATAAATTAAGAAAACGAATTGCAATGAACAAAGGAAATTTTTACGAGTAGTTTGAACCCGAAGAGTACTTTCAGGACGCGATACAATTCAATATTTTATTTCCTGCAATAATATCGCAAATTCACTTTTAATACCACCGTAGAACACAAGGAAAATTTGCAGTTTAATTTTTATAGCCATTTACCAATAACAACGAGTTGACTCACCCTGGAAGTCCAACCAGCGCCCATCAAAAAGTTCCAAATCCAGGCATCCGCGGGGCGACGTGCCGATCAAAATTTATCACTGAGCGCGCGATAAGGTCGCGCGGAAATAGCTCGAACGACAGGCGACACGTGTACGCGGAGGGCGGGGTGGCGGAGGGGGCGGAGCAGCAGCCAGAACGGAGCGCGCGCGTGGGGGGCGCGGGGCGGGGTGCGGGGGCGTGGCGCGGGGCGGGGCGCGGGGCGGGGCGCGGGCGCGGGCGCGGGGCGCGGGGCAGGACGCGGGGCGGGGCGCGGGCGGGAGCAGGGCGGGGCGCGGGGCGGGCGGGCGCGGGGCGGGCGCGGGGCGCGGGCGGGCGCGGGGCGGGGCGCGGGCAGGGCGGGGCGCGGGGCGCGGGCGGGTGCGGGTCAGGGGCGGGGCGCGGGGTGCGGGCGGGGCGCGGGGCGGGGCGCTGGGTGCAGCAAGATGAAGCGGGGAATGGGGTCTTGCGGCTGAGTGAGGGTGACTGGCAGGGAAACGGGGCGATGGCTATGGGTCAGGTTCTGCGTTGTATGTGCTCAAGGGTGAATGGGGGGTAGGGGATGGGGGGAGTGGGGGGGGGAGAGGGGTGGGAGAGGAGCGGTTATCGGGGTGTCGGTTGGGTCATGGGTGTTTGAGTAGGCACGGCGGGGAGCGGAACGCTGGGTACAGGGAATGGGGAGAGTGTGGCGTGGAGGGACTGAGTAGTGGGGTTCTGAAGCAATGGGACGGAGGCTCCAGGTGGGGGCGGGGGGGGCGGGGGGGGTGGGGGGTAGCGGCGCGGAGAGTGTGGGAGGGATGTCGTGCGTCGAGCGTAGGGCGCGAAGGGGGGGTGAGAGCAGGGCTTAGGGGCGCGTGGGGAGGGGCGTGGTTGTTAACAGATGACTGCTCCGGCGCGTCACGGCCGTCGCTCCGTGTCTGCGAAGCGGCGCCGACATCGTGTGCGACGGTGAAACAAGGACGTCACGCCGCCCGCTCTGCGTCCTTGTGTTGGCAGGGATAACAAGCAGGGGAAGGTATGCTCTGGGGGAGAATGCATTACTGACTCCACTCAGGGCTGTGTAGATCTCGCGCGCTTTATGCCGTAGTTCGCAGCTTGTTCGCGCGGGCGACGGACTCCGCAGTACACGATGTTTTGATCGGATTTTTTTAGTTTCCTCTTTCACCCTTAAACACACCTCACCAGAAAGCGTGTGCTAATACTACCCGGCGGTGGTGAGACACACCATTCCTTTTTATGGGCTAGAAGTTGGAGAAAATGGGATTCCAAATTATTTTCAATTGCACACATTTATTTAGACACTTTTGAGGTATTTCGAATATATTTTCAAATTTCTTTTGCTTTTGACGAGAAAATAGTGCAATTTTTTTCTGATGTTCCGCACAAATGTGTCTATGACCAACATGACCTAAAAGTTTGGTTTTCCTCTTCTTTTATTCTTGAACATATGAAACAGCGTCATTTCCGTGCTGCTTCTTTATAAGTTTGTTCAACTAGTACATCCTTTTCATTTTCTCGCCCTTACGTCGTAAGTTGGGAAAGTACTGTTATCGTGTGCCGAAAACCGGCGAATTTTCGATAGAAAAACTCTTCTTGCCGAGTTCTGATAACAAAAAAGAAGATACATCTTGTTCCTGTATATAGAAAAGTACTTCCTAAATCACGTTTAGTTGTCAAAATCCATGTTTTGTTGATCTTTGAAACCGAAAATTCAATTGACGGCAAATGTCTGTCTGCCCGTCAGTCCATCCGTCCGTCTGTCATCATCGCTTCGCATCGAAATCTTCTCCTGCATTTGACAGCCTCTTCTTGTTCTTGTGTACTTAGTGTGGTAAAACCTTACTGAAACAGAAAATGTCGTCAGTCAAAATATTACACTAACCCTACCAAGGAGCGGTGCGCCACCTCTACAGCTCTGGCAGCAAATACTAGATTTCACAATTCCTTTTAACGCACCACAACAACAAGCACATCAACGAAGACATGTAAACATATGCTCGCCTCTGTGTTGCTAACCACTGCAGAGAAAAAATAAATGAAAAGTGTCTCTTGTGAAACATGGACACAAGATCTTCCAACTTTGAATTAGTAAAATGAGTGTGTGTATGTGTGTGTGTGTGTGTCCAATTTAATTAAAAGTGTGTGCTTTCGCGGATAATATGCGTTATGAATCTCATTTGATCATCCAATGAGCTATTAACACAAATTGTAAAGTATAATTCTGTTCTGATGATTCCACTCATGTTCTTTTTTCTTCTCTGACTATTGGTACAGGAATTAAGTATTTGTAAGAAATCGTTAAAATTAACAAATTTATTAATTTTTTTCGTTACTTACTTCAAATATTTTTTTTCAATTTGCATATTATGGGTATAGTTCTTTTAAAAGATAAACACCATTCCAAGATAACACACATTGAGTGTAGCTGACTAAAATATATCGAAGATGCTCTATATCTTTTCCTAGCACTACCCGTGGTGTAGTAGACTTCTATCTCTGGAATTCCTGTCGATCCCTATGTAAAAAGTGCATACGGAAAAAGCAGGTTCCATGCTCATTCAAGTGTCACCACCCTCGTTCTCATTCTAATATTATTCACAATTTAAGTTGTAACATAACCCTCCACTCTTCCGTCAAACCCAATCAACTCAGATAGTATCAAAAAGGTTATGATATAAGGATTGTAACAAAGGTATATCTTTACACATATTAACAATTAATATTAGAATATTGAAATATTATGCTTATTCTAATTTCCGATTTTTATTTCCGATACCGAATATCAATGGAGATTACAGAATGTATGGCTCAGCGCAGCTGCCCTAAGCATTGTGGTCTTCAATAAGGGCATTGACTGGAAGTTTTTGTGAGGGAGGGGTTTTTGAATAATGGCCAAATGACGTCGTGGAGAACATTTTGCCCAACTACAACCCAGAACTCCCCATAAAGTTTCCATGGGCACATGGAATGAAAAGTTACGGATATACAGATGGAATATGCGCAAATTATAATAATAAATTATTAAACTTAGAATGTTGTTATCAATGTCGACTATATAAGCAGGTGTAATCTCAATGATTGTATGAGTTGAAAAAATCTAAAAAGTTTGTAGCATTTCTTCACTAGAAATTTCAAACAATTTTTTGTGAGAATATTCAATCGACACTTGAGTTTCTTTAGCGATATGTCATGTCTCTAAAATTTTAATTTGTGATTTTGCAACATATTATCAAATATTTCGTAAAAATATATATCGCAAATTTAATATTGAAGCCTACTGAAAAGACTTTTATAAATAATTATAAAAAACATAATACTAATGTTCTTTTCTTTCTGTTGGGTCATATTTCGTGGAAATATAAAAGCGTTACTATAGCTTATTATAATCCTTCATTAATAAGACACCTTTGCTTTCCATTTCATCTTGCCACCTCTAAATTCAGTTTTTGCCCCCTCATGCACCCAAACCCTCCCGCTTCTCCAGAATTTGAACAGATTCTTGGCGACTCTCATCCTCCAGAAAGAACTCTTTATCTCTGTTCCTCTTCTTGCTTTGCGCCTCACCTCGTTCTCCACCATCGCAGCACTCGTTGCTGGATCTCAGAAGGCTACTACAACGTCAGGACGATACACAAAAGGAAACAATGAATAAAGTCTAAGGAAAAGCGGAACATGAATATTGACACGGAAAAAGCACGAAGCTCCTTCCGGCAGTACAAACACAGCAGCCCAAGACAATATAATGAACTCAGACGATTGTTTGCCTTGCCGGGGTGTTTTCCGTGACACAGGCAGACCGAGGGTTGGCGACGAGTAGAGAAGGCGGGAGGGGGGGGGGCGAAACAGACTATAGGCGTAAGGCGGCGGTGGGAGAATTTTGCGAACAGGATCAACGGAACGCCAAGACAACGAATCTTGCCTCGAGGTCCTTTGAAACAGCTGCGATCTTAAGATCTTGGCCTCTGCCGTCGAGTTCCGGGACTTCGCCCCAACGGACTTCTGAATCCATTAAATAATGAGCATGCTTTTTGCTGTCGTTCGGCGACAGTCAACTGAGTGTACGGTTTTATTTCTGAACTACTAATGAACTTCCTAACTAAATTCTGAGCTATAAGAGCCTTGTTTAAAGCGTAACTTCTGGGTAAAAGTACCGTTTGTTTTTTAGCTCTCGGGTCGCGCCGCATTAAACAAATTAATGCCGTAAACAAGATTGTCTTTCGATGCCATTGTGCACCCCGTCAGTTGTTTCAGAATGTTCGAGATGGCGATGACAATTAGAGATGGGTCGATGAGTACTGTTAAATCTCGAAGTAAAGTACTTTGAAGATAAACAGAAAGTACTCGAGTTTGACAGGATGCTATTGAAATTCCTATCAACGGAAACTACTTCATTAACCACGTTTATTCTTATTACGTTGTGCTTAAAGTTGTTTGCCACCAATATAATTGCTCAAGATAACACCTCATTATTATTATTATTATTATTATTATTAATATTATTACTAACATACGTCACTGCAGTTAAAATCATACCCTCTCAATTACTGCGTCAGTAATTTCATAGGGATATCTAAATAATCGAATATGTAAACAATCCTACATTATTCTACATAGTTCGAGTATCCTCTCAAGGGATTCAAAATCAAAAAAGGATTACCACACAATACATTTCTCAATCATGACAGTAATATTTAAAAATGACTTTGTATAAGAGTTAATATTTCATCTAGGAAACCGAACTAGATATTTCTTGTATATGTTCTCTTGTGCACCCTGAAACTTAGATTTACTTTTATATAAAAAATACTCATTTCGTAATTTAGCTGATTAGCAATGAAAACAAAAACTTCTTGCCAGGAATGTCAATCCTCTGATAAAAAATAAACTTATTTGGATATGTTAATTTGAACTTAGTTCATAAAATCTTGTTATATTTATTTCCTAAATAGAATAACAAGTTTTTTAAAGAAATGATAATAAAACAGATTTGTAGTGATGACTTTTTATTGAATGATTGTTTTCCTAGATTTTTTGTGTTAATTACAAAAACGTAAGAAATCAGAGGCGTGAAATATTAACGCAGTGAATTTGCTTGCGATAAATTCAGTTACTTTAGGTATTAAGACGCTCAACTTCGTGGACGTATTTTGAATAACGTAATGATATTCTACCGTCTTTGTATTTTTATAATAAATAACTACGACCAACCTAGTGGACGAGAATACTTCGTTCTGAAAGGGGACGAAGAGACGGTGTCAAACCAATTCGAGGTCCTTCGGGGCATTACAGTGTGCCGAGACTCCCTGCAACGTCTTTACCCTCCTTGGCACTGCTCCGCCCTGCATCGCCCGTGGCTTCCCCGCCCCGTGTTCCGCCCCCCTCGCCACCCACTGCGGGGCGGGCCTCCCCCCCCCCCCTCCCCGCCGCGCCCTCCGTCTTCCCGCGGAAATAAATGGCGTCCACAGGCCTGCTGCAATGGAGCGAGCGCGCACGGCAGCGAAATTCCTTCAAAGGGGAGGAAAGATGTTGCAGAAGGATTTCTTTTGCCTCTTTGTGGTGAAGACATAAAAGACAAAATATAATTTTACTCCACACGGGGTGAAGTAGGAGCGACATAAAAAATTAAAGTACTTAGATCCGCCCTGACTCGCCTTCCCCCTCCCCCGCCACAGAACGAGCTCCTCCCACGAGGAGGTGGCAGCCCGGCTGCACCGCAGTTATAATTATTACGTTGTATCTCTTTCTCCCCTAGGGGATTCTGCTCGTTTAGGTCCTCTGTTGTCTGATGTAAATGAAATAGAGGGAGAAATTAAGAGATTTCAGAGATGAAGGAGTTAATGGTAAAAGGGCTGTGAAGACTGAAGTCTTCTGGGTATTCGCACGTACTTTCCACTGTACGAGATGTTGGGGTGAGTCAAAAAATACATTTGGCCTCCTTGAATGTTTAAATTGCAAGGTTGCATTACTCCTTTTAATATAATTCGTGTTTAGGGTGCTATTTTTTAATGCTTAATAACTAAATACTATTGGACTTATTTTACACTGAATGACAGGCATGGACAACTTGGAACTTCATTAATAAACACCAAATTATAAATTAATAATATAAAGAAATTCAAAATTCAACAATATTCTTTAAGCTTTATCTTACTTTGTTTAATTGAATTAAAAAGCCGAGCGTAACAGAGAGTGTACTACAATTCTTTTTCAATGCAAAACTGCAAAGACTTCAATCTAAGCGTACATATAAAATTCAGATGGTTTAAATAGGGTTACCTCCTACATTTTAGTACTCTTCGAGCAGCATTTTCACCATAATGGCAACGGTGGTATCATTCATTTTCTGAATACGCAACATGCATCCAGCGTAAAACATTAAGCAGCATCTATTAAATGTAAAGAAAGGGTCAAAACCCAAGGGGGCGGAAGCTGCACAGGCGATGGGGCAGAGAGAGGGGAGGCAGCGGGGCTGCGATTGGTACTTGATGGGGGTGGCGTGGAGACGAGGCGATGGAATGGAGAGTTGACTACGAAGCGGAGAGGTGTCGCAAAGGAGAGGATAGGCAGTGGTGAAGTGGGGAGATATCGAAGTCTCTCGGCAGGCAGGAACGGAGTGAAGAGATAGAGAGAAAGGAGTGGGAAACAGACAGGAAAGGAGTGGAAAGACAGACAGGAATGGCGTGGAGAGACAGACAGGAACGGCGTGGAGAGACAGACAGGAACGGAGTGGAGAGACAGACAGGACGGAGTGGAGAGACAAACGGAACGGAGGGAGAGACAGACGGACGGCGTGGAGAGACAGACAGGAACGGCGTGGAGAGACAACGAAGACAGACAGGAACGGGTGGAGAGACAACGGACGGAGTGGAGAGACAGACTGCGACGGAGTGGAGAGACAGACTGCGACGGAGTGGAAAAACGAAACGCTAGCAGAGTCGATACGGTAGCGAGACAGAAAAGTGAGCAGAGCGGAGGAGGCCGAAGTAGCGCAAGCGGTGCGAAAGTCGAGGCCCGCTGCCGAGGCGGTGACGGCGGCCGCTGACGGGCAAGCGAAGGGCCGAGGACGCGGCGACGGCCGCTCGTCGCCACCCCGCAGCGCAGGCCGCGAAGCGCGTGTGCGGCTGCACGCGGCGAGGAACCGACTCATTAACTTAGTTCTGGAAACCCCCACCCCGCGCCACCACCGCTCAGCTTTATCAAGAACGCTAGGCGTCGCTCAACTTGCCGCCTGTGGGATTTAATTATATGCGCGCGGGAGGCACGTGGGTCTCTGCTTCGGATCCCAACGGCGGCGCGAGGTGGGGGGGGGTAGTCGCCGGGCGTCCAGCGGGCCCCCGGGGGCCAGTGCGGCAACGCAGCGAGGCGCCCGAGCTTTGTCCCGTGACGGGGCCCGGGGGCGCCACAGCGGAGGGTCGGGCAGCGCGGAGATAAGGCGCTGCTGTCGCCAATGGGCGCCCACGCGTCGTCGCCCTCCCCCCCCCCCCGACACTCGCCGAGGTAGCGCTGGGGATTCCGCGCTGGCTGCGAGGATGGTATGCGCTACGTAGTAGGCTCAGTGGTGAAGATGGATACGGTAACACATATTTCTCCACCGCGAAGATATTATTTGGAATGGGTGTTTTTCCAGAAGGCGACAGTTGCTGTGACGAATGTAATGGAGACATTGCTCAAGCATATGGTGATTATTAAGAAAAGGAATTTATTGTAATAAAAAATGCAAAATATGTACTTATAAATATGTACTTATTTTTTCCAAAACATGTTAGAAAAAATAGAAAATGTGTAAAATAAAAATTCATTATTGTGTTTAAACTTGTTCTCTACAAACATTTTCAGAGCATAGAACGTCCTCGAACAGTTCTTAAAGAGGATTCGGAGTTGGTGAAGTTAGGTTCTACTTCTGCAGAAGTAATTGTACACTACTCTACAACACATAAAATGATTATTCTAAATATAAAATACGTTCATTGTATATATTACAGTGTTTACGAGGAGCTGGTTTTCAAGTCAATAGTAGTACCGAGTACCCAGTGATGGAGTCCGGAGAGAGGGTGTTCGAGGGAGGAAAAATGGAGGGTTAAATATACTTCAGCCCTACTCGAACAACGCGGTAAGGTAATTTGCAGTAAAAAAGATGTCTTAGTTTTCGATCGAGTAACGAATGTGATGTTTGAAACATTAGCAAACACGTGGTTAAAATTACTTGTTCACAAAAATCCGCTCGTTTTTTACTTCCAGTACGCAATAAACGGAGCGTGGGTTATTTTAAAAAATTATTGAGAAGATATTATGGTCACAGAAGCGCAGTACCTTTACTTTTGATTTGTAAGAAAGATGATTCCGTAATATATATACACACACATATATATATATATATATATATATATATATATATATTGTGACATACCGATATGTCACGTTAAAATAAACTAACATTTATTTGTAGACAATATGGTGGAACATGCATTACGAAATATCACGAGAGCTAGAGCTTAGCAACGACCGTGAATAAACAATGTAGTTTTGTTTTTCTAAATGCATTAAGAGTTTTCTGGATGCCGAAAGTAGAAAATTTGGGATTGGGCGAAGAAGTTCAAAAGACGATCAAAAGGTCAGCTACACCAAAATATAACGAACGTATGGATTGGCTGGGTGAGAGATGGACGGTCAAATGTTATGAAAAGATGTAGTTTTACTACGAAGTCTTCGAGGATGAATCATGCAGAAAGATTTCATTCTGCTCTGAAACGCGCTTCTGAACTGATCGTATTGTAATGATTTACACGATCCCCAATGGTGTGCATTTGGATGATAAACAGTTCAAAACATTTACAGCAAAGACGCCATAGTGAAAAATAAAACCGATTGAGGAAGAGAATAAAGCGAACCCGATACTTGTGCGAGTTTGGACTATAAACATTAGATCCGGCTGTGATTTAGAAACATTTTGAAAGTTATCCCAATGAAATCGCGTCAGGCAATAAAAAGTTATTGAAATTTTCGTATTTCGCATATTTGTGTTAAGGAAAATATTAATGGAGTCCATTGTTGGAGCGATGAAACGCTTATAAAGAAAAGGGTTTTTCGAATACTGCAAGAAAACGCGATGAGATATCAAATTCAGACTTTCGGGGGGCAAAAGAAGAAAATTAGCTGCATCATGTAAAATTTATCCCATTTAAACATCTTGACGGGAAGTATCGAAAGTTTAATAAAACAGATAAATTAATTCAAGCAAAAGCTTAGCCGGAAGAAGCGATTAGCGAACAATTGCAGTGCGTTCCATTTCACATTCAAAACGGAAAACAGGGAAAATAAAAGGATTTTGACCAAAAGAAACAAGAGGAAAACATCAAATTTTAGGAAATTACCGGGAGAATTTTATTGAAACTAAAACGGAAATAAAGTGTTTCGGAAAACGTTAGGAATTAAATATTTTGAGAGAACCATGGTGACGCGATCGTCAGTTATCGAGCGATCGGGAAAAGTTGTAGCAAGAATAACAATGCTAGGTTGAAGAAGATTTGCCAGAATGTGCCTGGACTTGGTGAAGGCAGGATGTGTGTTCGCGTAGGCGATTCTTGAAAATTTTGTAAAGTGCGGAAGTTATGAACATCATCCGAAATAGTAACCGGGAATATTTTACGCACGTTGTGTAACAGTCGTGGAAAGAAAATTTCATAAAAGAAAGGGGAATTTTCGGAACTATTCTGAAATTCGGCAACGCCCGCTGGACTTGCGAGCGAGCGGCGGTACGAGAAATTTTGCAACGGTGGGGAGCGCGACGTTGCATTGATAATTAGAGGCGCGGAATTTGATTCGGAATTCAGTGAGTTTTTAATAATTTGAAGGGTTTATAAAAAAAAAGATGGCAGCGTGAACTCCGACACCATAAGTGAACTGTGATGCGTATGCGAGTGTTCCGGAACTGATGGCGACAACGGGAGGCGCTGTTGGGCGTGAATAATCACCCCCAGACACGCAGATTCGTCGCAGAGGCAACAGCATACGTGAGCCAAAGTATTTTGACATTTGTTTGTTTGTTTTGATTGAAGAAAGCTCTGTCGAAGACCAAGTCGTGTAATTGGTAGATTTTAAGACGGAAATCTCGACAGAATGCATTCTGGGGTTTAGTTATATGTGTGAATGGTATTTGTTTTGTTGTTGTAAATAGTTTGCGTGAAGGAAAGAGTATATATATCTATGTATTGTGTATTGAGGGAGGAGAAATGTTTATTTTGTTGTTGTTTTTGATGCTGGGTTGTGTTGATGTGTGCCGTTAGAGGTACCAGTGCTGTTGCAGCACTAAATAGTGCAAATTGAAAAGAAACATGATAACGGAGGCGATTGAATAAACTTCATGGCCATTTTGGGGTCATGATTCGCAAAATCAATATGTTTTTCGCAATCATTTACGTAGCATTAGACTGATCCACGCGCGTGAACGCAGTACCTTGCTCGCGTCTGTACAGACGCACCGCAGACCACGCCCAGGTGAGTGAAAAGGCCAGGTAAGCTAGCAGAGGGGCAATTGTGAGTAGGAAAAGGGAAAGTTATTATATGTGGCAACCCAACGCGAGGCTAGTGTTTATTGGTTTGTTCGTAAGAAGGGCTAGAGCAGGGCAATTTATTAACGTAACGGTATAACGTGACGGGCGTGTAGAGAGAGCCGCCCAACCCATTACAAGTGACCGCACGACGTGTGGGCGGGTTTATAGAAAGGGAGTAGGAAACCCATTACAAGTGGGAGTGGAAGCGAACCATTACAAGTGCCGCCCAACGGTGGGGCAATGAATAATAGGGGCAAATAGAATAGATGATAGGAGAGGGCAGGATATAGATAAAAGAAGTAAGGAGGGGTCGCAAGTGGAGCGAACCATTACAAGTGGCGCCCAACGTGGGGCAATGAATAATAGGGGCAAATAGAATAGATGATAGGAGAGAGTAGATAGTAAGAAGTAAAGAAGGGTCGCAAGTGGAGCGAACCATTACAAGTGCCGCCCAACGGTGGGGCAATGAATAATAGGGGCAAATAGAAGAGGTAGAAGGGGAGGGCAGGTTTATATATGTAAGGAGGAGAGGAAGGGTGAAACCCGACCATTACAAGTGCGCCCAACGGTGGCATAATAATAATGAATAATAGGGGCAAATAGAATAGATGATAGGAGAGAGTAGATAGTAAGAAGTAAAGAAGGGTCGCAAGTGGAGCGAACCATTACAGTATGTTCGTGAGAGGAACGAGTACAATCGAGATAGAATTGGGTTATCAGTGAAATTTTAAGGACAGTGAATGATATTGCAGATATTTTGATGTGGAAGCAATATTGGTGTATAAATTGGAACTTTGTCGGGAGTGGTAATCGAGTTCGGGACTATGTCATAGGACGTAATCGGACTGATAATTTTGATAGTTGGAGACCAGCTTGGATAGGGGCAGGAGAGGATTTCTTGGAACTTTGGACTACGGCAAGATCGCAAGATATTTCGACTGAGAAGTCTACGAGGACATCAACGAAGAAAAGATAAGTTAACCGCGGTATAAATTGTAAATTGAAAGAGATCTTGATCAAAGGCCTAAAAATTGTAAATTCTCTAAATTGTTTGCTAAAAAGGCAAAAATAAACTTTGTTGAATTTTGTTCTTTAGAAAAGAAAGTGATTTTTCATTTAGTCAATCCAAACAGAAATGAACTAGGAATAGAATCATTCTATTTCAGATTCCCAGCTGCGCTGTATAGTCAGCGGATCCTATAATCCATTATAGAGGTAATAAGGATTATAATATATCGTGACCCATTGACCCAGCAAGCCGGACGCTAAGATCTTTAGTAGATATAATGTAGAGAGAGGAAAATTTTGGTATATATATATATTATATATATATATTGTGACATATCAACATGTCACACATTTATTTACTAATATTTGTCGTGAATGGGGTAAATATACAAGGATAAACAAATGGAAATATGGCGCCCTAGCAGCGGCAGTCGAGTTGTCAAAGTCAAGAAACTTCATTCTGGCATTGGACCTGAGGTCATCTAGCTGATCTAGTAAACAATTTAGGGATTGGTTGAGAAAGCAATGACAAGCTAGGGCATAGCTAGTTGATTATGTAATCAATTTAGGGATTGGCCAGGAGAACAGTGTCAGTCTATTCACGACGAAAGTGCGTAGAATGTTCCTGGTGAAAAACAGTAGAAAGAAATAGGCCGAGTTTTGAAGGGCTGAACAGAAGATTATTTTCACATTCTGACATATGTCGTGGTGCTGTGCGGGTCGCGGATGATTAATTTTGTGAGACTGGAACTCGTAAATTTTTCTTGAGAGTGAATAGTTATCGGACTTTGAGTGATTCTTGAGTGCGACGAACGTAAATTAGAATTTTCTCGGGATGAAATAACGTGAGGCTTCGAATAATTAAAATGTGTTTTTCGTGTGTAGCTCTAATAATTTCAGACTGACAGAATTTATAAGATCTACAACCAGTTGGGATTCTGAATATTTTTGCGATGTGCGGAAATTAGAATTTGAATGAATTTGTACGCAACAGGACTTGGAATAATTCTGAGTAAATAATAGTTGCCTGAATTTTAGCATTCTCGTCGTGTAATCAGAAAGAACTAGGAACTTTCGCGAAGTAAATTAAATTAGAACTACAAATATTTGAAGCGGAGGATCAGTGACTCGACAACATTTGTGCAAGAGCAGGAGAGAAGAACCTGGTACTAGGACTTTGGAATTCTCGTCACCGAGAAGAAGCGGTAAATGGTTCTTCGTAGCGCCCTCGTTCAAGTGCGCGCGAAGATGGGTACTGCAGGATAAGGTTCGAAAGAGCTATCCCCAAAAGAACACTCCCTGCAAGAACGCAACTAACAGGTAGCACCTTTTTCGATCAGTAACCGACTTTCTGTCATACCTTCGCTTTCTACGTCTCCGCCGACGCTGCGTGGGCGTTGTGGGGTTTGTGGTGATGCCCCAAACGTCACAATATATGAGTGTGTGTGTATATATATATATATATATATATATATATATATTGAGACGAGCTCTGATAGCGCCCCAGCGAGGAAGCAGAACCCCAGGCAAAAACGCCCAAGATAAATCGCGGGTGTTTACCACTTCGAATGTGGCGCGTTGGTACGTCATCATATGACGTCAGCCGCGGCTGAAGTCGGACGTAACGAGTGGTCGCCAATGATTTCCCGGGGCGATAAGCGTTGGAAAATTAAATCCTGCGTTGGCCCGTTGACAGTTCCCGGAAACCGGACAGTCGGAGAAAGGCCGCCGGAGAGTTTTGATAGCAATCGCGGCACATTCTGAGAAAAACCGCCGAACAGTCTGATAGAGATCGCCGAAGGGTCGAGTAGACGATCATTACGTCGCAACTACGCCGCATCGCCAAAGCGGAAGGCTGAGGCGACATTCCTGGTGCAACAAGCCAAAGAAGCAAGTTTGTTGGGAACGGAAGACGGGCGTAGAGGCACGGCCGTTCTACGGGACGACTGGAGAAAATTGTACTACTTCACGGGCGAACGGAGGAGCGAGCCAAGGAGCAGCGCGGACCGGCGAGCGTGTAGCGCAGCGAGGGGCGAGGTCGAGCGTCACTGCGGCGCGAGCAGCCGTTCGCAGCGATAAGCAGCTGAGGTCAGTCACTGCGTTGGCCGAGGTCCAGGTTACGTGTTCCCCAATCGCCGAAGCGTGAGTACCCGTGCGACATTCAGACCGCGAGGTCGTAATATTTCAAAGGTGTGATTAAAAGGTATAACTAGGAAGTGTTCTTGCCGAACGCATAACACGGGAATTCAGTTCAATCCAACATAGTGGAACGAACAGACTGAAAGAACATTTTAGTGCTAAGATCAGTAGGTTTGCATAAACAATTAAATTGCCCGAGTATTGTAATTAGCGGGCAAGATATGATTTTTGAGTATTTAAGGTAGGGAGGTTATTGTTTATTTGCACAAGATGGAGCAAGAATGTTAATCCGAATTAGGATTATAATTATCATAAAATAGGATTGCAATTTGTTTATTATAATCTAGTGTGTATGTGTATGTGCCTCTGGAAAAAGTTTCAGAATACATGCCTAATTTTACCAGAGCCATCCAAGTGTTTCATTAGAATTCGATCCATCCTGATTCTATCCATTGCAAGCTACCCCTTATTTGCCTCTCACAGGCAAGACGAACGAACAACCTGACAGGCCTGGCGTCGGAGCGACAGTAGGCTGCCGCACGGCGCTGGTAACGCCCGAGCGGTGCTTCACACCCTCAGGGCTAACGACCCTGGTCAAAGACAAGGTTGCATTGTGTGCGGCGTATATATATATATATATATATATATATATAAAAAATATAATATATTAAATTTTTTATTAAAATGTAACGAAATATGTAGTAATAGGTAAAATATTTAAATATATACAATTATACAAAATATGTAAAACTATGTAAAATAAAAGTAGTTGTAATTCATTAAGAAAGTGTTGTAAACTCTAAAAACATTATTCAATGCAGGAATCCAGGTCCTGTAAAAACATGTAATTACATGGAAATCCGTTCCCTAGTAATTATGGATCAAGTCAATGACGAGCTTTGCAATGTCAAAGAAGAATATAGCTGTGAAGATGCACAGTTGGAATTCTCATATAAGACGCGTAAGTCGTGCATGCGTCTTGGCTTTTATATTCCAGGGTATAACCGTTGCATTAACCGCCAAAGAAGCATATCCCATCATAATCAAGTGGGGTTTCTGCACAGTAATTTAAGAAAGTAATTCTAAGAAATGCTGAGGTGTTCTAAAAGATTTTTTAATTAACTTAAAAATCTCATGAAATTAAATAAGAGTGGAGTTTAATTACAATATTAGAAGAGTTTGAAGGAAGAAATATTTAACAAAAAATTCCTACAAAATTTCACAAATATTTTCTCCTATAAATACAAGCAGATATTGAGAGTATCTTTAAATACTGATTATTTTCATTTCTGACTCGCGTTATGTTCCTTGTAACAATTTGTTGGCCTCAATCCTGTACTAGTTAAAAAAAACATACTAGTCATGTTTGGTCATGAGCCAAACATTGCTACTGATGACATATTTTTGCTTAAATTATGCATTACTTTAATTAACCTTTAAATTTGACATAAGACCAACGAGATATAAATCTACTTTCATTTAAGTCTGTGAACATGCTGGCAGAAGAAATGTACTTGAAGATTAATTGTATATTCTTCGAAAAAAGAGATCAGCGATAACCAGCATTGTGGTAAACTTCCAATCTACCATCGGCCGTACACACCCTTCTTGACACGTCACTCCATTTTGGGGAAGAACGCAGGCCGCTCGCAAGTACTGGTGATATTAATTATTAAACTATTATTATTATTATTATTATTATAAATAATAACTGTGTCTATTACTAAATAGACTAAGCTCTTTAATTTATAACAGAGGCACGAAATCTATATCCTTTTGACTACGAAGTTGTGGAGTATGATACACGCTTTCGGAACCCTCACTTAGGTACTCTACATGAATAGCCTCTACGGTATCGTAAACCTCAGTGTTTTTAAATTGACTCTATTAACGTACATCAAATAGCAAGCATTTCCTGTATTCACACATATCATCAATAAAAAACAATTCAAGAGAAAATTGTATCTATTCTGTAACATTTGCAACTGTTAATTAATACTCCGCAACTACCCACGAACTAACTCTTAAATATTCTTTAGATTAATTATTATCCACAATCTTTCATCTTTAAAAGATTTAAACATCCTTAATAAACAATTTAATGTAAAGGAAGGAAAACTGAGCATGTGGTACAAGTTATTTCACAATGTTTCACAGGTAGAAATAAAATAAAGAGGTGAAAGAAAAAGGCAGTGGTCTTCTTGGAGACACTACAAATGGGCTCAAATTGATGAGGAATTACTTAAAAAATAGAAAAAGATTGCTGTAAAAAAACCTGTGAAACAAATCGATAGGTAGAGATCAGTTATTCCCAGATACCAGTCCAATAGAATGTACACCTTCTAAAATGAAATCCCCACAGCCTAACATTTGTTAAACTACACAAAATATACAACTAAGACTATAGTAGCGCTTTAATATCAACACCAAGTTCAAAACTTTCCCTTAAATCAACATTTCTTCTTTAAAAACTTCCAACATCTTAACAAGCGTGGAAGCAACGATATATGACGTGACATTCAACATAATAATTAACCCTGAAAACTTAAACAATATTAATAATGTCAAATCTTTAACGAACACATTTGACATGTTAATAATGATTCTTATATAGGCTCGTCTCAAGTAGTTCATCTTCTATCTGTAGGGACAGTAATGCATTATAAACCTGTATTTCTCAGTCCAATTCGATGACAGAACAAGAGCATTTCACCGATGAAATATGAAACGCTTGAAGGAATTTCACTGAGCGTATGTCATAAGCGCAGTTTCCAACTGTCATGCCGTGGAGCCTCCCTGCAAAGGTGAACTTCTGCGCGTTTTCTTCTCGGAATCGCACCCACTTATCGCGAAAAATCGTGGGAGCGCCTCGCGCCGCACCACAAAGCGACGAGCGCCGTGTGTGGAGTGTCAGGTAGCAGTTGTGGCTGGCATCTGATACTGGCGCGCGTCAGCGCCGCTCTCGGCTTCGCCCCCTTCCTCCGTGGCCACGCCCCTGCCACCGACCCCGCCCTCGGTCCTCTTCTCATACCCTCCGTCGCCCTCGCCCTCGCCCTCGCCCTCGCCCTCGCCCTCGCCCTCGCCCTCGCCCTCGCCTCGCCCTCGCACTCACCCTCGCACTCGCCCTCGCACTCACCCTCGCACTCACCCTCGCACTCACCCTCGCACTCACCCTCGCCCTCGCCCTCGCCCTCGCCCTCGCACTCAACCTCGCACTCACCCTCGCACTCACCCTCGCACTCACCCTCGCACTCACCCTCGCACTCACCCTCGCACTCACCCTCGCACTCACCCTCGCACTCACCCTCGCACTCACCCTCGCACTCACCCCACTCCCCCGCGCACTCACCCTCGCACTCACCTCGCACTCACCCTCGCACTCACCCTCGCACTCACCCTCGCACTCACCCTCGCACTCACCCTCGCACTCACCCTCGCACTCACCCTCGCACTCACCCTCGCACTCACCCTCGCACTCACCCTCGCACTCACCCTCGCACCACCCCTCGCCCTCGCCCACCCCTCGCCTCACCCTCGCCCACCCTCGCCCACGCCCCGCCCTCGCCCACGCCCTCGCCCATGCCCCTCGCCCACGCCCCTCCCTCGCCCACGCCCTCGCCCTCCCCTCCCCACGCCCTCGACCACGCCCCGCTCCCCTCCCCACGCCCCGCCCCACCTCACCCTCGCCACTGCCCTCGCCCACGCCCTCGCCCCACTCACCCTCGCTCGCACTCACGCCCACCACGTCCCTTACCCTGCCCACGCCCCTCCCCTCCACTCCCTCGCCACGCCTCCGCCCCGCCGTCCCTCACTCGCCCGCCTACCCTCACTCATCTCGCCTCCTCCGCCCCTCACACCTATCACCTCACCACGGTCCGCTCTCCACCGCTCCCACGCCTCCCCCGCTCTCCTCCCAACCCCTTCCAATCCTCCTTTCCCCCCTCTTCACCGCCCTCCCACGGGCCCGGCTCACCCCAGCGGAGGTGGTGAAGGCAATGGCAGCGAGCGACGGCGGCGGTGGTTGCGAGACGGGTGCAGCGGCGGTGGGAATGGGGACGCAGCGGCGGCGTCCGCGTTTGGCAGCGCCATTTCCGGGCTGTCGACTCGAGCCTCGTCGCCGTCCTCGTCCTGTCCCCTCCCCACCCACGCCGCCGCAACCCGTCACCTCCTCTTTCGCGCCTCGAGGCCACGCCAGCCTTCACGCGTTGCTGCTCGACTTCAATCCCTATCGCCTCGAACACGTATGAACCTATGGATTTAAATAGCGTTGGACTTATTTTAGAATTAGATGGTGCTAAAGAAAGGTTGTATCACGATGTTTGAAAGTAACTAGGGTGATACTCGTATACTGCGCACTCTAGGTTTAAAAAGAAAGTTGAATGTAACAGCAGTGTCATATCGTAATTAAAAATGAAATACCGTAGTAACATGCATTTATTTCGACTGAAATATTTATCGTTGGTATTCCGACCTTCCTCAATACATACACCACTAAATGCTGAAACCATACACTCCTTACTCGTTCATATAATGTAAACGTAGAACAATAATTTCTAATATATATATATATATATATATATATATATATATATATATATATATATATATATATATATATATATATATATATATATATATCGATACACGAAGAAATGAAACACTTGAAGTTGACTGCCCCGTTTGGGGCGATGGGAATAAATAGTGTAAATACACGCCAACGACTACCCCCACACTGTCACATCGAGTTGATAGAATGATTGATTTTTTCGGTTTCTGGGCGCGTCAAGTGCTTTGGTCATTAGTCCCGTTAGTGTAGCGCATGTTTTCTCTTCGTGAGATGGCGGTGATCTTCCCCCGCTCGATGGCGAGATCCGGCGCCGACCTACCGTCGGCTAGGGGGTCGGGTTTTCCCCCTATCCCGAACTCTCCACCTACGGGACACCGCCCAAACTGGGACAAGCTCTAAGCTCCCGACCGGTCTTCCGGAACATGTGGTAATGTAGTGCATGTTAATGTACTGTGTATTCAAGGGGAGAAGATAGGACAAGGAAGAGGAAGGAAATATCACGCGCGGTCCGTGGCCCGTTTGTTAGAGTACTGCTCCGGCATTCGCGTGGTGTTGATCGGAGAAACCACGTAAAACTACCGATTAGAGCAGCCGGCCGCTGAATTCGACCAAGCTGAAAAGCTAGTGTCGAAAATCCTGCCGCCGTCAGGACTGGAACGTAGAACCTCCCGGTCAGAGGCGCTGCAGTGGCATCGGTTGATGCACTGAGCCACCGCTCCCGGTTCTCACGCGTGCGCGTATCGCCGTGAGCGAGTGCGGCTGGGCGGATTGCGCGCCGCGAGGCCAGGGCTCGCTTCGGGGCGGGCGGCCGGGCGGCGGCCGTAAAAGAGCGCGAAAGAGCTGGCGCGAACAGCGAGTCATTCTGTCCGCGCATCGATCCCGGTTTACTGCGAAGCAAGAGCCCCCCGTCAGCCGCAACGCAGGCGGTGGCCTCCTCGCCGATCAGCAGCGCTCTGGACAGGGACGGCGCCTCATGCCACGCCGGCCATCCGCGCAGACCAGGCTCGCATTGAATAAAGATCAGGTTTTTCGTCCAGTCCCATCTCGATTTTCCCATCTCGATCAGGTTTTTCGTCCAGTTTCCCTGATCCATTGAGCAAATGCTGAGATGGCCCCTTGTTTTGCTTCTGGACATAAATGTAACTTCATTTTCTGTGCACGTCTTCTAGAATTCAGTGGGAAATACAATTATTCAAATTATTGTTTCCATGTGGTCGCGGCAGGAATTAATAAGAGCAAATATTTATTGCTTATTTATCTTTGAAAATAGATTTTATTACATGGGAGTTTTTTGGTTTTTGTTTTTCTCCTTTCAAAATTCAAAATTTATTGCTTATTTATCCTTGAAAATAGATTTTATTACATGGGAGTTTTTTTTCTCCCTTTCAAAATTCAAAATTTAAGTAGTATATAACTTAGTGTAGGGATCACAGAATTTTGAAAATGTGCACACAATTCACTTTTCCCCATAGCACGTCATACGCAGTTTTTAACTGTTTTTGACGTAAAATAAATAAATAAGATCTCAAACCGCCGTCAACCACAGATTACAATTCAAGTTCATTCACCAGGTGGTACCGGGAGCGGTGGCTCAGTACATCAACTGATGTCCCTGCAGCACGTCTGACCGGAAGGTCCTAGCTTACACTCCTCACAATGGGGGATTGAATGAACATATAACAAAATAAACATGAATATCATTGAAAAAACGTTTTTTTTTAATGTCGACATCAAACTCAACCTGACAGAGATGTAGTTGCATTTGTATTGTTCAATGCATTTCCACTAGGTTATGAATTGGTAAGTAATTTTCATGTTTTATTATTTATTACGTACGACTAACGTTTTCGTGTGTGTTTGTGAAGAAATAATCACAGATTGGTTAAGAATGTTCAGGGACTTGGGACATTAAAATCACTGAAATGATTTAGATATTAAATGCGTTTTCCAAATTTCAATATATTATTTTTATAACCCAATATTAGTATTGGTAAATAAGAGTTTCTAAAATTAAAATTCTTTATTAGAGTGAATCACGTGGTGCATGCTGTACTTATTCTACGTTACATGCCTAGAATAATTTTTTGTACGTGTTACAAAGTTTGAATTTTGTAAATAAGTTAAATCATTCTCTCTCATCTAACTCAATCATGCTGAATACTAAGCTATTCGAAAATAAATGTAGTTTAACAAGGAATTTGAAATATAAGCGAGTTTATTTCCGTTTGGCCAAAAAAAAAAATAAATTAAATCTGAAGATACTATATCCTATCAAATTTATTTCACCAATAGAAACACTCAATATCATCAAAAACTTGAAAAAGAAAAATTCACACGGTCATGGCAACAGCTATGTAACCCTTAAACAACATCAAAACTGCTGTATTGCTGTCATAATAGCCATTCTCAATTCTGCGCTCCATCTATGATGTTTTCCACAAATGTGGAAACATGCTACAATAACCAGCCCAAAACTATATTCAGCTTTAAACCCAATCTCTCAACGTCCTATCCACTTCTCAGACTAATTGGACATACAGCAAATAGCTTTCACACAGAAAAAAAACACACCATAGCCGCCTTCCTTGACATTACCAAAGCTTTTGATAGCATCTGGCACAAGGGAGTTCTCTTTAAAACTCAACAACTAGCCTTTTTTCATACAATCATCTGGAGTTACTTACAGAATTTTTCAAGTCAAAGTCAATCAAATATTTCAAATACCCGTAACTAGTTGAATATAGCGTCTCCGACGTTGTAAAGTGTTTTAAAAGTTTTTTCATGTGATACAAATTTCTACATGTCATGCATAGCTTTGTTCAAATCAGTTCTTACAGCCTCTGACATTGGACATACCAATGAATCGTAGTAGCTAATACTTTTATACTCCCGTTCAAATAATCTCAATATCCAATGACCTTGCCCGTTTTCTCCATATGGGATATAAATTGGTAATATAGCAATTTAAAAATTGTAAGTTCGTATTCTCTCTCAATTCCTGAGGAAATCAAGTTCGCTCTCCAAAGAAGCATTATGTACTAGTTAGCACCAAAGATGTAAGAAATGAATTGTAAGTAGAGTAATAACCGAGTATATTTTATGAATGAACGTCTCAGAGAAAAAATAAAAAAATATGGATGAAACTTGATACAAAAATACTTGATACAAAAATAGAGGTAAAACGATTATAGAATATAAAAAAATTAAAGACGTGAAATATAACATGAAAGAAAACGATGGCTGAAAGTGAAGACGAAACAAGCTACAAATCTTGCTAGTGGAGTTCCAGACAGCTATATACATCCAAAATTCCACTATAATTTGGTTTTCTTAACGTGACGTCTCAAGGTCACCCGCGACGGAGGGAGAGGGAAGGTAGACTCCAATGGGGAGCAGCAACGTCACTATAGCTCCGATTTTTGCGGCTCCGTATTGGAATCTGCCTCCCCTCTCCCTCCTCTGCGCGTGGCCTTGAGACGCCACGTTGAGAAAACCCAAGTACATCCTACTACGCATATTTCCAAGACGGAAGAGCGAATACCTCTGTAGGGCTGCAAAGGCGCAGGCTCACTCAGCAGTGCGTTCAGCCCGCATCCTCGCGCAGGTGCCTCCGGCCGGCGCGACGCGGCGCGGCCATGGCGAGAGACCCCACACGCGCGTCGGCGCGCGCGTATATACACGCGCCGGCTAATAACTTTATAGGGGCGTGTAAATTAACGTTTTACGGCTGCGACGCGTCCAAACAGGCCGTTTTGTGCGCGTGTTTGCGGGAGCCCGCCCGCGTCCAGCGCAAACAGCGAGCAGCCGCCGCCGCCGCCACGGCCGTCACCGACTCCATCGCCACTTTCACCACGGTGTTGCCACCATTCAAAGCCTTTGCTACCGCCGCCGCTACCCCCGCTGCTTTGATTCATTGATTGATTTTTTCGTGTTTCTGGGCGCGTCAGCTGCTTTGGTCATTGGTCCCGTTAATGTAGTGCATTTTTTTCGGGAGATGGCGGTGATCTTCTCCCGCTGGATGGCGAGATCAGGCGCCGACCTACCGTCGGCTAGTGCGGTTTCCCCCTAACCAGGACTCTCCCACCAGCAGGGCACCGCCCCAGCCGGGACAGGCTCTAAGCTCCCGACCGGACTCCCGGAATATGTGGTAGTGTAGTGCATGTTAGTGTAAGTGTGTGTGCGTAAGGGGAGAGGATAGGACAAGGAAGAGGAAGGATAGATCGCGCGCGGTCCGTGGCCCGTTAGATAGGGTACTGCTCCGGCATTCGCCTGGTGTTGATCGGAGAAACCACGGAAACCTACCGATCAGAGCGCCCCGCTGCTGCGATCACCTACTCCGCGGACGCCGCCACGGCGACCCCATCACCAACTCAGCTACCGCCATCTTCGCCATACCTATCACTACTATCGCCATCACCACCGCAACCATCACCACGATCATCATGACCTTCACTGCACAAATCATCGCCACCATCATCACCAACACCATCAGCGCCACCATCACCGTCCCCCCCTCATGACAGGCCTAGAACAACGACCAGTCTCGACCATCATCATTACGTCTGGGCCTCGACTATCTTCCATCGCCAGGGCCCCTGCGCACGCCACCGGTGTGCGGGCGGGGGGGTGTGCCAATGTGTGTGCGTGTGCGTGCGGCACGCGGAGCGGCGAGGCGGGCACGCGCCTGCAAGCGCAGGTGTGCAGTTAACCAGTTCGCTGTTCGGTGATCTAATTGGAATCCGGATGTCTATTTGATTTGCAGTGGCGTCCAAGTGGTTTGTGTATTTTTAGACGCTGGTTCGATGCACAGGATCAATTGCTTTTCTAAAACTGGTTTTGTAGTGTTGCATTCCACAATTCAAGTAGTGCACTCGAAAATAAGTGAGAATAAATATTTAAAGCTGTTCGAGTTTGATTTCACTGTTGATAAGCTAAAACGTTTGGTCGTTCGTTTGCCATAATAATTTCATTAATAAGTAATGTGATTACTAAAGGTCCACAAGAGAAGCATTGGTTTTCATAAGGCAAATTTCATTTTCGTGTAAGGTAAAATTTATTTTGACAATATTTCAAATATCTTTTTTAACACCATGCTAGAGGCATTAACATATCAAAGTCTGTCAAAATAGAACACGTTCAATAGATGGTATTTGTTACACTAAATACATTTATCAAAATTTTTAGAATTCTTGTTAAGTTAATATAATTAATATATATAATACCTTAAGGGCAGATGATGGTGTTCGACAATTTCTAAGAAACCATAGTCACAAACGCCTCTACGTTTGCTACTGATGAATAACAATTACCCCTCTGTTCTGCATTCGACAAATTTAAGCTCAAAAATTTGAAATGTGCAGATTATGGATTAAAATGCGATTACTGTAACACACATTATAATTGCAAATGGAAAGAAATGATGTGTCCTAGAACCTTAAAAACAGGTTTTATGTCTTAAAGTAACACAAGTTTCGAGGGAACTGATGAGTCCTCTGGGACACAAGTTTTGGGAAGATTTGTAAGAGATACGCGAGGAAATGATAGTGGACCGGTGGGAAAATGAAGAGGACAGGTTGGGTCCGAATAACGTCTCTAGCTTTTTCCAAATGAATTCTATATAAACTATGTCTTACACATCTCAAGATTAAGTTCTTTTCGGTTCTGCCACTCAGCGTCATTGATGTCCAGAAAACTCCAGAAATAATCTTTCATGATAAAATTAAAGCGGCTGACTGATTTTTTGAATCTGTCTATTTCTATATCTACATCTATATCTATACTAATATATAAATACAGAAGCGCATTGACTTACAGCGTAATAATCTCTAAATTTACTGAACCAATACCGACGAAACTTTTGTGATAGCTTGCTTTAAAGGTCTGAAGTACTATAGGCTATGATTTACAACCATCAACCGTAATATAATTACAAAATAATTACTTTTCTGGACATTTTTCGCCTAGCTTTACATCATAGGTTCAAAAATTCGTCAATGTCAAGAGTTAAGCTGCGCGCCACCGGAGGATGACGAGTGAGATCTATTGATTTCTTCAATTTCCAGAATTATTACAAAATTCAGAGCAGTTTAGCTCTGAAGAAGGCCACAGCAAGATGGCCGAAACGTCAGCTCCATCGACCATGACGCGGCTAATCCCGGACAGCCAATAATTCTACTCCAGAAAATGCACTCAACGCCCAACAAGGGGTAAAGAGACGCGTTGCGTCAACGATGCAACAAATTAAAAAAATGCATTTGGCACCGCCATGACAACTCAGTTTGTTGATAATCTTATAGGGCTATGAAAGAAATAAAGCCAAGTGCAGAAGCTATCTCCCGTTCTATTCACCAAAGAATAATTTCTGAATGATTTGTAAAGGTATGGCTCTGGCGGAGCAAATTGACTGAATATAAAATGATGAAAACATAAACTTAATGGAGAGTGCAATTCAATTTAAGTCTTTATTAATAGCAATAATTTGGCAAATTTGCCGAAGTATGGACATCTACGTCGGGGGACGGGCGGAATGAACATTTTGGAAAGTATAGGTGTACTTTTTATCCCAACAGCGTATGGGAATCTATTGTATCCTACCACCTAGTGTTATCCTAGTGTTAACCGATGCAGAACCATGAAGAAAGAGAGAGTGGTCAGTATTTCACGAAATTCTACGAAATCAAAACCGCTATCCAGGTGTGGGTGCGCAACACTGCAGAGAGGTGGATTCAGGACGACGTAGCAAGGGTTGCACTCCTCTGGGAAATGAAGTACAAGTCTTAAAGGAGATTATGCCAAGAATTATTAGAAGTTTTAAAAGAGATTATGTGAAGGAAGTAAACTTAGCTTGAGTTTTAAATAGTTTCTGTTGTCACAAAACTGTGTAAATCAATATTGTATCCCTCTTGCAATATTATTCTGCTTTCGCTGTATTTGTGTGAAATGTGGCTCAGTCTTTCCACATTCTCTGCTTGAAAAATGTTGTTCCTTCCTTTCTTTAAAGACGAGTGAAGTTGAACCAATGACAGAAGTTGCTTTTCTAGAAGAAGGCAGAAATAGCAATTAGAAAAATATTATCTGATCCAAACTTGATGAGAAAATGTCATTAAAACATGAATAAAAAATAATTCTTACTTATTTTTTTAATTTATTAAGTAATTCAAATTATGAACTTGAAGACGTATTCCTTAACATTTAATATGCGTTGTAAAATAAAATAAAACGTATAAGTACGATCAGCTACATTTCTCTATTTGGTAGTCATGTAATTAAGAGGAAATAAGGTTAAAGGTCATTACTAATACTTGCAGATACGAAGGAAGAAAAAGCACTCAAGCTTTGCATTTGAACAGAACACTCAGTAACAAATAAAGAAGACCAATTTCACTATGTGTGAACTTTTCCTGGTACATTTTTGTCGTATGATCGCTCTAATTTGCGACCGGAAAACGTAAGAAACTGTACAATTCACCGACAAAATAATTCACAATTAATAAGAAATTTGCAAGAAAACTACTCTTTTCAACGGTTCAACGTAGCCCGTCACTTCTGTAGGGATTTTAGCAGAACGGTCCTATCAGCAAGTTAGCAGTTTTAATGTGTTAAGTCAATGCTGCTGTAACGTTTGTTCTAAGGATGACTCAATGGCGCAGAGGGTTCATCCCTCGGGGAGAAGGTATCACGAGGGATGTAGACGGCATTAGCCCCTCGCGAAAGGCTTTCCCAATGCATCCATCACAGATTCTGCTGCTTCCTCCCTCGACGTCGCCACCGCTCACAACCTCTCCCGCAACCAAATTGTCCTTTGTTCGTGTACTTATTACCAGCACGACTGACTGTCTCGGAATCTACCAAACGTTCACTAGTCACTTTCACTGCCTCCTCTTCCGTTTCCCTTCTATTGCCCCGCTCCCTTCCCGCCCCCGCCCCCCTCCTCCGTCCCTTCCCACTTCACCCTCCCAGCCAATTGCCTCCGCCACACCACCTCCACTCCCACCATATCCAATCCCACCTCCTCCACTCCCACCAACATCACCTCCATCCCCGCCACCTTTGCCGCCATCTTCTCCGCCCCCACCACATGCACCCTCACCTCCTCCGCCCCCACTATCTCCACCATCGGTACCTCCGCTCCCACCACCCCGCGGCCCCAACCCTCCCACCGCCCCCACCCTCCCACCTCCTCCGCCTCCCCCCCTCCCCGCCCCCCTCCGCTGCCCCCGCTTTGGCCGCCCCCGCCTCCGCCACTCTTGCCACCGCCACCCTTGCCTCTGCAACCCCCGCCTTCAATTCCGCCACCCCCGCCTCCACCGCCCCCACCCCCCCCCGTCCACCGCCCCGCCTCCATCGACCCCGCCTCCACCGCCCCCGCCTCCACCGCCCCCGCGTCCACCGCCCCCTTCGTCCACCGCCCCGCCTCCACCGCCCCACCTCCACCGCCCGCCTCCACCGGCCCGCCTCCACCGCCCGCCTCCACCGCCCCGCGTTCACCGCCCCGCCTCCACGGCCCCGCCTCCACCGCCCCTTTCGTCCACCGCCCCGCCTCCACCACCCCGCCTCCACCGCCCCGCCTCCACCGCCCCGCCTCCACCGCCCCGCGTTCACCGCCCCGCCTCCATCACCCCGCGTCCACCGCCCCGCGTCCACCGCCCCGCGTCCACCGCCCCGCGTCCACCGCCCCTTCGTCCACCGCCCCGCCTCCACCGCCCCCTCCACCGCCCCGCCTCCACCGCCCCGCCTCCCCCCCCCCCGCCTGCCACCTCCGCCAAGCCGCCTACCCTGTTCCGGCTCCGCCCCTCCCCGCCTCCGCGCCGGCAAACTTTTAATTCCCCCGGATTAAGCGACGGCGCGCGGCGGGGGGCGGGGCCAAGGAGGGCCGGCGCGCGAAGGGTTGACGGAGGGCCAAGACGGCGGGCGCGCGAGGGGGAGTCAAGACGCGGGCGAGGGGCGCGCCCACCCGCCCGCCCGCCAACAGACCGGCCGGCGCCGGGCGCGCCATGTGGGAACACGTGGTTTTTCCCAATTAACAAACTCCGGTTTCGCTTTTGAAAGTATAATTTTTAATTAAAAATAAGAAGGGTTCGCCGAGGGAGCTAGGGCGGGAAGTGGAGCGGGAGGGGAGGGGGCGGGGCGGGGCGGGGTGGGGGAGGCGCTCGTAATAAAGAAGCACACGGGCGCGGCGCCGCCTCGCGATACAAGGTCTCGAATTAAGATGCCACTGGGGGTGCGGACGCGCGGGGGAGGGGCGGGGATGAGAGGGTGCAGGGGGTCGGCCCACGGATGGTCCGGGAGGCGATGATCCCCTACGCGACAGTCTCCAGGGGCCGAGGAGAAGAAGAGGAATGGCTCCCTTAATGAAACACGCGCTGTTTGTGCCACAACCTGTTTAGTGAAGGTGTTGTCACGACCCAGTTTGGGTCTCTCCCCCCCTCATGTGTCGTTTGGCTTATTTATTCCATTTGCCTTATTTATTCTTAGTCGGAACCGTAATGAGAATATAATGTGTGTTGATATTTGATGTTTCCGGATCTATGTATGTCTCAAAATAATATTTTGTGACGAAATTGGCAACGAACTTTTAATTGTTTTAATACATTCTTCTGTAACTTTTTAATTCTTAAAAATATCAACTATTGTTGCGAAGATTACACGATGTGAAATTCAATGGGAGCAAATTAAATGCATCAAATATTATTTCACGTAAATATGGTGAAGAAAAATATCTGTATTGTTCTTCCGAAATGTGAACATATTGTTAGTATTCAATTTTGAATTGACCTAAAAATATTTAAATGTACGATTAATTTAGTTAATTCATAACAAATATTTTTGTGGTCATTTGCAAACGAAAAAGGTCAGTTCAAAAACATTAACTAGCGTCATCACTCAAGGTGGAAAAGGAGACAGATAACCTTGATTATGCATAATGTGCTTCCTGTGTTTTTCACGGAGATGGAGACATACTGTACTCTTAATTATTTACTATAATTAAACATACCAATGAATAAAATATTAGACGCACAAGTCATATAATTTTTTAAAACTTATGATTTTATACTTTATACTCTTTTGAACAAACTTCACTCCAATGAAAACTAACTATATTCACAGAAACATCAGTTCTACGATTCTGCTGGAGGATACCTTGCTTGATAGCAAGCAGCTATTTAAATGTATGATGATTATTACGTTTATTTCACCAATCAGCACATCTTTATTGATTAATGTATTTGCAAGCTTAGAGTCATCTGGTTCGTTAAAATAAATTACAGAATATGTCAAACTATGAAATTGGTAGAACAGTCCTATGGCACCCAACTGCTTAGAGAGCCCATTTCAGAGTCCATAAGATTAAAAGAAAATCAGAAAAAGCGTGTTGAAAAGAAGCTCTAAAAACAGCGCAAAACAATCAAATGGCTCAGTAGCAAACACAGGAGGGGAGCCAGCTATTAAACAACAATTTTCACACAACGCGGAAAAGGGAAACGAAACACGGGGTGCCGCAGCAGAAATCACGGAACAGCCTGCAGCAATCAGACCTCGTTTGCTCCGACATAAACGTCCCCTATCCACTCGCACACCTTAGGTTTCCAATAGAGGTCGCCCACCGCAAACTGCGGACAGGGGTTGCGAATAAGTGGTAGGGGACAAAAATGTAATTAATAGTCCCACCTACTTCCTCTATCCTGCACCTGAATCGCGAATCTTCCTTCCCTCGCTGCAGTAAAACATCAGCACCGAAGCAACTGCTCGCTGCAAGGGGTCCGTTATTTATTGGGGAGAGGGGACTGGCAGCGGGTGGTGGAGGGGCACATCGGGAGGGGGCAAAGGCGAGGCGAATGCGATTAATAGCAGCGTCGGTCGAAATTAATGGGGACGCACCACCTATCTTAAATTACGGGCGGGCTTTTCCACAATAAAACAGCAGAAATTCATCGGTTATGGCGTGGAAATGCTGTGTGACGCTGAATGATATAGCCCGCGGTCCGGCCAACCCTCAACCCCTAGCCCTGTAGGAAGGGGTTGGAGATAAAATTCGCGAGGTATAATATTTTTATGGGTGGTTGTAACTCTCAACCTACAAAGCGGCCCCCGTCCTCTTGCTCCCGCCCTGTGCTGGTGGGGGCAGGAGCGGCTAATGGGGGGGGGGATAGGTACCGCAGGATTTCAGCACGAATCGCTATCAGTGAGTAATCGCTATCGTTGAACGACTTTGAGAAATCTTTTTGATTCAATTATCAGCGGGAAATCTGTTACGTGTACGTTTTGGTTGTTGAGTTTAAAACTGATGAAACTCTCTTTCTGTCAGCAAACTAAATTTGAAATGCTAACTATAAATACAACGAAATTAATATAGTTCGTTTAGGTTCAAATACTTGAATGTTCAAACTTGATTAACCGCTTGGAATTATTAAGTTGTTATAGACATTGCATGGAAACTGACCTTCATTATGTGTGCTTTCATTACACATTAATTTTTATCGGAAAATATGACCTGATAGGTAGATAGTTTAACACACATTTCTTAATTCAAACGGTTCTTATAAATTTAACTCAAGTGAATTATTCTTTGGAAGTAGGCCTGTACAGTATTACATGAGTAATATTTCTTATTGATTTTTCGACTCTTAAACCCATAATGCTCATTTAACCCCTCTCATTATTTATCCCTCGTAAATTAGAAATTTCTCTTATAAAATCCCTAAAATTGTTTTTTTATGAAGCACGTCAAGAAAGACACTGTAATTGATTATTGTTTTTTATTAAGGAAATTATAGTAGAAATTACTGATTATGGTAACACACATTCTGTCAAGAATGTGGAAAGCACGACAAAGTGAGTTGTTTTTTTTTCAGGTTGGAAACATTTTATGCAAATACTTTGAATTTCTCTTTCTTCGGAAATGTCGGTAGACCTCAACTTCAAAGAGAAGAAAGTTGAATATATCGGAAAGTACGGTAAATACTGAAACGCTCTCTTTAGTAGCTGAGCTTTGATAAAATGACATTCTTTACCATCCTTTTTGTTATAATAAAAGCGATCGCATATTCACGATTAAACTTCCAAATATAATACATATTTTTTTGTGGAGGTACATAATGTTAAATAAGAAAGCCACCGAGTTTCATGGACTCTCCCTCGAATCAGAGAGGTTAAAAATATAATGAGCGGTTCCCAAAGATTTGACAAATTCTCTATCACCCTACTAATGAATCAAATAATTCCAAAAATGTAAAAATCAAAACAATAACAAGGAATCCCTTCAAATGATTGTTATCTGATTTTTCCATGTGTATCTAACTTTCCATTTTTGAACAAACTACTTAAGTATTTCGATAATAAAATTTCCAGCAGTGTTGGCGCTCTAAGTTCTGAGCAAAACACAAATTACAAAAACTGAAATTTAATACATGGTCTATTCAACAACACAATTCATAAAATATGGAAAAAGAATTACAGAAGTGAGTTTACCTTCCAATATTTAGAATGTAGTTCTAGAAACTAATTTTCCATATATTAGTGCCTAAAGGAAACGCAGAACGACCCGATCAATTTCTCGAACGGTGTCGTTTTCTGAAGTGTACGAATATACTATAAATGCTGCGGTAAGTAACGTTCAATATTCATTCGATTATCATCCACAACGTATACTGAGATACGTGCTACTGAGCATCAATAAATAAGGATTAGTAAAATGTAATTTGGTGCCTATAGAAGAATTGTGTTCAAAAGGGAATAGTATTAATTTTGTACGAAATTCTACATTACATAGCACACATTATACGTACATGTAATAGAGATTGCTAAATTTTAAAAAATATATATTGTACAATAACTGTAGCAGGAAATTTCTGTTAAACAAATCATACAAGGAGCTAACCATACAAGGCATTCATGTGATGGAATGTTAAAATATTTGCTTGGCATCAATAATTTTCCCAGCAAAAAAGAGTCCTGTACAGTATTCTTCTTCTACAGAAGCGAGAAGAAACATGAAATAACTGTACAATGAAGTCTAAACGTCCAAAATATAATTTAATAAAATTAAATAAGTGAAAGAATTTCTTTTGATTATTAGGGAGCCAGGATTCACAAATTCCTTAATACAATAGACTGAATAATAATGTGCTCACTGTATTTCTAAAAAGATCCATCAAATCCACCCTTCCAACAGAACAAAGCATTTGATGACATAAAGAAGAATACCACCCACTTCCAACATCGTTTCATCACCACACAGAGTTCTAGTTACAATGACCATCCACACGCCCATTTAGAGTGAACACGAAATGTGAGCCGCCTGTGTAACCGCCTCGATTTGGACGATGGCATGCGTGGAAGCGACCACAGGGGCCGGCGCCAGATACAGATCGAGGCTCACGACCCCGCACAGCCCACCAATCCCTGACATCCCCCTGCTCGGGTTCTGCCTCCTCCATCGCCATTCCCCGCGCTGCCTAAAGCACACCGGCGCCACCGCAGCACCGCACACCGCTCCACCGCGTCCCTCCGTGCTCCGCTCTGCCCCGCTCCAACCCGTCTAATCCTCTCTCCCCGCCTTGCTTCGCCCAGCTCTACCCCGTCTCCCAGTCACGCACCACACCCCCCCCCCCCCCCCCCACGCCTCGCCCCGCCTCGCCCCGTTTCGTCTCGCACAACTCTGCCCGTCCCTGCTCCACATCGCTCTGCCTTGTGCAACTCGCTCCGTTCCCCTCGCCCCGCCTCGCCCCGTTTCGTCTCGCACAACTCTGCCCGTCCCTGCTCCACATCGCTCTGCCTTGTGCAACTCGCTCCGTTCCGCCTCTCCCCTCCTCGCCCACCCCCCCCCTCTCCCGCCGCCCAATTCAGCCCCGCTGCTCCTCGTCCAACTCCGCGTCGTCCTTGCCCGGGTGTGGGCCCCCCCCCCCCCCCCGCCCCGCGTGCTTCGCCGTCCCCTGCCGCAGCCCCACGTCGTAACAGATGGCATTGGCGAATGCGGCCGACGGCTTGAATATGCGCCCCGTTTAGAATGAATTTGCGCGGGGCACGAGAGAGCGCGGCGGGGCGCGGCGCTGCCACAACACGGCGCGCAGAGAGCGAGCGAGAGCGAGCGAGAGCGGCCCTCGTCTGCGCTCGGTGCTCTTTTCGCTTCACTCGCACTTTCACACAGGAGGAACACATCGAAACAAGAAGGATATCTCAATGGGAGTACTACATTGACAATGGAAGATGTAAACTTCCGAAGTGTATTCAATAACAGGTGACGACGGCGCTTCAAAAACCGTTATTGCTCTTCAAAGAGCATAAAGCAAACGGTGATGCACGGGTGCTGAAAGCACTGACCGCAAACGTAGACAGATCAAACACTCGCTTCCTTTTTGTCATTTCTCGTTGTGGTTAGTATTTCCACCTGCAAGGGAAAACCTAATTCAACAGTTCTCAACGAAATCGAAAAGAAAGTGACACTGTGGTCATACGATGACACTTGCTGCAAACCAAAACTCGGATTGACTACTAAATACATTCCAACAAAACAATGTACCAAAATATCATCCCTGGGTCTATTGTCCTGGTCATTTTTTTCCTAAATTATAAAGGGGTATCTTCACATTTTGTATTTCATAAGAAACGCGAAATATGATTCGAACGTTCGGTTACATTGAAAACAGAAATGAAACACTCGTGGAGTCCATAACCTTTATAAAAATCAATAATGATGACTTGTATCCAACTGCGCTTGCCTGAATGCTTATGTCTTGCGAAAAAATCGTTTAATTTCATTCAAAATTAGACAAAGTGTGATAACTGAGAATTTAGCGACACTACACATGACGCGCAAATGATATAATATGTGAGAATGGAACAATAATGTCACACGATATTCCCACACTATCTCTCTTAACAGAATATATTATTTTTTGTGCTATGAAATAACTATTATTACGACGGATATGATTACGAATTATGATTACGACGGATGTGACAAATGCTTTACAATAAATAGTCATCTTCTTTACAAATAATGAAACAGCAAACAACGCTATGACATCGCCCAATTTGCAAACCACAATTTACCGGACAGGTTATTCCAATTGTATATATTTTTAATCAATCACACCGGGAGAGGTGGCTCAGTGCACCAACTGATGTCACTGTAATGCCTCTGACCTTATGGTCGTAGATTCGAGTCCCGACAGTGGCAGGATTTTCGACACTAGCTTGTCAGCTAGTTCGAATTCAGTTGCTGTCTGGGGGGGAATTCTAGAGGTTGGCTGCTCTGATCGGTAGTTTTCCTTGATTTCTCCGATCAACACCAGGTGGTTGCCGGAGCAGTACACTAAAAAACGGGCCACGGACCGCGCGCGAACTTTACTTCCTCTTCCTTGTCCTATCCTCTCCCCTTACACACACACACACACACACACACACACTTACACTTACACTACCACACACGGCTGGGGCGGTGCCCCGCTGTTGGGAGATACCTGGTTGAAGATAAGGCCGCTAAATGACGGTTGGTCAGCGCAGGATCTGGCGATCCAGCGGAGGATGAACACCGCCACTTCCCGAGGAAGAACATGCACTATACTAACGTTAGTACTGACCCCCGTAGTGGACGCTCCCGGAATCACTAACATCCAACCAACTTAACCAATCACAGCTACCGAATTTCAAATAAAGTATTCTTTAGATATGGAATCAACATTTCTACTGATCAAAGATTTAGATGAGCTATGAACGATGGCGACGTCGATGGTTCGACAATTTGTAATGAGACATACCATCAGCGGATGAAAAAATCACACGACTCAAAAATTAATATTTTAAGAAAAGTGTTAATACCAGCGCAACAGTTTTCTTTTTCGCAGCTAAAGTGATTTACTCTAATTACTGATGCGTTTTTGAAAATATATATTTCCCTTGTAAAAATTGTTGGAAATTAATTTACTGGGTGTTCGGTATGATATTGTATTTGTTTATGTCATGAAAGACTGTTATTTGACGTAAAAGCAAAGCTACACTAATAAAAAAATTCAATGACGTGCAATCGACATCGATACCAAGAAAAGTAGATATGAAATTTGAGTCACTGAGTAGATATGAAATTATTACAGGCATTTCTTCAGGATTTTCGCTGTGTCCTTGCAATGTTTGGAAAAGGTTATAAAACTCAAATGCGGAAAATAAAGAATTTAAATATGTTGGTAGATGTACCATAATCATTATTTTTCTTCTATTGCTTAGAGATGATTGGTTTCTATCATATTCCGGCAAAGGCTACTAGTGATGTGTAAGATCACATAATAAGATTCTAAAATTTTTAAATTCTGGTTTTCAATGTGGCCGTGTTTGTGACAAGACGTAATTGTGAAGTCTGAGTGAAGATTTACCAAACGTAAACTTTTCAGAAGGTTTCTTCATTGATATTTTACTTTTATAGCGAGTACCATATTATATGATTATTGTCAATAATAATTTTGAGGTTTATTGTAACAATATGGACAATGTTATCTTTAAACCTCATGATGCCCTGGGTGCCACATTTGCAATTGATACAATCACGTTTTCATCTGTGTCTGCCCAAACGGAAGTTGTGCACACTGCAACGTCTAATGGCCGTCATATAATTCAGAAGATTGGTTTTTCAAATAATGCTTCTTCGCAAACCCAAAGAGATTCTGCATTTTCATACCCCAGTTCTCAGCAAGACTGTTCGAGCACCGTGAAGCAAATTCATCACTCTCCAATGCAACAGAATGATTTCGCTTCTCAACCTGCAACTTCGGGCACAAGTTTAACTTTAATCGCTGCTTCCACATTTGGTTCTCTTACTTCACTATAGAATTACTCAAGAAATAGAGTGACTTTTCAAAATCATTTCACAGGTAAAAGACTTTCAACCAGCAAAGAAAATTCGTCTAATATCCAATTATCCGTGCACAGCAGGCATTCAATATTATTTGAACTGCAAGAAACAGAAAAAGATTCTCAGCTCATCAAACTTCCACCTATTATAATATCTAATGTCATAAGCTTTTTTTAACTTTATTACAGATTTGAAACAACTGGATATAAATGATATTTTTTCTAAGATAATAAAAAAACCGTAAAAATTTAATTTCAATCCAGTGATGTTTTCCGAAATTATAAAAACTTCTGCGAAGAAATCAACATTCAATCAACTATCAGGATCCTTCAACAAAGGCAACTTCTGTTATTATTAAATACATTCCAATCAATTATTCATAAGAAGGAAACTTCAATAAGTTACGACTTAAATTTTCAATTATGATTGTGTATCATACGCATACCAAGAATAGTCAAAGAATTGAAATTTGCTCAATTGAGCTAATTAAAAACCAAGAAGCTTTAAACGTATTTAAACTAGAAACTAGAGGTGCTACAGAATGGCTCAGACTTTCTCGTAGTAACGTTTTCTAATTTCCTTGGTGTGGAATGGCTTTACGAACCTACCTAATTATCTTGCTAGCCGAAATATATCGTCGCCTAAAGTACTACATTTTTTTTTATATTTTCTCAACTTTTCGGTTTCTTTGTAGTGGAACCGAAATATTATTTTACGAATATTAAAGAAAAGTCAAACCTCTTCCTAAATAGCTATTTTCATTAAAAAATTTAAAGCCGTTTTGAAGAAAATGGCAATTAAGCATTACTGTAAATGCGAGATTTGAAGCTCCTGTTCACAGGAATCTATTGAGTTTTCGAAAAACTTCTTTTAAAATCATTTGAAGCATTTCCATTTACAAATGTAATAATGTATACAAATTGATGGAAATGTGCATATTAACGGCGTGAGAAACATTTAAAAAAATTACATTTGTGTAGTTTTTGAAAATATAAAAGAATACACCAAAATCAACGTTACGTCATATTAAACAGTTCAATTAGTTTAATCCATTTTAAATATCTGAAGAACAATTTGGACCCATTTTTGAGATAATAGACATTGTGTAGTTCTGAAAATGCGGAATTTTGAGCTCATTTTTATAGCAAACCCTTGTGTTTTCGTGAAACTTTACTTGACATCATTTAAATCGAATGTACTCAAAAAACAATAACGTGAAGATATCGCCTTTAATGTAAATATTACCGACGTGAGAGACAGGTCAAAAAATTACATTTTTGTAATTTTTGAAAAAACAAATGAATAGAGCAATATCGCGGTTACGTCATCGTATAGGGTGCAATAGGCATTACCTGTAACAAAAACCTAAAGAAAAGATTTGGAGCCATTTTTGAGAAAATCTTGTTTTTGTAATTTTGTTAAATTTCGATTATTCCCGCACTATTGCACAAAAAAAATTTAAAATTTTAAAAAAAAAAAATTTTAACGTTCAAACTTCATACGTGAAAATTGTACATATGCCACCTTTATAAGCGTATTATATTCTATTGTTACAAGAAATTTAAAGAAAAACTTTGAAGCTGTTTTTGAGAAAAATTTGAAAATGTCCGGAAGGCTTCATAACAAGTACCCCCAAATAATAAAGAATGTTTTTCGACATCTCAAAGTTTCAACAAGAGCCAGATCGACACGGCTTTCTTCAATTTGAAAAGGATTGTACACATCGTTTAAGCGTTAGCAGTGTTCACAGACGGACGGACGGATGGACGAACGGACGGACGGACGGACGGACGGACGGAGTTAGAGACGGACGGACGATAGACGGACGGACGGACGATAGACGGACGGACGGTGATAGACGGACGGACGGACGGACGATAGACGGACGGACGGACGGACGGACGGACGGACGGACGACGACGGACGAGACGGACGAACGGACGGACGGACGTTCTGAAACAAAATCACGTTTTCGGTGTCAGGGGACCCCAATACGTGCATTTCCGTTGAAATATCGAACTCGATTTTCCGGAGCATTACATAACTTTCTCTATACTCCGTAAATTACTCCTGTATGTCCTGTGTCGTCATTGGTGCCATTATCTCTCACCAAGTTTTCGCATTCTAGTTTACTAGCAATTTAAACACATAGTTCTAAGTAAATGCTGCCAACTTGCAGAACAGAAGCGAGATCTAAAATATTCATTTTTGCCCAAAAAACGTATATTGGATATTTGCATACAACGGAGTTATGTGTATTTATGCACATGTGTCACTTGCGCCTGATTAATAGGCAACCACGTATTGACAGATGTTCGGCGGGTACATGAAATCTCCTTGGCAGCGACAGAACGTGACCTGCGATCGTCTGAACTTAAGAAGTCACCTGAAATTCAGGTGATATGTGACTCGTTTATCTCTGTTACATACAAGTAGGTGAACCCGCGCGATTACGTCGTCCAGACGGAAGTGCTGTAGAAAAATTACAACTCAAAAAATACTGCGTTCCCTTGGCATACACATGTTATATATTTACCAAGATCATATATACATGAATATTGTTTTGATCTATAACCGCAAATCGTGCTATCAACCGTACCTTTATGTATGTAACAAACTGTAAGGAATTAAATTTCCAATTAATAATCAGAACTCTCTCACCTCTTTGGTGATTTCTGTAGATTTCACAAGAATCGTCTACATGAAAGATCATTGACTTCTAACAATAAATGGATCGTCACATTCGTTTTAACGATCACACAACAGGATGATCTCTAAGCAGGACCAGCTGCCATTTGCAGGGAACTTGCCAAGTTACGCATGACGCCATCTTTCGGTTTGCATTTCCGGCAAATCGAATTCCGTAGCTTTTTTATTAATAAAGGAAAGCTGTGATCTATTCAATATACATAGTGTCCTCCTCTCCTAATTTTGTTTTCTTTTTCGTGTGCCTCATTTGTTTAAAACCGTTTACTAGGAGCTGAATAGGAGAGACATCAAAATCATTCTTTTACAGCTTTAATATGTCTCATCCCAGTTTATGCTCATAGGCAAAAGTGATTATCTTAGACCCCTCTACCGGGAGTGGTAGCTCAGTGCATCAACTGATGTCACTGCAGCGCCTCTGACCCGGAGGTCCTAGGGTTTCACTCCCCACGGTGACAGGATTTTGGACACTAGCTTTTTAGCTAGGTCGAATTCAGTCGCTGTCTGGAGGAGAATTCTAGCGGCCGGCTGCTCTGGTAGGTAGTTTTCCGTGATTTCTCCGATCAACTCCAGGCGAATGCCGGAGCAGTAACCTAACAAACGGGTCACGGACCGCGAGCGATACTTTCTTTCTCTTCCTTTTCTATCCTCTTCCCTTACACACACACACACACACACACACACACACACTTATACTAACATGCACTACACTACCACATATTCCGGGAGACCGGTCGGAAGCTTAGAGATTGTCCGGTTGGGGCGGTGCCCTACTGGTGGGAGAGTCCTGATTAGGATAAACTCCTCTGACCGACGGTAGGTCGGCGCCGGATCTCACCATCCAGCCGGGGAAGATCACAGCTATCTCCAGATGAAAAACACGCACTACACTTACGGGACTAATGACCACATCTGTTGACGCCTCCGGAGACACGAAAAATCAATCAATCGATTCCTCTATATAACCTAAAGTCTGAAACATTTGTAGTGAGACAAACAAAATGTGCATTTCCGGGGCCCGATATTGGCCGGACCAACCGCTAAAAGATTGAAGCGCGTCGCGCGCCGCCGTCGTGTGGGGCCTCGCGCAGCGTACAGAGGCGCCCAGGGACGCCCGTGGCACCCCGCAGGGCCGCCGAGCGCGACCGGGTTCAGCAAACAGATCAATGGCCACGCAAGTCGGCAAACAGGGAAAATTATGCTTGACCTCGCTAATATTTAAAGCCGCGTTTCAAAGAACACACGCAGCCACGCCGGCGGCTGCCCGCCCCGCCCCCGCCCCGCCTCTCGCCCACGCGCGGATGTGCGTTCGGAACGGAAGCGGGCCGTGTTGCTGCTCTTTAAGCACTTTCCGCACGACTGGATACATTTTGCGTCCGCAAGAGAGAGGTTTTGTTTTATATTTACAATGCAGTTACTTATTAGGTTTGTAATATTTTGTTCTAAACAGTTAAAAAAAATATAACAACTGATCCGGTACCCGAGATCGCTGAGGCAGTAATGCCGTGGCGGTCTCCGAACGAAGAATCGTGAGTTAAAATCCCACCTGGGACATGGTTGTATGTGTTTCGTGACTGTGTGTGTTGTCTAAGTGTAACGTGCATGTGTGTACCTTGTGGTTGGCGTCAGCTACGGTTGACGACCGCTATGGTTGCAAGGTCACCTGGTCGTAAAATCATTGCCAAATCGGGATAAAAATGAAATGGACGAAGAAAACCAATAAAAAACTGAGCCCGTCCCCATTAGCGCCGACTCTGTGAAAATGGGATAAACCAGAACGATGAAAAAAGTTTTAGAATATAACAAATGATGTAATGAATTAATGCCTTAGAAATCTTATTCTGTGATTAAACCACAGTGTAAGAGTTTGAGTCTTGATGATGCTGGTAGGATGTTTGAAACTAACTAGATAGCTACGTCTATTTCAGCCACTGACTTGCTGGGGGTAATTCTAGCGGCCAGCTGCTCTTATCAGTAGTTTTCCTTGCTTTCTCCGTTCAATATCAGGCGAATTTCCGAGCATTGCCCTAACAAACGAGGCACGTATAACTTCCTGTCTCATGTCCTATCGTCACCTCTTACTTACATACACGTACATTTACATGCACTACATTACCTCGCATGTCGGGAGACCAGTGGCGAGCTAAGAGCTTGTCTGGGTTGGAGCTGTTGGTGGGAGTTAACTGGGTGGGGAAAACCAGATAACTACAAAAACAGATAGTAAATCTGTTTTAATTCTATATTATGTTAAGAAATTTAGTTAATTAAGTTAGTTAAATTAATTAATGTTGTTTAATTTTTCCAAAAAAGAATAAACCGTAATGTCTTTTCTATTAACATTTTATAATATTCATCTTTTAAATTGTTTTCTATAACTTTGCATTTTGCAACTTTTGAAAGTAGCAAACTAAGTTCGAATACCATAATAGTTTAGCATGATCAGATCAGACCTATTAAATAGGTAGGCGACTAAATAATGTGATAATTGGAGTCCAGAACTACGTGGTCTGTGAAAACTACCTCATAAATTCTTGCTATACTAAATGAAAGAATAGATTACTGATGGGAGTTATCAAGACAAAAGGAAACCAACACTAAATTTCAAGTGAGCATACCATTAAAGATAGATAATACAAGAGCTACAACAACTACACAAAAGGAACGAAGTGAGTTGAATATGAACTGGGTTACATCAGTCGAAAAAGAGCATGGTAGCATTAGGGTACAACATTGCTACAATGGCAACATGAGATGCGTAATTGCAACAAGTTTCGACATTTGGGTAAGGGATGGGGCCAAGTTGTGAAAAGGGAGTTGGGATAATTTTTTATTGAAACAAGTTGTGACAAATGGGTAGAACATTGCGACAAGTTGCGACAATGGGGTTCAATATTGCGACAAGTTGCGAATACCGTACGCAACAACTTGCTGAAAGTCGATTGATTGATTAGTGATTCCAGACTCGTTAACAGCTAAGGCAGTGGCGGCTCGTAGGTATTCGCACGTTCGCATGTGCACACCCAAACAATTGCGATGCAATTTTTCTCAAACGTTTCTTAACAAGAAGGAAATACAAGTCCTCTCAGAGCGTTTCCTAAACACGGTATTTCAAAACACGCGCCGTTCGGAAGCTGTGATTGACAGTCCGCCGCCAATGCCCTTCGTGACAGCCAGCTAGAGCACACTCGGGAAATGCGAACGAGCCGAGTGTGTCCGTGGGTACCGCGGGGTTGGAGGGGTAAGAGGGGGAACAATGGTCTCTTAAGGGCGCTTGGAGCAGACTCCGAACAGTGTGGACAATTCTGTGCAGACGCAGTGGCGACCTCTGAAAGTGCCTTGACATGTCGTGAAGATGTAACACTCGGCTATCACAAGTTTTTAAGAGAAGTAAGTGTGACATTGAACGAAGAAAGTGCGAATATCTCTCCACTTAAATGAGCTCTCATCCCTTCCAAAGCAATTCTTCGGTAGCGCGCGAAACGCAAACACATTGCTGTGAGTGTTGCATTCATAAGTATTGTGTTAATCGAATGTTATTTTAAAGCGATCTGCAATTACAAATCCATTCCGAAGCATGTGAAAACCAAAATGTATTGTGTAAACGTATGTAGTAAGCTACTTTTAATGCGTTTTGAAAACCGAAGTTAAAGTGTTCTTTTTTCTGTGAAGTATGTTTGTACAACTGACAATTAATAGCGTCGAAAATATTAAAATGACATCAATGAAAAGTCACAGAAAAAATTGCTGAAAAGAAACAGCATTTACTGAAGCGACACAGCTTTTGCGTTTCGTCAAACAGTGTAGACGGCAAACTGTCCAGATTTTTTGAGTATTGGATATAGAAACTTGTACTTTTAACTTTAAATTTGTACAGCGAGTTTATGGAAAATTTAGCAAAGTGCGAGTAAAAAGTTTCAAATCAATGTGTTTTGAAAACCGTTCTTGAAGTGCCGAATCATGCGGTAACACGACGCAAGTTGTAAATATTTCGGAGGGTCCTTGCCAAGCGAAGTCGAAGCAGGTATAGTGAAAAGAAATGCGGCAAACCCTCGTTGCTGATAAAAGAAACTATTCAAAATGTTATCGAACTTCATAAGATGCCTTTTTCTAATTGTCGTTATCTATGTTAATGAATATGTGTATGCTTGTAATGTTTGCCTCTGTGTGTGTGTGTGTGTGTGTGTGTGAGAGAGAGAGAGAGAGGGGAGGGGAGGAAGGGAGAGAAGAGAGGCGTTGCACACCTAATAGTAGGACCACGAGCCGCCACTGAGCTAAGGTCATTATTCCCACAAGTGTATTGCATGTTTTTACCTCGAAAGTCTGTGATCTCCCCCCCCCCGCTGTATGGTGAAATCCGGCGCCAACCCGCACGTCAGCTGGCGGGGATTTTCCCCATCACGTATCTCCCACCATCATGGCATCGCCCCAGACAGGACTAGCTCTAAGCTCGCGATTGATCTTCGTGTAGTAGTATAGTGCCTGCGAGTATGTGTGTGTACATAAGCGGTGAGGATAGGGCAAAGAAGAGGAAGGAAAGATCGCGCGTAGTCAGTTACCCGTTTGTTAGGGTACAGCTCCGGCATTTGAGCCGAACAGAGCAGCCGGCCGCTATAATTCTCCTCCAGACAGCGGTTGAACTCGACCTAGTGTCGAAAACCCTGTCACCGCTGGGATTCATATCCTAGGACCTCCAGGTCAGAGGCATTGTAGTGGGTTGACACCTTGAGCCACCCTTTCTAGGGCGAAAAATTCAAAAATTTGAAACTGAAACTCCAAACACTGCAAGATTTTACAACCATATGAAATAAGTTATATATTTTCGACGTGTCTTTCTCAACTATCTCCACTTCATTTGGTTTGATTTAGGAAAGATTACTATGTTCTCAAAAATCACTAATAATTAGGGAAAGGATTTGGAGATGTAAATTATGGTCATAAAAGTCAAAAAATACAGAAAATACTTACAAAAAGGTTAAAAAAAGCTGCTGCTGAAACAACTGTATTAAGGTTTAAACCAGTTACATGAACTCAATTTTTAGAATATTCGTATCATTTTTTTCTTCTTTATAGAGTCTGTAACTTTATCTAACACTGCTGTATATGAAAAACTGTTAAACGATTATCAGTACTGACTGAACTTATTTCTCTCGCTGATCGTGTAGTAGAACGTTCTTCGCAGGCGCGTCGAAGTGCTCCCGCACAAACATTTGCCCGTGTGGAACTTTGGTGGCCTAGCGGACGCAGGTAACTTCCCCTGATCTCTCTCTCTCTCCTTTCCCCAAATCCACAAGCGCTGCCAGAGTTAAATGTCCTGATTTGTCTGTGTAAGCAGTACTTTGAACCTCGTGGGAAAGCGGTAAACTGTTGCAGCGACACTGTTGAAATTTAAATTTGACTTTACAGCTTCGGATTGGCCAGTGTTGCTTCGATATAAATTACTGGTGGTTTTCGTAAAAGATATGGCAATATTTATTTAGTATTGTTGGATTCAGATTAAATGACTTATAATGATATTAAATAACATTTTCAAGAAGAGAAAAAATACATTTTTCTGACCAATTGTTTAAAAACGCAGAAAGAGTGGTAGAAGTAAGTGCTGAAGCATCAACAAGAGATAAAAGATGGCAAATGTAGTAATGTCACAAAAGGTGCTGCAAATTCTGTTTATTTTGCATTATTTCATCTCCACAAGAATATATTATAATAAACTGTCTGTATTAAAACAGTTATATATTTTAAAAGGGTTCGACACGTACAAATCTTTTCTCTACTAATAATCCTTTCACTTGAAATTTCACCTGAAGTAGCCGAAATTATAAAATTATTAATAATACTAACAACAATAATAGTAAAAAATATTGACTTTGATTAGAGTTAATATATTACATATTATTTTAGTACGTATGAAATTTGGATTTTAATTGTCGGAATATTCATTATTTTGGGCTACTTCGAATACCGCTTTGATTCCTAGGTAATTAAATGGAAGAGCGAGAAGCAGGTCAGTGGAGAGAAGTGAACTTAAATACGAGACCGAGCCAGTAGTGGGAATGCAGGTGCCTGTCGAGGCAGTGACCTAGAAGCCTGGGTCACGAAGTTTGGTATTTATACGTAGACTCCATTTAAGCACTGAAGAGATTCTCCTAGTTCTCTAAGCAATTACCAGCCCACAAAGCGTCAGTAATACGTGGGTTGCACAAATAGTCCAATACCTTTTGTAATGTGTTAATTACCTCCCGAAGTTGCCTTTTAATGTCTCTTTAAACAACTATTGATATATTCTACGCAATCCAAAACCAATATATAAAAACTAAAACTGGCGATTTGGCTAAAGCATTCAAAACTATTTATTTTTAAAAATAATTTATTTTCATTATTTATTGTCTGAAATGTTTTCGTACACCAATAAATACTCACTATTTAAACGTACCCTATCGAATGTTTCAAGCCTTGTAAATGTCATTCAATTGTACAGCCTCATCGCAAGAAACTTCACTCAGCCACAAAAAGATTTTCGATTTATGTTTTTGAGGGAGGTCGAAGAAATCTCCTTTGTGTCAGAACGCAGCCTACATTCTGGGAAGACGAGGGCGAGTGGAGGCAGCGCCACCGGCGCGGGGCGGACGGTCGTTTCGCATGCAAGCTCCCGTGCCTCGCCGCGCTTCTACAGCCACGCCCCCCTCGGCACTCCACCGCCACATCACACCTCGCTGCCGGCGCAGTTCCGCCCCCGACTCGGCCCCACACCCGCCACCCCATCCCCACAGCTGTCACCGACACCATCGATACCACAACCGCCGCCCCGGCGTCACCACTCCTGTAGCCATCGCCGTCACCGCCACTGCCAATATCATCATCAAATCATCAGCGCCATCGCCGTCACCACCCCGCATTATTCCCCCCGGTTCCCACACCCAATGCACCTTCGCCCTCTCGACTCTGCCCCACCCACCGTTTCAAGTCCAGTCAACATGATTACCCCGATCACCTCTGCTTCCTCCGCTGACCACGCGTTTCTTCACCCCCCGCCACTTCGCGCAATACCCCTGGGCCTGCGTTGTTCCACCCACGCCTAACAAGTCCACCTCTTTAAGCTGCCGCCCGCCGCTCACCACACCTTCGCCCCCGCACCGCCTCATCCTCATCCGCCACGCCACGCGTCCCCACAACCCATTCCCCGCCCACCTCCCCCCCCCCCCCTTGAAACCCGACTACCCCACTTCGGTCGCCCCCCTCGTTCCATATCTCCCTGCGTCTCCGTTACGTCGCTTCAGTACTGCCACCACCACCAACACCAATCCCCTCCTGCGCCGACCGCGCTGCCTACGGCCTCCACGTACTGCCACCTTCGTCACCGCGTCCCAGTACCTTGGTTGATTAGTGCTTCCGGGCGCGTCAAGAGCTTAGCTCATTAGTCCCTAAGAGTAGTGCATGAATTTCCTCGGGTAGATGGTGATCTTCCCCTCGGGTGGATGGCGAGATCCGGCGCCGACCTACCGTCGACTAGCCGGATATCCGCTAACCAGGACTCTCCCACCAGCGGGGCACCGCCCCAGCCGGGACGAGCTCAAAGCTCCCGACCGGTCTCCCGGAATATGTGGCAGTGTAGTGCATGTTACTATGTGTGGGTAAGGGTGAGGATACGACAAGGAAGAGGAAGGAAAGATCGCGCGCGGTGCGTGGCCCGTTTGTTAGGGTACTACTTCCGCATTCGCCTGGTGTTGATCGGAGAAACCACAGGAAACTATCGATCAGAGCAGCCGGTCGCTAGAATTCTCTTTCTGACAGAAAATGAATTCGACCTAGCTGAATAGCTACTGCGGAAAATCCTGCCGCCGTGGAGGGTGGGAACCTAGCACCTCCTGGTGAGAGGCGCTGCAGTGACATCAGTTGATGCACCGAGCTTACCGCTCCCAGTACCTAGTCGGCATCACCGTCACCATTCTCGTAGGAACGGTGACACCTCGTGCCAGCGCCTCTTCCCCGTCGCCGGCGCAGACTGGCCGCCGTGCCACCGCACCTCGCAGCACCGTCCCTTTAAAACTTTCATGGCATGCGCCCTCGTAATCCGTGCTGCTTGAGCGCCGCGGCGTGGCATGACGCGGCGTGGCGTGGAGGCGGCTGCAGGCGCGCTCCAGCGCAGCGACGGTCAAAGTCCCTCCTCCTGAGCTAATTGAATGAAATGCCACCTGGTGCAGGCGCCAGCCTCTCTCGGCGACAAGGCGCCAGCAGATATGGAATTCCATTGATCTCTGGAGATCCGTCACGAAACATCCTCGACTACACTGACTACAATGCTACTCGTGACATCTATATTCAGAATCACAGTCTGAAAATTATCTAGAGCATTCCTGGCTTGAAAATCTCCCGTGAAATCTGTTTTCGAATAGACTCAATAGTATTTCGAAGATAATGGAAACCTGAAGCGTGTAAAACATTTCAATAAATATCAATTCGATCACAATTTCCATTTCATTAATATTCATTGTCAATGTGCCTCACAATGAATTAGATTGCAATAATTCTTAATTATCAATATGCTTTCACAGACACGATTGATCTCATCTAATCATCTCATCACCAAAATATTGCAAAAAATAATGTATAGCGTAAATATAATAATTTAAAATGATGTAGTAATCAGAAGTTCACATCATTGAATACGATATCAACCTCTCAAAAAACATCCTACTTGTAAATCGAGACAGGCGCGTGTTCTTGCCTGATCTGAAAGGTGATGTAACTTTCCTATTCCCCGCCCAATAAATAAATGCAAACAGTATTCTCATTTCCCGGAGCGAGATTCGCTCATTCTGTAGATTACCTCCAGTCATCCGAAAGAACCCGCCGCATCCCGCGCCCAAAAGACGATTCGGAGGAGCTCTTCTGATTATCGACCTCGTCTTCAGTCCCTCCGCCTCCTCTTCCCCCGCTCCGGGGCCCGCAAAGACGAAGCGTAGAAAGAAACGTGTTGAATGGGGATTCCGCACGCCTTGGATCCCCCTCCCTTCGCCCCCACCCGCTCGCCATGGCCCTCTGGAACCCACTCTTCCCCCACCCTTGAAGCACTTCCGCGGTCCCCTTGTAACCGCTCGTAAAATGGCAGCGGTGTCTCCGTAGTGGAATCCGGAGCTGCTCAGAGTGTAGCGAGGCCGGTGCGGAATATCTATATAAGCCATATGATAAAAATCCGTCTGCAGAACAAAGATTTGAATATCAATCACGCAATATGAATGGTGTTCAGATCCCAGAGGAAATCTTTCACCAGCGTAGGTATCTCGGCGTAGGATTTCTGTGGAAGACTTCGCGTTTTTATACGCGGCCGCATTCTGTGAAACAGACGGAGCGCCCGGCTCTTAAAGACGAGATTGAATGTATGAATGCAAGCTCATATTAACAGTTTTCTAGGAAGACTCGGCGGAATACGAGAGTTTATTTTAGATATTAAAATGACTGCGGGTGCAGGCATTCAACAAAGAGCCATCTAATATCTGCTTTTTAGTATTATTATCTGCATTTCAAGTACTCATTTAACATGTAATATTTCTTGAGAATAAATATTCTTTTTTAGGTTTGGGGTTTCTTTCTTACTACCATTCACGATTTTTGTATTATGTGAATAAGAGCAATTGAAGTGACCAAGATTTCTCAACGATACTTTGTGGACTTTAATGAAAATACCGAACTGAAAATAAGGAGATAATTGAAGCTTATCCCATCTGACGGTGTGTAATCAGATGGTGACGGTTTTCCATGAATATCATTATTGATTATTATTTACGTGTTCCTTTTTTCCTGAAGAAAATAAGAGGTTACTTCACGTCCCAAGTTTTAAGAAAATATTGCACAACAACCACCACAGCAATTCCTTCTCTTCCGAGACAAGTCGAACATTTCTTTAATAAAAAATGTATTTAAATATTCTGAGCAACACTTTTGCATTGACACGGGCTTACACAACTCAATATTGCTTGGTCGTGGGTTAGTAAACTGACTTCTTAAACCTAAGTTCGTGGTTTCAAATCCGACAGGGAGTAGAGAATTTTAAAGAGTGAAACATTCTTTGCGACATGCTATACTTTGGCATGAGATATGTAGAACTCCGGAAAAAGTCAGGCAAATTTAAATGTAAGTGTAAAGACAGTCCTTCCAATAGGATTCCGCACCACTTTGTGTCTGAAAACGCACACAGGTAATGTGTAGATATGACAGATTATTGTTGTCTTGGTACATTGGCTGCGATTATTTGAATAAATGTTGAAATAGAACTGGTAGCGGTGGACACCTAAATGGTGACACTTTCGAAAACACCCAACAATTCTGCCCGTGTTGGGAGGTGGAAATGAGTAAGCATCCAAACCCCGCCCACTAGAAACTACGACAACGACGATATCGATAACAGCGACAATACACAACATTGTTTTAGACCAATCTAGCATAATGATATACTGTTAATAAGCTCAATTCCTTTAAAATCCTCTACACACTCTCAAGGCTGTAAATTATACCGTTAAAAAAACACTACAATTTCCAACTTTAAACTGCTATGATGGTGTAGTTAATGTTTTTTAAACTTATGTTTGAATATATAGTTATGAGAATTTATATTTTCTCAGGGTTAAAATAAAATTAATATCAAAAACCACATTACATAATATAATTACAATATTATGATTAATAATCGTTACTCTTAAATTATGTCCATCATTTATTCGTTTCATCAGTCTTTGACTAATGCCTTCCAACCAAATCTGCACCTCTGTGAGGATCATTCACATTCCTCACAGCAAGCGAGAAAGCGAAAAAGAGAGTTAAAAAGTCATCCCCTAACATTCGCCAGCCAGGCACATTCCGTCACGGAATTTGAAGCCCATATCTTTGTAGAAACAATTAGTTGGAGATCTGCTGGCACACGGTATTTCCATCGAAAAATAGCCCAAAAAACAAATCCGAAGAACGAAAGAGAATTCCAGCCTTTATCACAAGCCAGAATCTGAATAAATTCCCAAATCACAGATCTGGAGACTACGAAAATTATCACAGCAAGAACTCGTTTTTTACGCCTTCTGCCTCCACGTTTTCACCCTTGCCCTGGAATCCCCTTTCTTTCTTTCTTTCTTTTTTCCCTTTGGAACTCAAACTTTCTTCTCCAGCTACCTCCCCGACCTCGAGACCGGTGGAACGAAATCCAGACGATTCTCAAAGTTTCTTTCATTGTTACCAACTTCTGAAGAGTTAATTATAAGGAAAGAGTGCGGAACCTGAGCGCGGCGGCTCGCAGCGCTATCTGCATAACGGCATCGCGACTGTTGCGCATGCGCAGGGGAGCCAACTGTTCCCCGTCACGCCGATACTCCGGCTAATTGTAGACCTCTCCGGATAGTTCCAGAACTCGAGAAACCCTTTATTGGATAATTCAGAAGCGAGGCGGGCCCTGGCTGGTTCTCCAAACGACCGCCAGAGGACTCGGCGGCCCCAAGGTGCGCCCGAGAAGGCGTAGACACACCTGCGAACAAGCGCGAGTGCGGTAGATTAAGCGCTGCCCTCCGCTGAACTCTGCCTCCCCGGCTGCGGGTGCTGCGCTCATGCGGCGAATGCCAACGCCCGGCGTGCGTCGAGACGCGAACGCCGTTTTGCAAAGTGCACAAGTCGAGAAAATTTCCTAAATATCATTACGCTTCCATTACTAATTTGCTTTTGCAGCTGAGGGGACTTTCGCTACTAATTTGCTTTGTCTTTGATATTTAACGGACCGCCCGCTTAAAACGAAAAAATCTTATTGCTTAAGTAATTTCATTGATACAGATTATGAATAGAGAACTTTATTCTTCAAACTCGATAATGCTGATTGTTAAATGGAGTATAAAACATTCTAATACCGACAATGCTTTATAATGTCCGATGATTTACTTTTTGCCTTATGTAATTTTTGGACGATCTACAAGAACGAAAATAGCTTGTAACAATTTTATACGTATATATTATTTCCTGTTTTAAAGTTGTTAATGATAAAATATATTCTTTGAAATGATAGTTTGAAGCAATCTGATTTGAAATCAAATCAATGCACGAGTATCAACATTTTGCTGGACCCCATTCCGGACTGTTTTGTTGAAAATACAGGGTAACGACAGCAGCAGTGGCCACTGCTTTAGTAGAAGTCACGTGAAGCACAACGCTTAAAAAATAAGAATTGTTAGCTTCCCCACTTGCTTCAAGACAACTTCGGTTTTATACCTTCTAATGATTAGGAATAGAACAAAAAATATTTGTTTATTTTACCTTCTTTGATATTCAAAGAATAATCCGTAAACATCTTACTAATATTGGCATAATATTGGCTTATTTTATTTCTTTTGGTGTCAAACATGTTCAGACAGTACAAAATTGATTGAAATTGAATCTAGTATCTTATCGTTACCAAAATGATGCTATTTTCAAGTCGCCACTACTAGAACAAAATCAGGGTTTGGAAATAAATTAATAAAACAAATTAAAAAATTGTCACTTTTAGGCAAGGTGTGTTTTCTGAAAGAAATGTTTCGATCCACCATTCAGTTTCCCCTAACTAATTTAGTACTGCAGCCCAATAATTTTGAGGAAAAATACAAAAATGTTCCTAACTGTGATCACTACTGGTATTTTAACCTATTTTCTAAATATTTCCAAATGTAAGACGTCCTTTGGATATTGTTTTCCATTATATTGTGCTTAAGCTGATAACTTTTTTCTCCTTATGCAGTAATAACGAGACATATGATCTTAAGTATGTGAACAAAAATTGAAACATACTTATATTATACATTCATAATTCCGGTTATACGTATATCAAAAGTTTGGCAAAGAGTATCAATAATAGTTAATGAAATGCTAACTTCGATTGTTTTTGCTTCTCCACAGATACGATTGTATTAATACCTGGAATGCATTTGATACAATCAGAAGCTTCAATATCAGAAGGAAGAAACACCAGGACAAGGAGATTCTTTAGCCTAGCATTGGTTCTGCGTATAAAGCCTCCCTGTTTTGAAGGGCTAGGTTATGACGGGACTTAATCCCCTTCAGCGGCGTCCGAGTTGGGATTGAGTGAAGTGATGATGATTATGATGATGATGGAGATGACGATGAGAAGGAATAGATAGGGAAGATCGCGCGCTCTATATCGCACGCGTGTATAGAACACTGCTCCGACATTCGCCTGGAAGAGTTCCACGAAACCAAGTAACCCAGGAAAATACGGATCAGCTCTGCCGTCCAACGAATTTCATTCCTCGCCGAGGCCGAACCCGCGACCTCCCAATGATCGGTGCGCTCGGTTGGCAGGGCGTCGCCTGTACGTTCGCCGCTCCCGGCGCTGGTATCTGCAAGGCGCGAGTAATCGTCGTGATTGCATGGGCACGATGCCACCCCGCGCCCCCGGGGGGGGGGGCGCCCACTGCGCGGGTAATTAAATTGCGCAGGGTGCTCGCCCACGTCCCACTCCGCCCCGCCCCCGCCCCCGCCCCCGCCGCTCGCCAGCTCCACTCCGCGCCGCGCCGCGTGATTTACTGAGCTAATATGCACGGCGGCCGTGGAGGCGGCGGCGGCGGCGGCGGCGGCGGCGGCGGTGGCGGAGGCTACGGCGCCGGCCACAATGGGGCGGGAAAGGCACTGGCCAAGTGAGGCGAAAGATGAGGTGAAACGCAAAGTGAGGAAGCGGCGGATGACAGAGGAGTACGCCAGTAGTGATGGAGGAGACGAAGGTTGTGAATGCCAGCGCACAACGGTTGTTGGAGTTGATAGTATGACTTTATTGTGATTGGAGACTATGACTTTATTGTGATTGTAGCCTTTGAAGTGATAGTTATGGTAAACGTAATCATGGTGGTGGCAGCGATGGTAGTGATTGAGGGTGGCGAACGACGACGATATGATAATGGCAGAAAGAGACAAGAGGTGGCAAGACAAACGGTGGCAAAGACAACGGCCAAAATGGTGCCAATGATAACGACGGGGGATAACGACGGTGGCGATGACAACAGTGCGATGACCGGTGGCGACTACAAAGAACGATAAAACGCAATCGTGGAGATGCGGAATTGCATAGTTAACATGTTAACCTCTAGGACAAGTTGAAGTCGGAATAAAAAAGGTGCTAACGTGTCAGCCCCTTCTATCGTATCGCTATGGTAGAGAAGGTAACAGATGCAATATCGAAGAATGGCAGTAACGAGGCGATAACCGAAATGTGCTTCCTAGAATTTTCGCTATTAGATATCTCCTTTCCAGAACTTCTGAATGAGTCTTTCCCCTAACAAGAAGATATATAAGAATGTATTTTGACAGAAGAACAGCGGTTATAAGATCATCCATCTCTGGAATGCAGCCAGTAAGGGGAAGAACTTCAGAAAGTATGCTTGGTACATGAGAGGGTATTCCAAGGGAATGTCTGAAATCAGTTGAAAAGGAACGAGGAATGCTACCAATGTTGAAGAAATTTGTTGACATTTATAATGAATGATACGCGGACTATTATTATAAAACATATTTAAGTAACATAAATTATATTAGCTTTTTAACACGAACACATTCAATAAATTATATACATTTAAGCAATATTGAAATTATGTGTACATTCTCGTTGCGACATAACTAAAACCAACAAGTTATGAGTTGACTGAGGGATTACAAGTAGGTAGAAGTGTGCCACTTCTTCTCCTATCTAATTGGTGCTTAATCTGCATTTTGAAATTCACAAATTAGCAATGGGTATCCATAACTTCCTATTTTTTGCCTAAAATTATCAGCCTAACTAGAACATCTGCAACGCGACAAATAAAACGTATTAAAATGCAAGTTCAGAATTGCTCAAATATAGGAAAAAGATTGCTCAAGTGTAGCTGAAATTGTACACCATATTCACATGATTCGATGCAAACATGTAAAATTTAATTAGAAGTAAGATGTACTGCTTTGCTCTCACACTTCAAATGAACACTTACGACAGATGCAACTATTATTCCAACATCATTAAACGAAGGTATGATTAAAACACACAGCGTTATTGAGTAAATGAGAAACCATTTCATGTACAACCATTACACTTCCATTTCATTCGACTATTTCTTTAATCGCTTGTTCGAGTTGATTTATCGCGTGTAATAAACAACACGAGGCAACTGAAAACAGCGAATCAGCATTTCCACCGAAATGCCACTCGAGTGCTCCGCGTCTTTACGACTCGGCCAGGGCGTTGCGTGCGGCGTGGAGCGCGCTGGCCGGGCGGGCGGGCGGGCGGGCGGGAGGGCGGGCGGGCAAGGCGGGGCGGGCGGGGCAGGGCGGGCGGGCGGGTGGGGCGGGCGGACGGGCGGAGCGTGCGGGCGGGCGGGCGGGGCGGGGCGGCGGGCGGGGCGGCGGGACGGGGTTGGGCGTGGCGGGGCGTGGCGGGGCGGGGCGAGGCGGGCGAGGCGGGCGGGCGGGGCGGGGCGGGCGGGGCGGGCGGGCGGGGCGGGGCGGGGCGGGGCGGGGCGGGGCGGGGCGGGGCGGGCGGTGGGCGCGTCGCATAGCGCACGTGGCGCGTATAAATTAACACGTCCCCTACGCGCGCGCGTCCACTCGATCGCCCGGCGCGCGCCGTTCCGCCTGTCGTTGCGCGCGCTATTTATCCGCCGCGGGTCAAGTGTCGCGCGGCGGGACATCAAGGAATTCGCGGACGCGCTGGGCGGGGGGAGCGCGAAAGGGGGGACAGGGAGATCGGGAAGGACGGGGAGGACGAGGAGGACGGAGAGATCGCGAAGGACGGGGAGGAAGGGGAGATCGAGAAGAGCGGGGAGGACGAGGAGGACAGAGAGATCGGGGAGGCCGGGGAGAACCGGAGATCTGGAAGAACAAGGAGGACGGGGATATAGGAAAGGACGGGAGGCCCGGAGATCGGAAGGACGGGGAGGACGAGGAAGACGAGAGAGGCGGGAGGGATGAGGGAACGACGGTGACTGAGGACGTGGGAGGTGGCCAGAAGTGGGTGGGACGTTGAGGAATAATAATTAGGGTCGGAGAAGGAATAAGTCACGGATATGGCCTGTTGAAGTTGAAGAGAGAAGGAGTAATAAACATTAGGGCTGGGATAAAGAGATTGAGTTTAGGAAGTATCGCGTGTTCTAACATCAAGTATTTGGGTTACAGAGAGGACGTGGAAAATGAAAAGCTGGATTTGTCTGTGAGAGTGAACAAATAATAATGACGATTCGGAAAGGTTTGTGACACAGAATGTTGCAAATTTAGAATTAAAATTGAAGAGAGGACGTATATGATACGGAAGTGGGATGCTTCATAACGTATTACGAAGTGTCCTGTGTCGAGACACAAAGGAATTTGCAGACACGGGGAAGGGCAGGTTGTGAACGTGTACGACGAATATCGGTATACGGACGCGTAATTTCAACACGAAGTGGGCTGTGACACGATGCAGGGTTAATAGCGAGAGTTGAAGATGTGATAGGCCGTGTAAAAATGCAAATAGTTAAAGTTCGACAGTGGTGGTATGTGGTAGGTTTGTGGGATGGGTAAGAAGAGTTTGAGAGATCTGGGGAGAATGTATTTAGTGAAAGCAATTATGGAAAACTAATGGAAATGGAGTGCAATGGAGAACATTGGGTAGGGAGAAGGCAGAACAGAAAGCGAACGTGCGGTTTAAGAATGCAGAGGCAAAGGAGGAAGACATGAAGCGCCCTGGAGACTTATGAATTACTAACAGCCATGTTGAACAGAACGGGAAGATAGAAGATGAAATTCTGACAACCAACAACTGTACGAAAAATGCAAAGGGATTGTTCTGTAACATCACGGGGGAGTGAAGAAGTTGCAGAGAAGACCACAATTACCCAGCACAATGCCTCATGAGGGGTAGGGAGCAATAAACAAATTCAGTCCCATTCCAAAATTAAAGTAACCAATATACGCACCCCTCGTTCTTCCGTGGTTAGATCGCACTCAATGCCACTGGATTTCGTTCAAGATGGTGATCCATCCGTTTCCTACTTGTCAATAAACGGATGCCACATTATTAATACTGAGTTCGATATTTTTAATGAAGTATGTGAATATAATAAGTATTTTGTGAGAAGTATCAACATGCCATTCATTTGAAATTATGGTAACGTAAGCATTTCTTGTCTAAAAAATTTTCATTGAATACTTTCAGAAAAATTTATTTGAAAAATCTTATTTTCGACGCCTTTTAAAGTATAATGTTTGAAATTATGTTGCATCTAATTTATCGTTAATTTTGCAGTCAGACGCTAAAATGCAATAATGTTTAATCCATAGTAGTGTACAAATATTACTTTACAAAACGTCTTATTTTACGTTAATTTGACTATTCATTACTTAATTTGAAATTATTTATTTACTTGCAACATAGAATGTGTGATTATGATATTTTAATTCACAAATGTTTGGTAAACAAGGAATGTCTCCAACTAAGATGTCAAGGTACATTAATTATGCTCTTTAAGTTCTAAGTTCGTCAGAGTGAATGTTTGTTTGTTACGTTTTCAATAAGGCATAAAACTTTTCTTGTTCGTTTGTTGCCACACTATCTCTCATGCAATTAAAACAACTGCTCATCTATACATGGACATAAAGTTATTTTTTGAAAACCTACATTCGACGTAACTTAGTTGCCAATGAAAACAAGAGCCATACATCAAAGGTTGCCAATAATTTATTGGAATACAAGTTTCTCTGAGTAATGTATTATTTTTTTCCGTTGGTGGTACAATTAATTTTCATTAAATGCCTTAATATTCAAGAAATGATTTTATAAGAAATAACTGATATCGAAAATTTGCCTTCAAAACTTCGAATTAAACTTCATAGTTTCTTAAAAGTGATCACTTCAATTTATTGTTTTGTCAATTGACACTCCGAGTGCATTTGCGACATTTCCAAGAGTGGAGTGTTCTTAACCTTCTAAAACACCCGAAGTACGTAAAATCCTTTCGTACCCCCCCTTCCCACTCATCTTCCTCATTAATTATAAAGCACAGCTCCCTCGCGAGATGCTTGTCAATACTTGATTATTATTTAAATACAACTTGGCCCGGCTTCGGAATCCGTCGAAGTTTGCCTTGGACGAGAAGAGACACTTAGCAGTGCTCGCATCGTGCCATTAAATCTTTTTAAATGATTAGGGAGTAATCTCCTTGACTCTCTACAGACTCCAGCATAATCAGTTCAAAATTAAAGTCTGAAAATTTCATGAACGTGAGAGAAATAAGGGAGGGCGCCAGCGGTCGGCGTAGGCCGACAGACGAACTAAGAGTAGAGTGCGGAAAGAAAGGAAGAAACAGAGGGGGAGGAAAATAAAGCAAAAATAGAGAGATGAAAAGTCTGATCTGATCGAACATTCAATTTCATCCCGCTCTGTATCTGTAACGAAGTTGTTACTTTATTTTATTTATTTATATATACACATATACATACATATGTATATATATGTATGTATATATATATGTATATATATATGTATATATATATATAATAATATATATATATATATGTATATATATGATAATTAAATTAAAACTAATGGTGCCACAACAACACATACTTTCTCACATCAACTGTTACGAGATATAATACCGCAATTGCTGCCTGTATTAATACATCTCGGTCATCACGGTAAAACCCATTACAAATCGTAGTACATTCAGTGCGAAAACGAATTCTTTTAAAGCTAATATATCAACACAAATTTGACAAATAAATGCTCATTAAAAAATTAGAAATTAATCGCGCCTCAGCGGCAGTGGTGACGATGGTGGTTGTCGCTTCAATCTGTTGTTGCCAGCGCGGCGTTGTTAACCATCAATGGGCATTTCGTTTCGTATACATGCATGGTGACTATTTTCTTATTAATTTTCTGCCAGTTTCTTAACTGCAACTAATTTGTAATTGTTTTTTAAAGAAATAACTTAATACTCTAGAAATCTAATCCACTTCTAATTTCTTCAGTGCGACTAAATAATAGCCATAAACAAGATTAAAAACTAAACTAAAATATATTAACACTAAACATTTAAATCTACTTTCACTATTATTAACTTCACTTCCACTATATCGTCGTGGAAGATACCACCTAGAAACTTGTTTCAAAAGAAACTCTCATCTAAAAACGTACCCCGACAACTAGAAGATAATCTGAGAATTTCACGTCCTCACGCGACGTTCCTATTGTGAAATTGCCTCATGACAACCAGTGCTGCCAGATAGCTAGAAAGTGAATATCAAACCGTGCTGTCTACTATTATCTTTCAGCCATGAAAGAAGTCACGGAACACGGTAGTAATATCAAATTTAATGAAAGTTTGAACAAAATTAGAGTACTCAATTTATGTTATTTCACATTTTCCCCTTCAATGTATTGCCCTCCACGATCCCTATACCTCTCCATTCGAATTTCCCATTGTTCAAAACAGTGTTTCAGGTCATTTTCTGAAATCATGTTCATAGTGTACGTCGTTTTTCCTTTCACAACTTCCACTGTCTCAAACTTAGTTCCTCTCATACTTCCTTCACTTTGGGGAACATAAAAAAGTTACAGGGGGCTAGATGTGGTGATTAAGTTGGTTGTTCCAACACAAAGATCCCATACTTATGCAAAAACGACTTAACAATCAATGCAGTGTGAGCTGGAACGTTGCCATGATGAAGAATCCATGAACTCTTGCATCCAGAACTCAGGTGACTTTTTTCTTACTTGCTCAAGGAGAGTAGTTACAACATCAACATAATATTTCTTATTTGCACTGTTTGACCTTCAGGCACCCAATTTACACAGAGAATCTCACGGCTATCGAAAGAAACAATACTCATGGCTTTGAATTTTGACATGTAGATTCAAGCTTTCTTCATTCTTGGTTACTGCGGGCTCTTCCAGTGCATCGATTGACGTTTAGTTTACGGCTTGTAGGTAAAAAGCCACGTTTCGTCACAGTAATTACTCTTTGCAAAGTTTAAGATCTTTGTCAATGTTTTTCAAAATGTCCGAAAAAATTCATTCAGAAATTCATCCGTGAGACCTTTTATTCTGGAGTGAGGATTTGGGCACCGTTTTAGAACAAACATTCCTGAGATTAAAATGTTCATGTAAAATTTGCGGAACTGATTCTTTGTCGACGCCTACAGTCTCGGCAAGTACGCTGATACTCAAACAGCGATCTTTAAGGTTGAGATTGCCTATTCTTTCAATGTTTTCGTGAATTTTCGAAGGGCAAGGACGTCCTCGACGTGGATCATCTTCGATTTCTTCTCGTCCTTCTTTGAACCTTATGCCATTCAAAATCCTATGTGCGTGATGTACACTCATCACAGTACACTTGATGCAAGAGAGAAAAGGTTTATCTTGTGGACTTACCGAATTTCACTAAAAATCTCACATTAACACGTTGCTCCATTGAGACGCATACCATTTTTCCGACAAGCAGCAGGTACCCGATCCGATCCGATCCGAACGTAGGCCGTGGCCCGACTGAGCAGGCCACGGTGATCATTTCGGCTGGAATGTGGAGAGGGGTGTCAGGCGAGTCGACTTTGTGGCTATGAACTTGAGGTCCGCGCTGTTAGTCCAACAAAAACAGTCCCGTTTCTACTAGCCGCACCTCGTAGTTTTCAGGTAGCAGTAAGTGAACTATAGTTTGTGCTGCTCACTTCCACGACACGTTTACCTTCCTTTTGTCAATACAAATTCAGCAGTTGATCTAAATTAGCAGAAATGAATTCACGAACATTTATGAATTCAGGTCGATTGCTATCAACGGTCCTTCCAGTCAATATCGCCTCTCCCTCGCTCCCAACTCCTCAATCATTCCCAGAACGCTCCCCTCCTTTCTGTACATGTCTTCCTCCCACCCCTCCTACATTGCTCTATTACTCAACTGATATCTCAATATTACATCTGTACTCTCGTAATTTCCCTCTTGTTCGAAATAGCCAACTCCCCTCTCATAACCATCATTCTCTGCGCCACATTTTCTTCCCTGCGGCAATCGCCGCAACGATAAGACTCCCGGAAGTTGAAAGCGATGCTTCGTTCCGCTTACATTGAGGCCTATCACTATTTCATCCCCCTCGAAGATAAATTCCACAATATACAGAATTGATCGAAAATACAATGACTTTTTGTCTCGTGTAATTCAGTAGGAAACAAACTAATAGCAAATATTTTCCAGTCTCTCAATAAATTTCTACAGTGAGATACCAATATTATCCTCCCGAATAATTGTTTTAGAGAATATTTTTCACAAGAAGAAAAATAAAGGATCAATTTCAACATTGATTCCTGCCGTTATTTTTGATTTAGCTGTCTCCCTGCAGATGTAATTATGTCGCTTTTATTATTTCCTGCTATTATTGTTACAAAGAAAATCAGCACAGTCAAAGTATTATTTTACTGTCACTTTCTGTATTACACAGTCCTTTCAAAATTGCGTTTACGAAGTGATTAAGAAAGTAATTTTCCCCCATGTTTTGTTCTGTAATTGTAGGGCTATAACATGTACCATGTGTACCCTTCTGATCTCTTTGTATCCTCGTATCCTTTTCGTTATCATCTCTGTCTTTTCCCCTCTTGTCCACCGCCATTACTTAATTTTATTTCCCTTTCCTTTTATTTTTCTCTCTCAACTTTGATATCTATTGTTCTCAGTGTTTGGCCTTAAGCCGCTATCCTGATTAAGGTTTTTTCTGGGTTTACTCTATCGCTTACGACGAATGCCGGGATCGTCTGTAGTATTGTATCCTATACGTAAATTTAAAACATATTCCCCTTTGCTTCATTGTTCATAATTGAAGTACATCGGTTATATATAATGCCAACTGACATTTTCGGCGAAATTAAAATTATTGGTTCTAAGTGCACCTCTCAGTGGCAGCTCTCTTTTTTAAAAATGTTCCTTGCATCATAACTTTCAATTTTGCAAAATTTTAAGAATAAACGAAAATTGACAAATTTACTTGCCTCACACGGATAATTTCATTTATATGGTAATCTCAAAAATATGTTTTTCTGTAATATGAAATGTCAGTTAATATTACTTGCGTACGAACGCCTAACCCTCATTTTTGAAACTGTAAATTTATTGAAGTGTAGGTGGAAGAGCAGGCTTTACGGTCTGACCCTCGCCACAAATAAAGACAATCTTCTTCTTATCATCATTATTACTATTGCTATGAAACTCTGGAGCTCTTGTGATCCGTCCGCCAACGTAATGAGTGCTCGCATACCACCGTGCGAAATTATGCAAAGGCACAGGAGGCACTTGCCTACGGCGGGAAAATTTTAGGGGCGTCAAAAATGTTGGGGTAAATTTTTGTCTATAAATTTCTAAAATTTTTAATACGATTAAATTACTGAAATTACAAATTTTAGATATTATACACCTTTAAATGCACGTTGTTTTGATATTCTGTTTAAAGATGTCTTATTTCGTTCATACTTTTTAGTGTTAAATGTAGACGTGATGTAATTTTAAGAGTTGAAGGTAGAACAAAGGTAGAAAAATGAATATGCATGATTACGAAAAATACAAAAACATTATGAATTTATTTATTTCTTCAATCATATTTAATTTTAATGATAAATTTATTTGTCGACTTTTGAAGCATAAATTACACTCGTCCACTTTCCTTAGTTATTAAAAAAAAATAGGCGGAAATTTTTCGCATGCCTACAGGCGGCTAAGTTGTTGCTTGCTGAGATTTCTCCATTCAGATATCAGTGCACGGTCCTTTAGATATTCATATATGGGTGCCACGGCCATTCAGATATCTGTGCATTCAGATAGCGGGCACCGCCCGAGTATGGACGCACTCTGGTCTCCCGACGTGTGTGGATACGCGTGAGTAAGTGAGTATAGTAAGAAGTGAGGATGGACAAGGAAGAGGAAGAAAAGATCGCATGGCCCATTTCTAGGCAGGGTTCGCTTAGAATTGATCGCAGTTACCACAGAAAACTACCATTCAGAGCAATCGGACACCCGAATTTCCCTCCTGACGGCAAGAGGATTACACCTACCTATCTAGTTAGTGTAGTTAAAATCACGTCACTAGAGGCACATCAGTGACACTAATTGATGCACTGAGCCCCCTCGGCCGGTTTTTTCTGTTAGAATTCGGGTAAGTATCATAGAAAGCATTAACATGAGATCTGGCAGTTGTTATTACAGAATCGCGGATTGCACTAAACCAAAAAGGGCAGTTACTGCCCTAGTACAAAACAAGTTTCATATTCCTGCTATCATTTATGCCCCTAAAATACGGGAAAAAAGAAATCTAAACTTAATACTAATCTTACTAACATTTTTTACTTGCAAAAGCCGCACTAAAGTCAATCACATTTTTTAAGTGATTTGTTATTCCTTAAAAAAACTGACTGTACACATTAGTAGCAGCATTTTCAATGCAGCCGTACCACATGGAGATCTTTCTACATTGTTTAATATATTCATACTGATACTTATTTCATATTTTCCTCAGGAGGTCCTTGTACTTCATGGAGAAAACACACAATGATGAATTCACCAGGAAAAGAATACATGCATCTATCTCTTCTTCAAGAAGGATTAATTTGAGTCCCTTTACTCCCCATTGTCTCTTCTAACCTCAACGCCTTTATTTTCAATTTTTGTACACCGTTCCCCTATTTTAGCAACCGTACGCTCGCAATCAAAATAACTGTACAAAACTAACTATTTATTAACTAACTTAACTAAATATTCTGCAATTTGACTTAAAATGTCAACTATCTTATTTGAACATACAACCGAGTCGGCAATCTTCCGGCCTCAGTATCACGGCGTCTGCCCGTTCAACTGTGGGAATCTTGACTGTCCCATCAGTGGCGAAACATCGTGAACTCTCTCATCAACTTTTGAGAGGTACCTGTTGAAGTTCAGATTGGACATGCAACGTCTTGTTTCTAGTTATAATGTTTTAAAACATATTACTCCACTCAATATGACTTTCATAACATTTTTACTGTTTCCTGTATTGTTAATATCCAGAAAATAATTGTATCCGTTATATTTAACTTTTAAAGCAGAAAGATCAACAGTTGCTGTGGACAGTAAAAGAATCAAACAGGGAAGGAATTACATCCCACAGCTGTGCCTCACACGTCTGTGATCCCATCAGCCGATGTATCTGTAAATTCTGAGCAGCCGGAAAACACTTATAAATTCTAAAGTTGTAATAAATATTGTTTAGCATTAAGAATTAGCACTCAGGAAATTGCGGCTAAGATGTCTTGCCAATCCACTCAAATCCCTAATCCCCCAAAAACAAAGAACGGACGTAGGGAAATTCGCCTTTGTAAACAGAACTATAGTAGATTGGAACGATTTGCCTGCGGCAGTTTTTGAGCCCTTTCCTTGCTCAGCGCGAGGTTTTAGAAAAAAAATATAGGAAATTAGTCAATAGGGTGAAAACGTATAGTGAAGTGAAGTGAAGTGAAAGGTGCGATTATGCGTAGTCTACAGTAAAAAGTAATGAACAATTAATATTTAGATAAAGTTATATGCAGTGCAGTGAAGTGAAGTGAAGTGAAGTGAAGTGAAGTGATTTCATTTGAAGTGATGTGAGGATTCATTCGTCTATGTATACATGCGTATATGTTTGTATGTATGTATATTTGTGTAATATGTAAGTTTATTCATTTATATGTTTAGTGTATATGCATTTTAATGTTTAGTATAGTAATATGTATGTTTATTCATTTATATGTTAGTGTATATGCATTTTAATGTTTAGTATAGGAATTTAAATGCCATCTGCATATATAGGAAATGACAAAGTCAATTTGTTTGTTTATATTTATTTTTTATATATTATTATGTTATTTGTAATTGTTATTTTGCATTCTGCCACCGGGCATCATCTGCCCAATTGTAGAATAAATTTCTATCTATCTATCTATCTATCTATCTATCTATCTATCTATCTATGTATCTATCTATCTATCTATCTAAATACGTGAATACTTGGGCACGTATGCAGAAGTGTATACGTGAAATCACGCAGGAAGTTCTCTTAAAAATGAGAACAACCGCGTGAGTACAGATCCTCCATCAGGCGACTGTTTGGCGCCTGCCGGCGGCACGTGGCTTTTAGCCACCCGCGAAACACCGGTGTATAAGCGGAGGCACCCTACGAGAGAGGGAGCACAATTAGTTGTGACCAGATCTTTCTGTACTCTTCATTTCGGAATAAACGGCTGTCAACGGGAGTTGGTGTTTGACTTCCGAGCCAGTTGCAACAAAGCAGCGCAAACTTGGACCGCACACCGTTCTCTCACCCGAGAGAGAGAACAAGAACGCAACTTCTGGAGGTAACTCCAGACTACAGCACGCGTACATCACATCGCCCAGCACTCCAAAACCGCGCTTCCGCCTTCACGTTCGGGAAAAGAATGAGAATGAGTCCGGAGTTCTTCCTGAAACGTTGACTTCGGTTACGCTCAGTGCTCACACGACGCTCACACGCGCTCTCTCCTTCCTGGTTATCGGCACCTCTTTTCGTCACGACGCCCGGTCTTTTCTCATCGCGCGGGCAATCAAATGAAGGTAGAGGCGCACGACCCGCTCCGACACCCAGATCGGGGCGAGAGGTCACAGCAAACATGTTTGTCTTGAGAATCACACCACTTGTCCTGGTTCAGCAGCTCATGGGATACATTTAAATCGACTTCTGGTGACTACATTGTATCTCGTGAAAACTTTTAAGTTCTAACATCTTTCTTAAATATTCTCTTTTGACTGACATAATGCCTTTGTACTCACAATTATATACAGTTTAGACCTTACAGAATGAAAACGTAATTTCTGGCGATTATATAGTTAAGTTTGAGAATTGTAGCAATATTTTTCTTTAAGTATTTTTACTTCAAGAGAAGAAAAGATGCAAAAAACCTACTTCATTACAATAATATTCCTGAAATAATTACTCCAATTTTCAGTTTCCAGCTCCGCAACTAAAACAGCACTTTCCTCGAAAGTCGCACGCGACTCGACGAAACATTAATGGCGCGTCCCCGCGAGTGAGCGCAGGACTCGAACTCCGAACTCCTCGGGCGGAGGGCCCCGCCGCAGCCTCTGCCACGGGGGCGGCGCCCCCACTCCGCTCGACGCGCCTCGACAGTCGAGCATCGTCGTGGAGTGCCGACTCTCTCGTTAGCACGTCGTTACGTCTTCTACGCCTGCAGACCTCCGCCGCCAACGACGACTAAGAGCACAGCGCGGAGCGCCCTCTTTCCATACAGCCGCAATTTGCTTGGACTTGAATTTTTTTCCGCCAAGGAGGTTTTGTTAGACTACGCATTCAATGTTGTTTTTTTTGTTCTATGTCGGAATTAATGAACCCCGGGAAATGAGAACTGCAAGTAACCAGTATTATTCTGGAAAGAAATCGAATCCAATCAAGCAGTGTGTTGTGTCTGAGGCATGAAATAACGAGAGGAATGTTTTCAAAACGTAATTTACAGAATGATTCGAGTGTATTTAAGTAGTGGAATTATCAGAAAGGACAAATACTTTCCGAAGTGGGACACCAATTATTTAGTAGTAATTTCAAAGAAACTGTATCATTTGCTAAATCAGTCAAAATATTTCATAACAAGTCATTCTGTCCTCTGTCTTACTGACAAATGATTGTGTTAATTGAATCCGTTACATTATTCCACAGCTATAAACTCGAATAACGAAAACAAGGGAAAATTGAACTGGGACAATAAATCGATATAAATGTATTTGGACATTATTTCCAAAAGTATCGTGCAAATATATTGTTTTACATTTAAAGATAATTCAAGAAGATTGACAAATGGAATTCTCGAACTTTGATAAAGCTTATAAGAAGAAAATAGAGCTTGGGTTTTAAAGAAATAGTATTAAAGTAGATTTAATAACTTAGTAAACACACAAAACATCATACAATCATAATTAAATTGTAGTATATTAAAGAAGCAGTAAAATCAGCGCAAGAGGTACTAAAATTCTAAGGGTAATTCTTTGAGGAATTTAACGACGACTACGTCTTCAGAAAGCCACAAAAAGGCCGACGGAAGAGAGCATCGATCGCAGTCTCAGTTTCGGTGCCTCTCAGCTGCTGCGCTCGTGGGCCACCGCTGCCACCCTACCCCCCGCCACCACCGGCACTGCTACCACCGCTTCCTCTAAACACCGCTGCCTCTACGTCGCCGCCACCACCACCGGCACTACTACCACCGCTTACTCTAAACACCACCGCCGCTGCCGTCGCCCGCCGCCACCCCTGGCACAGCTACCACCCTTCCTTTAAACATCGCGGCCGCATCCGTTGTCACCGGCACTGCTACCAGCGCTTCTTCTAAACACAGCGGCCGCTTCCGTTGCCACCGCCACCACCGGCACTGCTACCAGCGCTTCTTATAACACCGCGGCCGCTTCCGTTGCCACCGCCACCACCAGCACTGCTACCAGCGCTTCTTCTAAACACCGCGGCCGCTTCCGTTGCCACCGCCACCACCGGCACTGCTACCGCGCTTCCTCTAAACCAGCCGCCGATACCGTCCCCCGCCACCGCCACCCCCCCGAACTCCGCTTTCTCTACCATCGCCACCTCTGTTCATAACCGCTTCCGCGGCCTCCTTCTGCCGCCACCACTGCTGCCCCCCGCGCCGCCCCCTCTCCCCCCCCTCATCGGAATCATCCCCACCACCACCTCTGCCTCTTCAGAAAGAGACTTCTTCTCCGCCTCGTTTTACAGCACGCCGTACCTCCTTCCCCATTCCTTCCCATTCCTACCCAGTCCGCCCCCTTGCTCCTCTAAAACCCGCCCGCGCCCGCCCGCCCGCCCACGCCGCGCTCCTGGAAGGGAAGATAGATGTGTCAGAAAAGCGAAACTCCGCGGTGGGCGATACTTTTGTTTATTTGGCAGCGGTCGAAGAGGAAAGAGTCCCTTTCTCTCGACAGCCTTCTGAAGAAGACGCGACCTCCAGCGCGGAACCAAGTGCGCACGCGGGGCCTTCGGGCCGGGAAGGGCGGGGGGGGAGGGCATCACGTGCGCATGCGCAATGCGACGCTGTCGCTCCGAACAGCTGACGCGCGCCCTCTGGCGGGCGAGACGGATTTCGGGGGTGGCAGGCGTTTGCGGAGGGATGCGACGATGCGAAACGAAGTTTTCCATTCTCTGTAATGGTGTTTGTTGTTTGGTTTACTATATTTACTACTAGCAAAATCACGCACTATTGTCCGGGCAGATAGTAAACCAATGTCAAATAGAGCCGGTGTGAAAGTAATTAATACGAAAAAATTTTAATTCTTTGAAAAATTATGATGTTACGAGGGACGTGCGGTGACCAATTCGTGTGAATAAGCAAATAGCAGCAGGGTGATTAGGAGAGTCGTTTTGAGAGAGAAAACAAAAATATTTTCAATTCCCTAAATTTTTAACTAAATCATTAAATCAAAAAATAGATATTATTGATGTTGATATTATTGATGTTGATATTATTGATGTTATTATTATTATTATTATTATTATTATTATTTTTCGTGTTTCCGGGCGCGTCAACTGCTTTGGTCATTAGTCCCGTTAGTGTAGTACATGTTTTTCTCGGGAGATGGCGGTGATCTTTCCCTCGCTGGATGGCGAGATCCGGCACCGACCTACCGTCGGCTAGTGGGGTTTCCCCCTAACCAGGACTCTCCCACCAGCGGAGACCGCCCAGCCGGGACAAGCTCTAAGCTCCCGACCGGTCTCCCGGAATATGTGGTAGTGTAGTGCATGTTAGTGTAAGTGTGTGTGTAGGGGCGAGGATAGGACAAGGAAGGGGAAGGACAGATCGCGCCCGGTCAGTGGCCCGTTTGGTAAGGTACTGCTCCGGCATTCGCCTGGTGTTGATCGGACAAACCACGAAAAACTACCGATCAGAGCAGCCGGGCGCTAGAATTCTCCCACACACAGCGACTGAATTCGACCTAGCTGAAAAGCTAGTGTCGAAAATCCGGCCGCCGTCAGGGCTCGAACCTAAGACCTCCCGGTCAGAGGCGAGGTGACATCAGTTGATGCACTGAGCTACCGCTCCCGGTTTTTATTATTATTATTATTATTATTATTATTACGTATTCCGTCCTAGTCCTCCGCATATGCGGGCACGACTTTCAGAGTACCAACAGTCAATAATCAATCGCTGGCGTGAACTCTCCACTCGTCGAAAAGATGTTATCTTTTAGAACGTGATGAACGCTGTATTTCTATAAGAGACATTGTTCGTGCTGAATTGGCAACGCTCACGCGTGGAAAGCGATTCCAGAGAGTTCAGGGCCTTCGCAGCGGCACTACTCTCCCTCCCACGACACACACATACGTGTGATGTAGAGCTAAGAACTGTTGGGAGATTCTATCTCGCGAAATTGCAAGTAGCAATAACTATTTCATCTAAAACAATTAAAACATGTTGGGCGGTGGAAATATTACCTTTTTTTATATTTACTCACGAAAAGTACTAAGTGCAGAAACTAAATTAATTTGGATTCTATTAGAAGTGCTTTTAAATGCTTTGGCCAATTGTAGGGATTGTTGCAAAGTGGTATCATACATACTCAACAAATTTAGAAACTCGATCCACGACTTTGCTAGCCAATTTATTTTCACAATTCCCACTGAAAGGCTAAAAAACATGTCGCGTCAAGTAAGCGTTTATTAAGTTTTCTGTTTCCTATTAATCAACTGGTGTTTTCATATTGTAATCGGTCGGGTTTCACCCTTCCTCTCCTCCTTATATATATATAAACCTGCCCACACGTTGGGCGGTCACTTGTAATGGGTTGGGCGGCCTCTCTACACGCCCGGCACGTTATACTGTTACGTTTAATAAATTGCCCTGCTCTAGCCCTTCTTACGAACAAACCAATAAACACTAGCCTCGCGTTGGGTGGCCACATATAATAACTTTCCCCCTTTCCTACTCACAATTGCCCCTCTGCTAGCTTACCTGGCCTTTTCACTCACCTGGGCGTGGTCTGCGGTGCGTCTGTACAGACGCGAGCAAGGTACTGCGCTCACGCGCGTGGATCAGTCTAATGCTACGTAAATGATTGCGAAAAACATATTGATTTTGCGAATCATGACCCTAAAATGGCCATGAAGTTTATTCAATCGCCTCCGTTATCATGTTTCTTTCAATTTGCACTATTTAGTGCTGCAACAAACACTGGTACCTCTGACGCACACATCAATACAACCCAGCATCAAAAACAACAACAAAATAAACATTTCTCCTCCCTCAATACACAATACATAGATATATATACTCTTTCATTCACACAAACTATTTACAAAAAACAAACAAATACCATTCACACATATAACTAAACCCAGAATGCATTCTGTCGAGATTTCCGTCTTAAAATCTACCAATTACACGACTTGGTCTTCGACAGAGCTTTCTTCAATCAAAACAAAACAAACAAATGTCAAAATACTTTGGCTCACGTATGCTGTTGCCTCTGCGACGAATCTGCGTGTCTGGGGGTGATTATTCACGCCCAACAGCGCCTCCGTTGTCGCCATCAGTTCCGGAACACTCGCATACGCATCACAGTTCACTCATGGTGTCGGAGTTCACGCTGCCATCATCTTTTCTTTATAAACCCTTCAAATTATTAAAATCTCACTGAATTCCGAATCAAATTCCGCGCCTCTAATTATCAATGCAACGTCGCGCTCCCCACCGTTGCAAAATTTCTCGTACCGCCGCTCGCTCTCGCAAGTCCAGCGGGCGTTGCGAATTCAGAATAGTTCCGAAAATTCCCTTTCTTTTATGAAATTTTCTTTCCACGACTGTTACGCAACGTACGTAAAATATTCCGGTTACTATTTCGGATGATGTTCATAACTTCCGCACTTTACAAAATTTTCAAGAATCGCCTACCCGAACACACATCCTGCTTTCACCAAGTCCAGGCACATTCTGGCAAATCTTCTTCAACCTAGCATTGTTATCCTTGCTTCAGCACTTTTCCCGATCGCTCGATAACTGACGATCGCGTCACCTTGGTTCTCTCAAAATATTTAATTTCTAACGTTTTCCGAAACACTTTATTTCCGTTTTAGTTTTGATAAAATTCTCCGGCAATTTCCTAAAATTTGATGTTCTCCTCTTGTTTTCTTTTGGTCAAAATCCTTTTATTTTCCCTGTTTTCCGTTTTGAATGTGAAATGGAACGCACTGCATTTGTTCGCTAATCGCTTCCTCTTGCTTGAATTAATTTATCTGTTTTATTAAAATTTCGATACTTCCGTCAAGATATTTAAATGGGATAAATTTTACCTGATGCAGCTAATTTTCTTCTTTCCTCCGAAAGTCTGAATTTGATATCTTATCGCGTTTTCTTGCAGTATTCGAAAACCCTCTTCTTTATAAGCGTTTCATCGCTCCAACAATGGACTCCATTAATATTTTCCTTAACACAAACATGCGAAATACGAAAATTTCAATAACTTTTATTGCCTGACGCGATTTCACTGGGATAACTTTCAAAATGTTTCTAAATCACAGCCGGATCTAATGTTTATAGTCCAAACTCGCACAAGTATCGGGTTCGCTTTATTCTCTTCCTCACTCGGTTTTATTTTTTACTATGGCGTCTTTGCTGTAAATGTTTTGAACTGTTTATCATCCAAATGCACACCATTGGGGATCGTGTAAATCATTACAATATTTTTAGAATTAAAGTAGCGAAAATACTTCTTCCCTTTACCTTGTACAACAAGGTAAGGCGGCATCGGCGCGCTCACTTCTGGCGGAATATCTCCGTCTCTCTCAGCCGCTTTCTATTGTTTTTGTCAGTAGCAGCGCTGTATTGTCAATGCAGAACCGTGCGCATACGCGAGTCAATGTACCCTTAGAATTGTAAAAGGCAATTGAGTTATTTTCGTTGGCGAGAATGGTGATTTCACAACAGAATAATTACATTGAACTGTCTTTTCTCTCAGGTAAGCGCAGCATACCTAGCTTACCTGGAATGCACGACACTTTATTCCTGTACTAACAAGTATTAACTAGTGGTTCTACAATAGCACGTTCTTCCTCGCGATATTGTTAATGGTTATGTAACATTATAACATAACAATTTCTACTATCTTTCTACAACATTTAAACTACCATATGAAAAATTCTTAAAGAAACAAAGCGCGAAAATACATATATTTTTAATTCAAACATTTACGTTCTTTATAAACGTACCAACGATTTGCGATGCATATTTTTCCCGTAAATCAAATTATTAGTTTTGTATTAACGTGGACCAATCGTGGCCAGTATTTTCGCCTTGTCTTATCAGTGCAATTTAAAATAGAGTTAATGATTATATAAAAAAATATTAAATGTAATATTTCTTTTCAAAATTCGAATGACACCCTCCAACCACCTTTCCCCTTCCCTGTAATAACACGATAAGTACAACATTTCAATCCACAATTTACATCCACGATGTCCTTGGTTGTCGATATCATCTTCTTTCACAAGAAACACTCTTCTAGAAATACGGCCTGAGAATGAGTGATTATTCTGTGAACTTCACGCCGCATTGCCGAGAAATTATGTTCTTCCTCGCAATTTGTAAAGCTTACGTAATATGTATTTACATTGCAACTTAATATAGATATAAGTGTTCGCACCTAGTATTCTACGGTTTGTAATATTAAGTTAATTAATATTAAGTTAAACAATAAGAAAGGACTTTCAGAATATCCAACTGCCGCCAAGCGACTCTCAAATTACTTTTACAGAATGAGACCACGTCAAGCGAAGCACTGGAAATTCCAATTTAACATTTCTAATTATTTTCCAATGTACACAATAAATACTCGTATATTTTAAAAATTGAACATGATCTTATTTGAAGATCTGTCTTTGATGCACACATTTCATTATGAAACTAGTGGTGCTAAAACAGAACGTACTTCGTTGCCTTTCGTAATGGTTATGCAATACTATATACACCACAATTTCTCTCCGAATTAATACATCTCAGTCATCATTTTTTGAAAAACTCATTTGAAATCATAGAAAACATGGTGTGAAAATTAAATAGTTTCAAAGAAGAGATTTTGTATTCAAAACTTGAAATGAAAATATATATCTGGAATTGATTTTTTTGTGTAAGATATTCATTGTACAAGGGCCCACAAAATATAGATCCTAGCTGCACCACGTGTTAAATTTTTTTTTCTAAATTTAGCATTTGAATTTATTCACTGTTTCATTGCCAAAGCCCTGTAATAAGAATTTTTCTGGCTAAAAGTTGCCGTTTTTTCGCGCATTGTCACATAACTTTTTCTCTACCGCGGTAGCGGTAGCGCGAAAAAAAACATGATTTTCGTCATTATTGTAGTTGTAGGAAGACGGCAAAGAAAATTTTGGATTTTTGTAATTTTCAAAAATCAGAATTTCCAACGAATTTCACCTTTTACGCTATCCCAAGTCAAAATTTAATAAAAAAAATTACGTGTCATTTTTAAGAAAAAATTGTTTAAATAAAATTAAAAATTCCCTATATACCACAAAATGTCACAAAAAATTACGCAAAAATAGCCAAATTGTCGAAAAATCAACATTTAAATTATATAAGAAGAAGCCGAAAAAAATTGGAACTTTTGAAATTATCAGAAAATCAGAATTTTCAAGGAACTTGAGACCTGCACCATTCGTTTAAGCATATTTTATATCATCCAACAACAAACTTTAATCAACAAATTTGAGCCATTTTTTTTAATTGAATATATTCTAGGGGATTCATGTAAAGTTCTCCCCAAATATTAAAATTTCGGTTTCAAATTCAAGGAGCCGCGACGTCATCCAGATCTATTTGGGAATATCAGTACAAAATCGGCCGAACGGTTAACCGCTAGCGTTGATCACAGGCAGACGGGCACACGGACAGAAAGTTAGCAGTCAACCGATTTTTCGATTTCAAGGACCCACAAAACAAGGATTCTTGCTACACCACCTGATAGGGGTTTTCTCAATTTAGTTATTGGATTTATCCCCTTTTTTGATACCAGGACCCAGCAATAAGTGTTTTTCTGTCGAAAATTCGTCTTTTTCTCCACAACATTACATAACTTACTCTCTACTGCGTAAGTGGTAGCGAGAGAGTAAAAATATAGGGAAATATATGTCGTATACCCACGTATTAACGTGGGTATTTGCTTTTCTACTTTTTTCTTCACTCACTTGTACTCCGTGAACAAGCGACAGATTCTGTAGTTCATCCGCTGGATTACTTTTTCGGAGTGCAGTTGTGCGTTGACTGTTGGATTTCCAGACGAGCTGTAATCTGCATGGGAACACGGCCGGGAGGAGGCGAGACCCAATAAACGTAATGCGACCAGCTGTCCATGCACGTAAGATCGACGCAATTTACTCTCAGAAATTAAGAAGTTAGCAGGGACTGACCTTCGATAAATATAAGCCATGTGCCAATTACGTTTATGGACATATTTATCAGATTCAGGTCACGATGAATTAGTGATGTTTTTTATGTTAAAAATCCCTGAGTTTCTTCATGGTAATTTGAATTTTTTGTTGTGATAAGTTCTGAGTGGATTAATAAGTAGAAGAACAGTTCATAGGAATTTTTGATTGTTGAAAACTAACTATAATACTAATGATCCCAAGTGGTTATGAAGATATGTAAATACTTGTACCCTGCTAATATACTTAGTTTTAATTTGAAATTGTATGTTGGCTGCAAAGGCCACATAACTTGAAAGTAAAGTATTTCTAGGTGAAGCACGATGAGGAACTGTAATCATAGTGATGTGAATGTCTAGAAATTGTTAACATTGTGGTAAAGAAAATTTGTTGATTTTCCAAAGCAATTAATTGAGTATATGCTACGTGGTGGGAATTTCTAGCATCAAAGTAAGGTGGGTAGGTAGTGGGGAAAGGAACATAGAATACTCTCATACTTATGGAATGATTTATCAAGGTTTTTCTTAAAATCAGTGAGGATACTGAGATGGTATTCCACGGCAAAAATACATGTCCTGGTTCCACTAAGATTTTTTGGGGAATCATTGAGTGTTTATGTTTTTCTTATAGATATTCATATTTTTTAAAAGAATATAAATACTATTTAGGAATTTGTTAACTTCACTTATCAAATCGAGCAACGTTTTCACACCCTGAGCCTCAATAGGGATCCTGTTTGTGTATGACACAATTGATTAAAATTACGAACGCCTTTCTTACATTCAACTAGTGAATGAACAATTACCGGTGCCCAGCTAGGGGGATACAAGTAATTGATGCATGCCACTCTGCAGTGCCTCCAAGTGAACTCGACTTACTTTTGACGCAGCGGTCGCCGTATATCCTGGCGTGGATCGAAGTACTATTACATTTAGTAATTCCCTCCTCCAAAGAAATCCTGATATGACATTAGAGATTTTCATCAAAAGAAACTAACAGTACTCGAATCCATACTAAGATGAACGTCACATCTAGTCACATACTGAATTCATTGGCATAATGAAGCCTATTTGAAATGATTGAAGGCGTTGTCATTGTCAACAATACTATTATGTAAATGTCAACTACAACTCACCACTAAACCAATATAAAGAAGCCTACATTAAAGAAAATCATATTCAATTTAACTCTAAAATATACCTTAATAATTCTATGAAAAACAAATGACATTGACTTCTCTTACTGTCAAATATTCGTTTGTGGTAATCCTGATATGTAGTTGTTGGCGTTCTTATGAGATAAAATAAAAGAGGTCATCTTCGTTAACATATCAATATGTAGACGAAGATGACCTCTTTTATTTCTTCTCAAAACATTCATGCCAACTGACACTCAAAAATCGGAATCTTTGCTAAAGAAACACGAAATAATAACCAATCATAACTGACGAATTTCTTTCTGAACACAACCGCTATGATAAGACTTTTACTCTACCCCTACATCTGAATTCAACACAAATTAAAGCTACACTTAGTAGTTGACAATACCCGACATCTTGCCCTACAAATAGTTCCTAGAGTAGCGAAGAGATGGCGTTACCTAGAAACAAATTTCTGAACGTACTTTCGCCCTAGCCAATCAGAACTTTTGTAGAAATGCGAATGTGGCATGAGGCTTGACTCGGACGAGATTGTCTTTCTTTCCGGATCGAGACGCTGAAGTGATTAGATGGGTACTATTCCACCACACAACCGACGAGGGACACGTGGAAAATACCAGAAATGAAGCTTTATTAAAAGGTAATTGTCTAAGTATTTTTCATGGTATTAATCACTGTGATATGTCAAGATTACGTAAAATTCGATAGGAATATTAACAAGTAATGCAACGAATGTAAGAATAACAGTGGTAGTGGACTAAAATGAATTTATAAAACCACGTTGCTACATTCTCGTTGCTGGAATATAGAAGAGATTTTTGTAACATAGGACGTGTTTCTGTTTCTTTGTTACAGCTTTTTCAGTTTTAGTTTTGAGCAGTTACTTATTCTACTTTTATTCTATTTCATTTTTATTTATGGGATTTCATTTCGAAAATTCTATCGGAGAATTTTGATAATTCCGAAAAGCATAGTTTATTCAACAACTGGCTCAACTTTCACTAAAACAAAGTTATAATTTGGAGCGTAGGCTTCCGCGGCCGGAGTCTGTTACTGGCTATCCGGGGACGCCGCGCCAGGGCACAGGTGCACGTTCGGTGCCTCTGCGACCTTCCTCAGGTAATTTGGAGTTTTGGACTCGCATTCTAACGCGACCATCACCTTCGTGTAAGCTGTGGTTTAACTGGGCTGTACAACGAGGAGAAGGCGTACGGAAATACTCCGATTCCATCGCGGTAGGCAGCGCACGAACCGTCGCAGGACAACGACGACCTTGGGGCGTGAACGTCGCTCGACAGCCGTCTACTCAGCGCGGGACCAGCTTGGAGAATTCGCCGGTCGTGAGTCACAGAAAAGCAGAAAGAATATTTACTAAATTGCAGCTTGGAAAACTTTCAAGATAGAATTATGATTGCACAAATTAAAACGTTGTAATATGAGCTTCCTCAGTAAAAGACATTGATCGGACAAGTTTTACTAAATATTAGTCTTGATAACCAGTAAATTTATTTTTGCAGTCGTAAGAGAAATCAGATCTAAATAATTTTTATGTTTATTGATAAAAGTCGTCCTTGTGTATAATTCTTTATCTAAATTCATACATAATTGACTTGATGTTATTTGAAATCATTTAAGAGGAATTGTCTATGTAAAAGGTTTTGAACATGAATGAAAGCTGTTAAATTGTTTATGGTAAAACGTTATTTCATGAACAGTCAAGAGACTTTGTATAACAGAATTTTGCACTGCGAGGTCACGCAGAAGCTGAATATTAAGTGTAAATATTGAGTGTAGTATTAATTAAGATTGAAAAGGTATTAGTGAATTTTGGTATATTGTTTGTATGTATTTTTTACAGGATGGTTATTTAAATTGTGAATTGTGGGTTTCATTAAGAGGTAATTTGTTTTGAGAAGTGTACATATGTATTTACTGTTTGTTTCGTGTAAATGTAGATCAGAGTCACTATTATTCTACAGAAAACTGCAGTTTAGGTAGGAGTTAGCTACCATTGTGTAATCAAAAGGAAAAGTAATCACGTAGGAGAATATGTGAACGTGAGTGTACGAAGGATCATATTGGAAAGAATATATGTTACTTGTTCTTTAAAACTATGAAATTGTGTTTGTTTGTTAAATGAATATTAGTTAGCAAAGACGAACCCACCACCGATAGGAATTATCCATAATTTGAGGTCTTCCAGGTTTGTGTGACGGTGTAATCACACGTCACAAAACAAGTAAATAACAGATTTACTTCTGTAATTCGGCGTACTACGAAATAGTTAGGTAGATACGTGAAGGTTATAGTAGTCGTTTTTTCATCACCTTATCCAACATACTCGACCTGTCTGAACTTTTCTTTCGTCACGTAGCTGTATAAATTGAGACGATTTTAATGTAACTCTGCTGTTTTATTTTCGCCCCGACTTGGGTTAAAAACACTTCAGAAGAATTCACGCCATTCCCGGTGTAGTACAGAAACCCTTATCAAGTGATATTTCAGCCACTTTATTGTGATAAGTCTTTTTTGAACATTTGTGTCTGTAAACTCACTTGATAAGGGGTTATGTACAGCATCAGAAACGTTGTGAACTGTTTTGAAGTGATATAAAAACATCCACTTGTTTTGACGCACGAAAAACGTTTCAGTTGCACCTGATGATAATACTAGGAAACAAAAAAATTTCATAACTCCATGATGTAAGTAGGTGATTTCAAAGGAAATAATCACGCTGATTTTCAAAATCATTATAAAAGTTTCTATCACGCAGGATTCAAAAGATATATACATATTTAGTATTTGAAAGAAACAAACCCCTATACTAATTTCCACGTTGTTCGTCGTTTCCACGGTTACATTACTAAAATATTGCATGATCATGCTTTATACGAGGTAAGAACAAGTTCAAAATGGAATTCGCATATTCGTGCAATAATATTGAAACATCTTGGACGGAGGAATTGCTATTGCATTGCTTAAAATGCTTTGTGCCTTGCACTTACTCTTGTATTCCTATTTACTCTCTCTGACTAGTAACTAACAAAAACCTCTCATCAATGCAGCATCCTTAAGCCCTTGGTATCTATTTTCCATTGTAGCAATATCTTGATAGAACTGTTCACTATGTTTATCACTAATGTCACCCATATTCTGCAGGAAAAATTAAGATGAGAACGAAGAAAATGAATTTTCAGAGACATTATTTTTTTCATGATTGATGATGATTCATTCATAACCCATGTTTCCGGGGGTACAAGCACTGTGAATTCGTCATTGTGTGACCCAGGTCGCACGGCAGAAGAATTGTGGACGATTAATCTGGACAGGCCAGATATCTTTATCATGAGGAAGTAGCAGTCATTAAAATGGTTTGTTAGTATTCTCCACAACATTGGTACAAAGAATGGTAATGATTTGTTTTCCATACAACCACAACCTAATATTCGATGTGCAAGTGAAACAACACTGGTGTGCAACCTGATATTTGGTTTGTCAGGCCATGGTTTGTCCTGATCACAAACACGAAAGCCAAAGTGCAAGTTTTGTAATTTCATTTTTTTCTTTTGAAGTTTGGGTGTAATTCTTCTACAATCGTAACAGAAGTTATCGGGATGTTAGATCATGTGGCAAATTTCCCTTAAAAAAAAACTCATAAATGTAGTGAATTAACGTATTTGAGGCACACGCAAGCCACACACGAACTTCACGCGCACGCCGGATACAGTCCCGCATGACACCGACAGACTCAGAATCTTCCATCCCAACAGTTGGATACTTGTAGACTTACAATAAGGCAAGGGGCTAAAATAATTCCTTTTGGTGACTCACGCGCAGTAAGAAATAAGTGAGTGCACGAGTCTGGTTTTTAAAACATCTACTAATTGTGAGATCTACTAAGACCATTATACCTACGCGTAATTGAGTGCGACCACCAGATGCGACAATAAAGACGGCAATCTTCCATTACAGAAGATAAAAAAACACGAAAGCATAATTTTGTTGATATCTCAGGAAAGTGGCATAGATGAACTGAACAAATATTTTATTTTTAAATAGATTGTATACATAATTATTCTGCATATTGAAACATGCCCGACGTTGACTGGTGCCACTTTGAAACAATCCCTGTCTTTCTATGTATTTAAAAAAAAGCCCCACTTGAAGCGACATTTTGAAACATAATTATTACTGATAAATGTGATTTCGGCGCCAGGAAAAGGTTACTCTTAAAACCTAATGATTCCAACGTAATTTAAATATCTCAAATTCCAAAATTATGTTGTGCTAGCTCAGTTAATTGGGGTTTGAAGTTCATAATTGTTGCTACTTACTCTGCAACCAATTATTCAATCTGACATCCATACGGAATGGCGAGGAATCTGAAAATCTTATTAAAATGCTGTATTGCACGTAACGAACAATGATAATAAGTTTTCTTTCAACAACAAATTAGAATTTATTATAATATCAACTGTGATTCCGTTGCAAGTTAAACAATTATTACATTGATAATCAAAAATAAATTGCTTTTTGGTCATTACCAGTTTTCTCTCTATTACAATAGTTATAAAACCTTGTTATTCATTCGTGGGTCTTCGCGCGTTCTTCTCTTCTTCGTTCGATGGCGCCCCATAGAACCTTCTCCGTCGACGCAGCAGAATCTTGCTTCTGGATAAAGTCCTCGCCTAATGACCGTAATCTGGTTTCAAATTCTCCCGGCGATACTATTATAATCCATGACTTCCCTCACTTGCATTACGGGTGGACGCCTAGATCCGTATTTTCTTCCTACTATTGTACGCTCTATCCTAATGTAAGAAACAATAGTTAATTTTATACGATTGTTAATGTCAATTATAGTCTTTTCTCGATCTGGTAAAATTTATCAGGAGCCGACTCGCTCATCACCGCGTTGCTCGACTAAGTGAATGTTCTTCTAAAATCTCGGAAGAATCCGAATTTTATATCGTTTTCTTTTGTCTCTCAAAACAATGCTTATTCCGCCTCTGCTCTGTCATTTCAACCTAACGAAAATGATCCTTAACGTCGGTTGTTTATTTGTCTCATAGCCACCCCCTCGCGATCGTCTATTGACATTCCTATATCCTGTCATATAAAATACATTTCCATAATAAAAATGGTTCATCATTTTGATATATCACAATAACATACATTTAAATGTATTTGGATTAATAGCGAAACACGGTATGATACGGCATAAAGATACGGTTTCTTTGAAACCTGTGACGTGATATGATGTGTTTACTGTGATATTCGTAATCTACATATAAAATTTAGTACTACGTTGTGCACTCTACCTTTCTGGAGATAAAAATCTTGTTCCCTAGTGTAATTATAATTTTTACCTCTTCGGATTTTGAAAGCGGAATAAGTGAATTAGGCATGCATCAAAAAATAATTTAGGCAGCTTGAAATAACTGCGCCAATGTAGCGTCAAACTCGTCAAATTAACTTAAACATATATTTTTGATATTAATGTATTGTCAATGTGAAGAAAAACAGAATACACCAATATATCCTTTACCCTTCAATACATTTATGTATCCTTTACCTTTAACATTTAATTACTTAGAATCAAAACATACGGAATTTTATAAATTTAAACTAATGAGACACTTTGAACCTTGCCATTTAAAGTCACTTCAAAATCATGGTCAGAAGAAATTTCGTTTGATTCTTAGTTTTTCTTTCGAAGTTCTGTAAACTTAGAGGTCTCCTGCTTCTTCGGTGATGAGCAGGATATTGCTCTTAGTACTATTCACGTTTTCATCTCTGAATTTTATTTTGGCCAAAACATGATGAGTACTATTTTTACAGTACGTCAGTCAACCATGAGTCAACATGTAATTTACATTATTCCTTTTGATCAAATTTTCTTCAGAATCGTAATGGATATAGCTAACAAGAGAGATAAATGTATAGAAGGTTCATCAAGTTAACATCGACATTTTCGTATCTTTCTTCGTAAAGAAAGATGTAAAATGTTTTCCATAAAATTGTATAATGATAGTGGTCGCCTCGATGTTATAAAGCGACCTTAAATAAATAAATTTTTTAAAAAATATATAAATTCCCATGTTTTAAACATTAAGGTTTGGTTCTATCTTGAGATAATTAATTCATGGAGTTTTATGAGTAAAATTAATCATAAAAGAGGGGTGATTGGGCTTTGCCTTTTTTCGTCCATTTTTTTCTTTTACGTAAGGATTTTAACCTAAAATTGGTCCTGTGTTGTTTGAAAGATTCTGTTTTTCATTTACATTATTAATTAACAAATCAGCAAACGTTTCTATAAGAATAATAATATGGTATTACTGGCTTTCTGCGTAAGATGTAATATTAAAAAATCACGGAAATTATTGCATTTTTCTTAGAGATTTTTAAGTTAGGTGGGATAAAAATGATTGCCTTGCAACTCAACTTACCAAAATATTGACTGAATCTTCTTGGCTGTCCGGGTGACGCCGCGTCGTTGGCTGAGGGGCCAGTCAACCAACGACGTGGCGTCACCCAGACAGTCAAGAAGACGCGGACCCGAGCCGCGAAAGCCTACGTTTACATTTAAAAATATTGATTTTTCTGGTTTCGAAAAAACAGACGTTAGTTTTGTAATTCTTGAAAGTCCAAAGAATCTTCCAAGAATTACAAAAATATCAAAAAAAAGTAGTCCTATAAGTAATATCAAGAAATTTAAGCTTAGTAAAAAAACAGACGTTAGCCACATTAAAAATGTCTCACTAAACAGATTTTTTCTGCAGATTCAATGCAGCTCGTAGACTCGTACGTCTTACAAATAAATCTTCAAAAAATCCCCTGATTAAATTGAGGATTTCTGGAAATTCAGTATTTACGTGAAGCAGAAACATGGATATTTTCCAGCCTATAATGACATGGTGTGTCTAAAATAAATATTTACAACCAACTCAAAAAGGTCCAATTATGTTAAAAGACATTATCGGAAGATTAAATTGTATATAGCAAATTCTACCATTTGCGCCATAATACAAGTCACTACAGAACGCTCATCAGATCAGAGTATAAATACTAGTAATTCTCTGAATCCCATTTCAAAATCGCATGTGTGTCTTTATCGGCACGAAGGGATCAGTACATAAACACTCCAAAAGCAAGACTGACGGAGTATTGAGTGAATTGAAGGTGCAAGGCTGTTTTATTGAGCACACCACCCGCTCCTTCACCACCTCTGCCTCTCTCCCACTTTCGCCTCCCGTGCCCCCGCCCCCCGCTCCGCCCAAACGGTCGTAAAGCGCGACGCCTCTTGGGAGCGGATAACCCACTTACGTATCGTTCCATAACAGTTTTTACGGTGCCGCAATAACTCGATAGAGGAGTTACTAGGAACTGTCCAATCTTTTGATTTGTTCCAAGACGCCGTGGGGCCGACGCCGTCTGTCCCACTACCCACAACACCGCCCCTCCCCTGCTAGTCCAGTCCCCTCTCCTGTCCTGTCCTCGCCCCACCCCAGACCCCGCCCCCACCCTCGCCTCCGTCCCCTCCTCCATCCCTATCACTACCCTCACCTCCACCATCGCTTCCCCGTCCCCTCCCCCCTGCCCCACCACTCATCCCACACCTCCCCATTCCCTCTCGCCCCACTCCTCATTCCACCCCGCCCGACTTCTCCCGCCCCAACTCCCGACGCGCAGCTGCGGTGGCGGCGCCTGAACTACACATTGACAGGCGGCCCCGCCCCCGCCGCCGCTGACGCCCAGCTCCAAAGAGCGTCCAGACTGTCAAGAAGTCCTCCTCGCACGCGCTTTGCGACATATTTCGACGCGCAACATGCTCGCTTCGTCTGGGCCCTGGAAGGGCACAAAAGTTTTTAGACGGCCCTTCCGTTGGAAGGGCTCTTTCAAGATTTACGGTTTTCTTTTGTGGTCCATTCAGTTTGCAGCTGCTGAAGAAAGATTTCTTCGTTCGATTTTCACGTCCAAAAGACGTTTGAAACGTGAATGTGGTTAAATAACGCAAATATACTAGAAATAAATGTTTTATATACAATGTTCATTTATAAACAATGATACGTTGAAGTTAATTGGCGAGTGTGCGTTTAAAGATTTAACTTCTCGCTCATGATGCGACATCAAAATGTTCCGTGTAAAATTAATCAATAGAAATTAACCTGTGAAAATCCATTCCTTATATAGACTACCGTTTGCAGAAGGGTTTGCTCAATAATCACTGAAAGTCACTAAATTACAAGCACCAGCACGAGAAGGCACGGATCCTATTCGAAGTGTTTTGCTTCTAAAAGCAAAGATTGAAATAATATTTCTTCTCGGAAGACGTTTTAAAACGACGACAACTAATCGCTGGATGAAGAGCAAGCAAATCCCGTGAAAACGAGATCTAAATGTTGAAAATGTTGAATCTGAAGGTTTTGAACCGTATACGACAATATTAGCGTGAGCTATGGAAGTATAAGAACTAATTAAAAGAACCGTTTTAATAAATGAACTTCTTTACATTTCTCCCCAAATTCTGGCATTTTCACGACCAACTCGCAATTCTTTGATTACCAATCTCAACAAATGTCTCTGCTAATTATTCCAGATGTTTCAGGTCTCACTCTCATCTCTTTAAAACTCGTCTTCGGTTGCTCTTAGCTGATTGTTATCGTCGAAGAAGGAAATTGCTACTTTCGCATTTTTTCTCTTATTAATAAATGCAATATCTCCTTTCCAATATCTCATACGAATCTTCTCTTAAAATAAATTATGAATTTATTTTTTCAATTTATTTTAATTGATATAATTTGACAGATAAGCAGGAATGTTCTATTGTTCTTGATACGACAGGTATGATGATTTTAATTTCAGGGAAAAACAAAGGGGGAACTTAAATTTAATTTCAGAGTTATTTTCACATGAATACAGCCTCTTCTTTTTGTCAAACAGGCCAGGCAATCATCTTTAGATGTCTGATTTAGATCCCGAAAACATTCGACATATTGCTTTACAAAGGGAACTGGAGTCGAGGAAGTATGTAATCTCACAGAACATCAACATCAATCTCCCAGACGTAGAGAGTGCAAGAGAAAGAAAAGTAAAAAAGTGTATGTAAAGAAAATAAAGAACTGTTGAGGCAACTCGTGAACATTTAATAAATCGGATATGAAAGCAATAATTAACAAAAAAATAAGTAAAATAATCATCTGTGTGGTGTGTGTGTGTGTGTGTATATGTATGTGTGTGTGTGTGTGTGTGTGCAAGAGAGAGAGAGAGAGAGAGTGAGAGGAGAGTTTAGGTGCGTGATCTTGTATTTCGACAGTCGTTCTTCGTTGTTTTTTTATATAGAAGTCCAATTATCCTGCCATAAATTATGCTCCTACAAACTTAAAATAGACAAACTTTCCTACAATACAGTTCATTTAAGGTTTTGTTGTAAAAATCTCCTCGAAAAAGTCTCGTTTTTATTGACGGAGATGCCATAAATTTCCCTATAAAAATTATATTATGATATGTTTAAGGGACGGAAGTAATTTCATTTTGTTCAACATTTATCAACAATGTGTTATTTGCAAGTTGTTACCTAATCACAGAGAAGTTTACAAATTAACTATTAATAGTTCCTACTAAATTAATCATTTAGAATCATTTTAATAAATGTTTCGTTCGATTGTGCACATTAAAATTGTATTTAATATTCTATTATTCTTGCCAGTTTTAATTTCTTTTGTTATTAGTATTTTTTACGTGGAATATTACTTAAAATAAATTGGATCGTAATTTCACTTTGACGCTATTTGCCTAGCGCAGTAAACCCAAGCCACGTGCGGTAGGGTTGACCGGTAGGTGACCTTGTCTGAATCCTGCATGCCAACTGCCACGAAACGGTTTAATGCCAATGTTCAATTTATATAAGTTATAAGTTATAGAAAAAGTACCGCGTGATACTCGATGTAATAGGTATTAATACACTCGAATGAAGTTTACGATACTCTCTCGTTCCTCGTTCCTACCGTAATTTCACCCTCGTGTATTAAACTCCGTAATTGCATCATCGTATCATAGTGTACTATTTGCATATTATTAGCAAAAACGTGAACATTTCACCACTTATCAATTTTTTTCATACAGTAGAACCCTGGTACTCCTAGCTAATTGGGGTTGTGGTCTGTTCGGATTCGGAAACGTTCGGATTATCCGAAAATATGTACCGTACATAGACAAATACTTCAGATACATACAAATACAAGGATTACCAGACACAATGCAACGTACCGTGCGACGTGAGAAAACAGTAACGTAGTGTAGCGACATAAAAGGTCAATGTTGTAAACAACTGATTACAGTATGTAGTACATAACCGAACGCAAGTTCTACATTATTTAAAAGAGTTGAAACACAGTTTGTATCGCTGATGTTAACGGGTACCCTACGTACAATATTCAGAATTGGGTTGGTTGGTTGTTAATGATTCCGGGCGCGTCAACAGCTTAGTTCATTTGTCCCGCAAGTGCGGTGCATGTTTTTTTCCTCGGGAGATGGCGGTGATCTTCTGCTGGATGGCGAGCTCCGGCGCCGACCTACCGCCAGCTAGCGGGTTTCCAACGAGGTCTCTCCCACCGGTCGCTCGAAGCTCCTGACCGGTCTTCCGGAATATGTAGTAATGCAGTGCATGTTAGTGTAAGTGTATGTGTGTGTAAGGGGAGAGGATAGGAGAGGGAAGAGAAAGCAAAGATCGCGCGCGGTCCGTGGCCCGTTTGGTAGGGTACTGCTCCGGCATTCGCCTGGTGTTGATCGGAGAAACCACAGAAAACTACCGATCAGAGCAGACGGCTGCTAGAATTCTGCTCCAGACAGCGACTAAATTCGAAAAAGCTGAAAAGCTAGTGTCGTAAATCCTGCCGCCGTACATCAGTTGATGCACTGAGCTACTGCTCCCGCTCAGAATTGCGTTGACTTAAACTGCGTTCATGCTTTTTCGTTAATAAATTAAGTTCATACAAATCAGGTATTTTTGTTCATTTTTTCCTACGTCCCGAATTTTGTCCGAATTTACGAAATTTCGGATTTGAGGGGATCGGATTAGCGGGGTTCACCTGTACTTGAGAGAATGCGAAGCATATTATGCCCAGGATTGTGTCCAAAGTATATTTGGTAACGGATTATGTACACTGTCAACATATAAATTACAGAAAACAATTTACAATTTTGTGGAATTTATCGCAGAAAATTTTAGTAACAACGAATAGGATTTCCTATTTGATTAATGAATTTCAAGAAGTTAAATTATTGAAAATTTTATGTGCTGTGCCATTCATGTTCCCGCGATTAGTTGGATGTCCTAGTTATTCCAGAAAGAATAAAAGGGGAATACCATGAACTCTCAGCCATAAATACACAGCGAGATTCCCCATAGTTATTTTGTTTTCAAAAATGTGTTACGTTAACGTTTTGCGTCCCAGTAATAAACTGTCAAATTTATCATTCTTCTAACCAAACTATTCAACCATGCTTCGCTGAATTTGGAAACACACCAAGTAGGGATTATACATTTCTATAACTCAATAGGGAGGTGTCAGCAATACGATTACCTAAACACTTTCACCATTGTTTGATGAAACACCCATGTTTATATACATGCCTCAAAATCCACACCAACTGTTCCAAATATCATTCAAATCCACCAAATATCATTCAAATTTGGCGCCGTACTTTGAAACCTCTCATTATAACAATTCCTTGCCGCTATTTAACAGGAACGAGCAGGAATTTTTAAACGTCCCGCGTCGGACTTAATATTTTTTCTCCTAAAACAGCGCGTTTGCTTCCAGAGGGAAAGACAGAAACATCTTTCGCGGGAAACTCTTTGGAAGGACAAAAACAGTTGAAGAGTTGAACTGTTTTCGCAGAAGCCCGGTAGGCCGCGCCAGGTACCGGAGACACTGTGAAGTATCAACATTTCAAAGTTAAAAGTCCTCCAAATAATAGAATAGCATTATTTAAAAAGGATAGTGGCCGACCCCAGTTTCGCGGTTACTGGACTCGCGCAAAAGCATTCTCATTGTCGGGATTTCGAAGAAATACGACTTTTTGATTGTATGGTTGAAAATATGGCATAACATTCTGCCTGAGATATGGCATAATATTCTGGGAAATACATCTTATAGCTCCAGACTTTTAGATTACAAAACGAATTGTACGAATAATAACCAAATCCCACCCACGTGATTCATGTAAGCCTTCTTCATTAATCTAGGAATTCTACCATTACCGTGTCTTTTCATTTACTAATCAGTGGTTTTGTAAAAATGACTTGCTTAATAGCGGGAATATATTTTCAGAAAATGCCGAAGTCTATTACTATAACATTCGACGTAGAAATCATATTCATCAGGTGACAGTATCAACAGCTCATTACAAAAATTCACATACAATACATGCACATTATTTTACAACACTTTGCCAGATGACATTAAACGATTAAATTCAATAGGAAAGTTTAAATCCCAAGTGAAATCGTTTCGCTGCATAACTGTTTCTATACAATTAGAGACTATACTGAGCATCACAAGAAAAAGAACATTAATTTTACAATGATACATAATGCATTATTTACCATTTGGACTGTATAAATGAGTATAAACAACCTGTAACAACTATTGTAATACAGCTTCCGGGTCAATGACCCCCATCTCGATCAGGTTTTTTGTCCAGTTTCCCTGATCCATTGAGCAAATGCTGAGATGGCCCCTTGTTTTGCTTCTGGACATAAATGTAACTTCATTTTCTGTGCACGTCTTCTAGAATTCAGTGGAAATACAATTATTCAAATTATCGTTTCCATGTTGTCGCGGCAGGAAGTAATAAGAGCCAAAATTTATTGCTTATTTATCTTTGAAAATAGATTTTATTACATGGGAGTTTTTTTTGTTTTTTTCTCCCCTTTCAAAATTCAAAATTTATGGTAGTTAGTTAATGCCTTATTTCACGTGGCGAGACTCGGGCCATCAGGCCCGCTCTTCCGTCTAACCACGCAAATTTCTACGCTCCTTTCACCACCTAGCGGAGAAAGGAGGTATTATCTCGGGCGACGAAACAGGCGGATATCAATTTTGCTCAAGGCTTCATTTAGGCCTGAGGATCTTTTAATGCAGTAAATCTACTAACATGGGACAGCCGGCTTTACTTCCCCTCCGAAGGAAGGCGTACGAAGGATTTTTCGCCCTTAAAAATCCACGGCTTCGATCGGGTTTGAACCCGCAAACTCGGGTACAACAGTCCGGTACGCTGGCCGTTATACCACCGAATCCGCATGTCCGAATATGTAGTATATGACTTAGTGTAGGGATCACAGAATTTTGAAAATGTGCACACAATTCACTTTTCCCATAGCACGTCATACGCAGTTTTTAACTGCTTTTTGACGTAAAATAAATAAATAAGTAAATAAATAAATAGAAGAATCTTGCAGTCGTGTGTATACACAAAAGATCGCTTCGTCAGTAAGAAGGCGTGGTAATACACATCTGGGTGGCATGGAAGAAATTATATTTCACTAGTGGTAGCAGTGGGTGTTTTGAGCGAGTAAGAGGCGATACCAAGCTGAAATGGTATGTCGCATGAATTAAAACAGAAAACAATCTTCTGTTCGTCTAAGGAAACATTGACAACAATCATTTTCCCTAGTGGCAAGCTAGGTAGTGGGTAACCATGCTTTGCGAGCAACCCATCCATCATCCTAATGCTCTCCCAAACAGTTTTACTGAAGCTATCTTGCAGCGTTAACACCTATCAATCGGAATTAGGAAAAAAGCGAAATTGTATAATTAAGAAAATATTACACAGACATATCCAAGCTACTTGCAGTCGGCCATAAAACATGAACAAACCAGAGGTGCTACAGAATGGCACAGACTTTCTCGTACCAAATTTTTCTAATTTCATTGGTGTGGTCTGGCTTTAAGGTCGTGCTCCATTCTCTGGCCAGCTGCCATCAATCGTCGCCCAAAGTACATTTTTTGACAATTTTGCAACTTTTGCATTCCTAGTAGTACAACTGAATTACTTCAAGAAAACGTAAAGATATGGTGCACAAAGTGTTAGGTTTGTGCTACTAGTAATGGACCACATAAAAAGAGAAGAGCGAGGATGAAGCAATACAACGTTGGGAGTCCTTTCGAACGAATTGCCATTGACTTGACTGGCCCATTTCCAATGTCAAATGATGGAAATAAATACATACTCGTGGCCATGGATTATTTTAGCTAGTGGGTTGAAGCATATCCCCTACCTAACCAAGAGGCCACTGCTATCTCCGAAGTACTGGTTAAGGAATGGGTGAGCCGATTTGATGTGCCACTGGAATTACATTTAGATAAGGGGCGGAACTTCAAATCTGCAGTGTTTCAAGAAGTGTGTGAACTTCTTGAAATAAGAAAAACAAGAACAACAGCCCTACATTCGCAATCAGACGGAATGGTGGAACGCATGAACAGAACAATGGGAAAATATTTAGCGAAGGTCGTGTCAGGGCACCAACGCGACTGGGACCAATACATAGATACTTTTCTTCTAGCCTACCGCTCCTCTGTTTATGAGACAACTGGGCAAACACCCGCTAATATCCTCTTCGGCCGGGAACTACGTCTACCATGTGATCTACAGTTTGGTTGTAAAACTAATGAAGAAATAGCCGGCGAACACTTTAAAAAAGACCTAAGACAGAAAATGGATGTAATTTATTACCAGGTACGTGAAAGAATCCAAATCGCAAGTGACAGGAAGAAAGACCGGTATGACATCAAAGCTGAAGGGGAAAGTTAACAACCTGGAGATAATGTTTGGCTGTTTAACCCCCAACGACGCCGCGGTTTGTGTCCAAAATTACGACAGTGGGAAGGACCGTACGAGGTAGTGAAGAGGATAAATGATGTCTACCGAATTAAAAAATTGCCAAATGGAAAACCACGAGTCGTCCATTCGAATCGGCTGGCCCCGTACGCTGGAAGCAATGAAAATGATGATGAAGAAAATACCGCACGAGTTTGTGAGCTGAACATGCAAGAGTTCACATTTGACGAGTTTATGTCTCATTATAGTGAAAAGCATAAAGCGCGTTATGGTGTAACAATGGAAGTGCAACAGGATCTGTTTGCGGTACCACAGGAATATGCATTGGCGCATTGTGTCGCCCAGGATTTAGATATGGCCAGAGGTGTTGCTGTTATATTCAAGAGAAAATACGGAAGAATAGAAGAATGGCCAGAGGTGATGCTGTTATATTCAAGAGAAAATACGGAAGAATAGAAGAATTAGAGAACCAGCAACTAGATATTGGGAAGGTTCTGCAACTGCACGACGTGAGTCGATATGTTTATTACCTTGTCACAAAAAGTAAGTCATTTCACAAGGTATTCTATAAAAATCTTTGGGAAACTCTGATTGAATTACACCAACAAGTACTGCTAGACAACGTCCAGAAGATTGCCATGTTGAAACTGAGATGTGGTTTTGATGGACTGAACTGGAGAATAGTGAGAAGCATGTTGGAAGTACTATTGGGGTTAGTATCTTAGTCTGCAGCTACCACCATGGAATGTCGTCATATCCAAAGAAGACAATTGACTGTCACTTCTTCTTTACCTCCAACTGCAATGGAGGCTCCACCTGCAATTATCTGCATGAGTTTACTAAACGCGCTCCGAGACGGATCGCATCTAAGGAGCGGGTAGTGTAACGAATATTGTGTCATCTGCCGGCGGCCACCATGAACTACCTCTATGCGCGGATTGCGACATCTGCCGGTAGCCCTCGAACTAGCCAGTCCCAGAGTGTTCTTGGCGCTAATCGCAAAGTCCAGAAAATTCTCGACGGCGCCCGCCGAGTATAATACGCGGCGGCCGGCGACCGTGAGTCAGTTAAGTCTGAAGTGGAAGCTGAGCTGTGAAGTGTGTGCATCGCGGTCAATAGCAGTACAGTGATTGTGCTCAGTGACGTGAACAGTGGCCGGCGCCGTGAACTGTGGTCAGTGCAGTGGAGTGTGGCCAGTGCATCGAACTGTCAGTGCTTAGGACTGTGCGACAGTGTAAGAGAAGTGAACAGTGTAAATAAACAATCAAGAGAAGTGTAGTGTAAATAAATAATCAAGAGAAGTGTGACGTGTAAAGAATAATCAAGTGAAGACTATCTGTACATAAATCAAGTGTTTTCAGTGATTGTGTTAAGAAACAAAATAAACGTTTTTGTTAAAATAATACCAGAGTTTTAATTCACCACCTAGAATCGTAACATTATTTAAACGTCGGCTCCACTTCATCTTAATACGTGTCCGAATGGGACTTGCACTCGACGATTTTGTTACATCGCCAGCCGCCTTGAAGGCGCCGGGATCGCCCACGTGGTGGCGGCCGCCCCGCAGCCACGAGGCGATCGTAGTGGCGGCGCAGCGCTAGCATATAAAACTTGCATCTCTCACGGCTCCCCAGCGGGGCGGTCGCCGAGGGCCGCCAACAGTACAGCCAACCCCTCGCGGCCAACATTCCCCGCGCAGGCGTCGGGAGGGAAACTTGGCTCTCGTAAATTGTTAAACCTGCGTACGCCTCGAAGACTCCCGCGGGGTGGGATGAGGGGAGGGCGGCGGGAGCGAAGCCCGCCTGCGGAACGGGGCTCATGAGAATTTCAGCGTCATGGCGCGTCTGGCTTCTTTCCGCGGGCGTCTCAACCTTCCGCGGCGGGCGAGAGGTTGTGTTCGCGCGCGCCACGCCGCGTCCCCAGGCGCAGATAATGACGCCGCGGCCGCGCCGGTTACGTCTGGCGATTACTCCATAATTCAAGGACGAGCTCCTCTCATCGATGGGGAGGCTTCCGCCGAGGCGGTGGAGAGACAATCGAGGCGGTTCTCCTGGATTTTTGCACAGTGTCTTGAATCAGTAAAGCGACAGCCTACACTCGAGGCTAGAATGAACATGCACCGACAAGTAGAGAAATAAGTAACCTGAATTTTGAAAATATACAAACATTCTTACACTTTCAATAATTTCGTGATTAACTCCTTACATGGAATGACATATCGTGTAATTCTCGCTCATTTTACGTTTACCCCGTTCCTTTTCGTTTCATTCTCCTTTCGCTTGCATTCTTATATCCCTGTGGTGGGATGGTGGGAACATAATTTTTATTCCCATTCAGTGGGAATAACTGCTTCAGATACAAACGCTACCAAACAGCATCAATGACTCACCCATCAATCAAGAAAATTGGAAACTTTCTTGTTTGTTCCTATATGTTTGAATTAAAAAGACTCTATTCAAAAACTTTAAGTACATTTTATCGACTATGATACAAAATATAATGGAAAGTACTACGAAGTTTTCTTATCTTTTTCAGTAACCGTTGTCAGATGATGTAATAGTTAACTAAAGTCAACATCTTTGAATTATCTTAAAATACATAAAACTCCTGACATAAAAATGTATCAGAAGTATAATTCAAGCAGTTTAATAAAAAGTACCGCAATTACAATAAAAATAAAACAAATTACACAAAAAATGCATACAATGAAAGAAATTTTGTCTTCCGTTATAGTTGTTTGGGGTCATTTAAAAGTGTCTCACGCACAGCAGGGTCACCGCCCTTGCGAAGGCAGCCACACAATAGGCGCGTGGCGACTCACGCGAGTGTCGCCGCCATCTACTAGTCGCGCGACTTTTCTTGACGACTGAGCTCCCTAGTGCTCAACACAGCACGACTCGGTACGGCCTGGTCACAACATTGGTCTCACACGGAACGGCACGGCAAGATTGTCAAGGCTGCCAAGCTCTACTTTCGAATGAATTCAGTTCTCGCGTTTTCGCTGTTGTGCTCTGTGATTTATTCGATTCGGATTTTGGTAATATCATATCTTCTTAATAAGCAATATTATCGTTATCTAACTATTTTCATTTGTGGTTGCTATTAATTGTGTTATTATTTGTTATATATTATCGTCCTATTGTATTAAGAGCGAAAGAGGCGCGAATAGTATTAATAATGTTACAGTTGGCAACACCCGTTGGATGTGACGTCGGGAGTAGCCTCCTGTCCCCGCACCCCGCGCTGTGAGACGTCAAGAAAAGTCGCGCGACTGGTACACATACCTAAAGCGGTCTGCAGGCGCCGGTTGGCTGCAGGAACTATCTGCACAGTTGGAAAATGAGTTGGCTCGGTTAGGGTAACTGAGGGCAAAAGCTCGCGTGGGGAGCAAGTATCTTCTGCCTACTGGAAGTGCCGGGTCTTGAGTCTGTTGTACCGTGGTGAGCTGAGCCGTTTCGGGCGACTTAATACTTTCCCCACTATGCATCTAATGAACTGGCTTATAATACTAATTATCTGGTGGATGTTGTGTGTGTGTACCGTGGTGAGCTGAGCCATACCAGGCGATTTAGTACTTTGCCCACTATGCAACTGGTGAATTGGTTTATAGTGTGGATTTTGTGTGTTGTAAATATATGATGAATAAACTATTGTTTTATATTTTATATTTATTTCTGAATATAACATCTTCGTTTGTCAATTGTTTTGCCCGAGAAACACATTTCATCGTTCTTCTGTAGGAACATGTGCATGAAAAGAAGTCATCAATACCTACAGCTATGGGAACATCTGCCGATGAGGCATCACTAGTTTTAAAAAAAGAGTTTTCCCGAAACGTTCGAATGCCACAGCTGCGGCAGCCCTCAAGGCTATAAGCCTACTAATGTACTTTTAGGAGGGTGAAGATATTTGGTATACTTTTGACGCTCCCAGTGATAGATAACAATAGATGCTGCACCTGCCTGTCAGGCAATTGTTCCCACCAGAGGTCTATTCACCCTTGATCGTTGAAGGAGGTTTAAAGTAAACGAAATGATTATGTTAAATTCAAACGTTATCTCCTTTTGCGGTAATAAGAACTGTTTACAATTTTCAACTTCAAGAATAAATTCTTAAAAATGAAACATGGCAATTGGTTTTTCATTAAGAAAAGGAATCTTCTTTTGGAGAATGTTTCATTATATACAGAAAATAACTTAACTTGTTGTCCCATCAATTGCAATTATCCAAATTATAAATGACACTTGAAAAAATCTTCTGTTGATACACAAACCAATTTCAAAACTGTACTTCGAATAAATATTCGATTATCTCATGTTCACACGACTTTCGAAACTATCCAGTGACGGGCATGTTACAGTAATGTAATGAAACTAAGTGCATTCCGTCTGACACATCTGTAACGGTTCTCATCTAATGCTTTCAAATTGAGAAACTTCTCAAAGCAACAACCCAGCCTGGTCTAACGGAGCAAAAATTGCAGTTTTTAACAGCTAACCCAAGATAATAAATTTCACGTTTGTAGACAATCCTTCTCACTTACCTGATTACTCATTTTTATTTAGAGTCGTTTCGTGCAATAATATATAATTAATTTAATTGCTCGTCTTATGGTAAAGAAAGTTAATATTTTTTAAAGTTTTTATTTCCTTGTTCGACATTATTATGTCTTTCAAGGGTTTGATGATACATAATATACAATTTTGTTGTAATTACATTTCGTCATGTATGAACAATGGTAGAAGACTAATATTTACAATAACACAATAACGGCTAAGGATACCCAGGAAGGGTCCTTCAGAAAAAATGCATACAATTTGAATTAAGACATAAGTATTTAATTTATAAATGTTGGAACCTGCTTTACAGCTAATTAAGGAGGATGTAGTAGGTCTTTAGAATATCTTGATTTTATTCGTGGAAAAAGATTAACCTAGAGTGTACAAAGAGTGGCTGGGATTTACCTAATGTAAAAGGAGTGGCTGGGCAAGATGAAAGAGAAGAGTAGAAATTAGAAGAAAGTTTTAAAATCCAAGTTTTCAGAGGTTCTATAGATAGTTCTTTTAAAATTTGATCATTTCTGATATACCATGGAGCTTTTAAAACATTTCTTAAAAATTTGTTTTGCAATACTTCCAGATTTTGAAGGTTACAGTTAATATTGTACATACCTTCGGCTTATAACGAAAGATAATAGAAAGATAAAGTATTCCATTGCGCTGCGTTTTAGCGAATTCCTCGGATGCAAAGCAACTAGAACTTCTACATTTCTGCGCGGCCTATGGGATCCCCCTCACTCGTCGGTTGAAGGCAGCTCAACGTACAGCGGGTGAGGGGGGCGGGGCGAGGCGGGGCGGGCGAGGGGCTTCACTTCAGGTGCAGCGCAGACCGCGGAATGCGCGCGGAGCGGAAGTTTGTGCAGCGCCCAAGGGCCTCCGTGCGAGGCCTCGCCCGCCGTCTCCATCACCCCCGCATTTCTCCACTGGCGCTTGCACGCGCTTCTACCACCCCCCTCCGCAGACACCCTCGCTACTGCCTGGCCCCGCCCCGTTCCACAGGCGGCGGTAGCTCAGTGCATCAACTGATGTCACTGCAGCGCCTCTGACCGGGAGGTCCTAGGTTCGAGTCCTGACGGCGGCAAGATTTTCGATACTAGCTTTTCAGCTAGGTCGAATTCAGTTGCTCTCTGAAGGAGAATTCTAGCTGCCGGCTGCTCTGATCGGTAGTTTTCTGTGGTTTCTCCGATCAACATCAGGCGAATACCGGAGCAGTACACCTGAAAACGGGCCACTGACCGCTGCGCGATCTTTCCTTCCTCTTCCTTGTCCTCACCCCTTACACACACACTTAAACTAACATGTACCACGCTACCATATATGCCGGGAGACCGGTCGAGAGCTTAGAGCTTGTCCCGGCTGAGGCGGTGCCCCCCTGATGGGAGGGTCCTGGTTAGGGGGAAACCCCACTAGCCGATGGTAGGTTGTCGCCGGATCTCGGCCATCCAGCGGGATGTCGCCACCATCTCCCAAGAAAAACATGCACTACACTTACGGGACTAATGATCCAAGCAGTTGAGGCTGAACAGGAAAAATCTATCAATCGTTCCGCCGGCCGACGGCTATCCCACTAACGGAGCCCATTGTGTCGTCATGTCGCTGCCTCTCCTCGTCACTGTTTCTTCATCGGTTGTCTGCAAACCATTGACACCCGGTCGTTGCAATTAGCTGCTAGGCCGCCAAAGAAGGTATTGGCATGTACCTGCGTATCATCGCATGTTCTCACCATCCCCATCCCTCGCCACCATATTCTCACCGACATCTTCCCCAAATATCATAGGCCATCCTTTCACGTCCCTTCCCCACTCCCTTGGCCCCTCTCGCTTCAACATCGCTCCGTTTTCAACATGCCACCATCACCAACAACACCACTATGTCTCCTACATTCTCAGGATTTGCTGCAGCAGTTATCAGGTCTATTACTGTACCTCCGCTAACATCGGCTTCACTTCCACCCCCACACAATCCCCAGCACCACCGTCGCCGCTTCCACACCCCATGGCCGCCACCCCCACCCCGCCGCGCCTGCAGATAGCGACTGCGAGGTCCGGCGGCTTCAAAACGACCTCAAAGTCGCTTTGATGCGCGTGCTATGAGGCGGGGCGAGGGGGCGGGGCGCAGGGAGGCTGCGAAGCGCGGCGCTTAGGAAAGTCGCCCTTAAGCAGCTTGTTCCGCAAGCGCCAACGGCCCATCCACGCCCGGCGCGGGACTTAGCGCAGGCCGGAGGGGAGCCCGGCGCGCCAGATGGCGCCGCCCTGGGGTACTCCGCGCCAAGCGCCACCTCCGGCGCCGGCCAGCACTTCCCAGTGTTTGCGGTTCCCAGCATTTACTTGCGCTCGAGGTGCGAGTCTTATTGACGACAAAAGCGGCCCAGAGACGCAGGTAGTGCACCCTAAAGAGTTTTCGTTAAATTTTTTGTACACTATGATTCTGATTGAATGTTTTGGTGAATTGTTACGGGGATGCTTCATACTGGAATGAAGTTGAAATGAGTTGTCTGTGTTTGAAACAAAAAGCACATCTTTCTATAGCACGTTGTGTTTATAAGTAACGAATTTAAACGTTTAGTTTTACATTAAAATTAAATAAAGGTCTCTGAACAAATGTTTCCCATCAGCAAAGCAACCGTTGATCGGCGTAAAATCGAAAGTTCGCGATCAAAACAACAAGAAAGGATTTGATGCAATGAAATTCAAGCATGAAAAAGTTATGAATGCTTTCAAATTCTCTTTTTTGACATATTTTGGCAAATAATGTTGCAGATGCAACATTTCGATCTCAAAATGATCTATGATCTAAACACTGTTTTATATAAAATGTACATATTTCCATTTAGCGCATTAAAAACTCCAAACTATTTACATGTACAACATGTATGCGTCAGTTTTTAAGGACAATGACATTTTATTGACTATGTTTAACACATATTCGTATATCTTGCCCAAAAGCAAACATGTTATGTTATGATATCCACGATATTGATTACATTTCTTTCTCAAAACACAAATTAAAAAAAATGCACTCGATTTATAATTCATCTGAAATTTATTTGTAACCATATGTTTTGGAAAAATATGAAACCATGCAATTTTCTTTTAGATATAATGCTTCTGAAATGCAATTTTCGAACCGTATACTCGCATCCTCGTATACTCGTAGCTATTCATAAAAAAATGGGTGAATTTGCCTGTAGGGCTGAAGCTCCCTTTCTATGAAGTTACGCTCAATGATCATAAGAAACGAGGAAACGCATTGGATTCGTAGGAGTTAAGATATATAAGGGAGAAACATTCTCAAAGGAATTCGACGGGAAATTTTTATAATCTTATGACTGAAAGACTTCTTCTAAATGTCGAAACTCAATACCAGAAGACGTCTCGAATGTACAGCAGTTCAACAAGTTGAATTGCTTAAAGAGAATATATATTAATTACGAATTACTAGAAATTAAGAACAAAAAATTGTACACGTACGAATATAAGTTCTTGATTGGGTCCAAAAGGATGATAAAAAATGTACAGTAAGAAAAAAACAGACCCGAAAATTAACATCCTGTCAAACACGTCACATGTATTGGACCAGAAAAATGGTTGTGAACTGAATAGTAGATAACATTTTTGTGTATTTTCCCACAAGTACTGAAGCGAATTTTAATACAGAGTGATAGAAATCACTCAGATTTAAAATAAATGGTCCTATTTTACATAATGACTTAACAATTCTTTAAATTATTCGTTTTATTGAAATTTTTGCGGTATTTTATATATTTTATAATTATATTTATATTATTAATTCGTAATAATGAATTAATTATACGTTTTAATACATTATGCAATATCAATTAAATTGTATACATGTGCCTCATTCTGAATTACCTCCAAAACCACACACTGTAAAGTAGAGCGTTCTATTTTTCCTAAACAAGATGAAAATAAAAATGTAAGTACTTTATCTTCGTTATTTCTTGTTCCTCATCTGCATTTCAATTTCTCCCCTTCCTACAATGAACAAGCTAGAGCCACTATGCACATTCTAGGCGAGCGCATCGCTTGCTTGCCCGTCCACCCCGGGGCCTAGAGGCGCCTCGTTTCAATCCGTCCCCGGCGGCGCGGCGTCCGTCCTCGCGCGCCGTTATTTACGGCGGCGGCGGCGGCGCCGGGGGCTCGGCGGCAATTCGCCCAGGCGCCGCCCCTAACGCGCGCGCCTCCCCTCCGAATTAAGAGAAACAACGGAGGCGCGCCGCGCCCATTCGTCTGGCGCCGCCCGCCGCCACAGCGCGGATTGAGACGCATGGCGAAGGCCCGTCCGCGCCCGGCCCCCGCCACACCCCGTCCCGGCCCCCGGCCCCCCCGGCCCCCCCCACAAAGCCCCGCCCACAAAGCCCCGTCCACAAAGCCCCGTCCACAAAGCCCCGTCCACAAAGCCCCGTCCACAAAGCCCCGTCCACAAAGCCCCCCGCCCCGTCCACGCCCCCCACAGCGCCCGTCCACGAAGCCCCGTCCACAGCGCCTCGCCCACAGCGCCCCGTCCACAGCGCCCCCGTCGTCAGCGCCTCGCCCTCAGCGCCCCGTGCTCAGTGCCCGTCCACAGCGCCTCGTCCACAGCGCCCCGTCCACAAAGCCCCTCCACAAAGCCCCGTCCACAGCGCCCCGTCCACGGCGCCCCGTCCACACAGCCTCGTCCACAAAGCCCCGTCCACAAGCCCCGTCGACAGCGCCCGTCCACAACGCCCGTCCACATGCCCCGTTCAGCGCCCGCCCTGTCCACAGTGCCCCGTGCACAGCACCCCGCAGCTTTTATCACCAGCTCTTCTTTTGTCACCATTACTGCTTTCATCATCAGCGGTCCTTTCCTTACCAGCACTCATTTCATTACCAACTCGCGTTTCGTAATAACTGCGAGATTCGAATAAGAATTACCAACCCATGCAAACCCTGATGTGCGAGATACTCACTTCATCCGCTCACCTGTATCATTTTTTTTCTCCCACTTCTTTCGTCATTATTACTATAGGGCTATATATGCAAAACATAGTTTTGACCATCCGATATTCATGTTAATTTTTGTTTAATGTAATTACTGATACAGTTGTTACAGTTAAGATCTTTTTTAAGATATTTACACTGCTCTTCAAGCATGTGCGAATACACATTCGAAAATTGTCTATTTATAGCGGTGATATTAAATATTTACTATTAAATTGTGAACTTGCAAAATAAGATTATAATCCAGGGCGTTTAAAAAGAAGCAATAATAGAACTCCTATTATAGTAATTGTATCTTAGGCAATCTTTTATTAGTATTATTTTTTTGTTGTTGCTCGCAAATCGACCATCTTGGACCATGCAATCGTGCACTTGCACGGGCTAAGTATCCTTTATCACGTTGCAAGCCTTCCATGAAGTCAATCAGGGGGATCAGCACTAGATGGAATCCGATTTTTATACCCCAGGATTGTTAGTCCTGGGGGATGGAAGTTGGAAGAATGATGAATGGATGGCACACCCAAACAGACATTACACAAACACACCCATACCCGAGGCGGGACTTGAACCCGCGATCCTTCAGTCCGAGATCTCCACGGCATTACTGGCTTAGCGATCATGGCTATCCGGACTGGCTATTATTGTTGTTGTTGTTATTAATAATAATAATAATAATAATAATAATAATAATAATAATAATTTGTAAAACTCTTTTAAATGGAAAGAACCTCATATCAGCCTGATATACTTGGGCTGTACCTGTGGCTGTCTATATACTTGGTGTTCTTCACTAGACAACTGCACTGCAGGAGCTTAATCGAAAAATTTGAACCACTCTTACTAAGTACCGTATGCATCATCCTAACAGTTCAGTGGTAAGACTATTCATACCTTGGAAAGAAGGAGGTAGTCTTCTGGATTTTGAGTCTTTGTCCGCGAAGCAAATCAACAATCTTCGCAAATACTTCCTTCAGAAAACGAAGGTTGTGCATGAAGTAATTTGTTCTACGGACAAGAATTTTACTCCATTGAACCTGAATCAAGTGGACTCTGCGAGACCGTGTATCAACAAAGAAGGTAGGGTAAGTGAGTGGACCCAGAAGCGTTTGCACGGCAGGTTTCCTGCTGAGGTCAAAGGGAACGCTGCGAATATGAGATTGTCAGTCTCCTGGCTAAGAAAATCTGGCCTCTTTGCTGAGACAGAAGGTTTCGTAATTTCTATTCAGGAACAAATGACTCCCACTCGCAATGATCAAAGGTATGTGATTGGGGCTATGAATGTAGAGGATCGCTGCCGCCTTTGCAATCAACCCGGTGAAACCCTCCAACACATAATGGGCGGGTGTTATCTGAGTCGACACAATGACGGTTGTCCATCAGGCCCTGGTTGCAAAGTCAGAGATGGTAGAGAAAGAGGTCCCGTACTATAAGTTCAAACCAGATTCAGTTCTGGAGACTAAATGATGGAAGCTCTTGTGGAATGTTGCAGTCACCACTGATCTCAAGATCAAAACCAACAGACCTGACATAGTTCGACAAGTTTTCACAGAAAGGGATTGTAGTCGACATAGCAATCCCTTTAGACCGAAATACAGCAGCCTCCATTGCCGAGAATAAGCGAAAAATCATGTCTTGGCTATTGAACTGAGCGACATGTGGCTGTTAGTATCTTTCTTTTATTGATTGATTTTTTCGTGTTTCCGGGCGCGTCAACTGCTTTGGTCATTAGTCCCGCAAGTGTCGTGCATGTTTTCCTCGGGAGATGGCGATTATCTTCCCCCGCTGGATGGCGAGTGGGATTTCCCCCTAACCAGGGCTCTCCCACCAGCGGGGCACCGCCCCAGCCGGGACAAGCTCTAAGCTCCCGACCGGTCTCCCGGAATATGTGGTAGAGTAGTGTATGTTAGTGTAAGTATTTGTGTGTGTGTGTGTGTGTGTGTGTGTGTGTGTGAGGGGAGGGGATAGGACAAGAAAGAGGAATCGCGCGCGGTCCATGGACCGTTTGGTAGAGTTCTGCTCCGGCATTCGCCTGGTGTTGATGGGCGAAACCACGGAAAACTACCGATCAGAGCAACCGGCCGCTAGAATTCTCCTCCAGACAGCGACTGAACTCGACCTAGCTTAAAAGCCAGTTTCGAAAATCCTGCCGCCGTGGGGAGTGGGAACTAGAACCTCCCGGTCAGAGGCGCTGCAGTGACATCAGTTGATGCACTGAGCTACCGCTCCCGGTGATTCATGAAAATAAGATTTTTGTTTGAGTCAACACTAAGTTTAAATCAGGGACCGAAAAGGTATTGAATACCGGTAAAAATACCGGTATAATACCGGTATTTTTCCATACCTTTTCAAATACCTTTATTCATTTATACCGGTAAAATACTCTATAGGACGTCTATACCGGTATGGACGTCCATAAAGTCTATACCGGTATTATACCGGTATTTTCAATGAAGAAATATAGCTTTCCATCCATACATGTTGACAAAATAGGTTGCTTTAGTTAATAATATCTCACAAAATGTTTATTAATCAAATATCATTTCATAACTGATATTTATTGTTTAAATTATTATTTTGTATATATATATATATATATATATATATATATATATATATATATATTAAACAACTGTATTAAATTCTATTCTTATTATTGTAAATGTTTTTTGTTCGGTTTACGTTTTGCATACGTTGTATGTATTGAAAACCTCCTTAATTTAAACTTCGGAAAAGTTGAAATATGAAATAATAATTATTGGTTCCATTGAAGAGAACCTTTTCTTAGTGTCCTTCATCGAGCTATCTCCCATCTGACCTGAGAGATGACCTAAGCCTGTCTTTGTATTTCGCACATGGAGAGGCTGTCAACGTATGCGCTGTGCCGTAGGCGTAGGACCGTTTCTTCCCTCCCCGGCCCCTCCTTCGGCGAACTGAGGAAACGTTTGACACCTTGAGATAATCACGAACGCCTCAGGCTTTCAGGCCCAGTTTTGTTTTTGTTAAAAAATGATTTCCTTTTACTTCATTTCACAATTAAATCTTAATTATACATTAATAAATAGGGCTAAAATAAAATGTTATTTTCCTAGTTTATATTAAGGGTTTAATATATTTTGACTAACTGCAAATATTGAGAAATTTGTATTAAAAGTAAATTATTATGTTATTATTACTTTTTATTATTATTATTATTATTATTATTACTTTTATTACTATTATTATTAGCTATTAACATTGCATGTGGGCAAGGGTTCCCTTCTACGCGGGTAGCTTACATTGTAAAATGCATCTGGAGGAGTCCACTTCCAGAAGAGTGTTTCTTCCTTAATAATAAGAAATATATACTAACATTATTAATTAATAAAAAAGGGTTTATTAATATTAACATTTTTACTTTTCAATTAAAATTCTTAAATAATACATGGGTGTAAATTAAACATGCTTCAATCATTAATTTTGAATTAAACATTACGCACGTTTCCTCGCGTAAGAATAGTTAATATGTCTATTAGCGTTCAATGTCAATTTTTAATATTGTTTTAGTTATAATTATGGTGCAGAATAAGGAAACTGGGCAACTGAAAAATTATTTTCGGAATGTTAGTGATACGATCAAATTTAAGCAAATAATCGTATTTAGTGATAAACACAGTCATGCAAGAAGAAAGTTTGGTATGCGTGGGAAGACTCATTTATGGATAAGAAGACATGTTTCTCCATTTTTTATCGCTACTAGAAAGGACAAGATTTATACGGAGAAATTCGATAAATTTTCAACACTCTATCACGTGTCGCCAAGCTCTGCGCCCGGACGTGAGGTCCAAGGTCAGCGAACGAGCTCGTGTTGACGTCTGCGAAAGACCGTTGGCTGGTCCTCCGTCTGACGACATACTCGACTTCCCAGTCAACGGCAGAACTCGACCTAGCTATAATAAGTGTCGAAAATCCGCCACCCTCGGGACTCGAACCCTAGGACCTCCCGGTCAGAAACTCAGCCGTGTGTAGTTGTTTCCTCTGAGTCATCTCAGCGGAAAATATCACAATGAATTTCCCCCAAATACCTGTATGATTCTACTGAAATACCGGTATTTTCATAAGAAAATACCGGTATTTTGATGAGAGAATACCGGTATAATACCTTTAAATAGAGGTATTTTACCGGTATAGACGTCGGATAAAGGTAATACCTCTAAAAATACCGGTATTTGACGTCTTATACCGGTATTTTTAAAGGTATTTTGAATAAAGGTATAATAGAGGTAAAGGTATTTGTATACCGGTATAAATACCTTACCGCTATTATTTCGGTATTCGGTCCCTGGTTTAAATTCTTAGTATTCAAGTTTTATATTTTCAGCATGTCATACCCAATAGCTTCAGGAACAATCAAAGTCAAACGTTTGTTTTATCATTAATTTAGTTCTCTACTAATTGTATCGTTCGAACAAAACTAAATTCGTCATCCCATTCGCATTAATTCTAGTTGAACACATAATTGACTGTAATTGCTATGACATTATTCTGGAGTACGTTTGCATTTAATTATCCGGAATAGCAACGCTTTTAGAGCATTATGGAGACCAAAGGCAAAAGCTAGCGCACAAAAAGTTAAGCAAATACTTACCTAACAGAGTGTGTATTGCTCAAAATGAAAAGCAGCAAACAAAGCTCCCCTTTTCATTCCATTCGCAACAACAACTCCCATGCCTTTATTTTCCGATTATTTATTCAAAAAGCACTCGGGTAATTAAACTCGTACCGTAGCCCTCTTTAAGCACGCGCTATTACTGAAAATGCATTTCCGTCACGAAAATATACCTGAAAAGGTAGACAATACTCAATATCTCACAGTGCCATTTCTTCTTCAAATAGTGAAGAAACGTGATATCGTCGACGTGGCTACCTGGGCGAGAGTTCCCCTTCCCTTCGCCCCCTCCTCGCATTCCCTGAGGCGCCTTCTTATCCATTTCCGCTTCGCGTCCGCCTTCTTTCCTTCGGGGGGGGGGAGGCCGGAAGCGAACTCACAAATGCGCAGCGAATTAGTCTAAAAGCTTTCATTGCCTGAGTTATTCAAAACCCAATTAGCCTGATGGGGATAAGCTGCAACAAGGCGGTCGCTGCGCGGATACAGCGCGACACCACCGTTGCCTTTGAGGCCCCGTGAGGGCGCGGCGGGGGGCGGTCCGTGGAGGGCGGGGTGGGAGAAGCGGACAGAGCGGAGGTGAGGGGGTGGGGAGGGGCGGGAGGGGCGGGGTGGGGAGGAGCGGGACAGCGAGGTGAGTGAGGTGGGAAGGCGGCGTGGAGGGGCGGGGGTGGGGAGTGAGCGAGACAGAGCGGGAGATGAGTACGGGGTGGGGAGGCGGCGTGGAGGGCCGGGGTGAGGAGAAGCGGACAGAGCGGAGGTGAGTACGGGGTGGGAGGGCGTGGAGGGCGGGGTGGGAGTAAGCGGACAGAGCGGGAGGTAGGCGGGTGGGAGGGGCTGGAGGGCGGGGTGGGAGTAGCGGGACAGAGCGGAAGGTGAGTGCGGTGGGAGGGGCGTGGAGGGGCGGGGTGGGAGAAGCGGACAGAGCGGAGGTGAGTGGGGTGGGGAGGCGTGGAGGGGCGGGGGTGGGGAGAAGGGACAGAGCGAGGAGGTGAGTGGGGGGAGGGGCGGGAGGGGGGGTGGGGAGGAGCGGGACAGAGGGAGGTGAGTGCGAGGTGGGAGGGAATGGAGGGCGGGGTGGGGAGTAAGCGGACAGAGCGGGAGGTGAGTGGGGGTGGAGGGGCTGGAGGGCGGGGTGGGGAGGAGCGGACAGAGCGGAGGTGAGTGCGGGTGGGAGGGGGCGGAGGGGCGGGGTTGGGAGGCGGGACAGAGCGGAGGTGAGTGGGTGGGAGGGGCGTGGAGGGGCGGGGTGGGGAGTAGCGGGACAGAGCGGAAGGTGAGTGCGGGTGGGAGGGCGTGGAGGGCGGGGTGGGGAGGAGCGGACAGAGCGGAGGTGAGTGCCGGGTGGGAGGGCGTGGAGGGCGGGTTGGGAGAGAGGGACAGTGCGGAGGTAGTGAGGGTGGGAGGGGCGTGGAGGGGCGGGGTGGGAGGAGCGGACAGAGCGGGAGGGAGTGCCGGGTGGGAGGGCGTGGAGGTTTGGCGGGCGGGCGAAGCGGATGTGGAGGGACGGGTTGGTTGGTTTTTTCGTGTTTCCGGGCGCGTCAACTGCTTTAGTCATTAGTCCCGTTAGTGTAGTGCATGTTTTTCTCGGGAGATGGCGGTGGTCTTCCCCGCTGGATGGCGAGATCCGGCGCCAACCTACCGTCGGCTAGTGGGGTTTCCCCCTAACCAGGACTCTCCCATCAGCGGGACACCGCCCCAGCCGGGACAAGCTCTAAACTCCCGACCGGTCTCCCGGAATGTGTGGTAGTGTAGTGCATGTTAATGTAAGTGTGTGTGTAAGGGGGGAGGATAGGACAAGGAAGAGGGAAGGACAGATCGCGCGCGGTCCGGGGCCCGTTTGAGAGGGTACTGCTCCGGCATTCGCCTGGTGTTGATCGGAGAAACCACGGAAAACTACCGATCAGAGCAGTCGGCCGCTAGAATTCTCCTCCAGTCAGCGACTGCATTCTGACCTAGCTGAAAAGCTTGGTCGAAAACCCTACCGCCGTGGGGAGTGGAACCTAGGACCTCCCGGTCAGAGGCGCTGCAGTGACATCAGTTGATGCACTGAGGTACCGCTCCCGGTGGGACGGGGTGGAGAAGTCGGCGGGAGGCGTGAGGGGGGGGGGGGGGGGGGGGGGGGGCCACGCATCAGACGGAAGGTGACGAGCGAGGCGGACGTGGCGGATATGGAGGGACGGGGATGGGGAAGTATCTTCTGTGAAGCTGGGAAGAGGACGTGGGAGTGGTGTGGGGCGCGGAGAGGCATGGTTCGCGAGAAAGAGACTGGCGGGGCGGAGGGCCCAGGAGGCTCAGGTGGGGATGCGGCGGAGAAGAGCGGGTCGGTGATGGTGATGCGCCGTGGGGGGACAGTAGAGGGAGGGGCCGGGCGTAAGACAGAGGATGACGAGCGAGGCGTATTAGGCGGTTATCGAGGAGGGGATGTGGGCGGAGCTGGGGAGGGGCGTGGGAGTGGCGTGTGTGGGAGGGGGGCATGGTTCGACGAGAAAGAGGATGGCGGGGCTGGTGTGATGCAAACGAGCGGCGGGGCGAGGCGGGCGGGAGAAGGGGCGGGGCTGGGGGCGGGGAGGAGTGCGGCGAAGAACGGTTGGGATGGAGATGCGCTCTGGGGAGACAGCAGTGGCAGGGGCCGGGAGGAGATCGGGAATGAGGTAGAAGTCTAGGCTGTTAAGTCGTCACAAACTCGTCTTGAAACGTCGCAACTCCGACGGGGGAAAAGTCTGTTCAATGGAGTTTGTGGATGGATGTTCCGAGCGCGTTGGGCGAAAATCGATTCGACGAGACCATGAAATAAAACTAACGATATTCTCATTCACCGTTTCGTTTTTAAGAACGAAGTATAGAATAAGCATATTTAATTTTAAAAATCATTGTGAAGAAAAAAAAAAAAAAAAATTTATTTTGTGCTCACAGGTAGTATTCAAACATCAAAATATTTCCAGTTTGCCGACATTTCAAAATGGTCGACATAGCCGTATGTAAATTGGGGACCAAATAATCCCCTCGCTCTTTCTCGCGAAAGTTACTTCCTAATTCTACATGTCATTTAGGGACCACAACAACCCTGATGAGGAAAGAGCCATAGAGCAAGGAAGCGCGTTAAATGGGTCGCCGCGGAACCCAGCTGTTCAGTTTTTCCTTGTGCCTTATTGAAAATCTTCCAGACTCCCTCCTATATCAAAATGAAAAGCAAAGAAAGCACCACAAGAGTGTCCAAATTTCATGATCAGCGTTAAAAAATATTAACTGAGAAAAAGGAAGAATATAAAATGGCTAAATAAGCAAAATTCATTCAATCAACGAATGATTCAATTGAATGAAAATCAAGTTTAATCAAACCATATTTCGAAAGTAATATGCCAATCCTAATTCTGGAAAATTGAAAAGGGAGTTGTATTTTTAAAAATAATGCCTATGAAAATGATTTTGAAAATAAAGTGAAACCTTCCACTTTTACTAGGAAGGGGATTAGGTGGTCGGTCCCCAATTTACGTGTGCCCTTCTCCGGCCAGTCCCCAATTTACATATAGGTTAAACTATTATTTTCCTTTTGGTCCCCAATTTACGTACGTCGGCCGACATAACGTTCTAGATTGTATTATTAGCCGTGAAGATAGAATTACATACTTCGGAAAGACGGCAAACTTGAAACTTTTAACCTGTGACCAAATCCCATGATTCGTTACATTCTTTAATTAATGAGATCATGAATTTTTCATGTACCAAACTAATTTTATTTGAAAATATAAAATGATTAGAACACTTAGACACACATAGACATTCACACGAGAAAAAAAGACGTGAAGGTGGAGGTGAAAGATATTTACATTACAATAAAGTATTTTATTTTGTACTTTGATTTATTTTTAGTTATAAAGGCAGTTAAGTTTGGGAGCCTCTAATAATAAAAATATACATACGTTTTTGTGAGAAAATGAGTGAGGAAGACAATGTATTTGCAGATGGGAGCAAGGCAGAGAGGTGCAAGGCGGAAGGAGGGGATACAACTGAATAGAAACAGGCTCTGCCGCAGGCGGAATAGATGGAATTCTCTTCCTGTCTAAAAGTTATCGTATGATAAATACCGGAAATGCTGGGTACTTCCACTGGTGAACAAATAAACAGGAAAGTCTTGTCCAAATACGGGAGACAAAATTTACGTCAATGATGGAACCCTATCCTAATAGGTTAACTAAAAACAATTCCCAACTAAACGAACAATCAACCCTGACTAAACAACAAACTAAAAATTCAGGAATTTAAGACACTTTCGATATAATCGAATGGAGCACCCTCAAAGAGCTCGTGCATTACAAACGACCAAGAAACGACAAACTTTTGAAAAACGTATAGTCAGAGACTAGAACCAATCGCTTACGTGCGTGACCTGTCTTTGAGCCTAGAGTTGTAAAACAGTACAGCCACAATTATTCTCCTAACACACAGAGCACAATTATTCTCCTAACACACGGAGCACAATTATTCTCCTAACTGTATATTACCGTGTCCTTGTTGTGTCGCCGTGTTCTTTTGAAACGTGAACTTTCGCAGATCAACTATTTGAAATCCACAGTCGGAATGGCCAATCCAGCTCCTCAGAGGGACCAACGGGTAAACTTACCTTAGCTTTGGCTCTTTCCACCGAAACAAGTCCCACTGTGCCACACAATCTGCACCACGTCTTGCGGGTACGGGCAGCCAAATGCACATCAGTTGCAGACCCTTGGCAGATGCAGTAAATAAAATATATGAAGAAGGACTCAACAACTAATGAAATAAAATAGAAATATAATTTCCTCCTCAAGCACAGAGAGTACCAGAAGTTCCTCGTGAAGTGATCAAAATTTGAATCGTTGGTTTGGAGATGGAAAACCAGCACACTCTTACTATATCGAGTGGAATGTGTGCTGTTTTTCCATTCCTACAATCCAACCATTCCGGAAACTAAATAAACGCAGGTGCTGAAGCAATTCGCAACCACAGATGAACCAACCTCTGACTGGGTGCTTTCCTAGCAGCCCCACTTCACACTCCGCGGCCTCCCCAGCGCGCCTCAGACGGAAGTCAATGACAGGTGTGTTGTATGGATTAGATGCAGGTCAAAGCAAACCGATGGTTTTGATTCAGCTCCCGGCCGAAGGGCAACTGGTTTAGCTGGCTGCACACCTTTGTGCGTCTGGTAGCTCGCTATAGAAAGAGAGAGCCCAGAGCAAAACTAATTTGAGTATGATAACAATGGAAAGGAGGAGTAAAATGAGTGGTAAGAAGAAACATAAGCACATTGAAAATATTTATTTTAACTAAACTTACCAGGAACAAATATGTCTAACCCAAAGCACGTGCCTTCAACTAATGACGTATGAAGAATACAATAAATTATATATCACAATAAGTTATAAACTTTTAATGATCTTGGGTTAAGTTTTTGTAAATTTGTAGCCACTGCAAAGTATTTTTGAATATTTGTTACGTTGCCGTTCGTAGTAATTTGCAATGTTTTGAATTGTTAGTTGTTTCACTTCACGACTGATAAATGTTATAAATAATATGTATTGTACCTTTGAGAGTTCATCTTTCTACCTTTGTTCAGCAATATACCTTTCTTATCTGATGAGAGGACGATGAAACCATGGTAGTCACCAGTACATACCACCATGGCACCATACCAATGTGACAGAATGATGGGATTAGGATTTAAAAATGCATAGCACTTACACAAAACATAGATTGTATGAACGATATTGAAAGAATTCTGACGGCACAGATATTTTAGGATTCACATGCCCACATGTCCTTACATCAGATGTTCTTACAAAATACATTCGAAACCAGGCGCGGCTCGTCATTAAAGGCTGTAAGGCGGAACCTCTCCTAAAGAAAGCGCCGCCCAAAAGAAATTTTAAAATATATTTATTTATTAATAATGAATTTACGAGTTACATTATGTAACGATCATATGAAAAGTTTTCTTAAACGTTAACGGCCGTTCGTAACGCATTTGAAGCTGTTGACAGGGAAGAGAAAAGCGTTAGGTTCCCACTTCATTCCGCCGTAAGGTCTGTGTAAAACGAGTAGGCATGACGTCATGCATTCACTGCACAGGCTTACCGGCGGACGAAGGCTGCGGTGTAGGGTCCGAAGAAGAGCATGCTCACCAGATAGCATTACTATGCAGCTCAGCGAGTAGTTTTCCCAATATGCGGTAGGAGCGCTACTCCCTTAAGTCTGTATTGGAAGAGATTATTTAGCAATACAATGCAGGCAATGCAATACATTTGCAGCCTTTCCCATTTAGAGAGCCACGAGCCGCGACCGTTCGAAACAGTAAAAACGTGCATCAAATTATAGCGTAAACAGTTTGAATAAGTTTTGTGCGTGCGGGTGACGCATGTCGCTGCAGGGAGCGCACAGATTAAACAAATACATAGCCATATTATACAACAGTCATTATAGTGTGGCGTCGTTTCCAACGACCCACAAGACACGAATATACTGCTATTCGTGTGTTTCCGTAACATGACTGATGACAGCCGATCAGCTGTTACGGTTTCATCCAATCGCGAGCTTCAATGTCACCATAATGAGGTCACCGTGATGACGTTTTAGCTCTCAATTGGATGACACCGTAACAGCTGATGAAGTGTCATCGGACAAGGTGAAAAAAAAAGTTTAGAAAACGATAGCGTTGCGGCCTGCAGCGTTGCGTTATTTAAAACAGAGTTGGCCGCTCGTTACAGTGTTGCCATTTTGATCCTTTGACAAGGTTGATAAAAATTAAAACCCCTTTATCCTTCCATTTCCTTTTAGAAAGGAAAGTTGTTAATGAAAGATTTATTTGTATAAAAAATGAGTAAATGAAACTTCAAATGTACTTACAGTATATCAAACAAAAATAAAAACAATTATTTTAATTTTAGTATTACATAGAGATGCTCTTGAAACAATTCACACTTACTTAAAAATAAAATTTGAAGTAATTATTCCATCTTCCTTGACAGTTAGCTTTTCGCATTCCTTGTTAGTTACAAAAATATTGGAAAATGTTTTTACTCTTGAGAAATTCACGTAAAGTTGTCCTTGCGAAAATAGAGGATCGGGCAAGTAAAACCCTACTTCTTGCAATACTATTTAACTTTATTACCGAACAGAGAGGTACTTCCCAAGCATAGAATATCAAGTAATTAGTTTAATTTTACATATAGTTGCAAAGTCGCAAGCCTTTCACCACTGAGATCCGGGTTCGATTCCCGTTGAATCTCATGTGAAATTTGTTCCAACAAAACGAGTTCGGCTGCTTCACAAGGGCTAGTCCAACTCCTGTCAAGTGTCCTAAACCCTACCCCTATCCTTATTCCTTCCTAATTCTGGCCGCTGGGTAGTGAGGTAGGAGGCGCGTACGCGGAGATGCTACCTGGCAGTCCTCTTGACAACCGACTACGGCGAGACGCGATAGACAATGTTAACGGAGGATTACTCCATAAAACAAGCGCAGTAATGGGAGGATTACTCCTAAAAAGCGCAAAGCGCTCAACGCCCCCCAAGGGGCTTGGAGACGCGTTGCGTCGAAGTAGATTCTGCATGTCCCTGAACAGGCGGGGCAGTGTTGAGAAGCGCCGCACCAGCGAAACTTTAATAGAATGTCCAAGAACATTCCATCCTGTAGATTACAGTATGAGGAACGTTTCTTTGAGGCCTTTGGTCTTAAACATTTAGTTTTTAAGGTTAAAATTTCAGAATATCAGATGTATCAACCACAATTAGTAGGCAATATATTCTAATCTGATATCCACTGATATTCTAAAATGTTGATCATGGAGTGCCCCAAAATCTCTGCTGTCACTGCAAAATTTAGTTTTTAAGGTCCTAAAACACTTCATTTAGGAGTTATTTAACGATATAAATTCAAAGTTTTGCGGGTTGCATTTTACACAAATATTTAGCTGCGAGTTTTAAAACAAATCCTTTATATTTTTAAATTAAAGTGCAACTCGTCATGTCCCCGTGAAATTCTCTTTCTTTAGAGATCTCGTTTATAAAGATTGGCTGCGTGTGAGAGTTGCAAAAGCTCTCTATACTATTGAAATAATATAAGAGGCGATCAGAATGGAGAAATTAATTAAATGAAATGCAAAAAAAACTTTCCGTTAAAGCGAATTTTTCACCACAAATTCCTTGTGAATTGGCCGGGATTTGACCATCCTTCACCAGTTTCCACTGCTGAAAGCCCTTACCCTTACGCTACATACTGTCCAAACATACTGAATACGTGACAGAGCGTATTGACACTAATAACCAAACGAGTTGCACAATCATTCTCGAAATTGAATATTATTATGTACATTTTAAAAAAACTCTATATTAAAACCCCTGAAAGGCGTATTTGCCGAACTGACAGAAATTTTAAAAAATTAAAAAAAATAAACTGAATATTAATCTCTTTTTTTTTGTTGTTTTGTTACTTAAGGTCGCATTATCATCTAGGTCATTAGCGACCACTATTGGAGTTAGCGGTTTTTTATATAATTTATTTATTGAGTGATTGGAATTACACAGATCAGTAGTAATTACTCTCATGTGCATTTTCTGGCTTACATTGATACTTATGCTAAACTTAATACTAAAAACTTAAAACTAAACTACCTTACTATAGGTGTAGGAAACTACAAGAGCCCTACTGTGACAATTAGTAGAAAAAATGTTCAGGAACGCTTCGGCAGGAAATCTATTTTTAATTCTAGTAGGGAAGTCAATTATGGTGGCCAGGTTGTAGTGGACGGCTCGGTTAATTGTATTTAGGTTGGAGAAAAAATTATTGGAAAGATGGGCAATATGATTGATGATCGGTGATATATTCAGTTCTTTATGAAGTTGGCGTTAGAGATGAACCATGGGCATGTGTTGCTAATCTGAGGAATCTATTTTGTACAATTTGGAGTTTATTTATGTTAGAAATAGATGCATTGGTCCAGATGGGACATGCGTAGAGCATTAATGGTCTGACTATTGCTTTATAGATTGTAATGGCATTTGTTAGGGATAGCCGGCTTTTGGAGTTGATAAGGCATTTTAGTTGAGCTATTTTATTTTTGCTTGTTGTTGTTTTAGTGTTATGTGTGTTTTCCAGTTGAGTCTTGTGTCGAAATTCATCCCGAGGTATTTTACTGGTTGGTTTTCTGGTGTCCATGGAATTGTGTGTTTATTAATGTGTAATGGTGGTGGGTGAGAAAATGGTCTTAGTGAGAATATTTTCGCAGTTGATTTAGTTGGGTTGAGTTTGATTTTCCACAATGTTGACCACTGGTCTATTTCATTTAAGTGATTTTGTATCCTATCGGTAATGGTCTTAAGTGAGTGGCTGGATTTGTAGATTGCGGTATCGTCGGCGAATTGTGCTAATTGGGTGTGTATTGTAGTGGGTATGTCAGCTGTGTATATGTTGAATAGTGTGGGTGAGAGTGGTGAACCTTGTGGAAGGCCTGCTATTATTTTCGGGGTTGGAGATGTGATTTTCTACGGACACTGTAAAGGATCTATCAGTTAGAAAACTTTTGATGACATTTACTAAATAGATTGGTGTTCCCATTGTTCGGAGCTTGTATAATAGTCCTTCGTGCCATACTCGATCAAACGCCTGTGAAATGTCAAGAAATGAAACTATTGTGTGATGTTTGTTTTGAAATGCTGTGTGGATATTTTCTGAGAGTCTGAGTAGTTGGTGTGCAGTTGATACATGACTTATAAAGCCAAACTGGTGTAATGGAATAATTTGGGTTGATTGGAGGTAGCTATTTAACCTTTTTAGAATTAGTTTCTCGAGAATTTTTGAAAGTGTGGTTAGTAAACTTATCGGTCTGTAGTTTTCAACACTGCTATGATTTTTATATGGTTTTGGAATGGGTATTATGATTGAGTTTTCCATACCATAGGGTAATATCCAATTCTTATTATTGAGTTATAAATGTTGTTTATATAGGCTATAGTTGAGGTTGGCAGGTTTTAAGATCTTATTAGTGATTTTATCATGACCAGGGCTTTTTGTGCGGAAGTTTTTAATTATGTTTTTCACTTCATTTGGGGATATGAATTTTATCCTCTGTGGTACATCATAGTTCAGGGCTGAAACTGTTTGTAATATCATCGCATGATCGGCATGAGTTGGTGTGTTGTTGAGCGTGAATGTTGTTTCAAAATGATTCGCCAATGCTTCGGCTTTGTCAAAGGGGGGGCGAATTTTTTCCCCATCCGGGTATTTAGAGGTGGGATGCTATTTTTCTTTTTTAGGATTTTTTTAGTGAACTGCCAGAGAGAATTATTGGTTGTGCTTAATGATTTTATTAGTTGGTTGTAGGTTGAGCTATGAAAGTCGTTTATTGCTTTTTGTTATTGAATTTAAAAGGTTCAATTCTTTCTTTAAGTGTGGGTTTCTGAGTTTGATCCATAACCTTCTGGTTCTGTTTCGAGTGTTGATTATTGTTAGAATTTTTCTGGCAGTAATTTGTTAAGCGTTCTGTGAGTGATGTGGGTCTATTGGGTTGTAAATATTTAATAGTGTTGGTAATTATATCTGTAAGTATGAAATTTCTTTCTATTTCTAATGGGGTGTTAAGATTTTTAAAATTGGTTTTTGTTATTATGTTCTGAATTCCTTCCAGTTTATGTTGTTCGTGTTTAATGTGTGGTAGGTGGGGGTGGGGTGGGGGAGTATTGTAGAGATGATGATTGGTAAGTGGTCGGAATCCAGTTCAAATAGTGGTGTTGAGTAGTATGTGGTTTGTGTATTCGTAATTGCGATATCCAAAATGTCTGGATGTTTGTTCGTGTCGTATGGATAATATGTTGGTTCTGGTGGGATTAATGTTTTAAATTTAGGTCAGTTATTAGTTTTAATAAGTGTCTGCCGGCATTGTTTGTAATTCTACAGCCCCAACTGATGTTTTTGCGTTTAAATCTCCAATGAGAATAGTGGGGTGTTCAGTTGAAATAAAGATTCTATGTTTGTGACTTCTATTTTTATGTGGTGATTTGTATGCTGCTATTACTGTTATAAGTCTATTATTTAATGGGAATTTGATTGCTGTTGTTTCTAAACCAGGCGTATTAGGAGGTTCACTTGTATATATGGGAGAGATTTTTCGATAAGTATTAAGACTCCTCCTCCATTACTGTTAGGTCTGTCAGTTCTGATTGTATTATAACCTGGTATGTTGAATACTTTGTTGATTTTCAAATGGGTTTCGTTATGCAGGCTATTTTGATTTGTTTAGCTTTTAGGAAATAGTTAAGTTCGTTTTTTATTGGTTATGCCATTTGCATTCCAGTTTAGTAGATTTATATTGCTAAGGCGTTGTACTGATATTGTTATTATTAAAATACGCTGTGAATGAATTTGGTATGTTGCTTATGATTGATGGAATAATAGTATTTATTATATTGATTATATAGGCTGTGATTGAATTAATTAGTGAGTGCATAAATGAATTATTACTTTGATTAGGAATATGATGAGTTGATTGCCCGGGGTTATGATTGAAATGGGTGTTTGGATTTGCTCTAGGCGGATTGTTCATATAGTGAAGTTTGAATTTGATTGTTTGATTGGAGAGTTGGGAAGTTGTCGTAGAGAATCAGGTGCAGGAGGCCTGGCATCGTTTGATTTAGTTTGAGATTCCTTGCATGTACATTTGTTGGGGATTCTATAAGTTTCTTGTAGAAGGACATTCCTCAGTCGAGTATCTCCGGTGGGGCCCTTGAGTTCTTACAAATCAGTACTTGTTCCCGCTGGGGACAATTTACTGAGTAGTGATTTTCAGCACAGTAAATACACGCGATTGTGTGGTTACAGTTATTTTTAGTGTGTCCAAAGTCCAGGCAGCGCAGACATTGAACAGGGCCTTTGCTTTTTCGTCTTTGTTCAGGTTTAACACTCAAATTACAAATTTGTTTAATTTGAAGCACTGATTCAATACTGTGTCTGCGTCAAATCCGCGGCAACAACAGGTATGGGAAGTTGTTTTTATACAGTCGTGTGACACTAATTAATGATGAACACTTTTCCTTCAAGTCTTCGTAGATTTCTGCTTGGGTTATTGATGTATGTAGGTTTGTAAACACTATAGAAAACTTCTTGTTAGCAGGGTCCTATACGTGTGAAATCTCCTATTGGTATTAATTAAATATTTGATAGCCTTTCTGAAATAGGCAATGGTTCTGAACATTATTTTGATTCGGTTGTTTTTAATATCTGATGTGAACTGATTAGTTACTTTAGATTTTATTTCCCGGTTGAATTCAGAAATGCTTTCTATATCGTTAACATAGGTGAACCTTGGTTCATTAATTAGTTCCTCTAGTGGTGCGTATCTGTTTCCAGTCGGCACTGAATAGACATAGTCTGTGTTATTTGTTGATTTTTTGTTCGGTAATGATTCATCACTGGTATCGTTAAAACTTCTTTTACCACTGTTGTTTGTGGGTTTTGCATTGCTGCTACAGTTACCGGAGGGCACTCGGGCATTTTGGCCAAGGGCGAGGCCGCTGTCTAAGTCATGGTTACTAACCTCGGGTATGCCATTACCGGCATTGCTTACGAGTGGTGTTTCAGCTCCCTGTTGATAGCCTCCGCTTGCCACGATATGGCCGGACGCAGTAAGCTGCTGGTCACGGATTCTTTGCTGTTCTTCCGATTCTAGATGGTCCTCTTCATGAGACTGCGTTGGGCTGGGGGATGTGTCCATGGCGTTCGTGCCGTACACAGCCGCCATGGCCTCGGCGATGCACTGGCCGAAGCCAGGGCTGGGCGGCGCTGCACTGCCACTAATTATTGGATAAAGTAGATATGCTTTGTGCGGCGCACTGTACACAACACTTCACACTGGCACTAATGCTTTAGAACTGTAAATTAAACAGACTTGTCGAAAAAGTATTTCACTTTCGCTGATGCTGAGCAGAGCGGAGCGCGATGTGTACCCTACCGCTGCTCGGAGCGAACTCGGAGTTAGCGGTATAGTAAATTGAAGATGAAAAGATATGGTGATGATAAGAGGTGAAAGGGCGAACACAAATACAACCATGCCCGAGGCAGGACTCGAACCCGCGACCCTTCAGTCCGAGATCGCTACGACACTACTGCCTTACCGAACTTGGCCACCAGATCAGCTGATCATATTTTTGTTGAGTCATGAACGTCCACCGACGAGCTGTGATGCGCAAATCAACAGGACGCAAGCCGGCTTCTCAAGCCGGCCACAGCCGCAGATACACTAACCTTTTTTTCATTTTCCCCTCGCCAGTAGCCCTGGCAAGGCGGGAGTTTATTCAAGTATGGGGAATACATTATTGCTCCAACCGGTGAGGTTTTTGGAGCTGGATGAGGGCGGTAACTTAAAAATACTAATTAAAAACTAATCTTAACCTAATTAAAACTAAACAGTGCCTCTTTGGGCTCATAGTTTTATATACAAGGGTATTTAGAATAATGTTTATAGTTCTTTACAATGTTCTTTTTCTTGTTTTTTATTTTATAATCATTCACTCGCTCATTCATGCTTAATCTATATGTACAATCTCATTCACTCGCACATTCATACCGCACTTCACAACACTAACACTACACTGTACACTATTTACACTTCACTTTATTTATTTATTTTTCTTTATTTATTTTACGTCAAAAAAACAGTTAAAAACTGCATATGACGTGCTATGGGGAAACGTGAATTGTGTGCACATTTTCAAAATTCTGTGATCCCTACACTAAGTCATATACTACTTAAATTTTGAATTTTTGAAAGGAGAAAAAAACAAAACTCCCATGTAATAAAATCTATTTTCAAGGATAAACAAGCAATAAATTTTGAATTTTGAAAGGAGAAAAAACAAAAACTCCTATGTAATAAAATCTATTTTCAAAGATAAATAAGCAATAAATTTTGGCTCTTATTACTTCCTGCCACGACAACATGGAAACGATAATTTGAATAATTGTATTTCCCACTGAATTCTAGAAGACGTGCACAGAAAATGAAGTTACAAGACAGACTTTATCGCCACGGCGCCGACTTCACTCAGGCGTCCGTGGCGCCGTGACGTTTTCATACACTAACCTTTGGCTGGGCCCGACCGCAGATGGGCCTGCGGGCCGCGATCCCCTGCGGGCCGTGCGGCCCAGTCAAAGGCGCGACGAGGGCCCTGCCTCGGCCGGCGCTTCCGCGTGGCCACACGCCGGCGGCCAGGGACCTCCTCGAGGAGCCCGCTAAGCCGTCATCAAATGAATATGTAAATGGAAGACGCTGCCTGTCAACTTGGGAAACGATCATGGGGGAGCCTTTCAACTTGTTTGAAGGATTTTCGAGTTAGCAGTGGGAAGAATGAGAAGATGTTTTGCTGCAATGTGGAGTGGGAAGGAGGATCCGGACTTCAAAAGAAATGGGGGATTGGTTCGTTGCTTGTGAACATGTGGTATGATTTGGACGTTTAGCGTAAGACTAGACGTAGTGCATTAAGAGTATATGGTGAATATTTCTATCTTGCTGAGCAAAATTGTGTGTACTGAGATATTTACGTCTTGAACTTGGAAAAGTTTTGTAGACAACTTCATAGTTGTATGCGTGAGCGGCTGATTTTAAATTTAATTGTTAGAATGTAGATTTTGGTAATTTTTCTAAGTTAAAATTATTCATTTTATTTTAGGTCTCTTTATACATGACAATATAATATAAGAATATCCAAATCATTTTATAGCAGAGCGTTGCAAAACTTAATTTATTTATCTCTCAGAAGAAATAGCGCTACAGATTGCATTGAAGTAATCGTCAAACAAAGTGAATGTTTCACCTAACCGAATCTAGGTCTGTAATTTATGAAAACTACACCTCTACTTTCTATATTTCAACGCTTCACAAAATACTTCCGCAAAACACTTCATATACACTCATACTTGTAGTACTCTTTTAATTGAATATTCCTGCGAACTTCCTAATTAGTTGGAGACACTTTCAAATCAGTCAGAACAGTTTGCCAATTATCAACAACTTCTGAATTTGGTCTTGCGCAGAACGTATGTTTATATCCATGGGGCACGAAACAAAAGCAAACCGGCCTACTGAGCGAAATCAAACATGCGTTCGGCCTCTAGCAAAGGCTCAGAAATCCATTTCAAACTCGACTCCAACTAATGTCAAAACACACCGGCGCAAAACGCGAATGCTTTAAACGGTCCGTAATTGTTTGTCGGACCAACCCCGACAAATTCCGCGCAGTGTCACCAATCAATGGCGCCCTTTGTTTCGCACCTCGAGAGCCCTCTAGGCTGGCGCTGGGCGGCCGGGCGAGTGCGTTGCCGTGTAGCCCACCGCAGGACGGACGGGCTTTGTGCCGATTCGCGCAAAGCCTCTTAGCCTCGGGTATTGGCCGTCGGCTCCCACTTGACGCGCCGGTGTCGCCTCCCGCGGCCAACCACTCAACCCGCTCGAGCGCCCGCACGGAAGTAGGGATATGCCCTTAACAACTAAACAGTTATTTCTTAACAGTTAACGTTTCGTAACTGTTACGCAAAATAAGAATTATTTCGTTTATCCTGTTATTGGCTGTTATCGGTTGAAATGCATAGACCTGCAATGTACTGGGCCTAATCCGAACTACTACAAGTTTTTTCTGGCAACCATTTTGTACGATAACAGCTTCACTGCAGCTCATCAATCATGATTACCAGTGTTCAAATTATAGATTCATTAATACATAATTTGTCATTATTACACTCCATGTGCCACAATATTTTTATATTCTATTGTATACACAACAATAAGAAGTTTGTCATTTAAATTAAGTCGGTTTGTTAACTTATTTCTGTCTCATTACTGCTTATGTGAGATCAACTAATATTTCCTTAGCTCCGATAAAATAAAATTAGTTACGGTCAAATAACTCGCATTATAATACTTGATATTCAACAGTCATTGCCACTTTAGCTATAGGCAAGCAAAAACACAGTTTCTCATTATTTTTGGCACTCGTCACTTCACTATGCACAAGTTGCATATTTGAAAGAATATGCTAATAATGATATTCTGCCGCAAGTTTTGTCGTTTTTGACCAAACCGAAGCGTAATTTAAATTAATTTCTTTAGGAATTAGTACTCCGTATGTTGAGAGTTGAAGATGAAAATTCATGTGAAATGTAGCACATACACTACACTTTCAAAAACTGAGCAAAAGTATAGGTTCATAAACTTTTTATTACAAATCAACACTTTTGAAACGATACATACAAATATCACATTCATTCAAGCATTTTTATTCAAGTCATAATGAACAAAGGGAAAATCTGTAATCCAATTGTAAAAGTAATGGTTTATTTGGTTCATGAGCAGACCCTTCATCTATGTAGCAGACCGGTGGACATTTCTCAAATGCAGTTGGATTTGGCCACCAGATGGCAGTGATGCGTTTCAGCAGTCAGCTTTTGGCATCGAAAGATTATTGCGAGCTCCCACTCAACGGAAGTTGTCTAATTTTTGTTCGTCTCCTTTGAGAGTGTGCAGGGAGGGGCTGAGCGAACGGGGCATCGGTCGGGGCCAAGCACTAATGGCAGGGGTATGCAAATTATTGAGGCAGGAAACTCCGACTCTTCCTCCCCGCCCCCTTCCTCCTTCTATGCTCTCGTCCCGCGAAAAGAAAGACCTCTTTCCCTTTTTCTCTCTTCCGTTTGTACCTCTCCTCTCGGGTATCGCCGAACACGCACATACACACATCAAATGCGTTCCTTTTGGCTTCCTCAAAAATGTTTAATCTAGCGATATATAATGAAGAAGGAGGAAGACCATTAAGGGGAAATTGCCGTTTCATTTTGGAAGTTTCTCAAAGTCGGCTGCGGGTGGGTCTCCGGCTCTCGTCCACCGCTTTTGCTTCCCCTCCCCTCCCCCCCCTCCCTCCCCGCCCACGTCGCCGGCTTCCCCACCGTCGCATCAACGTCAGCCAACTTTGCCGAGTGGCTTGTCCCTCTCGCGGAGAATTTTCGGGACGAGTTGAGCACAGAGAAAAAAGAAAGTTGTGGTAGGGGAGTGGAGGAAACGAATTCACCGACGAATCATTTCTGTTGAAAGCCCCCGCTCTTTCCACTGGACGTCTGCGCCTTTCTTTCTATGGCATAATATTGTATTTTTGGTGGTTGTCTTTCGTCAAAAGATTTTGCGTAGCTGTATCTCTGGAATACTGGTATACGGAAGAGTTCTAACTTTGTGTCTATTTCACTTTATTCGAAGTTGCAGACAATTTTTTATACGTTACATATTTTATACGTATTTTTTACACTCTTGTTGTATTACGTAATTTATTCTAGCTTCAGTGTGCCAGTAAATATTGTAAGTTATTACATGGAAAGAATACAATATTGTTTAGTAAAAAAATAATTCCTAGCGAAATGACTAGCACATTTTTTACTCTTATTGGTTGAGCACCTCTTAAGATACACATGTCGGGGATAAATCGGTCGATAAATCAGTTATTCGTCAGACGCATCACCAATTTAATTACGTTGAGAAAAAATCTAAACATTTTCCATACAATCTTCTGTGTAATTATTTTATTTCAAGATACGTAAATGGCACGGTTATCTGACACTAATATTCTAGTACAATCCATTTAACTTAGTCAATAGTCACCTAAAATGTAGAGGACTTCAGGGAAGTGATGAAACGCTTCAGTATAAAAACTGTCGAGCTTCATCATCGGCTTTCTAAAGAAACACTTGCTTAATTTCCTCTGAGAGAGCTAATATACGAGCATTCACATCTGTTTGGCGTTTTGATTTTCCGTATCCATCCCATTTCACCTGTCAAAAATTATGGTTAATCACAGTGATTGCAGCACCTAAAGTACTTTTTCTAGGCTTAGGTCAGATAACAGAGAGTTGTAGTTGTAAATTGACCTTACTTATTATAACAAACTGTTTCTGATGCAATATGTGTACACAATCGATTTTTGTCATTACTCATCAAAATATCTAATATATTTTGAGTATTTTGTAAATATCTCTTTTCTATGCCATTAAATTAATGTAGAGTGTATTCCTCAGAGACTCTCTGGCGGGTTTCGAACCGGGCAAGGATTTATGCCGTAGCGTATTGATTATTAAGCAAATGCACTTCTCTCATTACGAGCAGCCCCATCTGCTTTCCGAATGGCAATGAATGCCTTTCTCGGGAACTAATTACGCTCACTCCACCATATCTGCTCGCGCATAACGCAAATACGCGATTTCTGATACAAAAGCAACGTATGTATTCGCTGTGCGCGTCGACACCGCGATAACAAATTTCCTCCTTCGCCCAGGCAGTGACTTGACGCCCATTCACACCATTACTTCTCGCCAGAGCCTCCGCGATTTCCCAGAAGTCCCGGCGGCAATTATCCTGCGCTAGTTCGGGCGCGCGCCGCCTGGAGCGCGCGTGCCGGCGGCCGGTGGCGCCCCTGGCGGCGGCGGCGGTGCGGCGCGCGAGATTTACGGCACGGAGGCTTCTTTCTCAGCGGCCGTCGTAAATCGAGAGCCGGCCGCCCTACTCCCGTCTTCCCTCTCTCCCGCGGCGGGTCTACGCTGCACCGACGCTGTATTCGGGTTTTGCCAATCTCTTTATGCCGGGCAATTCGTCCCCCAGAGAGGCATTGGGTGAATGGGGGTGCGGACTGCTGCTGGGCAGGTGGCACGATGAATGTGTTGTTTCAAAGGAAAAATGTGAAATGCTTTAATTGCGAACGTTTTGTGAAAAAAAAGTAGAACTGAAATGTATTTTTGATAAATATAAATGCATGTTCATATGTAATCATCATAAAGCGATATTTTTTTTCACTACGACAAACATAAAAAAAGAGTATACGGGTTTAGCCCAATCTCGGCTAGAGCAAGTCTAATATTCTTTTCTACTCGTAATATTTTGAAGATAACTAATATCTTTTATAAAAGGAATTCATAAGCGTTTGGGAAATTATTTATACTTGTATTCGAAAAACTTTTTTTTACATGATTTAATATAATTTCTTTTTCCAGAATTTAGTTTCTCCATTCTTTATACACAGCTCTCAAATAATCTGTGAGTTTATTTATTCTGAAAGTAAATTTTAGTTTGAATTCACGTCCCATGACAAGATATATCATTGTGGAATTGATTTACTATTAAATATAAAAATATTTTTCCCCCGAGGTTTTGTGCTCTGGTAGGCACTATGCGTGGTGATTTGTGCGTAGCGAGTATGATCTCCGACCGGCAGCAGAAGTACGGCCGTGAACGCCGTAAACATGAGGTTGTAGTATGTTATTAACAGAACAGCGATCATGGAATATATTTTTCTAAGTTAAATTGTCATTTATATAATTTTTATTCACGACTGGTGATTACAGAATCACGCTATGTACTACAACATAAAGACATTCTGGTTCTCGTTTGCCTTTCTTTGTTCCCTTTTTCTTCCATCATCCCCGAATGGGCTCTGGTCCATTTCATCCAACCGAGTGATTCCGCAAAGTGTCGTCTCAAAAGGCACCCAGAGGGGTAATTCTTTTGTTAATCTCTTTTAGTTATCTCCCCACCGATAAAGTCTGTTAACCTGTGATTGATATTTATATTCATTATTTTTGTATTGTATCATCAATAATATCCGATTCCAAAAATAACTGAAGAAATTTACGTTCCAAATTTACTCATAAAGATGAAAAAACCTTCAAACTTAGAAAACTAAAACTCTGACCTGCCAAAATTGGTTTCGCGCATTACGAGAGAAAGACAAAGTGTGTACGAAAAGGAAACGTTTCCTACAATTGTTTAGAATTGAATAAAAATAGAACATATTTGTCGATTTGTTTCTTACTGCTCGATAGAATTTCATAATAAGAATTTTCAACGTATTATCCCATAATATTTGACAAGCATATATTATAAAATCAGCCATTTCAATGTGTTTGTATTAAAAAAACAGTTTAGGCGAATCTTTGTTGTAGATCATTTTATTGGTGTCGAACGTGTGTAACTGAATAAATTACAAATGGTTAGTTTTAAACTACCACCGATAGCACTGCTCTCAAAAGAAAGAAAAGACAGAAAGAAAAGAAAGGAAAGAAAGAAAAGAAAGAAAGAAAGAAAGAAAGGAAAGAAAGGAAAGAAAGGAAAGAAAGGAAAGAAAGGAAAGAAAGGAAAAGAAAGGAAAAGAAAGGAAAGAAAGGAAAGAAAGGAAAGAAAGGAAAGAAAAGAAAAGAAAGAAAGGAAAGAAAGGAAAGAAAGGAAAGAAAGGAAAGAAAGGAAAGAAAGGAAAGAAAGAACGAAAGAAAGACGAAAGAAAGGACGAAAGAAAGAACGAAAGAAAGAACGAAAGAAAGAAATAATATATAACGAACAGTTTTCATTTGAACAAACATTGGGTAATGTGAATGTTTGTCCGGTGTATTACAGTTTCCCAGACAAAAATATTTTAAGTATCTTGAAATTTCTATATTGACAATACACGAACCAAAACTTACGAATGGTACTGAAGTCATTTATTGAAAATTTCAAAATGAATAATTAAAATTTATTTTTTGTAATTTTTTTCTAACAAGGTTAGTATTGTTGTTTCACCCGTGGTGCCTCCCCTCCTCCCACACTCACACACACACACACACACCCCACACACACATACTCACACACACACACATACTCACACACACACATACTCCACACACACACATACTCACACACACATACTCACACACACACACACATACTCACACACACTCACACACATACTGGTGCTGTTACTGGTTCCATCTTCTGAGATTTCTCTTACTTATCAGTAACCCGGTATCGAGTTTTCTGCCGCAAAAAATTCTATTGTTTTATGTTGTATTATGCCACCTTTTAACAAGTATTTTCTCCTGTCTTTTTTATTGCCTCAATTTTAACATTTTTTTGTGATTTTCGTAAATTTCTACAACGTGTCGTGTTAATCTGGTTTATTCAATATGCACAAAATAATTTGATGCCCAAAATAATTTGTTTTTTATTACTATTTTTATATTCGAATATTATCATGTCGAAGTACATTTGTGTTTCATGATTTCCTCTTACGTAGTCTGCACGTTCCATTCTCAGTGAATTTTAGACCAACAATATTTCCAATAAGTTTTCTTTTTTATGATTATTTTCATTTCATTTCATTTTTTGATTATTTTAATTACATTTCACTAAGTTTCATTTCCGAGATTTTTAGGCTTCTCAGATCCTCTGGTGATAATGCATTTCAAGACGTTTCGTAATAGAGATAGTTCTTTTCTAAACGCCGGTGATCGTGAATGTGCTTCTTGACAGGAAGTGAGGCAGGGAACGAACATGGAGACGTTACTGCGCCTATTTCGGTGGCAAGTGATTCACGCGTTACGTTTTCTGAGAAAGGGGGTCGTATACTCCGGTCGGGGGAGAAAGAAGTTGTAAAAACGTTTTCTCCATGATTTCCAGAAAGGAGAAGAAAAGTCGGAAATTGTGGAAATACGATGCCGTGAAGAAACTTCCCGACGCTGTCTTAACCCTCACTTCACCACAACAAGTTACTTTCGAACAACTCGACGCACTAAATATATTGCCTTTATTGTAGTTATACGGGCAAAAAAAATTATTTCGATACGTTCGTACTACATAAAATTGAATCTTCAGAAGAGTTTTCTAAGTCTCATAGCTGAGGGGTATTTAATGTTTTTTATACTTCAAGATATATTAACACATTATAAGCGATAAAATTGAAACGTATTTCAAAATTGACCTTTTCATAAAGGTACCATTTTTCACAAGCGTTAAAATGAAAAATTGTAAGAGTATGAAATAAAATCGAAGTTTCTCTTTCAATTTTGTTGATTATGTTTTATTAGAAAAAAATACATCCATGATCGCCCATGATTTAAGATCCAAAAGTGGTCACGTTTTAAATTACTCGTAAGTTACTTCTCTTTCCAAACAGCATGCTGTAAAATAAATTGCGTGATACTTAATACGGGAAATAGTGATGAAGACATCATCTTAGCAATTTCATATTGAAAAATTCTGGCTGTATGTTCGTATGTATCTAAGAATCCACTCCTGGCGTTTATAGGATTGTTGTTTTCAGAACTGATACTCTAACTGAAAACCAGAATCTGCGCATTTTATTCACACCTGCGGTGTACAGTTTTAGTGGTGGCTCCGACGCGGACGATGTGATCTGGGCTGCAGTTGGTGGATGTGGGGCCAATCGTCAGCGCCAGCCAGCAGTCAGATAGTGTCGCCCAATGAGAGAGTAAGATTGTCAGAGACCCCGATGCAGAATGTTTAAATGATACTCCGAACTGCGATTGTCAAACCTGAAATTAGAAGTTTTAGATCTAATTTATGAAGGTAGCTGTCGTGACCGCCCGCGCGCATTTGAAGGAGCCGCCGCCGAATGACGTCAGAGGGGCGTTACCGCCCCTGGCGGGAGAGGAAGGCAACCGGTGCGAGCCGGCCCGGACTGTCCGCGCGCGGCCGTCACGCCCGAGCAAGCGGGTAGGGACTCGCCACCGCCCCTACTCCGCAGCTAGTAGGCGGGTCGCTAGCCCTAGCGGGCTATAAGAGGGTTCCGACCCGACGCCAGGGCAGATAGCGAGCGACGGTGTTAGTGACTGGATCCTGGCGAGTGACTTGGTGAGCTAAGAGTGGAGATCAGCTACGCGACGACCTGTACAACGAAAGTGGAACTCTTGTGGATATTTGACGACTCGGCTAATTTTGGGACTTCTTGTGGACAACGATAACACGGCTTCGCTTTTGGTACCTTCTTCTGGTGGTACGGAACTCCGGCAATTGTACCTCGTCTTGAATAAAAATCGTTTTATGAATTCTTGCCTTTTGATTGGATACTACAGTAGCCCATACATTATAAATCAGATTTAAGGATTTCCATTTTATTCAATGCAAATTTCCATTCTTTGGCCTTTATTATTATGAATAATTCGTCAGTTTCGTCCGTCAACTACATGAATTAGAAATGGCATACTGAATACATCCTGGGAAATGCAAACAAAGCATATTTCAAAAACTGTTGGCAGCTTTATATCGCGTGGCTTCCAAACGGTAGATGAACAAGAATCGCCCCAAAGGGCGTAGCCAGACTGACAAAGCCACGGACACACTATAAGTCCCTCCCACTCAACTACTGCCGTTCCGATTCGTCTTCCAGGAAGCGGTAGCTCAGTGCATCAACTAACGTCACTGCAGCGCCTCTGACCGGGAGGTCCTAGGTTAAACTCCCCATGATGGCAGGATTTTTTATACTAGCTTTCTAACTAGGTCGAATTCAGTCGTTGTCTAGAGGAGAATTCTAGCGGCCTACTGCTCTGATCGGTAGTTTTCCGTGGTTTCTCCGATCAACACCAGACGAATGCCGGAGCCAAACCCTAACAAACGGGCCACAGACCGCGCGTGATTTTTCCTTCCTCTTTCTTGTCCTATCCTCTCCCCTTACACTAACATGCACTACACTACCACATATTCCGGGACACCGGTCGGGAGCTTAGAGCTTGTCCCGGCTGGGGCGGTGTCCCACTGGTGGGAGAGTACTGGTTAGCGAGAAACTCCACTAGCCGACGGTAGGTCGGCACCGTATCTCGCCATCCAGCGGGGGAAGATCACCACCATCTCCCGAGAGAAAAACATACACTACACTATCGGGACTAATGACCTAAGCTGTTGACGCGCCCGAAATCATCAACCAACCAACCAACCAATCCAATTCTTCTTAGCTGTTTATTAAAATAATTTTAATCTCCCAATTTCAATTGAAACGATAGTAAGGAGTAGCCTCAATTAGCAAGGGAGTGTTCGCAATACACCTGTGAAATCCAAGCCACGGAAATTTTATGTTCCTGAATTATTGCGATACATTATCTGTCTGATATTTAATGTATTTCTTCACGGAAATGAAAAAAATGCGAATCATACAAATTGAAAAAAAAGCAAAGATTTTCTTAATATTTTTGTGAGAAAATAAAATGTATATTTGTTTAGACCATGCACAAATAATTTGTGGAAATTGTATTTATTATTTAATATGATAACATTATGTTTAATGATTTTTGTGTGTACTGTGTCAATTTTTACCTTTCTCGCTATAAGTATTCAGACAAGAATTTTGTAGAGTCTGATTCATTAACAATTGTATTGGGAGGCATGTACAAACCGAATAAAATATGTATTTCAGTCAATGGACCTTCAGTTCATTCGCATTCTCAAAAAGTAGTAACTATATTTGAGAGAGACTTACGGGCGTAGCCGTGAGTCTACATATTGCGAGCACTCCCGGGTTAACAATTCTGGGGCCAAGTGATATTGCAGACTTGTTTAGTAAGCGTTACTTTCAATATAATTTTCATCAGGAATTCTTTATTGGGAGTCGGGGGGGGTATGGTGGGGTGTGGCGGGGCACCGGTTGGCCCATCCAAACTACGCCCCTCGTTTCGCTCACGAAAGCTCCACCAGTGAAATTGTTCTCCGCATCCTAACGCGTCATGAAACTGTTTTTCCAATAGATCACGACCCGTCATCTCACTAAACTACTGTCTTTCAGAGTATTGTCTGATTATATTCAGTACAAAAATGTACACCGACATACGTACAAAAAATTAAAGGTAAAGATAATATCTACCTGTAACGCCAAAGTTCGTTAACTATTTAAAAATGCCAATTCAGGAACAGAGTGATCACGACGCAAAACAAATACTAATGGATAGAAATTCGGACAATTTTGGATATTGCATGGGTTATCAACATTCGTCAATTTACAAAATCTCTTTGCTTTCGGGAAAGAGTCTCGCCGTCTAAAGAAAGCGACGTAGAAAATCTCTAGTACTTAATTATTAGACCCATATTAAATTTCAAAATTACGATACCTTGATTTTGTTTAAATAATGTTATAGAAACGGTTTATTTTATATTTAGTTTTGTTATAGTAGCATTTATTCTGTGCCCAAACCACCATGAAAATATCAATTCAAAACCAAAGGACGAATGCTACTGTACGCGTTCATTATAGGATTCAAGGGATGGTAAAATTTTGTGAGATGAGAGGAGTCTTTTTGCAAAAGTCGTACGAAACGTACAAAACGTCCTCATCGTGTCTTTCCCCATATTAATCGTGTCCATTAGTTACGGAACATAACGAACTTACAACTTAGCATCTGCTTCTATTAAGGACACAACTCCTATACAGTATTACGCTGCAACTTTCCATTCACAAGAAAGGCAATCGCCACCCAAAAAAATCGCAAAACTCTGCCACCATCAATCCACCTGCCAGCAGCTGCTACATCTCAAGAACCACCGCCATACGTCACGAGTAGACGAGGGATTCCCAAACTTTTTTCTTTCATGGAACCCTACCTTTGTTTCGCATCATCTACTCGCCTTTGTTCCACCTTATAATATAAAACACTGTATATTCACAACACAAATAATGACAAATAAATGTCTTGCACAAAAATTTAATAAAATTTCGGTATTTTTATAAAAAAAATAATTTTACATTTTAAAATTTTAATTCATGGGAATGATGTTTCATTTCATAAGAGGTCTAAATTTGTATTTCATTATTAGATAAAACATGAAAATAATTAAGAACACACAAGAAATTATTATTACCTTCATTAATATTTTTTTGCAATAATGAGGTATTGATCCAGATTATATATACCGATAAATCACCAATATATTCTCTGTTCTACACTCACAATTGACTCCTAGATCGCCGTCGACTCCCTTTAAAATATCATTAACCCCACCGACTTAGTGGTTCAGGAGGCAACTGATGTCACTGACGTCAGTTTCAGAAGAGCCAGGACGGAAGGTGCTGAATTCGAGTCCCGACGGTGGCAAGGATTTTCGGAATTCTAATCAACACCAGATGAACGCAGCTCCCCAACAAACGGGCTGTGCAGGCAAGCAGAACCCTAACAAACGGGCTACTCACCGCGTGCGATCTTTCCTTCCTCTTCCTTGTCCTATTCTACCCCTACTTACGCATACTTATACTTACATGCACTACACAACTGCACATACCAGGGGGGGGCAGTCGAGTGCTTGTTCCGACCGGGGTGTTCGCGCTCCGCTGGTGTGAGGTACTTGGTTGATAAAAATCTCGCAAGCCAACAGGTAGGTCGGCGCTGGATCTCACCATCCAGCGGGGAAGACCATCACCTCCTGAGATAGAAATATGGGTAACTTACGGGACTAATGACCTTAGCAGTTCCGGGATCTCTAATCAATCCATCGTCGACCCCTTAAGGGTCGAACCAGACTAATGACCTTAGCAGTTCCGGGATCTCTAATCAATCCATCGTCGACCCCTTAAGGGGTCGAACCAGACTAATGACCTTAGCAATTCCGGGATCTCTAATCAATCCATCGTCGACCCTTAAGGGATCGAACCAGACTAATGACCTTAGCAGTTCCGGGATCTCGAATCAATCCATCGTCGACCCCTTAAGGGTCGAACCAGACTAATGACCTTAGCAGTTCCGGGATCTCGAATCAATCCATCGTCGACCCCTTAAGGGGTCGAACCAGACCCCGTTGGGAACCCCTGGCGCAGTCGGGGGACGGTGGACAGAGCCACGCAGGCGGGTGCGGTGGGCGAGAGAGCTCGCCCGGAGGGGCATCTTCCTTGGCGATATCGATTCCGCGCCGCTCCCCCACCCCCACCCCTTCTCAGCCGCCACTCACGCGATCGCGCTCCCGCCGGCGGCGGGTTCCGGTATATTTATCCTGGTGCTGTCGTGTTTATGTCTTAATGGTGGTATTTACACCTGGCCACAGCTTTACGGCCGCCCCTCCACCGCCCCGCCCCGCCCCGCCCCGCCCCGCCCACGCCGCCGCCCGCGCATAGCGAATCCCCGCCAGTTGTCCCCCCTCCACCCCCACCCCCACCCCCGCGGACGCCGCCGAGCCCGCGGGGCGCGTTCTGCGAGGTGAGCGAGCCGAGTAACAGCTCTTTCTTGGCTGCGGGGCAGGGACGAGAACCTCTTTGTTGCGCTGAGCAGAGGGAAGACTTTTCAGTGGCAGCGAGAGGTGCTCACAAATATCTACACTAACTGTAAATTATATTGTATATTATACATATATAATATATTTATATATTATAATTATAATTGTTATTAAACGCTATTTTGACCGCAAATTGCCATTATCCTCGGTTTTTACAAAATATTTGTCTCAAAATGTAAATCAAGGAAACAGGAAAACGCAGTAAACGAATTGAAACTGAATAACTAATAATGTTAACAAGTACTCCTATCTACAACTACTACATAATACCAGTTGGAGCTGATCATACAACCCGTTATCGCGATATAATGTGTTCCCAACATTAATTCAGAATGCAAATCTCATTTATTGATTTACACGAGTAACGTACAAGTACTGACACAACTAACACAAGAACAGGGTATCATACGATAAAGAAACAAAAACGCCACACCTAGTAACAATTGCGCCGCCTGGCAACGATCTCTCACCTCAACGCCTCATATATTGGTGTATTACGGGATTCTAGTAACATAAATTTTGGGAGTTTAACTAAATTGGGGGTAACAATTGAGAGTCACGAATCTCTTGTCTTTTTTCTCCGATTCTCAAAAGACGTCGTGAAAATTATGAAAAACAATCGATCCTGTGGCCCAAATTTGTTGTGAAACAAATATATAATAAACACAACCCGCCGGTAATTTATTCGGCTGGAGCGTCTGGCGACTGGGCTGTCAGGCGGCTAATCGGGCGAACCGGCGATAACGTGCCGAAGCAGAAATGACTCATTGGGGCGTCAGTTGCGGCAGTTATCGGGAGGGGAAGCGGCTATGTAGGATGGAAGTGGCGAAGTGTTCGCTCGCAGCGGAGTTGTTTCGGCGCACGCCAACTGTCATGCATATTATTCCCGATAATGTAGTGAATGTTTTACGCAGGAAGATGGCGGTCATCTTTGTCCACTGGATAGGGAGATGCGACGCCGACCTACCGTCGACTAGCGGGTTTCCCCAACCAGGTATCTCCCACCAGCGGGGCACCACCCCAGCCGGGAGAAGCTCTAAGTCCCCGACCGGTCTCCCGGCATGTGTGGGAGTGTAGTACATGTTGGTGTAAGTATGTGTAAAGGGTGAAGATAGGACAAGGTCTGTGGGTGCGGTGAGAGGTGGTGTGAGACCGTGGCTCGTGTATTGTGAGCGCATGGCGCGACAGCGGCAATATTAAATATTCCACGTGAATCTAGATGCATCGGAAAACGGAGTGTCTTAGTGCTGTTGCTGAAGGACATTCACGTGATTGCTGTAACCCTCTCTTCATTGAATTTTAATACTTCCATTGCATTGCCTATTCAATAGCAAATCAGTAATCTTCGTAAACAATGTCTTACTCTAGTGGGGAACATATTTTCATTTAGTGCAACTCACTTCAAGAAATCTACAGATGATAATTTTACAACATACTGCCCAATAACATTAAATAATTAAAATCGTTTCAAAGGTTTAAATGGCAAGTCAAATCTTTTTTGCTCGGCAAGTCTTCTTGTACAATTAGAAATTCATCATGCTGCATCAAAAACGAAAATAATATTTATTTCTAACAATGACAGTAATGTATTATTTATTATTTAAACTGTATAATTCTGAAATACTATATATTCCTGTAAGATGTATTCCACTTCAGTTTCTTGGTCAATGACCCCCATCTCGACCAGTGTTTGGTCTAGTCTTCATTGATCCTTTGAGCAAATTCTGAGATAGCCTTTTGTTGTAACAACCGGCCAAAAATATAGCTTCACTATCTGCGCACGTTTCCTTGATATATTTTTGTGCTTTTTGTGGGACAGAACAAGTAGTTATTGCGTCAACGGTAGTATCAAATTAAATCAACATAGCATCGTAGGTTTTCACGGCAGGAGTCAAGATAAGAGAAATTTTCCGGGGTGGTAGGCCGTGATTCTTCATTGCTAACTGGAACGGCCTACCAACCCGGAAAATTTCTCTTATATTAAATTAAATCAAGTTTGTTTGTCTATGCAAATAGTTTTCTTTTACTAGAGAGAAACTTTTTAGGTTTCAAATGATGCTCAACCACGCTCAGTGAAACCTTATTTATAGTTTAGTTATGTATAGTAAAATAGAGATGGAGGACTGAGAAATTTTTTCTTTCCTATGTCATATTCACTTTTTACTTTTTTAACGAAGAATAAAGTAAATATTGAATGGTTCATAACAATACATTCACTTAAGCCGCTTTAGCTGGCTGAGATATTTAACACCAATACGCCGTGTCGGTCACAGCTCGCAGGAATGTGGGTTTGGATCCCGCCTCGGGCTTGGGTGTTCGCTTGCGTGACAAGCGGTAGGAAGAGAGTCTCCCAGTCACCATCTAGTACAACATTTCAACGCTCCTCCTATTTCATACCGTCCCGGAGGCGCAGGGTCTTGGGGAGTACGCGTTCAGAAAGCTTAGGTATGTGTTGTCCCATTGGTGTGGGTTCGAATCCCGCGTGAGGCTTGAGTATTGTGGGTTGCGGAATGCTGCGACAGACCCAATGTCCAAATCACACTCTGAACACCCAACAACACTTTCTTTGCATTCATGACCATAATGACCTCACCGGCTGTGTTAACTCACGTCAATAACCGTTTCCCCTACAGTGACTATGACCTGGAAGTCCTTGGGTTCGATTCCCGATGGTGGCGGCTGTATAGCTGGGTCGAATTCCGCCACTGTTTGGAGGAGAATTTTAGAGGCCATTTGTTCTGATTGGAAATTTTCCGAGGTTTCTCCGACCAATACCAGATAAATTACGGAAAAATATCCTGAGAAAAGGACCGCTCTCAATTTTTCTTTCTTCCTTGTCCTATGCTTTCCTTCTATATACACACATTTAAACTTACACTACCTCACATGCCGGGAGACCAGGCGGGAGTTTAGAGCTTGTGCCGGTTTGGGGAAACTCCGCTGGAGGAGATATCTGGAGAGGGAAATACCCGTAGGAATATGCTTCTGATCTAGCAGTCTAGCAGTAGAAGTCACTTTCTGCGATTTAACAGCAATGCACTTACGGAGACGAATGACCATAGTAATTGGCGTACCTGGAAACGCAATATAATAAATCAAGCCTTTCTGCATGAGAAATATGGGCCTATGGGCTGTCTCGATTGACTACCTTCCTAGTAAATGACGGACACGGATCTAGGGTCCACCTCCAGAAAACGAAGTGTTTCATTCCGAATGCTTATACAATATTTTAGGTATTTCTGGAATGTTTTTGGTAAATAGTATTTTCTTTGTGCATTCTTTAAAAAACTCGTATTCTTTTTTGTAACTTTCTTTGGATTCACTGGGCATCAAACCTTTCACAGCTTTACCGACGTTGGTTTTAATTGAACTTTGAACCGGGGTGGCTTCGGGCATCATTTGATGTTACTCTAGTGCCTCTGACCGGGAGAACATAGGTCGAGGCCCCGACGGTGGCAGGATGTTTACGACACTAGATTGTCAGCTAGGTCGAATTCAGTCGTTGTCTGGAGGAGAATTCTGGCGGTGGACTGCTCTGATCGGTAGTTTTCTGTGGTTTCTTCGATCAACACCAGGTGAATCCCGGAAAGCACAGTGCATAGAGCTTGTCCGGCTGGAGCGGTGCCCGCTGGTGGAGAGTCCTGGTTAGGGGAAACCCCACTAGCGGACGGTAGGTCGGCGCCGAATCTCGCCATCCAGCGGGGAAGATCACTACCATCTCCCGAAGAAAACTATGCACTAAACATACAGGACTAATGGCATAAGCTGTTGGGCGCCCGGTATCACTAGCCAACCAACCAACTAGGTCGCAATCACTAACGAACCAACCAAGACAGCTAGGTCGCATTCAGCTGCTGTCTGGAAGAGAATTTTAGCGGCCGACTGCTCTGATCAGAAGCTTCCCGTGTTTTCTGCGATCAACACCAGGCTAATGCCCGAGCAGCACCCAAACGGGCCACAGACCGAGCGGTGTCGGTCTTCTTTCCTTCCTTTCCTCACTCCTTACTAACATGCACACACACGTACATGCACTACACTCCTACACATGTCAGGAGACCACCCGGGAGCTCAGAGCTTGTCCCGGCTGAGGCGGTGCTCCGCTGGTGAGAGATATCTGATTGAGGACAACCTCGCGACGGGTAGGTCGGCGCCTGATCTCGCTATCCAACGAGAAAAGTTCACCGCCACCACCCGTGATGAAGCACAACTCGTACGTGACTGATGACCTTAGAACTTGACGTGCCCGAAATTACCAAACAATTAATCCATTGTCGCTGCACTGCCGGCATCCAACCTACATGTGGCTTAGGGTTGTGGGCCATTTTACTCACATTCCAATTAAGTGTTCAGTGTCAGAGGAGATGTTAAGATAAATTCAATGATACTTCCCGCAAGAGTATTCATCAAACCGTTCTAGATGTAGTATATAACAAAAGCCCCACAAGTATGCTGTACAAATGCTCTAATATCATTTATCATTACCTGCCTTAGTGTTTTGCTAGTCGAGTAAAAATAGAATGAGGCATGGACTGCAATAATGTTGTATGTTATTTGCTATAAATAAAACTCTTTGTCAACACTACCTTTGATTCATGAAATAATTTTATTGTCATGCCACACAATTTGTCCATCACAAATTTTACATCGATTAACCTGGATTTGAATCCCGGTAGCTAGAGATGAAAGGAAAATCCCAACACCACGAGACACCTCATATACGCGAAAGCGTTATAACTAGGGCACGGATGTTTATGACCTAAAAATGTTAGAAATATGCAAGCATTTATGACCTAAAAATATGAAAATATGACCATAAAAATGACTTTAAAATTTTTTAGATGCATTTACAAAACTTTGAAAATCTTACTGTTGTTTAAATAACCATTATATTGAAAATATACTTTTAAAAAAATAACACATTTAAAATTCTCCTTTTGACCTTGGCAGAAAACATGATAAAAACTAAACTAACACTTCCTTCTAGTCTGGTGCTTTCTACGCTTCCTTTTTCTCTTTCTTTGTAGCTTATCCTCCCAATTCACAATACACAAATTAGAAAACCATTAGAAGTGAAAAATGTCTTTGAAGCGACCGCAAGCAAGTAAGCGAAAATAAAATTTAAAAAAATGAAAGTATGACAAAAAGTACAAAAGTTCATGAAAAAGTATGAAAATAATAATAAGAAATGTTTACGGAAAATGTCAAAAGGATTAAAAAAATACAAATCATGACTGTAAATAATAGGCGAAAATTATATACATTTAGTCACTGTAGATAAAATCATGCTTAACTTATATTTTCAACGGAAACGACACAAAGCAAAAAATGTGACGCGTGGTGAACATCCGGCCTGTAGTATAGCCCCCAATCATACGAAGCGGAGATCCAACGGAAGGAAAGGCGGGCTCTGGAAAGCACCGGCTGAGCCCCCGCGTGCGCATCTTTCGGGGGAGCTGAACAGGTTCGTCGCAGCGCTTACGCAGCTCGCCGCTAAGGGCTCCGACGTCGACGAATCTTCCAGAACATCGGCGAGGCAAAAACTGAGGCTCAGGCCCACGCGATCCGATGCCGCGGTTGCATTTGCTCGGGGGAAACATATCGAGCCTCCTTTTCATCACGTTCAACCTAACAACAGCCAAACTATGGGGGACGGACATTTTGCACACGAACATATCAATGCATTCATGGAGTGATTTTGACACACGCTCGCCAACTTCATTATTCTAGATTGGTTTTTTCTATTGTAGGTAGTGCTGTAAACTCAAAACCAAAAAATAAAAATACTATCAGTTGCTTCTTAAAGGGATCAGAAAATTAGAACACATACCTACAAACAAGCGATGAGAAAGCAATAGTTCATAACCTTTAGTTGGTGATATTGTAATATTATTAAAGAGAAAATACACTTTATATACCAATAGATTTTACATGAAATACTGAGCCACAGCTTGTTTCATTTGTTAATTCGATGTCTTAATGTAAGTAAGTCTAAATGATTAAGTCTAAGTAAGTCTTAATGATTAGATGTCTCAATGTAAGAAAGAGATAACGCACAGTTCATTGTATTTCAGCGTCCGCCTCAAGTTGTTAGGAGGGAACAATGATAACGAGCTATTACGGCGCTGGTCTTTAGAATTTTTAGTCAGGCGGAAGCCTCACGTGACCCAACAAGTAGGAGGGTGATGAAAAGACACCGGGAATCGAATACGGGTCCTGCCATTATATGAAACTTCTTCTGCTAAATGTAAACTCTACACTGAAATTGACAGATTCATAGATGTTGTATACAACCATTACTCTCTCAACCCTCACATATGCTTCTCCTGTTTCGTCCACAGCTCCTTAGGGAAAATAAGGTATTTAGGAAAATCACTAACGCTCCGTGGTTTCTACGAAATTCTCTGAATCTCTACATAAATATCTACGAATCCAAACAATGAACTCTTCAATACAATGACAAAATATATTGTTTTCTCACCATATTTTGCTAATTTCCAACCCTATAAGCAAACATTTAGGAATAAAATGCATAAACTCAAGCGTATAAAAGAAATTATCACGCGAAACAGTAGCCTTACACCAAATGGTTCTAGGATTTGTTCCGCAAAACTTGTGTAAGAACATGGCTAAAATCCCAGGTCATTCAAAAGACTGGGAATTGCGAGGCATTGCTTAATTGGGAAGAGCCCACATTTGTGCAAAATATTGCAGAGGCACCGACAGTCCCCAGATCTGCTCCTTAGGAAGCTGGTTGCTACTCGAAGTAGACCGTATAATCAACCACATCTTTAGCCGTGAATAACAGATATAATAATAATAATAATAATAATAATAATAATAATAATAACAATAACAATAACAATAACAACTTTATTTAGTATGAAAGGAAAGGAATCAGCGCTGTTTGGGGAAGAGGGAAAAAAGGGGTCTTCCTTTCACACAACGTCGACTTTCGTGTTTTTTTCCACAGGAATTGTTGTAAACTCAATTATAACTTCTCACAATGCTGTGGAATGTAAATAAACATCTGAAAGAATATGGTAAACAATTTTGCAACCACGATACAATCATATTGGGTCAAGGTTCTCCCTCTTGCAGCTATGAAAATTTACATTAAACTAAACAACGATACCATAGTTATCCCCTTGTCGCATATATTTCAAAGGATTGCCATCGCACAAGAAAGCAATGACTATTTGGAGTTCTATTTTATACCAACTCTTTCGTAATGATAAAATACGTGAGTTGTCTAGGAGTATAAAAACTATCCATAAACACTTTTTCTATAATCAACTCTGGAACACATGATGGACAAAACCACAAAGATTGTAAACAACACTGACCACATCATTCTGATGGGCGTCTGAGTCCATCTACCGAACGAGACTCAAAACAGACGAAGCCGCTGTCCCCCGCCCCCTCCCCGGCGGCGGCCCGACGCGCCGTAGACCTATTTGTACCCAGCGGAGAGCAGGGCTGCCAACGGACGGATGGCTGCTTGCGACACGGCAGCAGCACCTTTGACATTCAGTGGGCCGAAATTACACAGAATCATATCTGTGATTGCGAAGCTCGCAGCTCAAGAAACCAAAATATACCTCCTAACATGTAGTTCTATAAATAAAAATAAATTTAGAAGATTATACAGAGATTTCCATTTTTTGTGGTTTTTATGGACTTTTAAATGTCTCTGTTTAGGTTAAACCTTACCTATAAGTGTTCCCTTCGACCACGCCTATAAGCCATGTCCTAACAAATGTTATAAAATTATTTCAGTCCTATTATCTGTGCTTTCATTTAATAGAGTTTTAAGTTGAAAACTTCAGTTACTTTGAAGGAATCATTCATGGCATAGTATCGTCCTTATTAGAGGACGGATTCTGATAGCATAAAACATCGCCAAAAATGATCAATAAAATGTTCTTTAAATCTTTAAAATGCCCTAAAAGCAAATAAAAATGATGTAAAAAATGTTATCAAAACCAGTTCAGATGAACAGCTTAAACTGTTGGATACGGCACGGATGTAATCGAGGCGTCTTCCTTTCGTTCAAGTTAATTCAGTTTGCAAACTTTTTGTTTGTTTCTTGTTCTTTAAACTGTACTTTACCAGGAAATCTCAGTCTTTAGTAATCCTGATATCGGCCGAACTGACAATGGCTCTTTTAGGCGTCACAGAAACCTTTGATTACTTACCCACAACGAGTGACAAGACAAATTCTAGGCGAAGAAATCGAATAGGCTAGTCAAGAATTTTGTGGAGAACATTTTTTGCATCTCGTAAATAGTATGTGGAACAAGTACAATTAAATGTTTAAAATCAAAAAAAACTATATTAAAAGGCATTGTTCTAAGTGAAAAGGAAAAAATGACATTTCATTAAAATCCGCCCTATAATCATTACGCTCGCGCTAAATAATTGTCAATGAAAATTGCGCTATAACAAACAAATAGCCCTCCCGAAGCATTAATCGCTTCACTGTGTAATTTTCACAGCAGTGCGCTATTTTGGTGAGGGTTTAACCTCTTGATTTTTCCACGCTCGTGTCGGGCGTCGTTTCGGCCCACTGCGCGGCAATAAGCCAAAACCGCCTGGGCGGCCCGCGCGGCGTCTGCCGTGACGTCGCTGTGCCGACCGTGCTGCGCCCTGGGGGCGAAGCCAGGGTGCGCGAAGTGGCCACGCGCAGCGCCACCACCACGCGGCGTGGCGGCAGCGTGCAGGTGAGAAGAAGGTGAGGTGAGAAGAGGGAGGTGATGCGAGGCCGGGTGCAACGGCAGATGACCAAGAGAGTCGGACCAGCGGTGAAGGAATAGAGCAGCGACAACTTTGCATCTGTGTCGTTTCGGCGTTTCCCCGCTGCTCCGTGTATTCATCTCTGCTCTTCGCTCGCGGTGAGTATACACTGCTAGTCATCTCGCGAGCACAAGTGAGACCAGTCGAACTCGTCGAGCGAGATCGTCTAAATACAAGAGGTTGATCGGCATAGTTCTAAACTCAACTGATGCTTTTAACCACGCGTATTTTTCTCTGGCATGTTTTGTTTTTTGTTTACCAAATGTGTCTTCCAGCAATGTATTTGTGGGAGTGATTGAAAAGATCTAACATTTCCTTATTGACTGGATGTCATAGAGCTTACGTAATGATCTGTCTTTCTTAAGAATACCCACAGCTAATTTTATTGTCATTATCAGAATGTACATATATTATTCAAATAACATTGCTATTCGGCGGATATTTGAAGTTGTGATTAATCAAAATGAACTGAATAATTTAGTTAACAATGCTAAATTATTTTAAGATCCATGCTATAAATCTCTAATTTACATTATTGTATTCAATCACAATCAACAATTTTTTATTTTTATTTCATTTCCTAGCATTTGAAAAATTTCACATTACAAGATTTATTGCCTGAGAAATGACAAGGGGTGACAAATACGTAGGTGAAGTTTAATTTGGGTCCTTCAATGTTCTGTAATAACGTTTGGAATGAAAACTCACCGCTGTTCAACAGGATGTAAGGCGGTACGTGGCCATTGCATCAACGATACTTCCCGGGTGAAGATATTGCCAACGTGAATAAAACGTATTACCAACTTAGGTATTTTCGAGTATGAAAATGAAGATCTCTCTGTATTTCAACAACGGTGTATTTTCGTTTCTCCGTCCTTCTGCATTTGCAGTAGATTTGCCTACAGAGATACAAATTTACAATTTTTGCTCTGGATAGAAGCCCGAGACTTTTCTGCATTCATTAAACACCTACACAATTCCAACTAGAGATACTACGAAATGGCAGTGACTTTCTCGTAGTAACGTTTTCTAATTTTCTTGATGTAGACTGGTACTGTACAGTCTAGTCCCACCTTCTTGCCTGCTTCCATCTATTGAGGCCAACATTTTTTTTTTAAATTTTCGCAACTTCTCGGTTTCCAAATAGTAGAACCTAAATTGTATTTCAAGACTATTAATGATACCTATAACATCGTCCTAAATAGCAATTTTCATTGAAAAATTTGAAGCCGTTTTTAAGAAAATATTAAGCATTACTGTAAATGAAATTTGAAGCTCTTTTTAACAGGAATATATTGAGTTTTCGAACAACTTCATTTGACGTCATTTGAAGAACTTCCACTAAAAAATCGAATAATGTATACAAATTAATACGTATGTTCAAATTAATGACATGCGAGATATTTTAAAAATTACATTTGTTTAATTTTTGAAAATACAAAAGGGATACACCAAAATCAACTTTACGTCATATTTAACAGTGCAATTATCACTGTTGAAAAAATTGAAGAAAAATTCAGGGCCATTTTTGAGAAAATGGCGTTTGAGCGTTTCTGAAAATGCGAAATTTTGAGCTATTTTTATAGAAAATTTTTGGAGAAACTTCATTTGACATTACTTAAAGCACATGTACTCATAAATCAAATAAAGTGAAGAAATCACTTTTAGTGTAAATATTGCCAACGTGAAAGAAAAAGTAAAAAATATTACATTTTATAATTTTTGAAAAAACAAAAGAATAGATATATATGGTGTTTATGTCATTGGATATGGTGCATTTGGCGCTTTCCCTACAAAAAATTTAAAGAAAATTAATGGAGCAGTTTTGAGAGATTATTGTTTTTGTTGTTGTTTTTTAATGCAAATATTGCTTGCACTATTGCACGAAAACTACTTAAATTTTCAAAATAATCAACATGACCTAAATGAAAGAGATATTCATAGACAACAAATTTCTTTTGTAGGACAAATCTCTATCGTCAATTTTATAGTTGGAAGAAAATCCTCTAGGAAAAATTCAAACGTTTGCAATTTTTAACCGTGGAAATCGCACCTATGCTACGTTTATAAGTGTAAGTTTAAAGAAAAAATTTGAAGCCGTTTTTGAGAAAATTTTGAAAATGTCCGGGGATCTTCATGTAAAGTCCCCCTAATTTTATTGATTGTTTTTTAAACCCAAGGCTTCAACTAGAGTCAGAGCGACAGGGGTTGGGAAAAGATCCTCGTGTGGTTTAGGGCTAGTAGTGTTCACAGACGGATGGACGGCGGACGTTTTGAAAAAACACTTTTTCGGTATCAGGGGACCCCAAAACGTGTATTTCCGTTGAAATCTCGAAATCGATTTTCCGCAGCATTACATAACTTTATACTACTCATATTACTCCCGTATATACGTATGTATACGAGAAAGTAAAAATCCACTTCCAAGCAAACAAAAATGTGAATCTTTATGCAATGTTCGCGACAATTGCTAAAACATGAGACTATTAACAAAGACATATTGTGTTCCTTAATGTATTAGTGAGAAATCCATTCAATAGTGTTTAACACACATAATACATGTTGATTTCATTTATTTAACTATTAAATTATTAAACTATATTTTTCAAAACATTTATGATTTCGAAGAGTGGTTGGAATGTGGTGTGACATTCAAAGGTGAGCTTTCAACGATACGTAATACAAGTGACTTGCGATACGTAACGATACTTAACGATAACAAACAAGCAAAAATAGAACTGAAGAATCAATTAAATTGCCCAAGTGCAATTATATTTGCATTCAAATGGTAATCATGTGATCAAATGGCAATCAAATGGTTTCTAAGAGTTTCCTTGATTATAATTATTTATGTAGCTAGTACAGAAAGTGAGTCGGACTTGCCGAAGGACGAGGCAAAGAAAAACGTCGTTTATCAATATCTGATGCGGTAGCCATGATGGAGCCACTGTTTTCTGTTTACTTTCCAGTTCTCCTTTGTTTTGTAAGGGGGGTGGCTCCTTTGAGGAACAGAAAAACACTTTTCCGAACGCAACGTAACCCTTCCCAATCAAAAAACAGTCCAGGTAACTACTAGTTTCCATGCATGATTGCTGAAAAATTTTGCAAATACAATTTCTGTAAGAGAGAGGATTTTTGGAGGTCTGTTAGTCAAGTACGAATTTCATTTGGAACTTCATAAAAAAGTTATTTTACGAATACTTACTTTCAAAAATTCGACAAGTATGAACATCGTACTTGTACGCACGTATATCTCAGACTAAGAAACCCGGTCGCGAACCCGACTCAAAAATTGTTGTGTTCAGAATAGTGCACGCTTTATATAAACACAGATTTATTGACAATACAGCCAGTACAGTAGGTAACTTCCAGAATCACAAGAATGTACCAAAAACTATTGCCAAAATCACAAACCAAGAGTCCAGGAGATGTACCGAAAAACTAGCTAATTTCCACCGATAAGTAACACAGAATAATCAATAACTTTGCCGGGCCAACGATCACTTTATCAACGTACTAATCTCCTTGCAACTACACTTGACTGCCAAACACTATTGCACTGTCTGTTTGGCTGGCGGCGCCCGCTCTTAAAGCGGGCGGCGCTGGGGACTCGCTGCCCCGCTGCTGGCTCTCCGGCCAGCTCGTCTTCCGTGGTTGGGCGGCGCCTCAGCGACTGCTCCGCCGCCTCAGTCGACTCCCTTGACCGCCGCTGAGCGCTGCTTCCTAGGCGCGCTCTTCAAAGGTGTTACACAGCCGCGACAAAAATGTAGTTCACATTCCTTCTTTGGTCCTTATTTTTTTACTTTTTACAGTCACTTTCCCGCAGGTATACAATGAAATGCATCACGTTTCTCTTTCAACATTACATTTTAAATGAAAACATTTTGAATGCTATGGTCATTACGCCCGTAAGTGTAGAGCATGTTTGTTACCGGAGGTGGTGGTGATCTTCCCTCGCTGGATGATGGGACCCAGCGCCGACCTGCACGTGGGCATGCAGAGGTTTCCCCCACCAGGTACCTCCCACTAACGGGCACCGGCCCAGCCAGGTCATACCCTAAGCTCCTGGCTAGTCTTCCGACTCGTGGGGAAATTCAGTGTAGTGAGTGTGTGACAAAGGGACAAGGGGTGACAAGGGGTGAGAAAAGGAGAAAGACGGGGAAGGAAAGATGACGCGAGGTCCTTGATCGGGGAAACCACAGAAAACAACCGATCACTGCAGCCGTCCGGTAGAGTTTCCCTCTTCAGTCGCCATCAGAACTCAAACCCTCGGACCTAATAATAAATAATAATAATAATAATAATAATAATAAATAATAATAATAATAATAATAATAATAATAATAATAATGACTTTATTTATGTGGCGAGACTCGGGCCATCAGGCCCTCTTCCCCTAACCACGTCATACATAAATTTATAGATAAGAATTGAATTAAGAGATACATTTAGTAAATAAAAACAAGTAAATAATAATACTTAGTAATAAGTAAATAATACAACTTACAGATGTCATGCCCTGGGCTCACAAACGTGACAAGAATACAACGTCCCAACATTTGCCATAAGCGACCGGGGAAACCAGGAAAACAAAGGAAGTGTGCATGCTCTTCAACATTGAGCAACAAAAAATTTAATTAAGATAATTTTAAAACAAAACAAACATTACTGACTCAGGAAAACTCTAAAGGTTTGCCCGAAAATATAAATTCTAAGAGATATTAATTTAGCAATACGTATCAAATGTTGACAAAAATCTAAAATACATTCATGAATCATAAAAAGCAATATGAGAAATGCACACAACCACCCGGCCAGGACGACGGCTTAGGGCCGATTTTAGATTTCAACATCATGTACCAAGGGAAAAGACGCATTCAGTCAGAGCCATGACAAAGTTAGATAATAATGAATTAGAAAAATACTGGTAGATAATACAAAAAAACCTTTTAACCCTATAATATACTTAATTTAGACTAATTATACTATTGTTAATTAAATTAAGAACTAACTTAAGAAAACAAAGAAAAGAACAAAACTGTTAAAAAGCCCTATAAAATTTACATTTAACTTACAATTTTGAACTCACTTAAGAACTAACTTAAGAAAATACAAGAAATGAAAATACAAGAAATGACCTCTTAGTCAAAGGCAGTGCAATGATATCGGTTGTTGCACTAAACCTCCTAAGTCAGTTTCAATGGGGGTAGGGAACGGAATTTATTATAATAAAAAATTCAAAATATGTAAATACATATGTACTACTTAGTTTTTCCAAAACATGTAAGAAAAATAGAAAATATGTAAATTAAAAATGCATTATGTGTTTAAAATTGTTCTCTACAAGCATTTTCCGAGCATAGAACGTCGCCAATCAGTTCTTAACGAGCATTCGGAGTGGCTGAAAAGTAGGTTCTATCTCTACAGAAGTAATTCTACACTAGATTTCACCACACATAATAATTTTATTCGAAATACCAAATACGTCCATAGTATATATTACAATGCTTACGAGAAGCCAGTGTTCCCATGATGTACAGTGTATCCAGTGATGGATCGCGGGCGAGGGGGTTAAAGGGAATACCTCCCTCAATCGAACAACGCGTAAGACAATTTTCTGTAGAAAATATTTGTTAGTTTTCGATCGAGTAACGAATGTGCTGGTTGAAACATGGGCAAAATCGTACTTGAAATTACTTGATGAAGGTTCTAACCGTCACAAGTCATATATACACCCTGGCCAGTATACAATTCCTAAGCAATCCCGACTAAATTGACATCTGGCATTCATGAATGAAAAAACTTGCTTATATGTTTCATTTAGGTTGTCTCTGTCTATTGAAGGAATAATTTGCAAATTTGTGCAAAAAGATATAAATATGAGTTGAGTAGAAATGCTGTTACATATATGTGACGAGGGTTAAGAATACATATATCTTGTTGTTGGTGTCACGCGAAACAAAACGAAAATCACTTCTTTGGATAATATTTGTTAATTTACTCAAAATGTCCTTTATTGATTCATGCTCCTCGATGGTGATTGCTTTGTCTCCATAGTAGCAGCTTCAGCATACGATTTCGTTAGTTCATTACCAACAGTTGAGGTTACGTTGTACATGTTGTTTATGTAATGTATGGTATCGCGTAGTACCACCTAATAGCATCTGTTATTATTACTCGATATTTCGAGATATTTTATATACTAATAAAAGTTAATTTAACGACATATAACCGTTATTGACACCACAAAAGGTATTGCATGAACAGATACTAAATTTTATTGTCTCTTCAAGATTGTCGCAGTGTCCTTGCAAAGTTTGGTAAAGTTTTATATAATGCGAATGCGAAAAATAAATAATTTAAATAAAATGTTGGTAGTTGGAATATTTCGTTGTAGGCCAGTAGCAATGGTTAAGAAAAATTTTAAAAAAAAAAATTAAAGAAAATTGCAGTATTTTATTAAATCCTGAGCCAATTACATTAAAAATAATAATCTTTAACACCATGGTTTACATAAAATTGATATTTTTCCTCTTCCACAAGGTTTGGATATGAAGAAAGCCCAGGCAACGCCGGGTATTGGCTAGTCACTTAAAACAATTCTCCTCCAATAGAGTTAAGAGAAAGTCTTAAGTATGTGCTAAGAAACCAACGTGCCAGCAGTGTGGATGGTTTCGGTTCCGCGCGTATGTGTCGAAAGAGTTGCGATCTTCTCAAATTGCAAAATAAAACTCCACTTCTGATACTCTTCTCATCGTAAATAACTATAATAGTCTCCTAATGACTTCGAAAAGGTAACATTATGTAAAGACTTGATTTTCTTGAGAGAAAAAAAGAAGAAAGCAATCACATTTAGAACCAAAGATAGAAGTCCAAGTTAAGTTCAAATTTGTTAGTGTAGAATCTCCTCCGTCATTTTTCGGCTCTGGTAATGCCATGCATCAACGCGTCCTTCTACTGAAGATGTTTTATAAATCTTTTCATGCGCAAGTCTTTAGAAGAACTTCGTCTTCGCGCGTTGTAAAGTATGAAGATTTATTGTAGAAGTTTTTGGAACACATTAGAGCGAGACACATCAGATGTGATGGTTTTTCGATACTTCTTCGCAGAGCACCCTTCAAATGTGGGTATTGAGGCTGCGATAATTTCATAAGAACTTTTGATACGGTAAAGACAGTTATAGTTTATTTTGTGGGCAGCACAATTTACGTTGTTGAATTCGTCAAAGTATTTTATTGTTAGAAAAGCATAGAAAAACTAATTCAGAAAATAACTAACAGTTCAAATGTGGCTTAGCTAAAAATGTGGGACATACCGAAGCTAGTAGTAAAGATTACATATTATATTTGTGTTTGTAAGATTATCATATCGTCAATACTTAGACATGTCATGTGCAAATTGTAGGAGTTGCGTCGTGGACAAAGTGTAGTAATTGCCATCACAACTGCGGGCAAATTGAGGGGTTGGCTGGAAGAAAGGCGTAACTCGAATTATAGCATTTATCCGTAAAACTTTCAAAACGTTCTTTAGGTGCCTTTCTACCACCCCTCCAAATGTTACTGTGCTAACCCCAGTATATAGCGTTTGAGAGGTTTTTGAAATACTGAATTCCGCCCTTTTCCAGTAACATCGTTACCTCTATGAGCTAGCATCATTTCGTTTCCCGGTATTTAGAACATCGACAGGATGGCTATGAATACAGAAGATGTGAATTTGTCCGATATATCAAACAAAATCCGATATATTTTTCATCGGAAGATAGTGAGTTTAGTCATCCATATGATAGTGATATATCTTCAAATGATTATAACATAAGTGTTGAAGATAAAAATAAAGGACGAAAGAGGGACAACTTTTCCGAAAGTCAGAAGAAAGGAATTCAAGAAAAGACACCGAAATAGCGGTAAAAACTACATCACAAGTTCAGGAAAATTCATAAGTACAAAATTAGAATGATTGGTCACTCTACGATTAATAGACATTTTTTTTTGTTAAGATATATTTAACACCGCATTGGTGACAATGATTGTTATACAAGGTTGAGGTTATGGAAATGTACTAGATAGTGAAACCTATTGAAAATAACCTATATGAACTGCATTTCTGAAATTAATAAATACATGTAGACTTTCACAAAAGGAAATATTTATTTGTTTCTAAATTAGCTTGTTCTATGGAATAGGGACACATTTCAGCATTTTCAAATTAATGTAAATCCACATATAAGCGCATTTTAGTTTATTTCGTGAGCTTAATCAGTTATTGGTATGATTTTTCACGTGATATACAAGTATTTTTCATTTTATGTGAGAAATACAGTTTGTATACAGTTCTTGACTATCTCAAAAGTGTGTTTTCTGAATTACGCCCTTCTTCCATCCAACCCCTCACTTATTTCGTATGTTTTCATGATATACCCTTCTACTCAGACAAATTAAAAGAATTAATCCAGTGAATACATTAATTTACCGAAAGGAAGCTTTCCCTGTATTATTAATTTGTTTGTAAAACTTACGTATATTCATTCATTTGTAAGTAATTCAGAAGGTCCTACACGCCATTCTAAACCGCATAAATGCATTAACGACGGCAGAGATGGTGTATCGGTTAGCGTATAGTAGTTAGGACTGTTATACCCAAGTTTGCGGGTTCAAACCCGATTGAAGCCGTGGATCAAAAGGGCGAAAACATCCTTCGTACACCTTCCTTAGGAGGGGAAGTAAAGCCGACTGTCCTATGTTAGCAGATTTACTGCATGTAAAAGATCCTCAAACCTAAATGAAGCCTCTGAGCTAAATTCAAATTGCCTATTTCGTCGCCCAAATAATACTCAGAAGGAATAAAGCAGGCCACATGGCCTGGGTCTCGCCACGTAAATAAGGCATCAATTCAATTCAATAAACCGGATGGTTATAATTATATTTCCAGGGTATAACCCCCTATAATCAGAAACCATTATAGGAAGAGTATCAAACTCAGAAGGAATAATGTTCAAGTTCTGAGTTAAGATCCCCATGTGACATAACGTTACAGTTTCTATTAGTACTGAGTGGCCTGATTAATAAATTATGTTTAGAGAAGATTCTCATATGTTAAATTTGAATAGAATCATATCAGGAGATGTAACGCACGTTGGCTGCCCACGTCTCTTCTTCCATACGGTTGGTAAAGTAATGTTAATTTAGGTAGTCTTGTATTATACATCCTTTGCGTATGTTGATATCAGTTGTTTCAGTATTTGGTTATTTTGCTTCCAATTGCTTCGGCATGTAGTTTTTCCCTAATCTTCTCGTTACGAATATGCTCCTCATTCGTGCAGCCTAGCGTTCTTCTCAGAAACTTCATTTCCGGGGCCTATATTCTACTTAAGGTTCTTTTTGCAGGTACCCAACTATCGCTGCCATACAGAAGAGTTGGAGTTGGATGCTTCAATAGAATTGATTATTATTTCCTTTCTCCGTGGCCTTGATAATGCTAATATTATTTTTCCTTATTGAGCGATCATTTGTTTTGAAAATAGAGATTAAGTATGGAAAGTTTAATTGTTGCCATGCTCTTATTAATTTTTCGCAATACTGCACTTTTATGTCCACTTCAACCAAACAGAGGAACGAAAAGACACTCAACAGTTGCGTCTGTCATAGATTTAACATTCCATCCAGTAAAAACTATCGTTAGAAAAGTTGTGGCTAAAGATGGCATTTGGAAATAATCATTCCAAGAAAGGGTATTTCTTGTTTATATTTTTTCTAATATGATGCTTTTTAAGGAAATCAACTCTTTAAAATTAGATTTTTAAAAAATGTCTTGTAAACAAATTCTTTGTTTTTGAAAGATTGTAAGGATTTTCTCAAAAAGTCTCCTACTTTTTTTTTAAATTTTTGATGCGAATCGACCAATTTTCTCTTAATAATACGCCCCAAGTCCGATTTTCATAAAAAGTTTTGAAAATAAGGTAATTGAAAACATTCAACTTTGTTTGATCCGTCAGGAGTATCGTTATACGTACGCAATTAACCAGATTATCTAGTGGATATATCTGTTGCAGGTGAAGCCTATACACCTAGGTTGGAATCAGCGTGGCCAATATCTTTACGGGTTGAAACACTTTTGCGGGTTTAACTTGTAATATTTGGTGACTTGTAACAAATAATACGATAAAGTGTGTGTTGTAGTACAAAGTTTTTTCGTAACAACGGAATCCATAAAACTGAATATCCCTGCCCATTACTTGGGTGATGTGGGAATGGAGAATAGAGACAAAACCTCCCTCCCAGATGCCTTTTCTGCTGGTCTAAGCTTCATAGGTTTCATACCCTGGGACGTTAAATTTTAAATTGCTATGGGTATGGGTTTCCGTGATGCATGTAATATCTATTTCCCAATGTAAAAAGAAAAACCTGAACTCATTTTCTTGCCTTTCCAGCCCGTTTGCATTCCAGTTTAAAATTTTGATATCATGTTTTCATTTCTGTCATTATACAACTCTAGGAATATTTGTTTGCATATATTTTCTATGTGAGGTATAATAGCCGTGATTACTTGTGTTACTATTTCTGTAATTTGGTCTTTAGTTATGCTTAGTTTTGGAGTAAAAGTATCCGAGAAATTTGAAATGCGTTATCTCTGTGGTATAAGAGGGAATTATGTTCTGTTTAGAGATCTTGCTCCGTCTCGTTTATATTTGCTACTCTCTGCATTAAATTATTCAGGCCCAGTTTCTGTTTCCCATGGGCTTTGTATTGGTTGACCCTCCGTGAGGGAGAATGAAAATTACCGCGTTCAGCTGTTTCCTTGAATGTTCGACAGTCCCGGTAGTTGGCGGTGTGCAACAACAGGGGGTGAACGTATACTGATTTTGCACTCTGAATAATGCCGCTTACCTAGGCATCTAACACATCTAGGTTCTAAATAACAATTAGTCTGCGTACGCCCTATCTTTTGACATTTTTTATATTGAATAGATTTGTTATTTGCTAGAGCCTGGAATCTTACAATACAACGATCGAAACGTTTAAGATATAAAATATTTCTAGAATTTGCTTCGTCCTTTAGTTCCTCTGCACACATGTTGATAGGCATCTTTATTATATAATTTAGACACTTCTACAACATTATATTTTACTTCAGTTTGACCATTATAAATTGCTTGCGTCGAATATGAATAGGGACTATCTTTCATAAATACTGAAAATGTTTCTGTAAGAGGGTCCCCAAAGGAATGCAATGGTATCTTTTTATTTCTAGAAATGCTTTGAAGTTACGGTAATCTTCAATTTCCGTTAGATTTATTTTCACTTCATTATTTTCTAAACGAGTGTGGAAGTCACCTTTCACTGTATCTTTGATGTTTTGTAAGATTAAAAGAACGTTTTCTGCCTCGTGCACTATAATTGGGGGAATTTTAATTTTTTTCGGTTGCTTATTTGCGTCTGAATTTACTGCAATATCGTCTTCACTCACTATATTGTCTAGTACTACATATCGTGAATGAGTTGAAGAAGTTACAAAATCGGTCTTTTTTCTTTTACTCTCGTTCATTGGTTTACTAGCTGTGTTTTGTTTTTTTGGTTGTTTTTTTCTTCTAGGGCTTTTATCCAGCCAACATTCGGTTACCCTTTACGTCCCAATGGGACGCATATTTGACCATACACTAGACCAACACACTTGCGAGTTCCTCTGATCTGGGGTCATCAGAACGCGAGGCCCTCCGCGACAACACATACAAGTCAAGGGACAAACAACCATGCCCAAGGCGGGATTCGCACTCGCGACCCTTCGGACCGAAACGCCGAGTCGGTACTCGCTCTTAGCCACCTCGACCAGGTCGGCGGTTTACTATTGCTCTACCACTTTCAAAAACCTTCCACTGCGCATGCCCGAACGTGGCCTCTCCTCCAAATCTGCTATTTCCCTTTTGAGTTCCTCTTTTAACGAAGAGGGCAGTGCGATCGCTGCGTCTTCCAGTCACCGTTCCTTGTCGCCGACGCGTTTCCTTATCGCCGAGAGGAAATCTCAGATGCCACAGGGTGGGGCAGCCTCGAGACTTAACCAAAGGTACGTCCGCCATGATGGTTTTGCGAGCGGTTCAGCTTTAGTTTGATTACCACTATTTGAATTTGATTCAACGCAACTCTCGTTCCCTTGGCGGGCGCGCTTGTACCTATTCGGTTCCGGTGAGTCCGGATTTGCTTTTTCACTTTCCGAGGAACCTACTTTATCCACGCCTTCATGTGCCATTTTTTGCTGTTGGCTGCTCGTTTTTTTCTTGAACAGGTTGTTGATAGAATCGCTGCCGGAAGTTGGCCGTCCGGTGTGCACACGAGTTGCGGGAGTCGAACAAGATTTGGATTTTGCACAAGATGATGTTGAAACATCGGAGCACTGTTTTGCATTAAACTGCCACTTGAACACTGATTATTTGAAAACGTTTCACAAGACTCACTGGTTGGAAAATTAGGTAGTTTTATAGAACTAACAATTATCTCGCCCGTGTAGGGGCAGCTACTCTCTAACATTGACACAACCTTTCCTTCACTGACCGCGAATGCAACTGAACTCGCAGTAATGGTTCGCTCGTTAGAGTGCGCTGCTCGATGTGAATCGCTCGAGAGCTCGCCAACGAAGGACCAAATCAACTGTTTACTTCTGCCACCCAGGTCTGTCAAGTCATTTGCCTTAACTGATAGTCAAAAAGAAAAATAATGTTTACTTTAACAAAAACAAGATATAGTAAAATGAATTAGTCTACATTTGCATTATATAATTTAAAAAAAGACTCAATATGCCTGTAACAAATAATGTACTTCCGGGTCAATGACCCCCATCTCGATCGGGTTTTTGTCCAGTTTCACTGATCCATTGAGCAAATGCTGAGATGGCCCCTTGCTTTGCTTCTGGACGTAAATGTAGCTTCACTATGCGCACGTTTTGTTGAACTTTCCTTTGCTTGTAGTGGTAGTAGAGCTTAGGGTGAGCTTCTATTTTGTTAACAATACAGAAAAATCAAATCTGTTTGTTCCTTTACTGTTAAAAATAAGTTTTCTGTAATTTTGCAACGAAAATATCTAGTTTTTGAAATGTTAATCCCTCGCTTTTTTAAATTTATTATTATTATTACTATGATTTTTCATCTTTCAACTGTTATAGTTAAATTGTTGGGAAGGGGTTCTGAAACTCAAGAAAGCGTGCGCAGATGATTTTCTCCCCCATACGTCACATACAGTTTTTGACTGTTTTCGACTAAATAAACAAACACATAAACAAACAAACAAATTGTATTGCAATATCAAAATGTTCATTAAAACTTGGCAAGCAAAAGATATTGAAAATACTTTTGTAAAAAAAATTTAACAATAACATCATTAGGGACATCAAGTAATATTTTAAATGCGTGCCTTGAATATTGAAATTCGACCATCAAAATGGGAATTCAGCACAGAAATCTGCAAACTTCTTTTTTTATTTTGTAAAAAGTGTAATATTTATTTGTTTTTAAGTAATCTTATATTTATTTTAAACATTCAATGTTAGTAACGGTTATGTAAAAATATTATACCATATCATTTACACAAAATGTGGTTTATAACGAGTTATTTTACTTTTTTGAGCACTGTGCCTTTTATTTATTGTATTATCTTGTATCTTAACGTTAATGAATCGAATTCATAAAAATGTTGTATTTGTTGTGTTGCTCTTAGAGCGCGCGTACAGTATTCCAAAGGCCCGCGCGGGCATAAAGAATCAGTAAGGTCCGCAAGGGTATTGACAACAACCTACTTGTTTTTCTTTCATGTCCATAAACACACAGTACTGAACTAGTAAACCATAATATTATTTTTCTTCGTGTCTCCAAGATATTCTAAGTTCATTCTTAAATGTTTCATGTTCTTTTAAATGAACGGATAACACGTTGTACGAATTACACGTTACTCCTTGTCTGAACATATAATGCTAAATGCTCTATACGTTTTCACATCCAAGAAAAGTTTCCCAATTTCACATTATTAATCGAAAAACAAACGTTTCATTTTCATCCGCATTCAGAATTCAATATATGTAAGGGTTAGGGTGCGTATACCAGAATTTAAAAAAACGTTCACAGAATGTATTTCTCTCCTTAGTACATCATACTTGGTTTTCCTGTTTTTGACGTTAAACAAAAAATATAAATATAAATATAAAAAACAAAGTCTTATAATGGTTGCATGTCAATGTTCAACAAAGAGAAGATTTCAAAAGAATTTCACGTTTCATTACTTCGCGCCGTTCAACAAAGAACTCAAATTTTCATCGCTGTATTTTTCCCCTAGGTAGCGTAGGTAGTAATATGAAATTAAAGTTAAAATGTTCTTAAACATAAATGGTACCCAATTTTTACAATTTTTCTTTTATGTAAAGTATTATAAATAATGCTAATATAATCCAAACCCAAACAATTCAAATTAAACGACTATGGTGCATACTTGCATTTATTTCGATAGCCAGGAATAGTCTAACTTTTAGATATGAAGCATACCATAATCAGCGAACAAAATTTCTTGAAGTAAAGAAGTAATTTGTTAGTTCTAAGATAAATGTATTACCTTCCTTCAATGTTCCTTTTATGAGAATAGCAATAGCTTCCAAACACGTCTCAAATTATGTTCACGAAACGAAGGAAATTCGAAGCAGGCAATGTTTGACGCCAAATTACTAAAAAATACTAATATTTTCGAAAAATTCAACTTCACGCCATTTGAAGATCTGTTTTGATGATCCCATTTCATTAATAAAAACATTGTTTCTTCACAATTGTAGTTGTAGAAAGAAGCCAAATTCTTTGTAATTTTTTAAATTTTCGAAAAATCAGGCATTTTAGCAAACATAACAGTCTGCACCTTTCTCTTATGCATCCTTTACGCTATCTAAGATCCATATTTAATCAAAACATTTTGTGGCATATATAAGAGAAACTGGTTTAAAGAAAAAATTGCCTTTGTTTGACATAAAATTTCGCAAAGAATACTCATATTTTCGAAAAATTTAACCTGACATTTTTCAAATATATTTTTGATGAAGACATTTCATTAAAAAATTTTATCTTCATTCTTGTAGTGTTAGGAAGAAGCCGAAAAAAATTGAATTTGTGGAGTTTAAAAAAATAAGAATTTTCAACGAACGTGAGACCTGCACCATTGTCTTGAGTCTATACTCCGTATATACGTACGTATACAAGAAATTAAAAATACTTGACTTCTCTGAAAAAGTACTGAAGTACCTAATTTAATTCTTTTTGATCAGTTTTAGATGCCAGGAACATAACTTTTCACGTCTAATGCAGGCTAAAATAATGAAAAACGATCAGGATATTTTGAACTCAAATAATAAAACAAAAGCAATGTGGAATATAATAAAAATACTACCAAATCAACTAGAAACCCTGTAGAGATTGTTTTAAAATATAACGATATAAATAAGAACGATCCGGCAACAGTGGCTAATCTCTTTAACCAATACTTTTCCAGAATTGCTGCCGATCTCACTAAGGGTCTTCAGCCACAAAATTCAGAAACAGACAGTTCACCCAAAATTTTAGACACCATGTTCGTTTCCGAAACTTCTTCCTATGAAATTCTCAAAATAATCGGTAAACTAAAAATAAATATTCGTCCGGTTTAGATGAATTCCCGGATTCTTTGTTAAAGACTTGTGCGTATGCCATTATGCCATTATGCCATTAACAGTTTAGCCGCTAGTTCACAGAGGGACGGACAGACGGAAAGACGTTTTTCCGTCAATCGATTTTTGGGTATCGAGAACCCTCAAAACAATGGATTACACCTCTACATCACGCGTTAAAGGATTTTTTCTAACATTAGCAACTGGATTTATCCTTTATTTCGTTACCAAGGTCCTGTTATGATAGATTTTCTGCCGAAAATTCGCAGTTTTTTCGCGCAGCATTAGATAACTTTCTCCCTACTGCGTAAGCGGTAGCCAGAAAGTAAGTAGTGGTACTACAGAATGGCACAGACATTCTCCAACTAATTTCCGTGGTTTTCTAATTTCCGTGGTGTGGGCTAGCTTTACGACTTTGCCCCATCCTCTTGCCAGCTGATCTATCTCCGCCCAAAATACGTTTTTGAAGTTTTCTCAATTTTTCGGTTTCCTAATGCTACATTCGAAATATTTCTTTTAATATATTAAAGAAGAGTAAAAGCTGTCCTTTGAGGAAATTTTCGTTGAAAATTTTACAGCCGTTTTTAAGAAAATTACGTTTATGCATTACAGTAAAAGCGAAATTTGATGCTCTTTTTCTCAGAAAACTTTTGAGTTTTTGAAAAGTTTTATTAAAAGTTATTTTAAGCACAATTCACAAAAGCAGAAATGTATACAAATTGCTAGAAATGTGCACATTAACGGCGTGAGAGATGTTTTAAAAGATATTTTCGTATTTTTGGAAAAACAGAATACAGCTAAATTACTTTTATGCTATCTTAAACAGTGCAATTAGCACTACCCCTTCCAAAAGTTCCATGAAAAAATTTGGAGTCATTTTCGAGAGAATGACGTTGAAACATTTCTAAAAACTCGGAATTTTGAGTTCATTTTACAGAAAACGTTTCAGTTTTCGAAATCATTTAAACTGACTAAACATCATGACTTCATTTAAAGTACATATAAGTACAATAAGGTGAACAAATCGCTGAATATATAAATATTAACGACGTTGGAGACAAGTCAAAAAATTACATTCTTCTACTTTTTGAAAAACAGAGCAAAGAGGTGTTTTTCATGTAGAATTCATTTAGCACTAACTCTACGAAAAGTGTAAAGAAAACATTTGAAGCAGTTTTGAAGAAATCTTGTTTTTGTTTTTTTTGCACATATTGCACACAATATTGTGCGAAAACTACTAACAGTTTCAAAAATGTAGTACAAGATCTTACTGAAAAAACTAATTATAGACAATAAATTTTATTTGAAGGAAAAATCTTCAATTTTGTAGTCGTAGGAAGACGTCGAAAATATTCGAACTTTTGATATTTTGGAAAATTCAGAGTTAACAGTGAAAATCGGATCTATGCCAGCTTTATAAGTGTATTTTCCCCTATTCTTAAAAAAAAATTAAAAAAATACACAACCATTTTTTAGAATATTTTGAAAATATCCCTGGGACTTAATGTAAAGTACCCCCAAATTTTAAAGATTTTTTTTTTTTGAAAATCTTCGCTTCGAGTCTAGCCATATCGACCAGAGAATATCCATTTTGGAAAATGTCCTACATATGGTTTAGGCGATAGTGGTGTTCACAAACGGACACACAGACGGACAAACGAACGATCGTTTTGCCACAAAAAAAAACTTTTTCGTTATCAGGGAACCCCAAAACGTGTATTTCTGTTGAAATCTCGAAATCGATTTTCCGTATCAGAGTTGTAGAAAATATTTTTTAATAGGTAGAATGTCTAATTTATTATGAATTTGTGTTTTGGGAATAAACCATGAAGCTTTTAAACAACAATTAATTTTCTATTGATTGTCACATTTATATTAACAAAAAGATCAATTTATGGTAGACAATCAGATTTAAATTTATAATTCAGTAAATAAAAATTATGAAAGTTGGTTTATTTCACTACTAAGTCATGATATAACTTTGTACATGTTATGTCAGGACTTAGTAGTGAAATAGCACTACCCGTTGAAAAAAATGGAAAAAATGCAGACATTTTTGAATGGCTTTTGAGCGTTTCTGAAAATGCGTAATTTTGAGCTCGATGTTACAGTAAAGTTTTGGTTTTCAAGAAACTTTATCAGGCATCATTTGAAGCACATGTACTCGTAAATGCAATAATGTTAACCAATCGCTGCGAATGTAAATGTTAATGACATGGAACGATAGTAAAAAAATTAATTTTAGAAAAAAGAAAAGAATAGAGCAGAATGGCGTTTATGTCATCTCATAGAGTACAGTTAGCACTACCCTTATCAAAAGCTTAAAGAAAAAATTTGAAGTCTTTTGAAATTTTGTTTTTGTTATTTTTTAAATTGCACATATTGCATGGAATATTGCACGAAAACTACTAAAAGTTTTAAAAAAATGTACATGAACTAATTAGAAGAACTAAGTATGGAGAACAAATTTCATTTGAAGGAAATATCTCTATCTTCAATTTTGTAGTTGTAGGAAGATTCCGAAAAAAAATTCAAACTTTCGCACTTTTCAGAAATTCAGAGTTAACAATGAAAATCAGATCTATGCCACCTTTAGAAGTGCATTTCACTTTATTCTTACAAGATATTAAAATAAAACGAGAAAAAAATTGGAGCCACATTTGAAAAAGTGCGAAAAAGAAAAATAACCCTAAAAAATTAATGAATGTTTTTCAAAAATCTTAGAGTTTCGACTCGGCAACTTCGGCCAGATCGACAGGGGGTTTCTTCAATTTGGAAAAATTCCTGCCCGTGGTTTAGGCGCCAGTGTTGTTCGCATACACCAGATAGACAGGGACGGGCGGACGCATGAACGTTTGGCCATCATTTGATTTTTATGTAGCACGGTCCACAAAACATGGACTAAGCTACACTACGTGTTAGAGGATTTTTTTTCCCCAAAATTTACCAACTTGATTTATCTACTTTTTCGACATCAGTGTCCGGCAATAAGAGTGTTTCTGCCGAAAATTCGCCGTTTTTTCGGGCAGCATTCTCTCTATTGCGTAAGCGATTGCGAAAAAGTTAAAAAATAAAAAACCTACATTAAAACCTACCGTGAAAACCTATTGTTTTATTAAAAAATCATTTAAAAAACACTTTCTCGGTATCAGGGGACACCAAAACGTGTATTTCCGTTGAAATCTGGAAATCGATTTTCCGTAGCATTACATAACTTTCTCTATACTCCGTATATACGTACGTATACAAGGAATTAAAAAATACTTGACTTCCCTGAAAAATAAGAAGTACCTAATTTAATTCTTTTTTGATCAGTTTTAGATGCCAGGAACATAACTTTTCACGTCTAATGGTTTTTTAAATACCTGGCTTAATCAATTTGTAATCTATTTGAAATGCCTAAACGTCACTTTCCATGCCTAATAGTACCAAGTTCCATAATTTTGTTACCTACTTTACGTGCCTAAAAGAGGTTCCGATGTCTAGTTATGAGGTAGTGGAAAAAGGGGGAGGTGGGAGAGGGCTTCAAAATACTGTTAAATGAAATGTAATTCAAACGGACAAATATTTTGGGTTCCCAAAATGCATAATATTATATAAATTAGTTCTACATGTCATGTCACTTGTCCCATAATTCAGCAGGTACTGATGTATGAAAACTACATTTCCATTTTATTTTTATCGTAATGATCTTTGTCGAAATTCCTAAAACAAATGTTTTAAATAGATTCACGACCAGTATGCTAACGAAGTTCTCCGGCATGACTTTTCAAAGTGTTTCTTAAAAAATCTCTGAAAAATTCTGTGCCGCCTCAAGAAACTTGCATGGAAATATTCGTATCATTAATATTCGCCTTTCTTTTTCTTATGCAGTGATTTATTCGTTTCTTTTACGAGAGCTCCAGCTACAGTCGTGTAATCACTTGTTTTATTGTTAGACAAGGCGGTCGACGTCCTGGCATTGTCCCCGCACATTACGTCTACGTTGAAGCAGAAGTTCAAACAGTTTCCCTTTCCGCCGCAAGGTAGCAGTTTATGATTGAAAGTACGTAGCGACTCTTGTGACCAATCAATGAAGTCAGTTCAGACTTCTTTTTAGAGTTAAACACTGGTAGATAGCGTTGCTGGTGTCGAGTTTCCGTTTGTTTGTGGATAGTTGGTATTGGTTGGTAGCTTGAAATTTAGTTCGGAGTTGTTGATTTCAAATAATAGCGTGTAATTTTAGTTTTACACTGGATTTGTGTGCGTGGTATGGGTTATTGCTGCGTTCCGTGTTGCAAAACTACTCAGTGTAAAGGAATATCGTTTCACAAATTCCCTACGAGCATTGAAAGCAAACGAAAGTGGATAATAGCCGTATCCCAACAAGGGAATCCACGGGGTTGTCATTGGTTTCCGAAAGGCAAGTCTACAATCTGCAGCAAACACTTTCAGGAAAACGATTATAGTGTTAGTACTACAAAGAAAATACTTCTTCCTAGTGCTGTGCCTTCTGTTTTTGAAGATTTGGTTGGGCAAAAGATGGCGAGGCGACAGAAACAAGCAACATCAAGAAAAGAGTCGAGTCAAAGTCGTTTGAACAAAACTAAAAAACCTTCATCAAAAACAAATCAAACGACTCCTGTCATAGAAGAAACTAAAAGAGGAAGAGGTCGGCCTAGGAAAGTAAACAATTCGTCGAAGCAAATTACCGTGATATCCGATGCTCGCAAACCACCTGAAAACAATGACACTGTAACCAGCAAACTACGAAAAACAACACGTGAAAGTGCCAAAGTGCCCGCTAATGGAAACTTGCCTACGGAAAAGGAAATATCAGAAACAGTGACTTCTATTAAAATGGAGATCCCTGAAACAATTGTATCACCCTATAAGAATCACAATTCAGACGGTGTGGCAATGTTTATGGACGAAGATCAGAATTCAGAGTGTGCGACCTTACCTTTGACAGAAGAATATTCAGCAACTGGAAGTGAGTGTGATAGAAGTGAAAGTCTAATTGACGGTGCTCCTCAGAGTACTACAATCAAAATTTCCAAAAATTTGCACTTAGTTTTGCGAAAGCTTGTTACCACAATTGAAAATCAGAGAGCTGAAATTTCAAGGCTTAAAAAAGAAAGAGACTTGCTTAATCGGCAGCTTTTTAGCTTAAAAAGGCCACCAATAAATCATATATAGATGTGAGAGTATTCAAAAATTTGTCTTAGCGATTGTCGTTATTCCAGTAAATACTTTCCAAGCGGTTTTTGATAGAAAACGCTGGATGTAAAAATAATATTGTGGAGACTGATTTTTTACTCATTATGAAGTTTTGTATCCAATATGTTATTTCTCAGGATTATAAAATGTGCTTGTATTATAAATATTACTAAGCAGTACTAGGTTATGATGTTTGCAAACAATAATGCAAACATTTATTGCAGTATTTCATTTCTTAGTGTGTGTGGATGTGTGTTGTGTTCATGTTAAATAGGAAGGGAAACACGATTATTGAAAGTCTTCAAAAATCAACTTATTACATTACTTGTGACTTCTCTGGTTCTTATTTTATTAAAATATTAAGGTGAATTTAAGTTACTGATACTAACAGGTTGACAGTTTTCAAATTTATCGCATTCATTACCACTAATTAATCCAAATTGTAGAGGATTTGATGTAAGGTAATGCTATTTAAGTATAATTATTTTCATGTATTATTTAACTTGATTATTACTATTACTAACATGGTAGTTTGATATGTTTAGAATTAAGAAATAAAATATCTTTTTTTCCTCCAATGAGTTACATGAACAAATTTGCATCAACTTATAAATAGGTTACCATTTGCCATAGCTACCTTGACTGATTTCCAATATTTTTTTTTTTTTTTTCATCATACATGTTAATCAAGAAATATATTGAACTAATAGACTCCTAATTAAAGAATTCAAGTTCTTTGAAGTACCTTCCAATATACTGTTTAGTGCAACATTTTTTCAAGTAATTGTTTTATCATTTGGCTCAGAAATCAAAACAATACTGAGAAAGTTAGTAAATATTAAGGATCCATGAGATCACTGATATGATGGTTAGTTGTATATTCAGAATCAGAGTATTGTATAACCGTTGTATGAATGATTATCGAGTCTTAGATTTCTTGTGCTAATGTAGAGAACTGTTGATGTTGTATTTATCTTTAGTAAACATCACATTTTGTTTTTGAACACATTTTCTGCACTGATTAACAGTGTTGTTGAAATTTGTAGCAGTTTTTTAACTTGAAGCCAATGACGGTACTATAGGAATAAGGAACAGTTGTAAACATTAACAAGGTGACAACTGTGGATAAATTTTAGTCAGAGTAGTCATAAGTTAATTACCTTTTTTTATTTTGGAAAAGAATATAAAATATTAAGTGAAGAAATAGAAAGTATTAAAATTGTATGTATTCTTGTAGAGACATATGAATAAATATTATATATTCATAACATTCCAAAGAACATGGTCTGATAGTAGAGCACCAGTTAGAGAAGCAGATGAGTGGTGTGTGTGTGTATAATCCCAAAACTTTCCGTCTCGGTTGCCACTGACTCTCAATAGTCATTGATTAATGTGAGACTTATTATGTTATTTACAGCCATGTATGAGAAGCATTTAAAGTGAAGGGAAATCCTCAAAAGTTTCTGAAGTACTTAATGTAAATAAATGTAATGTACTTTCCATGACATAACTGTGCTGAATGTGTTCTGTAATTGTAATTTGAGATTTTAATTGGTTTATTGCTAAATTAAATAGTAACTTATGCTTGTGAATTGTATTGTATGTAACATTTATTTATTTTTACTCATCATTTGTGACGTGTAAATGAACATGCTGTATTTGCTGTTCCTTAATTCACAAAGTTTGGTTGTCTCAGTAAACAAACAATAACTGATATTTTAGTTACATTGAAGGTTTTGCAAACATTTATTCATTTGTCCTAGCTTATATGCATTGTAAGTGTTACTTCTTAATAAGGTATGAATTTACTTGTAAGATTTAAAATAATTTGTACTAAATGGTGTTTTTCATGCTGTATTCAGCATTTATGATTTTTGTAGATATTGCATTATTTCATTTTAAATGTCATTAATTCTGTTTGAGAATATCCTTTGAAAATTTCATATTTGTGGATCAAATACAAAGGAGGTGCATGCTCTATATCCAGTTCAAATGATTGTATATTACATACTCAAGTATATTGGATTTTTTACCTCCTCTCTGTGCAATTTCGCAATAAAATTAGTCTGTCCCCCTTAGGAACACAGAAAACAACCCTCTCTCCTCTAGTTATAGACCTCTTGGCACCCTCAGAAATGAACTCCATTAATGTATTATGAAATATTCAGTTACTGTACTTTATGTGAAAACTTCTACTTCCTTGTAAATTATTTGCAAATATAGATATTTCATGAATTATTTGCAATCGGTTACAAATAACTTATGTTAAATTTATTAATTCACAGCCTAGATCCTTTCATATTTTTTTTTGTCGAAAATTAGGAAACTATTTCTACCGCAATAATTGGCTTGTAATCTAATGTAATTGAATGTTTTATTTTACAAAATTGTGATTCAAAATATTTCTTTGTGCATAAAAGGGAGATTCTTTGAAAGGTTGAATGTGTGAAACAGACTTGCATTGACAAAACAATAAAGTAGTACCAAAGTGTCTATTAAAATAGTTATCCATCTGTATAACAGTAAACATTATTCAATTGCAATACTATTTCAGGGCATGGATAATCGTGTTTAGTGTGAGAATGGTTTAATAATTTCTTTAAAATGTTTTTAATCCTTCAATAAATGTTTCTGTTGTTGATAAATGATTTAATAATACCAAGCCTGCACAAGAATAGTCTAAAATATTTCTATTAAAAATCGAAGTAAGGAATGACTTTACTCTTTGTAAAGTCATGATTTCTCATCATTTTGCCCATCTTATGAATTGAAATCATCATTTCTGAAATATTAGATCTGAAATGTTTGATACTGTTTCTTTTGATTTTTAAGTTACTGAAACTTTTATCTTTAATGACTTATGTTGTTTCCTACAGATAGCATTTGTTCTAGGTTATTTTAAAAACATTTATCATGGTGGACCTTGAATACATTTAAAATTAGAATTTGTGATTATTTACATCATCCTTACAATAAATGTACTGTGGTTTGAAATGTATTCTTAGATTTATGTCTTTGTTCCTTTAACGTGTGGAGAATCTTATTGCAAATCTTCAAAGACTGAGAAAGTGAATTAGTGTAATTGTGAAAAAATTATGTTACAGTTCTTTTAAGGACAAAAAATAGGAATGACTGGGCAGCATCAAAGCTTGCCAGTGCTTGTTAAGTAGATCAATTTATGTGGTAGAAATTCTACTAAAAGCTAAATACAGTTCTAAAAATAAAACTGTAGCAAGAAAATTTTATAACATTTCCATAATTTATTCAAATATTACATGATGATGAACTTAACTATTTTTTTGATTTTGTAATCTCTTATTTTTAAGAATGGAAGAGACCACAAAGTATCAAATTATTCAGTTGAAATAAAAAATTAATTGAATGTGACAAAATTTGTTGTATTCAAATTTACCCTTGCCTTTGAAGTTGGGGAGATTTCTTGAAACTACACCTGCTAATAGTAAGTGAAACATGAAAAACTTCAAAATCTAAATATTCTGCTGGTATATTTTATGTAATTTTTAGTTTTCTTTGGTGTAATGAAGTTTTCATTATCAAGCATCTTGACAATGAAAGAAAACTGAAGGTTAAATCCAGCCAAATTTGAGAATGTTAATGGAGAAAAATTGTAGGTTCTATTCTTATGATGGTAATTCAAAGAATTCATTGGAATTGCAATTTATTGCTTCATTTTTGCTTGATATTACTGTTTATGAGATCAATATTGTAAAGTTTATACCAGTACAAACTCTTGGAAATTATTTAGACATTGAAAGAGTTGATATATTCCGTGAAATTCTTGCAAATATTCTAAAACTGAAAGATAATTTTTAAATATTCATGCCTGTGTACTTGGTTATGTGGAGTTCAGAATTGAAAATTTATGTACATATTTACTTTAGGAAATACAGTTCAATTCAAATTAAAAAACCTGTTTACAAATGATTATACCTTTCCTGCTTTTTCATTTCAACAATGTGTGTGTAAACATTTCAATAACTCTTAGATTTTTTTTCTCTAGTCAAGAAATTTCTTACGTAAATGATGTCAATTTAGGCGGCAGAGCTGGCTAATACAGGAACTGCACTAATCAGAAAAAAAACTGTAAAAACTTCATAAACCATGATAGTTTTAATCTTGCAGTTGTGATGAGATAGACAAATGAAATACCATTTCGATATGGAATTCCTACTTGTCCAGGAAAGTAAACTATCATGTCTCGAATATAGCACTGAGAAGATACGATATGTGTAGAAACAGACGTTCAATTTTTGAGGCCTGATGTTTTATAGTAAAGAAGAAATTATTATTGCTTAAGATTAGATTTTAAAAAAATGTATTGTGAGTACTTATTGCCAAAGATTCTGTAAATTTGAATGGTAAATTTTTCCATGACATTACGAGAGGCCATGTAAACCAAAAGACTTGTTCAATAGTCTGTCAATGAAACTAAACAACAGTTTCAAGGTCCAGAAATGGTTATATTTTGTTAATCAGTTAACATATATTTTATTTTCTCATATATGTCTGTATACAGAGTAACGTACTTAGTATAGAGAAAGTTATGTAATTCTGCAGATAATCGGTTTTGAGGTTTAAACGGAAATGCATGTTTTGAGGTCCCCTGATCCCGAAAAAGTGTTTTTTTCAAAATATCCATCCATCTGATCACCAGTAGCATCTAAACCATATGTGGGATTTTTTTCAAAATGGATATTCCCTGGTCGATCTGGCTCCACTCGAGGCGCTGTAATTTTGAAAATCTTTAAAATTTGGGGGTACTTTACATGAAACCTGGACATTTTCAAAATTTTCTCAAAAACAGCGCCAAATTTTTTCTTTAAATTTCTTGTAAGAATAGGGTAAAATATGCTTGTAAAGGTGGCATAGATCTGATTTTCACTGTTAACTCTGAATTTTCAAAAATTTGTAAACATTTCAATTTTTTTATTTAAAAAACATGTTTTTTTTGCTAAGGATAGTGCTTAATGTTCCGTGTGAGGTGACATAAACGCAATTTTTCTCTATTCTTTTGTTGTTTTTCCAAAAGTTAAGTTTTGAAATGAATTATAAAAATTTAATTTTTTGACATGTCCCGCACATCAACATTATTTGCATTAGCAGCAGTTTCTTCACATTATTGTATTTACGAGTACATGTTCATTTAATCATGTCATATAAAGTTTCTTGAAAACTAGTTCTCTGTGAAAATGAGCTCAAATTACTGCATTTTCAGAAATGTTCAAACACCGTTTTCTCAAAAATGGCTCCAAATTTTTTTCTTCAAATATTTCCAATGGGTATTGTTAATTGTACAGTTTAATATGACATGTAGTTAATTTTGGGGTGTTCTTTCGTTTTTTCAAAAATTATACAAATGTAATTTTTTTTAAATATCTCTCACATCGGTAATATGCACATATCCAGAGATTTGTAGACACTATTGCATTCTTGAGTTAAAGTGCCTCAAATGACTTGAAATTAAGTTATTTGGAAACTCAAAAAGTTTCTGTGAGAAAGAGCTTCAAATTTCGCATTTACAGTAACACTTAAACGCCATTTTCCAGAAAACTGTTCCAAATTTTTCAATGAAAATTGCTATTTAGGATGAGGTTGCAACCTTCTTTAATATTCTTAAAGTAATATTTCACTTCTACTACTAGGAAACCGAAAAATTAAGAAAATGTCTAAAAAATGTATTTTGGGCAGTAATAGATGGCAGCTGGCATGAGGATGGGGCAAGACCGTAATGCCAATCCACACTAAGAAAAATAGAAAACTTTACTATGAGAAAGTTTGTGTCATTCTGTAGCACCACTAGTTAGATGTGATTTGATTCATTTTGTCAAAGATTAAAAACTGTTTGTGAAGTATGGGGTTGAAGTACCATCTGCACACATTTCCAAATATCTTCCCCACCTTTTAACCATAAATAGTTGAATAATAGTTCCAATAACGCAAGGTTGGCAACATTTAAAAATTAAACATTTTCACATGCATAGAAAACTTATTTCCATCAGTAAATGATTACAGATTTGATTTTTTAGTATTGGTAATTCTCACCTCCAGTTGTACTTCTATCACAACTATAGCAAACAGCTCAACCAAGCATGGTGCTTAGTGAAGCTAAACATAGACTTGCAATACATGCATTGAAGGAGCTTCAAATAGGGTCTTCCAAATTAAAATAGTTGATATAATCAAGAAGATACTTAACAAGATTGAACACCTTTATTATTCTTTAAATAGCACTTTATTCTCAATAAAACTTTACCATGAGAAAAATAAAGATAGCAATCAGTATTTAAAATGCCAAATAATGAAATTAAAATGTGAAAGGTTACATGTACCTATTGTTACATAACATTTTGAAATAAGATTACTCTCTACAGTAATTTTCATCAATTAGAAGAAAATTGAGAAATTCAAATATTTTAGCCGTGTGGTCAGACACATTAAAAAAAAAGCTTTCCTAGGTATGAAAGTAAAATTGAACTAGTAGAATCCATCTATTCCAACTATTTAAGGTAGCGTGAACCAGGGTGAATAGGGACAGCAGTGTAGAAAAATTTCCATCTTACTGACATGACGTTAAATAATGTATTTTTGATCCCATCTGGTGAATAAAATTCGTATGAGATTGTAATTCTCGATAGTTGTGTGTACTATTTTTGGAATCAATTAAGTAATTGCTGATGTCGATTAGGTTTTGTTAATACTATTGTGGTGTTCCTGGCCTAACTTTTTCTGTACAAGCAAGACATGTTGGTGAAATAATTTTAAAATATTTCAGATAAATGTGATTGTATTTCTAAGTTACATACATTAATTTTTATGTTGTAATATTAATTTTGAAATAAACTGTTGAATATTTTCTCTCAAGCTGCCATTTTTTTGACGTTTAGGGGTTGTAATTAATTGAATTGAAGTAAATGAGATATTTACCCAGAGTGGAGAAATGTGCTTTCTAAGCTCAATACACAAGGAGCAACAAAAAAACACCATGCAGAAATCCATCATGAATTGAATGTGAATAACATGATAGACAGGGTTGGGCAAAATACTTTCAATTTAGTAAATAAATACTTCACAAAAATACCTTATAAATAAATATTTAAATACATTCACAAAATCCATTAGGACTTGATGTGCTAAATACATACATTTTTAAATCACTTCAAATACTCAAAATACTGTACATATATAATAATTTTGTTTTGTATGTTTTTATGACCAATATATTGTAATTGTCAATTACAGTAAATTACTAATTGAGTCATTCAAATTTCTAACTATAACTTTGTAATATAAAAATATAAACAATTTCAAATACAAAATGATATCAAAAATAAGTCTTTAACACAAAGAAATGGAATTTCCTTTTCAAACAAATTGTCAGACAAAAATCCCCTAGTTGGCAAATGAATAAAATCTGCAAAGGAAAACAGACATTCAACTGGCATGGATGAACATAAACTAGTGTTATAACAAATAAATGCTTTTTTTATTGCCCCGATAATTATACAGTAACATTAATGATTTAGATGTATCATTTAAAATTGAAGAGAATCCAAATTTCAACAGCTGAAAGGAGGTTTTATTTTTGTTTTAAAGAGGAATTCACTAGCAAAATCAAAGAAAAGGAAGCTATCCTTGTTCTAAACTATCTTCTTCTTTGTCTGTATTTTAAGTATTTCTTTTTTTCAATGCATCTACTTTATGTATTTAAATACATCTCTTAAATACATACATAAAAAAACTAAAAAATTCCGTTTTTCAAAGACAAAAATATATACGTATTTCAAATACAAGTTTTTAAACACTGCCCAACTCTGAAGATAGATTAATACAAGCAACAAGGAGTTATTTGATCATATTTATTAAGGTTGGCAAGAAACTTTAATACATTTATTGAAAATGCAATGAAAGAGGTCCAAGAAATGTTAGAAGACCAAAAAATATTGAATAGATTTGTTAAAAATCTAAAAACTGTGAAGGATGTATCTTAAGATTGCGGTGGATTATAATTTCAAATATTTTCTTTCAATTTTCCCAATTCAAGAACTCTGCAATTAATAAATTTTTTAAAATGGAAAAATCTTTTCCATCTGTTCAGTCTGTGATATTAATTTTGGTTAAATTACAGCAACAGTGAACTGTATAATCTGCACAGAGTTGGATTATTAGGGACCGTAAGTCTGACAAAACTATAAGACTCCCTGAGTGTATTGAAATATTAAATATGTACAACCAAGATAAATATGAAAATTATACTGTAACCTTTTGAAATCAGAAAATTAATAATTTTTGTCTGTATTATAAATTAAACTAATTATTAATTAGTTCAATTAATTTAATTTAAAGTAAATAAAATAATTTTTTACATATTAAAGTAAATTTTGTTTGAAAAGTAGGTGAGGGGAGGGACGGCTTAGGAACTGCTTGTGTATTAATCCACTCTCATAACCAGTAATCAGAACATGTGAATCAAATGCAAAAGTAGAGCTATGTTTGTTCCTACAGAGGTTGTAACAAAGAAAATAAATGCTCACAATAACATTTAGAAGTAATTTTTTGATACACAATCTGACAAGGGTGGTTATTCCTTTCCAGGGAATTTGAAAATGCTCAATTCAATCAGAGGTATGAAAAAATGAATTTTATTGATGACTTGAGAATAGGGTTACAATATATGCTGAAAAAGTGAGATATGTCCTGAATATCCACATGTATTCTGCTATCCCATCAGATTTTTCTTCATTTCTGCCAAATCTCCTAATATCTTCTCTGTGATAATTCCACTGTCCTACAAGAAAACTGCACTTTGGGAATACTTGTGAAATACATCACAGAACTATGCCCTATGCAAGCGGCTAGTTCTTGTATTATGCAAATATTGTTATTTTTGTCTTTTTATGGTGCAATCTGAGAGCTGAAAAATTGATAAAGAGAGGTACTGTGTGATTTGAATTGAAGTTCTCTCACAATGTGTTTCACTAGAGAATCTGGAATGCAAAAGTAAAAAGGGCTCAGTCAGTAAGTGTCTTAATATTAACCAAAGTCATGCTCTATTTAAATACCCTGGAGTATTTGACAAAGACATGGAAAGATAAGGAAACGAATGGATAACCTGGAGAGGTCAGGGGAATTCACCCTGTTTTTTTTTGAAAGTGTGATATGTAATTTATCTTGATGTACTATTTAGTTGTATACAAATTAACAATTTGCTCTGAAACATATTTTGGATGTCTTGAATTCCATCAATATCATTATGGCATCAGTGCGAAAGACAATAAAAAAGAGGAAATTATCTGAACTATCCTTTGGAACATTGATTATTGAATGTAATCAAGCTTAGTTGATTGTAAATACTTTTTAATAGAATAGAACTTCAGGTATTATGATACAAATGGACATAACCAGTACAAAATATTACTGCAAAATGAATATCAAATGCAAACCAAACATTTTCTGCAATAATCAGTTATCTGCTCTTGGAGAACATACATACTATGTGAGGAAAAAATTGCAAATATTTAACTTGGCATCCCTGAGAAAGGCAATCTTGACAAGGACTAAAGCCATGGCATTAATTACTTAAAAATAAATAGAGAAAGCATATTTCAAGGTGAGGAGCTATCAAATAAACTAAGAAATTGCTATGTAATGCCCCTGGACACTGAACCAATATTATGATTTTAATTAGAATTTTTCTAAACTTTCTTTTGTTTAGTTCATAAATTAATTACTTTGTGGAGAAAATTCTTAATGTTCAAATTGAGAAATTTATTCATTGTGAATGTTACTCTATCTGCGAGGATCTTCTGACCACAAGCTAAACACTATTTTCTGATATGGAGTAACTGATCAGTAATCAACATTTTTACTTTCTCATAAACATATATGTTTAAGGAAGAATACAATTTTATGTAATGCTACAGAAAATAATTTTTGAAATGTTAATAAATATACAATTTTTGGGACCCCCTTAAACCAAAAATGTGTTTTTTTATTCCATCTATCCATGTGTGAACAAAACTAGCACTTCATCTATTCATAAGATATTTTCCAAAATTAATATTCCCTTGTTAATTTGACCTGATTTGAAGCCTTGCAATTTTGAAGAGAGTTCTTAGAATTTTGGTAATAACTTACTTTATACGAAGCCTCTTGAGATATACAGTGCCAGTGCTAGACATGGGGGTAGAGCGGTTGTCCGGGGCCCCACAAGCCAAAGGAAGGGATGGGAAGAAATTAGTAAAAAAAATGAAAAAGAAATATGAATGTGAGAAAAGCATTATCATAATTTTATAAGTCGTGGTACAGTAGCTTGATATTTATTAAAATTATTTATTGATTTTTTACCTTAAATAGATAATTGTAGTCATTACATCGGACCCAAAAATTGTCTTAGTCAGGCACTGGAGGCATTTAAACATTTCCTTAAAAAGGGCTCCTCAGATTTTTTGTCACAATAAGAGTAAGACCTAATTGTGTCTTAATAATAAGACCTAATTGTGAGAAACAAAGTTCATTTAAAGAAAAAAATCTCTTATCATTAGTAATTTAGTTGTAAGAGAGGGACCAACAATTTCAAATTTTTGCAATTTTTGAGAACATAGTTACTAATCAGAATGTCTTTCTTTATAAGTGTTTAATTTTCTTACATAATGTCATTAATTACAATTTAATATTTTCAATTAGGTCTTTAATGTCAATTAATTACATCTTTTTGAAACTATTAGTAGTTTTTGCACAATTTTGAGTAAAACATTGGCAATATTAAAAACAAGATTTTCTCTAAAACTGTTCCAAATTGCTTGTTAAAACTTTTTGTAAAGATAGTATTAAAATAATAATGGAAATGCCATTTTGATGTATTATTTTTTTTTTTTAAAAATTTAATGACATTATTACATTTGTGAGTACAAGTGCTTCAATTGATTTTTTATGAAGTGTCTCACAAACTAAAACATTTTCTATGAAAATCAGCTCAAAACTGTGCATTTTCAGAAAGTCTCAAACAATATTTTCTCAAAAACAGTTTCAATGTTTTTAAAGGAACATGAGAACAAGATCCAGATTTTACAATTCTATTACCAACTAGAACAAGACAGTCTGTGTCATTCTGTTGCACCACTAGTTTTTTTTATGGTAAATTTTGAAGAGGATTGTTCACAGTATTTCAGGATTGTCGATAGTTTACACAACACAAATTTGGAGTATTTTGAATATCCCCATAATGGAGTATTCAAATGTAAAAGTTAATACTACATATCAGTTTTGAATATTTTCTTCTACAGATTTAATAAAAAATTGATGAAAAAATTTCTATTTATTGTATCAATTTAGATCTAATAACTATAATTTATTTGTGTTTTTAAACCTAATTAATTAGTTAATATTTTAAAGTTTTAGTATTAGACTAAAAAATGAATTATTTCAGTAAACATTGCAAAAGGTAAAAAATAAATATCAATGTTACATATCAATAAACTAATACCCCCTACCCCTATGTAACGCAACAAAACTCTGCTTCAAACCCCTTCCCATCTTTAGCTTTACATAATTCATGGACAGCCTATTAGAGTGGCACCTAAGCTAAACCATACCCAAGCTTTTCGCAAAAGTTGGTATTCTCCGATCATGGCCCCTTACATTTCAAACACATTTTCATTTTGAGGAATACCTTATTTAAAGATCCTCAACTTTTCGAAATTTTCTCAGGTTCACTGCGGTACAGCTCGAGCAGAGCATTTCATTTGCCGTAATTTCAAACATTCCCAGTATATTTTTCCATTAACTAACTTACCTTTGTAGTAAATATATCCATGTAAAATTAATTTCATTTCCCTTCAATTCCCCGTCTCCAAGAAGTCTCCTAGAATTTTTGCATCTATTTTCAACCCCCTCTAAAATTCAAATACGTTTCCCTGGAATTAAATGATAAAATAGACGGAAATCAACAATGGTGTAATAGTTTTCGGAAAAATGGATTCTGAAAGTTGGTTTCGGAAAATAACTAAATTCGGAAAAATGAGTGTTACCCGCGAACCTTGCATATGAAGCCTAAATTTCAAAATGTTTTTGCAAATGAATTTGTAAAAGTGTGCGGATACCCCTTCCACAATAATTATATTTTTAAGATACAAAATTGTTTTCTTAATGAAACCTGTTCTTCAAAACTTGATTTGTTAATAATGTCATGGACAAGTTCTTGATAATGCCATTAGTTTTTGCCTCATTTTCAGTGAAATAGTGATAAAAATTTTCAAAAATGACTTAATTTTTTCCCTTAATTGTGTTGTTCATTTGAGCAATATTTTCTTAATAATAAAGCATGGGTCCTATTTTAATGAAAATCTGTGGTATTTTGATAATTAAGTTCAAATTATTTTGAGGATCTGCCCATCACCTTCCTTTTTTATTGTTCATTTTCAATGGAGCATGCAATAGCCAATTTGAAATGCAAAAATGCACTGAAACGGTTTTCCTTCGTTAAGTACTAATTTGTTATTATGAAACCAATTTGAAACTTCTGAAATCGTTTTATTTATTATTTTTTGTAAAGAACATACGTGTCATCAGCGAACGTAACTGTTCTTCCATGCGAGGAGATTTCGTTGACGTATAAAAGCAAGAGGATAGAACCTGAAATCGTTTCTTGCAGGAACCCAAACTCAATTGGCAAAGATTTGGAAAGATAAGTAAATAATGTTTCATGCCAGCACAGTATTTCTACTCTTTGAGATCGACGTTTAAAGTACGAGGTTATCCAATCTAGGGCAATACCACGAATTCCATATTGTAACCAACTAGTTTGAGGGATTGCATGTTCAATAAAACATAAATAAATTTCACAATACATTTAATTAAAAACCAAGGAAATGATGAGCATGCGAATGAAGGAATTTTACAAAGATTATCAGAAATTTTTGATAAAATTTGCGCTTTCCTATCTTCATTGAAATTACCACTAGCAACAAACAGAAAAGAACCATTAGTTTGCCGCTGCAATAACATGCCTTATTGGTGGCATTTACGCTCTCCGCTTCCTTCGATATAGTCTTTCCTGTCCTGGGCGGGGAAAAGGAGCTGACGTTGACCCTCTTACGGGTCATTCACAAAGGGTCTTACTGTGTTGACGTGATGGCTTCGTTCCTCGTCGGCTGGGTGCAGAGGGCGGCGGCGAGACGCGGGCCTGGCTCTCCTCCTTCAGCCAGGCGGGGCTTCGGACGACAGCGCTGGACCATAGGACCCACTGTGGCGTCGGCGATGTCACGCTAACGTGGCGATGATCTGTATTCGCTCCGACTCAGGCGAGAACATGGTCAAAGTGTCGTCTCTGAGTACATGTTACGGCGAACTCAGGAAACGGAGTTTCACGCACAAGTTTAGTGCCGAAATTAAATAACATAAATGCGTCTTTGAGACATCAGTGGTTCCACATTTTGGTTCGAAATGCAAGCCACAGTGAGTGCATCTTTGAAGCCCAAAGTCTATTATAGAAGTTCATCTACGGATCGCAAAGTCTTTTGTGAGAATTTTGAAGTCACGTTTGAGGCACAAGTCAGACGTATGAACTCAGTAAAGGCTCGAATAGAAGTTAATTGCGAAGTGCCCAGTTCGAGCCGGGCACTCCGGCTTTTGGGGGCCACGATCGCGACAAAACGAAGGCTTTGATCCCCTCTTCTGATCCGAGTGCCTCACCCTGAGTGCTTAGAATCAGCTATCGTGAGCGGTGGCTGGGCGACAATCGAACCAATGGTGCGCTAGCTCATGTGGCACATAAAAATAGAGGTGCTACTGAGTGGCACAGACTTTCTCATAGTAGTTTTCTAATTTCCATGGTGTGGTCTGGCTCTAAGGACTTGGTCCATTCTCCGGTTGCTGCCTTTTATCGTCGCCCAAAGGACATTTTTTGACATTTTCTCAACTTTTTGGTTTCCTAATAGTGCAACTGAAATATTACTTTACGAATATTAAATAGTGAAACCTCGTTCAGAATAGGAATTTTCATTAAAAAATTGAAGTCGTTTTTAAGGAAATGGCGATTAAGCATTACAGTAAATGCGAAATTTGAGGCTCTTTTTTCTATGAGAGGAATCTATTGAGTTTTCGAAAAACTTCATTTGAAGTCTTTTAAAGCACTTCCACTCACAAATGTAATACTGTATACAGATTCATTGAAATGTGCTATTAACGGCCAGAGAGATATTTTAAAAAACTTACATTTGTAATTTTTGAAAAACCAAAAGAATACACCAAAATCAACTTTACGTCAGATTAAAGTGTCATTACCACTATCCATTGGAAAAAATTTGAAGAAAACTTTGGAACCATTTTTGAGAAAATGGCGTTTGACCGTTTCTGAAAATGTCGAATTTTAAGCTCATTTTAACAAAAAATTGTTGGGCTTTCGAAAATCTGTATATGGCATTATTTAAATCACATGTACTCATAAATACAATAAAGTATTAGTAGTAAGTGTAGTGAATGCTTTATCGCAAGACGCTGGATGGCGAGATCCGGCGCCACTTCCATTGGCACGTTTACAATAATATCGGTTCACTCTCGATATTCCCACGGTGGAAAGAGATGGGTGAGCTCCTCTGGTGCACCGATTTTTACTCGTTCTGCGCAGCACCAGTTTTCGTCACGAACCATGTGACCACTTTGTTTGAAAAGCGAGACCAGTTGTCGGCCGCCATGTTGCATGGAGAGCGAGAAGTGTTGAGAACCTTTTTGTAAGTGGCATAAAGTGACAATTTTCAACGGTGACTAACCAAAAATGAAGGGGTGATTGAAATAAAAGATGTAATATTTTTAACACGTTTTAATCTGTTTCTCTTTCAATGACTTATAAGTGATAATTTTGGTATTTCAAATTTCAATTAAGAAAATGACAAAAACACCTCACCAAAGAACAAAGTTCAAATTTCCGTTAATATTATGACGCAAACTGGTGTCTGAAGGTCATTGGCTGAAGTCGGATGCGCACGACGCCATTCATCTCTCTATCAAAGATGTATTGCATGACGTGTCTTTAGTCTTCTTTAGATTTTCCCTAGTTTCGGTCTAGTATAGCCCTCAAGTTGAAGTTCGTTTCTATCTTCTATCTTCAAGTGTGTTGTAGGGAGCGGTAGATAGCAAAATTAGCATCACTCGTAGGTCTTCTATGTAAACAGTTTCTTTCGCTAACTCCTATACCAGTCTTCAATGTACTATTTTACTACTCCTAGCGCTGCTTTAATAAAGCGGTCTTTTACTTTTTCTATATTCTTAAGATCAGTGGTTATTAGTTTTTCCCTTATCGTATCAATTCCGGATGTAATTATAGGCGAAATTGTGGTGATGAATAGTCTCATGGCTGTGCCTAGTGATAGTAGTGAAATATGGCTGATGCTAATGGTGGTTGTAGGGTCATTCCTAGGTTTTTGAAGTTCTTTGTTGTATACTGTGGCTCATTCTTTAGATACACTGTATTTTCTGTAGAGATTCTTCAGCCTTCTTAATGATCATCTGCACTCCTTTTCCATGTTGATGCTGAAGCTGTGCTGAAAATATGTTTTAAATGGGGCTGAACTCGTCGCTCATTTCAAAGTTGGTAGCCGTTCACAACTGAGATCCGGGTTCGATTCCCGTCGAATCTCATGTGAAATGTGTTCCAACAAAACGAGTTCGGCTGCTTCACAACGGCTAGTTCATACTCCTGTGAAGTGTCCTAAACCCTACCCCTACCCTTATTCCTTCCTAATTCTGGCCGCTGGGTAGTGACGCAGAAGCGCGCGGTGGGAGGCGCGTACGCGGAGATGCTACCTGGCGGTCCTCTTGACAATCGATTGCGACGAGACGCGACAGACATAATATTAACGGAGGATTACTCCAAAAACTGTTTGTACTGGAGGATTACTCCGAGAAGCGCAAAGCGCTCAACGCTCCCCAAGGGGCTTGGAGACGCGTTGCGTCAAAGTAGACGTAACATATTAATAATAATAATAATAATAATAATAATAATAATAATAATAATTTTTATACTGATAAAATGGTATTAAATTTTTTAAAACAATTTTCCACATTGTTTAAAAAAATCTGAAAACAATATATGTTATAGAATGTTATAAGACATTTTGAAGAGAAAAATTAAGACAGTACTTCTGCGTTATCATGTCGAAAATCAATTTCAAAAATTTATTTTTCTTCTATTTAAATTTGTCGATAAAATTGATTGACAAAAATACTTGCAAATTCAATTATTTTCGTCCGTCTCTGCAATTTTTGCAGCCTGATGCATGCAATAGAAGCTGAGAAAAAATAAAACATGAAAAACACGTTTTTCGTTGTTTCTCTGCAACTGATTGTCCTAGGAGGCTAATTGTTAGTGAATATACGGCATTTTATTCTCTTTCATATGAGTATCGCGATTATCGATTTGGTTTGAGGGCACTTTTCTCCGCTTTATTCGGCTATATCCTTTATAGATGAGTTACACTAAAAAGGAGTCAAACATAAATTTTACATAAGCTATTCATTAAATCTAAATTATGTATAAATTAAATGCTGATTATAAAGAGTTGCGAAACCTGATGAACTCTGCAATTGACTTACAACGTGCACATTAAAAAGAGGAACTCTTATCTTCCGGTCCAAAAAATCTACAAATATCTTAAGAGCCAATTGAGTATCAAACGTGCTTTATCTATACTGCGGTTTTTACAGAGCTGCCTCTCAAGGCCCGTCACCATTGAGGCATTATGGCACGGTTTTTCGCGTCTTTCTTGATCGTGTCGCTAGAGTCGCTTCATCTACAGCACTACGGTCGCCGAGATTCCTGAGATCTTAGTCATTCAATTCAACAGCGTCTTCGCACGTAAAAGTTATGTTTCACCAGTCATCATAGTTCTCTCACCCACTTAAGTCAGCCTCTGTAATGTCCATTTCCCTGTTTAGCTGATCCATAAGCATCTTACGGAAATCAAAGATAACACGGACTCCGATGGAGTCTATCCTTTCCCGATTAAACAATGTGCTTCTACATTTAGTCGAACCTTGGCTGACCTTTTAGAACGATCCACGAAAGAAGTTTGCTTTCCGCTGTATTGACTCTCAGTGACCGTCATTGCTATATCCAGAAAAGATAACAGAACGGTGACAGAAAATTATCGCACTGTCTTACTGACCTCTCCCTTCGTTAGTCATGAAAGAAATTGTCACTGACTCAATATTGGATTTCTGCAAGAACATCTTTCCATACTACCAACATGGCTTTCTTCCAGGCAGATCTATCTGCTCCAACCTACTGAAATGTTTGAGTGACTCGACCGAATTGGAAAACTACAGCTTACCAGTTGATATGTTATATACTGACTTTGAAAAAGCTTTCGATCGAGTCCTCCATGAAAGGCTTCAGTTTAAGCTCGAGCACTTGGGCGTACCCCTATTCTCTGCTTTTCTACAGAATCAGAACTTCCGTGTGAGACCGGGCGGGTTTCTCTCATCTGAAAACCTGTCCTCAGCGGTGTTCTACAAGGTTCCATCTTGCGCCCACTCCTCTTTCTACTCTACTATCTGTTAACATATTTTTAAATAAATAAATAAATAAATAAATAAATAAAAATAAATAAATAAACAAATAAACAAATAAACAAATAAACAAATAAACAAATAAACAAATAAACAAATAAACAAATAAACAAATAAACAAATAAACAAATAAACAAATAAACAAATAAACAAATAAACAAATAAACAAATAAACAAATAAACAAATAAACAAATAAACAAATAAACAAATAAACAAAAAACAAATAAATAAATAAATAAATAAATAAAGTTTCAAGGACGAAAGATTTTTACCATGATATCTACGTTGCTCGTGTGTGTGTGTGTGTGGTGTCATCTGTGGATGTCACGCATATCTCAGATTGGAAAATTGGTACATACGTCAGGTATTATAGGTCTGTTAGTGCCGTTCCAAAGATGTTTAAGATTATTTTAAGTAGCGAAGAGACATTCGCAGTTTCATATGAAGAAAAGAAAACAAATAACCATGCAAAACTTGTAAAATGCTCTACTTGAAAGAAAAGATCGGAAGTTGGAAGAAAGAAATGAAGCGCTAATCCAATTCCCAATCAGTATCTCATTAAAAATGTTAACGTACAGTATGAAAAATGTAAATCAATTTGTGTAAGAATCAAAACATTTTTGGATGTTCGCATAATTTTGTCCGCAATGCAAATTTGACAGAAATCATTTTGAACGATCAATCTTCAACGATGCATTGTGGTCAAAATTAATACCAATGCATTCTAACTGCTGCTCTGCTAAGAATGTTGCAAATTTTGATGGAAAACATGCGAGCTTTCCTGCTTCAACGTTCAAATTATTAATCATTGTTTTACTATAACTTCAACAAACTTTACAGCGTAGTTATTTTCTCAAAGATTTTACTGAAAATATAGTATTGCAAGAAAGCTTAGTCAGATAATTTGAATGAATTTATCGTGAGAAATCACGTACCCTAGTTTCCTTCGAAACAGGAGTATTTAAATCGAGTCTAATCGTTTCAAATATATATCGCAGAATAAATACTCATTTAACATGGCCAGTTGTAAAAGCTGTTCTACAGAGCGTGCAAACAGGTCAATTTCTAACATTTGGGCATTCTTTTAAAATTTAAAGTTATCATTAATGGACTGTGTAACCGTAGGCACTCTCATTTTGCTAACCATAGTTCAATAGTAATTGTGAATTTTCGTTTTGAAATGGACAACAACACAAATATATTGAAATTAATATAATTTCCAATGTGTATGCATGGGCAACTATTTCAGTTATAGGGTTATCAAACTTCCATTTGGAAAAAAGAGGACTTTTCTAGTAAAAAAAGAAGACACTTCATATTGTAATAGTTCCCATTTCTCTCTACATATTTTTGCTTCTATTTAATTAATTTAATCGGCTAGCTCGGTTTTAATGAGTTATTGGACGCGATAGTACAATCCCAGGGTTGCGTCTGTTTCTCTCTTGTGAACTCAATGTACCGCTCGTACGAGAATCCGACTAGTGAATACCTCTATTTACGCTACGGATATACTAATGTGCTGGTTCCTTCTTCTGAAATAATAACAACTTCTTTAGTGAATTAATTTTCCAGCGACATGAAGTGGCGGCTGCTAGTTATTTATTTGTTTCAATTTATTTTTCTTTCTAATCAATTATTAACAAAAATGTATTCTGATTTAATGATATTTTCTCTACCTAATGATGGCCGCAAATTTGCATTAATTTGAAAAAGAAACTGTCTTTCCCTTCATTTATCTTACTTTCTAATACATTCTTGGCCGTGACACATAAAAATATCGAAGTCTTTGTATTTATCCTTAAACTAGCCTCGCTCGTGGCACGTGGAGAAGTCGCTAGCCTTTCACCACTGAGATCCGGATTCTATTCCCGTCGAATCTCATGTGAAATTGGTTCCAACAAAACGAGTTTGGCTGCTTCACAAGGACTAGTCCAACCCTTGTGAAATGTCCTAAACCCTGCCCCTATCCTTATTCCTTCCCAATTCTGTTCGCTGGGTAGTGACGCAGGAGCGCGTAGCAGGAGGCGCGTACGCGGAGATGCTGCCTGACGGTCCTCTTGACAACTGACTGCGACGTGACGCGACATGACAGAAAGTTAATGGAGGATTACTCCACAATTGCGCAAAGTAATGAAGGATTACTCCTCAGCGCAAAGCGCTCAACGCCCCTTAACGGGCTTGGAGACGCGTTGCGTCAAAATGGTAGACGCAACAAATTATTTATTTATTTATTTATTTTACGTCAGAAAACAGTTAAAACTGCGTAAGACGTGCTATGGGAAAAGTGAAATGTGTGCACATTTTCAAAATTCTGTGATCCCTACACTTACTCATATACTACTTAAATTTTGAATTTTGAAAGGAGAAAAACAACAAAACTCCCATGCAATAAAATCTATGTTCAAGGATAAACAAGCAATAAATTTTGAATTTTGAAATTTGAAAGGGAGAAAACCAAAACTCCCATGTAATAAAATCTATTGTCAAAGATAAATAAGCAATAATTTTGGCTTTATTACTTCCTGCGACAACATGGAAACGATAATTTGAATAATTGTATTTCACTGAATTCTAGAAGACGTGCACAGAAAATGAAGTTACATTTATGTCCAGAAGAAACAAGGGCCATCTCAGCATTTGCTCAATGGATCAGGAAACTGACGAAAACCTGATCGAGATGGGGTCATTGACCGAAGCTGTAGTACAATAGTTGTTACAGGTTGTTTATACTCATTTATACAGTCCAAATGGTAAATATGCATTATGTATCATTGTTAAATTAATGTTACTTTTTGTTATGCTCAGTATAGTCTCTAATTGTATAGAAACAGTTATCAGCAGAAACGATTTCACTTGGGATTTAAACTTTTCTATTGAATTTAATCGTTTAATGTCATCTGGCAAAGTGTTGTAAAATAATGTACATGTATTGTATGTGAATTTTTGTAATGAGCTGTTGATACTGTCACCTGATGAATATGATTTCTACGTCGAGTGTTATAGTAATAGACTTCTGCATTTTCTGAAAAATATTCCTCCTTGAGCAAGTCATTTTTACAAAACCACTGATTCGTAAATAAAAGACACGGTAATGGTAGAATTCTAGATTAATGAAGAGGCTTACATGAATCACGTGGGTGGGATTTGGTTATTATTCGTACAATTCGTTTTGTAATCTAAAGTCTGGGAGCTATAAGATGTATTTCCCAGAATATTATGCCATATCTCAGGCGGGAATGAACATTCGCGAAGTATACACAACGAGCAGTATGAAGGCTGACTGAATTTGCAAGAATTCTGAACGCGTAGCATAAAGAACTTAATTGTGTGTTCAATTCATTTAAATGGACGTTCCATTTAAGGTTTGACTGAATTGAGAGACCTAAAAATTTTGTTGCCTTAACATCAGTCAATGGTACACAAAAAACAAACAGAAAACTATACACTTCCCTAGTGATGACACGCTGCGCTCTTGGCGATGAGTAGATAATAAGTCCATTTGAAGTCGCCCTTGCATCATTTCTTGATATTCCACCCTCTGTTCTTATCAGCAAATGTTTTTAAAATCGCCCGCGTCCTACTCGACTTTTTCTGATTAATATTAGTTTTAAACATTCGCGACTAATATTTTTTGTCTACTAACTACTACTAATTTTTACTGCACATCCTACCTCAACGAAATCTGGACGTGTTCTGATGAAAAAGTTTCCTTTTGCAACTCAACTTTTTTTTTGCTTTTCACTTGTTCACATTACGTACGCACCTTTCCGACTCTTTGCCCGTTGCATGTGGAGTTCCTCAAAGATCGATTTTAGGCCCTATTCTGTTCCTACTTTACGTAAACGATATGCCCTCGACGATTCAAAACGGAAGAACGGTTCTCTTTGCGGATGATACGAACATCCTTTGCAATAAAGAAACAGTAAATAGTACAATATCAGATGTTTCAAATTGGTTCCGAAATAACAAATTAATAGTAAACGAAAAGAAAACGGTTTTAATGCAGTTTTCCATTTCAAATAAACAATTCTGTGCTCCATTGAAAATGAACAGTGTACCATTGACTGATGTTAAGGCAACAAAATTTTTAGGTCTCTAATTCAGTCAAACCTTAAATGGAACGTCCATTTAAATGAATTGAACACAAAATTAAGTTCATTATGCTACGCGTTCAGAATTCTTGCAAATTCAGTCAGCCTTCATACTGCTCGTTGTGTATACTTCGGAATGTTCATTCCGCCTGAGATATGGCATAATATTCTGGGAAATACATCTTATAGCTCCAGACTTTTAGATTACAAAACGAATTGTACGAATAATAACCAAATCCCGCCCACGTGATTCATGTAAGCTCTCTTCATTAATCTAGGAATTCTACCATTACCGTGTCTTTTATTTACAAATCAGTGGTTTTGTAAAAATGACTTGCTCAAGGGCGGAATATTTTTCAGAAAATGCCGAAGTCTATTACTATAACACTCGACGTAGAAATCATATTCATCAGGTGACAGTATCAACAGCTCATTACAAAAATTCACATACAATACATGTACATTATTTTACAACACTTTGCCAGATGACATTAAACGATTAAATTCAATAGAAAAGTTTAAATCCCAAGTGAAATCGTTTCTGCTGCATAACTGTTTCTATACAATTAGAGACTATACTGAGCATCACAAGAAAAGTAACATTTAATTTTAACAATGATACATAATGCATTATTTACCATTTGGACTGTGTAAATGAGTATAAACAACCTGTAACAACTATTGTACTACAGCTTCCGGGTCAATGACCCCATCTCGATCAGGTTTTTCGTCCAGTTTCCTGATCCATTGAGCAAATGCTGAGATGGCCCCTTGTTTAGCTTCTGGACATAAATGTAACTTCATTTTCTGTGCACGTCTTCTAGAATTCAGTGGAAATACAATTATTTAAATTATCGTTTCCATGTTGTCGCGGCAGGAAGTAATAAGAGCCAAAATTTATTGCTTATTTATCTTGAATATAGATTTTATTACATGGGAGTTCTTTGTTGTTTTTTTCTCCCTTTCAAAAATTCAAAATTTAAGTAGTATATGACTTAGTGTAGGGATCACAGAATTTTGAAAATGTGCACACAATTCACTTTTCCCATAGCACGTCATACGCAGTTTTTAACTGTTTTCTGACGTAAAATAAATAAATAAATTAAAATAAATAAATTGTTTCTGGTCATTCAGATGCTAGCTTGTCCTCTAATACTATACCATCTGAGTTCTCTTGTCTTCTGTAACAATGTCACTTTTATAAAATATTATTTTAAAATATTTTACTAGTATTTCAATATACGTGCGAAATCATTTTTTTGACTTTCTTAAGCTTAAGTCCACGCTGTTTCTGTTATATTTCCTCGGTGGCAAACATGATTACAATTAGAATTACGACAATTACAAGACTATTACGAATATTTACAAATAGAATTAACATTCTATTTGTAAGAGAAATTCTGCAAACGAGTTTACTCTGTATTGCTTAAATGGAAAAATAAGTTTACCTTCGAGCAATATGCCACAAGAAATCAAAGTTGTTTATAGGAGATGATGACACATAAAAAACTTAAGAAATAATATCCGTCAGTATAATAGTCCTCTTTCTTTGTGTCTTTTGGTGCCGATATTGCATTGCCACCTGGTCATGGGCGATACGTGTTCAAAATTTTGGGAACTCCACAACACAGAATATCTTCGTTATACCCTGAAGATCCAAACAATGCAACATATTGTGAACATTAATCTGGGCACAGTATTTTACATTTATCTCAGATCTCACCGTCGAATTTTGCCGGGTCCTCACTAGTAATAATAATAATAATAATAATAATAATAATAATAATAATAATAATAATAATAATAACGAAAAGTTTCAGTGTTATTAGAGATGATCTAGATTAAATTAAGCATCTCTTTAAGTTTGACTACATTAGAAAGAAGAGCCCCTAGTGCTTTTGCAGGTAGTTTGTTCCAATCTACTATAGTACGATTTACAAAGAAGAACCTGCCTATATCAGTTCTTTAATTTCTACATCATATTGTCCAAGGATAGTCCCTTATATTTCCCTTTTCTGCCTATGATGTTCTGTTGACACTATTTTAATATTTATATACAAAATATTCTAAAGATATTTTGAGCGATCTCAATATAAATAGTTTTGATATAATAATTTATTTTTCTCCAAGACATATTTACTGCTGACAAAATAAATACTTCATTGTCATCACTGTCATACTCCCTGGCCTACTCCATTATTAGTCATAATACTCATTTCTGTCTTTTATACCAGAAGTATTTGGTGAATAATGAAATCTCTCTCAACAATTAAAACTTTGCTTTGCTTTGAACCTTGCAAAAATCGCTTTGAACTTTTAAGTATGTCATCAATCAAGGCTTTTTTTGTCATCATGCTCAAAAGATAAACGCCACAGTAAGCAGTATCAACTCGACACTCCTGAAGAATAGTATTAACACCACAGAGCACACCAAAGTGTATAATCTGTAAACAGCAACGATCAAATCTACAAACTCAACGACCCCCCTAAATAAATTTGCCTCTAAAACATCCACGACAGACAAAAAATTCCAAAATTTAGGGGGAAATCTTCTAACCTGACAACACGTGCCATGTAGTTTGTAAGTGATAACAGACTTACAGATATGAACAGTGCTAAAAGAGAGATGATGCTCAAATGTTCAAACAAATTAGTGTTAATGCAACAAAGAAAACAAAATACAGTACTTTAATCTGACCGCATCATCTACTACTGACCTTAACGAACAAAGTACCCAATTCAGTTATTTGTATACTTGAATTAAAATAAAATGAATGTCTATAAGATTGTCTAAAAATAGTGTATGACACGTAGTAAAACTGATTTTATTTTGCTCGTGGAATTCCGTCACTCTATTTATCGGCCTCACGTCGAAACATTTCCAACGCGCAAAATAAAATTCCATTTTTAACACTCCTCTCATAAATAAATACTATATGTTACCATTTAACAATGAATTTTTCATGTGTTTGCGTGCACGATTGCAAGCGTATTTCCTTTGCTATTATATGGCACTGGGGCGATAGATACCAAGAAGAGCGACTTCGATCGCCCAGCAACGTTGTCATCGATCGGGTGAAAGGACACTTCAACGTTTGTGAAGATCTAGGTCAAGAATTTTCACACGAGAGCTCAAGGTTTAGGCCACCGAGTCTACAAATTTTACATCTTCCTCGGTTTCTGAATCATGATTTTATCATGTAGGAGGATGAAATAATAAATGACAATCTAGACTTGCAGTCACTTGGGATGTTTATTATTTGCATTATCTCCTTCTGTTAAAGTAAGAACGTTTAGGAGTCATTTTTAAATTTTCCACAAGGTATATCATTATATTTACCTCGATTGACTTTACGCGTTTTACGAAAATGTACTATCTGGTGGTTTTATTCGTTGTAGTCTGTCTAGTACTCCCGCTTGGCAATGCATCTAGACCTGGAAAGCACTTTCTGAGAACGACTTCAAAGAAGTAAGCCTCCACAAACCAATCGATTTGTGGCATAATTTATATTCAAGAGCTGCTCTATAATTTGTGATCTGAATTTTTTTATATGCCCTTCCAGAATAAAAAAAAAGTCCCAGAAATGGGTCGTAGGGTTTTAGATTCTCGAGAACAACTTCTGTGCTCAAGATAATTTGCGTATACCTTCATAACAATACCTTCTTTGGTCAAGACTTCAAGTATAAAACACATTTTTTTGTTCTCAAGGGCAACAGTCAATGATCGCCTATGTATTAACTAATATACATTTTGTACCAACGAAATTACTAGATGTGCTAACACTAAACTCAGCAATCTGATTTGGATATTTAGATATTTATTTAGTCAAAAACAGTAAAAATCTGATGTCACTCTCACTGTATGTGACGTATGGGGGAGAAAGTCATCTGTGCACGCTTTCTTGAGTTTCAGAATCCCTTCCCAACTATGTAACTATTAATAGTTGAAATATGAAAAATAATAATAATAATAATAATAATAATAATAATAATAAAATAATAATAATAATAATAATAATAATAATAATAATAAATTTAAAAAAGCGAGAGATTAACATTTCAAAAACTAGATATTTTCGTTTCCGAGTTATAGAAAACTTATTTGTAACGGTAAATGAACTACGTATTTGATTTTTCTGTATTGCTATCAAAATAGAAAGTCATCCTAAGCTCCACTACCACTACAAGCAAATGGAAAGCTCAACAAAACGTGCGCATTGTGAAGCTACATTTACGTCCAGAAGCAAATCAAGGGGCCATCGCGGCATTTGTTCAATGGATCAGGGAAACTGGACAAAAACCCGATCGAGATGGGGGGATATTAGGAAGTGATCATGCACTACTTTTGAGTAAAATAAGATTAAAATATCGACTAGCACAAAGAACTAGCGCAAAATACATTGAGAAATGTAATGTAGAATTATTATAAAAGGAAAGCACGAGAGATCTGTATTCTAGGATATTAAATGAGAAGATAAACGCAAACTGTGTGTAAAGAGAAGAGAGCACAGAAGCAAGGCGAATCAAATGAAAGGCTTCAAGCAGTGGAAAAGGGATAGTGAAAAGGAAGAAGCAAGTGTGGACTAAAAGTAAGTATACTAAAACACCTTGGTTTACTAATTATATAAATGAGGCTACTGAGGAAAAGGAGAAAGGATTTCTGCGTTATAAAACAACAAAATTATCAGAAGACTGACAATTTTTATTGCCGCAGAAACAAAGCACATAAGAAAATAAACAACCTGAAGGAGGCATACTGGGAAAAGTTCACAAAGTATATGGAACTAGTAGTGCTGTCGAATGGCATAGGCTTTCTCGTTCTTGTTTGTTTTCTAATTCCTTTGGTTTGGGCTAGCTTTTCGGTTTTGACCTACCTCTTCCCAGCTGTCATCTATCGCCTTCCAAAGTACACTCACTCAAAAAAATATTCGGACACCTACGATTTTACCATATTTTCTTTTATTTAGAAGAGAATATTAAACTTGTCGTAATTTTGGTGATAAATAATGAAAGACGTGCATTTCATAGGTTAGAAAAATATGCAAGTTTAATTTTCACATTAAAAATTATTAAACTACAATTAATTTGAAGAAATCTCTTCTTCGGAACGTCAAAATATTCCACATAATATAAACCAATTAATAACACTAAATAAAACAAAAAATAAATACATCAATAATTTGTAGGGAGTCCTTTCATTATCAAAACTTCATTCAACCTCTTGGGCATGCTGTCTACGAGTTTTCTGGTGTACTCTGCAGAAATTTTATGCCATTCTTCGCGCAGTCTCACTTTTAATTGTTCTTTGTTGGCAATGGGCTCCTTTCTCACTTCACTGTCCAACTTTTGCCAAAGATTTTCAATGGGATTGATGTCTGGGGATTGTGGGGGAGGGTGAAGAACTTTAGGACAGTTGTATAAGAGCCACAGTTGAACCAATTGGGACATGTATTTCGGATCATTGTCCTGATAAAACTAAAATTGTGACCTATACCTAGCTTCTCAGCACTTTTCTTAAGGCTGTTCTTGAGCACTTGAAGATATTTGTATTGGTCCATTATATCTTCAATGAACACAAGCTCACCCACACCACTCGCCGCCATACAGCCCCACACCATTACGTTCCCACCGCCGTGTTTTACTGTTGGCTGCAGATTTCTCTCTTGCAACTGTGTGTTTGCCTTTCTCCACACCAATGTTCTTCCGTCAGGTCCAAACACATTGAATTTACTTTCGTCCGAAAAAATAACTCTATTCCACCATTCAATGTCCTTGTTTACATGTTCCTTAGCGAACTCCCGCCTCTTCCTCTTGTTTATCTTATTTCTTCTAGCCACGCGACCATAAAATTCTGCTTTTCGTAGAATCACTCTAATAGTTTCTGGATGTACTTCCTTCCCCAGTTCTTTTCTCACCTCTGCAGCAATCTTTGGTGCACTTAATTTCGGATTCTTTTTAACTTTCCTGACGACAAAAATCTCTTCTCGACGGGAAAGTTTATGGGGACGTCCACTTTGGCGGTGAGACTCAATCCTATCTTCTTTTTTAAATCGCTTGATTATATCATGCACTGTGCTTATCTACATATTTAGAATTTTTGCAATTTCAAGGCAGCTCTTGCCTTTTGCATTATGAAATATCACTAACTAACGCAGTTCAAAAGAGCTGTTTTTCCCTTTGCGTGGCATTCTTTCAACGTTCTTCAAGGAGAGACACTAATATACTGATTTTGGACAGCGCTTCAATTGACCGTTACGACCGCCCTTGAATCAACCGTGGGAAGAGTTTCTACGTCCGTTTTCGCCCAATAGTTTGTTGACAAAAATGATTAATGTACAACTGTCCGAATATTTATTTGGTGTGCAATTTCCATTATTGGAAGTTCTAATGCAAATTTATCATTGATGTAAAAGCGGAAAAAATGCATTTTGCAGTGTACGAGTATTTAAAGCTAAAAAATATTAAAATTATTACTGGCATAATATTTTATGGTTTTAACAGCCTCAGAGCGTGTGAAACGTAAGCTGAATACTGTCCGAATATTTTTTTGAGTGAGTGTACATCTTTTCTCAATTTCTCGTTTTTTCTGTCCCCTGAATGTAGAACTGAAATATGGCTTTTATAACATTATAGAGTAAAAACCCGTCATTCATGGAAATGTTTGAAGCTGTCTTGAGAAAATGTCGTTTAACCGTTACTGTAAACGCAAAATTTGGAGGTCTTTTTGAGAGATATTTCAATACATTATATTTGTGTAATTTTTAAAAACAAAAGAATATATTAAAGTAGCATTGGTATCGTGTTGTTTTGTCCATTTAGCACCATCCATTCAAAAGAAAAGGAACAGTCATCGAGAAAGTGGCGTTTGAGCGTTTCTGAAAATGCGTAATTTCGAGCTCATTTTCATAAAAAAATGAGTTTTTGAGAAACTTGATAAGATATAATTTGAAACACATGTACTCAAAAATGCAATGTCAAAAAATGCTTACAAATCGCCAAAATTCTTTCAAATTTGCCGCCTAATCTCAAATAAACAATTATAAGCTCTCCTTGGCATAATAGGAGCAAGATCATGCATTTTAAACAACCCGCGCTCAAGACTAATTTCAAAAATCCTAAGATTCTAACCCTTCAAAAATCCGAGAACCTCATTGGAGAGATTAATACAATGTATCTAAGAAAATATAACATGTTTAAAGTATTTATCAGCGTGATAACAGTGCGCAACATTAATCGTTCTCCTCCGAGTTGCCTTTCCCTGCACTCCACTTTCCCAGAAGGGCACCTCCTCGCGTTAGAGAAGTCCAGGGTCCCTAGTATCAGATTGTACTTGGGCATCCAATGAATGGTGATACCAGTGCCTAATCCTTATGACCTTTCCTAAAAATGGATGAATGAATTTGGTGTGTGCGTGATTATGAATAAATAATGTGAATGATGATGGAGCTATGGTGAAATGAGAGACAGAAAACGGGAGAACTCTGGGAAACCCTGCCACGAACTTCCTTTTACACAAATTCCACGAGGATCGCTCGGGAGTTGAACACCGGAAGACGAGCTGCCTGTCCGCTACACTGCCAATTAAATATTTAAGATATACATTAGATGGGAATATTAAAATAAGTTATCCCCTCTATTTAGTATGTAATATGTCGGGTTTATATTCCAGTATTTTTATCGCTTCTATTCGCACAATTGTATACCCAACAAAAAAGAGCACTTAATTGTCGTATACCAACAAACAATAACTAGTGGTGCTACAACAGCTCATACTTTCTCGCATAACTGAAAATTCTTACGTCGTATTGAAATATTGCGATTTCCTACTAACACCTCAGCGATTACTTGAAAATGTCGGATTCAACCAATTAAAATAAAGCGCTTATGATGCATATCTGCATTCATTGCGATAGTCAAAAGCAGCATTCATTTCTTACTTTTACAAATGAAACAAACAGGAATAAATTTAACTGTTACTGTATTTGCAACAATTTGTACAGGAAAGCAAGAATAATTTTACGAAGGTTTGATTACAGCCTGCGAAGCTTTGTTGCCAGTTCAGTGTTGTCAAACAACAATGGGCGATTCTTTTGCCATATATGCTTGGTGAATATTTATCAATTCTTCGCAAAAGCCCTTATTTCCATCACTATTCACATTTCAACTTGTTTATTGGTTAATCATAGTATGCCATACATAGTTTTAACAGTTAATTGAAACAACGTCTAAACCGTCTTTTATACTTGAGTTTCTTTAAACCAAACCTTCCAAAACACGATAACATGCACGGAAAAAATACGTATTTATAAACTGAGCTTTAAAATAAAAGTATTATTGCAAAATTTAAAAGCTCTACGACGCTTAAAATGTCGCTTAAACTTTGCAAGGAAATCCTTAAACTACTTATTACATCTTGGAACTATCTGTGTCCCTGCTTGTTTGGCAACGCCTCGTGAAAGATTATCTTAAAACACTACAGATAAATAACTATCTTTAATACTAATGAGTTCTAATATAATGCAGTACTTCGCTTACTGTGATTATTTTTAATATATAAACTCTTCTAAAATGAAATTTCAAGAAACATATTGAGATTTCTGAATAATTTAGACGTAGGATTTTCTTTTGGCATAAAATTGTGCGGTGCGAGACTCGAAGAAGACACTAATGTATCGTATGTAAACAATATGGAATCTCAATACATGGAAGCTGCTGTTTGGAGAACAATTACAATGATCGGCAGCTGTGATCGGTAGTTTTCCGTGATTTCTTTCATGAACACCAGGCGAATGCCAGAGCAGTATCCTAACAAATGGGCCACGGACTGCAATTCTGCGAATAGGTTAGTTTACAAGCTATACTGCGATTTTTACATAGATGCCTGTGAAGTAAATGAGGTGTTCAGGTGGCATCCAATCGGAAGGTTGAAAGCAACCAGAATGACGTCACTGTAGTGACGTGTAAGGTCCCGATTGGATGGCACCCTAACAGCTGATGAAATGTCACAGGCAGCTACGTAAATATCGCAGTAATCAACGTAGTTGTAAGTTTAACTTGAGCTGAGTTATAACTACGATAACTAAGGTGGCGCGAGGCCGCCTCTTTTCCACCATCAGGTCTCTGCGTCGACGCTCCGGCTCCTTCCTCCGCGATGTGGAGGAGGGGAGGGGGAGAGGAGAGGTTAAGAAGTAGCGGCGGCTGCTGAGGCAGTGTTTTTTCAATCCCGCTCTCCCCACCAGTGTCCTTGGAAAGGCAGGAGTTTATTTTCATTAGGGGGAGTACATCTAGATGTGCGCGCGCGTCGCGGACTCGACTTTCGGAGCCGAAAGGTTGGTACTATACTCACCCTCTAGCTATGACACAACATTTACATTGACGTTTGGCTGACATGGCTTAAACGAACCTAATCACAGAATGGCGATTAGGCCGATTCCATTAGTCCTTCACTATTCATTAAATTTTACTATGTGACGTTAAATTTGAATTCTTTCCTTTCTCAGTCGTACATTTTCGTCTGCGATGACTCAAAGGCAGAAAGGAGCAATGCCTCTGATCTGGAGGTCCTGGGGTTCGAGTTCCAACGATGGCGGATTTTCAACATTAACTACGTAGTTGTTCGAATCCAGCCACTGACAAGGGAATTCTAGTGGCAAATTCCTCTGATCGGTAGTTTTTCGTGGTTTCTATCATCAGTAACTAGCAGTACCGGTGCCGGATCTCTAAAAAACGGGCCATGGACCCGCGCGATCTTTCCTTTCCCATCCTTTCCCTCCTCTGCCCTTACACACACTGTACTACCACAGAATAGATACTACACAGAATGGAAAGCTACCCTCAATCCTTGCGCCGATATGATGCGCATGGTCGCCATATTGAAAGTGTGTAAGTAGCTGTACGACCCGGCATTTGTTGAGTGGTGATCGGTGGTGAAGGTGCCTATTATTTCCGTTTTATTTGTTGTATTTCGTGTTCGTATAACTAGAAAAAACATACGTTACTCGAGGAAACATTTGCTTAGTTAAGGCAAATGTGAACATCGCACATACTCAAATATTAATACAAAATAAAGATAAAATGATAAAGGATTATAAACACATAACTAGTAGTGCTACGGAATGGCACAGACTCTCGTATTAGTTTTCTATTTTCATTGGTCTGGGCTAGTTTATCTGTCTTGCCACATACTCTAGCCAAAGTACATTCTTTTGAAATTGTTTCAATTCTTCGGTTCCTAATAGTAGAACCGAAATATTTCTTTAAGAATATTAAAGAAGAGTAAACCCTCGTTCCAAATGACAATTTTCATTAAAAAAATTGGTTTTTAAGAAAATTTCGTTTAACTGTTACTAAAAATGGGTAATTAAATCTCTTTTTCTGTACATGTTTTCTGCCGGTGAGTTTTCTGAAAACTGCATTTGAAGTAATTTAAAGCACTTTGACTCTTAAATGTAATAGTATTTACAAAACGCTGGAAATATGTATGTTAACGGCGTGAGAGAGATTTAAAAAAATATTTGTGTAATTTTTGAAAAAGACAAAATAATAGAACAACATAAATTTTATGTCATAATACACAGTACAATTATCACCACACGTTGGAAACGTTAGAAGAAAAATGTGGAGCGGGTTTTGAGAAAATGACGTTTAGGTTGACTCTGGAGGTTCCTTTGCACAATTTCAGGATGGCGGTTGGCACTGCATCGTGGCTCACTGAAGATCGAAGGAGTCGCCCTCTACTTTTCTTTCTGTGTAGTATCTATTCTGTGGCACTACCACCGGGAGGAGCGTGCGGCGAACGACGGGGTCTCCCTCGTGGGCACTTCGCTCGTCCGCGGAGGACGAGGTCGCTGTCGGCTGTTTGGCTTGATTGACTATGAGTGATTATTTCGTGTTTTCGGGCTTGTCAATTGCTAAATTAATTAGTTTCGTAAGTGTAGTTACGAAATGAACATATTACTATCAAGGGAGGAGGGGGTGTCCTTTCCCCGCTGGATGGCAAGATCCGGTGCCAACCTACAGTTCGCGACGTGTCGGCTAACACGTCGGCTTGTTTCGTTTTCCACAATATTTATTTCCTACCAGTAGGACACTACCACGGCCGGTAGAAGCTATAAGCTTTCGACATGCGTGGCTGTGTAGTGCGTATAAGTGTGTGTGTAAGTAAGGGGTGGGGATCGGACAAGGAAGGAGAAAGAAAGACCGCGCGCAATCCGTCTTCCGTATAGAGTACTGCTGCGGCTTTCGCCTGGTATTAACCGGAGAAACTACGAAAAACTGCCGACCAGAGCAGCCAGCCGCTAGAATTCTCTTCAAGACAGAGTCTGGATTCCACCTAGCTTTGTAGCAAGTGTCGAAAATCCTGCCACGGCAAGGTCTGAATCCTAGGACCTCCCGGTCAGATGCGCTGCAGTGACATCTGTCGATGTCCTGAACCACCTAAGAGAGGCTTGAACTTAAGTGGTGGGCAGTGGGGCGTGAGGAGACACCATTAGCTGGCGATTGAGCATCCGGATTGAGGAATATGGGGGCCATGCGCCTTCGATCAAAGCCAACATTTTCACCAAAAACTTATATGAAACAGTTCACTTAACTTATGTGAAACAGATATCACATATTAATCACATCACACCCATGGAGTAAAGAGATGGGTGGGCTGCTGCAGCGCAGAATTTTGCTCGTTCTCCGCAGCACCAATTTGCGTCACGAACCACGTGACCACAGCTCGGGCACTTTGAAAAGCCAGACTAGACGCCAGTCCCATGTTGCATGGATAGCGAGAAATGTTGAGAAACATTTTGAAAGTGGCAGAAACTGACCATTTTCAACAGTGACTAACCAAAAATAACACAATGGAGGTGTACAAGATGCAATATTTAATAGAAATGCTTCATATATATGTTTCAATAGCTTGTGTGTGATAACGTTGGTTTCTTACAGCATTTAAAATTCCGCTAATATAGTGACGTAAACTGGTGTCTGAAGCTCATTGCATGAAATCGGCTAAGATGCGTCATGGCTCATCCGTATCTTCCTACATTGATCACGCCCAAAATAGTATTTTCATTAGGAATCTATTCAGTCGCTGTCTGGAGGAGAATTCTAGCGGTCAGCTGCTCTGATCGGTAGTTTTCCGTGGTTTCTCCGATCAACACCAGGCGAATGCCGGAGCAGTACCCTACCAAATGGACCACGGACCGCGCGCGATCTTCCCTTCCTCTTCCTTGTCCTATCCTCTCCCTTTACACACACACTTACACTAACATACACTACACTAGCACATATTCCGGGAGGCCGGTCGGGAGCTTAGAGCTTGTCCGGCTGGGGCGGTGCCCGGTGGTGGGAGAGTCCTGGTGAGGGGAAACCCCACTAGGCGACGGTAGGTCGGCGCTGGATCTCGCCATCCAGCGGGGAAGATCAACACCATCTCGCGAGAAAAACATGCACTACATTAACGGAACTAATGACCGAAGCAGTTGACGCGTCGGGAAACACGAAAAATCAATCAATCAATCAATTAGGAATCTACTTTGTTTCTTGCAATATAGACATTTTTAAACATGTAATACTTCAAAAATATTTATTAGGTGCTCCGAACTGAATAACCTAGCCCTGAAATGCTTTCTAGATTCACCCCTTTTCAATTACCCTGGCGAGGCAGCAATTTATTTTACTTCAGGAGCAGTACAAACCTGTGTATTTGCTGCACTTGGAAGAAGGAAGGATCTCTAGCTAATTTTAGAACTAACGTATTGCATGTCTTAAGTAAACCCATACACAAAGAAAAACGCTTTGGCTGTTTCTTAGAGCAAAAAATTGCTCAGTTCTTCAAATGTGTTTAAATTTGAGTATTTGTACACTATTTTTCTCGCTGACTTGTCAATTCACTCTCCAAACCGCATTTATTTACACTGATCACACAGAGCATCCATATGATCATTTATAATGAACAACATCTAAATTATTTACACTACGTACATTTGCACTTAGCCTCTGGAATTTGGATTACTTGTATTAGGTGGCTTGTATGAATGTGGAGGAGGGAGATGAGCAAAGTGATTTCAATAGATTTTTTTGTTTATTACTTTTATTAGAAAGAAATCGATTGCCAGCTTGATTTATCGCATTAAAATCAGCCGAAATCTCACGTAATGATTACTGAAGATGTGAGAGTTACCGCCGCGTGAATGTCCCCGTTATTTAATGTCAATTGAAGTCGTTTGTTGAATGAAATTAATGAGCGCCATTGACGAGCGCCTGCATTTCAATTGCCTGCGTGTAGCGAGGACGCGAGTGGTGAATGTGGGGTCATCCGTCGAACGGTGATTGAGGTTCAGAAAATCAGGTCGATTAAGAACAGTTTTCTAGCTGATACTGGGTTTGGTTATAAATATGTAATTTTGTTATTCTTTTTGACCACCGATGATATTGTACATTTTTGGCAAAATTACACTCGTAATTTTTCACGCCAACTATTCGAATGAACGGACTCTGGTGCGCAAACGCCAGTCAACGCAGTGTTCATTTGGTAGAAAGGAAAAAAAACTTTAAAGTGTTCTTTAACAAATTATTTTAACTTTAGTTTAAAAATTTTAAAATTAACATATTTGACTTCGCTGTACAGTATTTCAAGTATTTAATTGTACAGTGGGAAAGTGGAAATTTCTATCGAAAATGTACCCCGTTCAAAGAAAAACTGACGTGATACATAAATTGTTTTGTGTTTTGAATCGAAATTAGTCTTATTAATCATTTGCCTAATTTTGTTTTTCAAAAATCATCGCAGATCAATGTAACCGTCATATAACATATTTTAAGAGCTATGTCGACTATTTCGATGGAGAGATTATTGATTATTCAACTTACCGATTTTTTAACAAAGAATTAACGTCCTTATTCATGAATTATGACGGTGTAATAGGAATGGATCAAGAATCATTGTTGAAATAAAAACATGGTTTCAGCGATATTGAATTTCGATTATATGCCGAGCAACAGCAGTGCCGTGTGACCTGGTCCGTGCCAAGCACAGGGGGGGCTACTTCGGTGTGCAGTACCTCCCTGAGCCGCATGGTAGGTGGAGAGAGGGAACAGATAGTAGAGGGGGCTGCGTCCCGAATCTGCGGCAGTTGTGTCACTGACCCGCAACGCCACGCCATCGATAAAATAGGGAACAGAAGGGGGCGGGCTTTATGTTAAAACCAACCTGCATTACACGTACTTGAAATAAACACTTGAAGGGGAAAAATGCGTGATAATTATTCTCAAGTACAGCGACATTAAACATTTCTTTACATCCTCAGCCTATTAGACATCGGATATATATTTTGGATATGAACGGCATCTTAATCAATGAAAATAATTCGGTGCACTATGAAAGCATATTTTATTGAATAAAGAATGTAGTTTTTTTACGTAAGTTTGACCCGTGAAGTTTTACCTGGGCCAAAAAGAAATTTCCGACCTAATAATTGATCAGACTTCGATTAAAATTGGTGGAGCCAGGAAACGGGAAAGAAGTTTAGAGGCAAATTTATAAAGGTGTATTGTGTGTGGAAAATGAAGAGTTTGAAGATAAAATGAAGGAAAAGTTGTATTGCGCATGATAATTAAGAAACATCAGCCGAATATGAATTTGGAAAATCCTTATGCTTTAACCTTTAACCGAGTTTTTTCTATTGAGGAAAAAACCCTTCGAACTCATAAAGAAAAAAAGATTTCATTGTATCTTCCGTAAGTAGTCTTTACCATTATATCGATTATCGTGCCAGTTATCTACATGAATACTGAACTCTGTTTAAATGGGTACCAGAGCTCAATCCGGAACACTGCGACTTCTGATCAAAACTAACAATAATCAGCGAATTCTTGAAATAAAACATCAAGCACTGCACTGTTATTTACCTCTTAATTAACAAATCCTCGATATCTTCACCCGTGGTTTCGACCCTGCATCTCGCGCCCTTAAGAACGAACAACGAATCCCCGTCTTCGTGGAACCGACCGTCTATTTCGGTCGCCATTTCGACCTTTCAAAACAACCCCCTGTTCGCTCCCGCCAATAACTCGTAATTTCCCGCATTTTAATTGGCACCATTCAGAGCCGTCATCCCTACACTTCCGGGCGTGCTATTTGGGCACGAGCTGTGCGCGTACTCGCCCGCCGGCTTCGCTCCGAGGAATCGATTCCCTGCACTGCGGGTGCAGAGGGCGCGCATTGATCGGCGCGCCGTGACGTCACGGCCACCCCACCCGCGCGGGCCAATGGGGAGCGCGCCCGCGCCGGGGCGAGTGACGGCGTGCGCACAGCGGCCCGGCCCGACCGCCCGCGCCGCCCCACAGTGGGCCGAAGCGCCTAACGCAACGGATACGCAAAGCACTTTCGTCGGCGATTTCCAAGTCTGCAGTCAATTCGCAAATTTAAAAAAAATGAACGACGTATAAATAGAAAATAAAAGTCGTAGAGTTAATTTACAAGATTTTTACGAAAAATGTTTGAGTTTACTGTTATTTCCGCGTTTATTTTCACACTAATTGATAACCAAATGCTGTATTTAGTTCTGTTTGGCGATTATCTACAGAATGAAGGCATTTTCAAATGTTTAATCGCTCTTGTGGATTTTTTTTTGTATTGCAACACCAAACAAAATGTTTTTCCTTCGTTTCATTTATTCATTTTTAAATCACGCCAGAAGTTGCAAATGAGGTTTTGAAAAGGTCATTACCTAATCTATTACAATTTAATAACTTGATCCCGTAAAGCCAAAAACAAAAAAAGACCAATATCTTCAAAAAGTAAATTACTCGGATTTGAACTCCCCAATTTTGGGACTTGTAACCAAAAGTTTTATGAAAGCATGTAATATTATATTAAAAAAGTTGTGCAATGTGGGGTAAAAATAGGTGTTCATCGTTGATTTAATCGATTTTTGTTGATTTATTTGTGCGCGGTCTGTGGCTCGTTTCGGGTCAGTGTGCGCCGCGCTCCCTCTGCCTGTCGGCCGGCCGGCCGGCCTCCACCGCCGCCTCCGCAGCAGACACGCGAGGTGCCGCCGCCGCCGCCGCCGCCGCCGAGGCCTCGAGTGGCAGTGTGCGGGCGCGCGAGCCAGGGGGTGTGTGAGTGCGGACCGAGTGCTTGGGTTAGCGTGGGAGAGAATCCTGGAGTTCCGGTGGCGGAATGGTATCCAATGACACCATGAACTTATCGAGATTTGGTGAGTACTCAGTGCCGGAAGTGTAGAAATGATCGTGCCGTCCAGTGATGGGTTAGGGGGATACCGGGTCAAAGCACGCGAGGTGCTAATACAGTACTATCCGCGGAGGTAGTTTTGCTCTAGTTTTGATAGAATGTTTTGGTTTGTGAACTGCCGTTTATAATGTTGTTTGTAAACAATTATTATAGTCAATAGTAATGTAACGTAATGTAGTGTAATGAAGTACATCCTACAAGATATTGCTACGATTTTGCTCGTATTTGCCCCTCTGAAATAGAGCCAAAATTATGCCATTAGTTTGACAGTTGCAGGATAATATTTGTTCTACATATAGTGAGCCATGTGCCTGCCAGGTAATCAGTTTCGAAGAACATTCTTCTCTGAATCAACGAGGTTATTCGCTTTTTTATAATATACAACATGATGTAAAATATGTTTTTAAATGTTACGTATTGAATTCAAGGTTAAAATAGACATAGTTTCATTTTTTCATCTTCCTATTTCCTTGTTCTGATGAGTGATGCACATCATACGTTCTTATGAAAAATATTGTATTTTATTCTTATTACGAGCAGTGACCCATTTTTGAGCTCGTTCTGACATTGTGGCTTGGGGTTTACCATCGATTGTTTGAATAAATGAAATTTCGGAGGCATTAGGGACGGTTAGAACTAGCTCTTGCCGGAGAAATCAATGCCCCATGCACATACAACGAGAATGATTCGTTCCTGGTATCGACGATACCTTCAGAAGTCATCTATTAATAACTTCCGTTGAATTTTCAGAATTTCGACGTCAGCACTACAGTGTGTTGAGTATCGAGCATGAAAACCGAAAAAGTTTTGAATGACATGGCTGTCTCAAGATATCTCATCTATGTAAAAAAAGTACTTCTTCAAGGTATTTCCACGTTTTCATGGTAGCCTGTGGACTTCAACTTTAATCTTACTTCAATTTATAATGTAGAAAAAATGAAAACATATATTTTTGTGATTTCCAAAATTCACTCAAGGTTGAGATTGGGCATTACGTTATTCGGATAATTAAGTGATGTCAATTTCTTTTCTTCATGTTTTTCGCTACTAAAGGCTCAACCTCCAGAAGCCATTACAATCTAAGATCCACCTGTAAGATTATAGTGATGATTTGTTAGGAGAATGTACGCTGCTGAAAATTAGAAATATGCATGCTATTATCCCAGAACGATTTGTCTGGTTATTTAAAGCTATAGAGAAATTTTATTTTTGCCAATTGTTATTTCATATGTCCATTGACTTGATGTCAGATTTTGCTTTTATTGCCAGTTTTACGTGTAATCAAATATTATAAAACCTTTTCGCTCCCCAAGATAGTGAAATTAACCGTTGATACCTTACGCAAAAGAGTTGTGCACGATTAACTTTCATTGATGCTTGTTTTATGTTAGAAGCAATTTTTTTATAGCATGAAAGACTCAGTTTCATATTGATTTATATTTGGCTGCGTAGAAAATGTTGCCCGTACAAGAGGATGAGAACGAGATTTCGGATAGTCGCGGCTTCGGCAGTCGCGTGTGATTAGAAGAGCGCGCGCCGGTCGATCGCAGAAACAAGGAAGCATCATCTTCTGCCGGATTTGTGTGCGACGTACATCTACATTTGTCATATTGAAATTCATGTGAGACGCCCATCGACGTCTTAGAAAATATTTAACCGTCTCAGTGGATATTAGGTAATGTTTGTTATTTTCCTACATAATGCAAGTGGCAAACTTATGGTAGTTGGTGATTTAGGTCGCAACACCAAAATCGTGAATTTCAATGAATAAGGACTTAAATGTTATCTTCGCATGTATCAAAGGACAATAAAAAATTGATAGTAAGCTAATTTCCGGCGAACGTAGGTATAAATTCCATGGTGGTAGCAAAAATCTTGTGGTAATCCATAATGATTATGACTAATATCTTTCATTATGAAATTTTGTATTTTCAAAAATTGCTAAAAGTTGATATTTCAAAACCACAAAACTGAAGATATTTTGCTTTAAACAAAATCATTTCTAAAAAATCAGATCTTTAAAAGAAGGTTCTTTACAATTTTTGGAAAAAAAATAGTTTCGTGTAATTTTTGCTTGAAATTAATACAATTAAAAAAAACATTTTCATGAAAATTACTCTAATTTTTTCCACGGGTAGAACAAGGATCGTTTAAAAGAATGGCTCAGGTATAATTTTCGTTACACTCTGAATTTTAGAAAATTCACAGAATGTTAAAAAAATATTTCAAAAACAATCAGGAATTGATTCTGCTTTTTACATTACTCATATATTCGTTCAATTCGTAAGTCAATTTTATTATTTTCTAAAACTTCGTAATTAAACTAATTAACTTTAATCTGAACGTTAATTCCTTGAACGAATTAGTGCAAAATTATAAAACAGGTGGTTATCGACTGAGGTGACTCAGGACATCAGTTGATGTCACTGCCGTGCCTCCGACCGGAAGGTCTAGAGTTCGAGTTACCATGGTGGCATGATTTTCGACATAGCTAGATCATAGCTGGATCAAATTCAGCCACTGACTGGAGGAGAATTCTAGTGACCGGCTGCTGTGATCGGTAGTTTTCCCCAGTTTCTCTGATGAACATCAGGCGAATGCCCTAACAAACGGGCGGCGAACCGCGCGCGATCTTTCCTTCCACTTTCTCATCCTCTCTTCTCGCCTCACACACGCACACATTTACACTAACATGCACTACACTACCACACGTGTCGGGAGCCAGACGGGAGATGTGAGCTTGTCCCGGCTGGGGCGGTTGCCCGCTGGGGGGAGATATCTGATTGGGAAAAACCTTGCTAGCATAATGATTTTAGTTGACGCGCCCGGAATCATCAATGCAAAACATTGCGCTCAAAACCCTTAAATCAACAAGTTTATTTTTCTTTTTATAAAAATATTGAGAGTGATCTTGATATTTAAATATTTCCTGTGAGTATTCATCTCATTTGAATGAGAATTGAATATCAAACGTATAATACAAAATATTTTGTAGTGAACGTTTACTTGATTATTTAATTGAAAATGACGTTTTAGATATGTGAAATAAATAAGAACAATTTACTAATGGGTCATTCCAACTAAAATCGGCCGACATTTTATCGACCCTCTCAAATTACCTGAAAACACTCATACTTCTTCATTTTCGTCTAAAAATAAGTAGAAATGTGCTCATTTGGTTTAATTCATTGTATTTTCGTTTATATTTCACATAAAACATTTAGCTGTTTTTGCCCTATTTCACAGAGCACTAAGAAACAAAATTGTATTTAACTTGTAAAATTAATACAAACCATAGATATTTCAATAATTTCGAATGTATATGTGCATAAACATTTGTTATAACTCATTGCTAGTGATTTTTGGATTGACCATGCTGAAATATGGGGTCAAAGGTCAAAAATCTCGGTTTTTCTTTAAACATTTATTCTCAAAATACGCCATCTCCGATTTTGCTGAAATTTTGGGAAATTAAAGCTAGGGGGTCATACTTTAACATATAAAAAAATCCCAGATGTTTTTTTGTATTTTCTTAAATTATCCTGATTTGAAGTTGATATTCCATATTTTCTATTTCGCGTTTTAAGAGAACTTGATATGTAAAGGAAGGAATTTTTCCAATTTACTATTTGAAATTATATATTCATAAAGTTTCTAATCGTGTAATTAATTACTTGTTCATTACTCAGTGGCTGCTCTCCCATAAGGTCACATGGTCACGTGCCCTCCCACTTGTAAAAGAAACTATTAAAAGTGGATTGAAATGCATGACATTTTATCGCGCAAAACTTCTAGACAATTTACGATAAGGTATTCACAGTCGATATCAGTGCCATCTACACGTAGTAGATTGCACTGTGTACATCGATATTTCACAGCGACGACTAACGAGGTAGTTGGCAACAGGGCGAAGTCCACGAGCGTCTTGTGACCAGCTCCCTCCCGTTCAGCCAAAGTTTTCCCCATAGTGCGAGGAAAAAAGGGAGGGGTAATGCTTCCTTATGGCCATTCTGGGGCACAAGATTTTTGTGACTGCCACTGCAAGCGCCACTTATCAGATGTACAAACAGCACTCCTAGTGTCAGAGAAGTGAAATGCGTGAATCATCTCAGCTGGGAATCCCCGATTAATCTGTAGTTTTTTTGAGCGTGTGTGCTGGTATGTGCTGTGCATTTGTTGTTTTAAATTGAATTGTTTTCTCATTCATGTGTTTTGCATGTTGCATTGATTTTCTAGCGTATTTCTGTGCCCTACCTGATCAGATGTTTACGAGCCGCCACTGATCATACTTATTATAGGTGGTGCCACTTGTTTTATGCAAACATGCCCAAAACGGTCGCCGCATGATCTATTGTATTGCAACGTGCATTCGTTTTGGGTTCACGACTCCATCCTGAAAAAGCGAAAGCAGCGCGAAATCGTAATTTCTTTGCTATGATGCTGATTGAAAACAGTGATTTGCAGTGATTCAGATTAAAAACTTGTGACGAGTGCTGTGAATCCTGCGTTCAGTTCTAAAAAGTGGTTGGAAAGTAAGTTGACTTTTGACATTCGTTTAAAAATAATAGATAATACCTAATTTTTGTTAAATGCAATGAAATATTTTTAGATCACATTGGTCATGGATTTGTCGAGTTGTTCGTTGAAGGATTCGTCTTTTAAATGTTCAGAAGACGGAAAGTTAAAACCAGCCCAGGCTTTTCAGAAAAACAGCTGAGTTTGATTCAACGTCGGAGTCAATCTACTCAAACAATTGAGGGATATGTTTGAATCATGAAATGGCTTTACTCCTATTTTATGAAAACAAACAACGAAATGTTGTGATCCGTTAAAGAATCACAAAAAGTCGATAAAGTCAGGCTTATGGACCATCACTGAAGAATTCGATGAATCTTTTCTCCGACATATCCTGTACTTATTGAAGGAAGGAAGCTGTGTTCTAATTGCCGAACGTATATATATAAAAACTGTGATCAGGCAGTCGCTTCTCAGATGTCCAATTTGTCCAGCTCTGAAGAAAGTTCACAAGAATCTCCTGCTTTGGTACACCCTCAGATGTTATTGGACCAAATTAATGACAGTTTAGCTGTGATGAACATTGAAAAATCGCAAAAATTCTTTGGCAACAAAATCATACAGGATTAAAAATTGGATGAAATTATGAAGTTCTATGAAGCATCATTCGACAAAATTTTAATCTCTGGAAAATCTGATCAGCTTGAAGGTAAATTATTTTTTTTAATGAAAAATATATTATTTTTTAAAATTAAATCATTAAATTGTAGTGTTTAAAATTTAAAAAATTATAACTATATAATATTACGTTTACAGATGCACCGGATATAATGGACTATGCAACGGTTGGAGAAGAGATGATCGCTCAATTGAAACACAAGTTGCAGTCATGTGTTTCTAATAAAGATAAAATTACAGTTTTGTCCGTTTTGCCATCTTCCTGGAGCATATTTAAAATCACCAAAGAATTCAACGTTTCAAAACATCTTGTTAAGAAAACCAAAGTTTTAGTTGCAGAACAAGGTATACTCTGTTCGCCAAAACCAAAGCCAAGGTATGAGACACCTGAAGAAACCGTAATTCGAGTAATTAACTTTTATCTCGATCCTGAAATTTCGCGAGAAATGCCCGGACGCAAAGATTATAAGAGTGTGCTTGTCGATGGAAAGCGAGAGCACAGGCAGAAGAGACTCGTTTTAGGAAATTTAAAGAAATTTTTGAAGTCTTCAGGGAACAATTTCCAAACGATAAAATTTCGTTTTCCAAGTTTGCAGAACTTCGACCAAAACAATGTGTACTTGCTGGTTCCTCAGGTACACACACAGTATGTGTGTGCTGCATTCACGAAAATTTCAATTTAATGTTGACTGGAGCCGCCTTGTTGCCCATGGAATTCAAAACAAACACACTGGAGAAATTTTCAGATGTATTAAGTGCCATCAAATGTACACCACCAACCGATTCCTGCCACGAAAGACTCTGCAGTGATTGTTCGGATATCACGGATTTCAAGGATATGATACTTGACAAGCTTGAGTCGGATGATATTGAGAATATCACCTTCAATCAATGGATAAATGTTGATCGCTGTTCACTGGATACTATAATAAAACCAGTTAACCAATTTGTAGACGTCCTGATGGAGAAATTGGAACAACTTTCGCCCCATCATCATATTTCAAAACAACAAGCTGATTACTTTCGACAAGTAAAAACAAAAGCTGACATTGGAGAAATTATTATAGTTGCCGACTTTTCGGAAAATTATTCCTTCGTGCTCCAAAACAGCATTCAAGGAGTTCATTGGAATAATACACAAGCGACAATCCATCCATTTTGCTGCTATATCGGAGGCAAAGAATCTGAACTTTTGAGTTACGTCATCATCTCAGACGATTTGGAACACAATACTGCAGCCGTCAATTATTTTCAAAAGTTGTTGATCAATTTTTTGAAACATAAAATTCCTGATTTGAAAAAAGTCATATACTTTTCTGATGGAGCCGCAGCACAATACAAAAATAAGTACAATATTTTGAATTTAAGTTTACACGAGGATGATTTTGGCGTACCAGCAGAATGGCATTACTTTGCTACATCACATGGGAAAGGCCCAAGTGATGGACTGGGAGGAACCATCAAACGACTTGCAGCACGAGCGAGTTTGCAGTTACCACCTGGAGAACAACTTCAAACTCCTTTTCAATTGTTCGAGTGGGCTCAGCAAAACATTTCAGGAATGAACATTGGATTTGCACCGAAAGATGCAATTGCCGCACACAGAAGCAAGCTGAGCAACAGATTTAAAAGTGCGTTACCGATCAAGGGCATCCGAGGATTCCATTCTTGTATACCACAACCAAATGGCTTTGTCGAAATGAAGATTCATTCACATCACGCTGACGCAATTTTATTCAACGTTACCGAAATGTACAACTGGGCAAAACTTCAGTCTGAAGCTGAACCAATGTCTACAAGGTATATAATATTAAAAAAATGATATATTATATAAGTTTTTTTTAAATTTATCTATTTCTGTAATATTTCATTTTTTTCTTTAGATCCAGTACCAAAGGCTTTTCGCAACCAAAGATTTCACAGAAATAGTATCATTTAAAAACATGGATTTCACAGAAATAGTATCATTTTGTATCTTTTGACCTAAGAAAGATCCATATGGATTTGAATAAAACAAGTGGCGCCACCTATAATAAGTATGAAAAAGTAATTAATTACACGATTAGAAACTTTATGAATATATAATTTCAAATAGTATAACATTAGGTAAATAATTATGTCCTTAGTACCTTTACATATCAAGTTCTCTTAAAACGCGAAATAGAAAATATGGAATATCAACTTCAAATCAGGATAATTTAAGAAAATACAAAAAAACATCTGGGATTTTTTTATATGTTAAAGTATGACCCCCTAGCTTTAATTTCCCAAAATTTCAGCAAAATCGGAGATGGCGTATTTTGAGAATAAATGTTTAAAGAAAAACCGAGATTTTTGACCTTTGACCCCATATTTCAGCATGGTCAATCCAAAAATCACTAGCAATGAGTTATAACAAATGTTTATGCACATATACATTCGAAATTATTGAAATATCTATGGTTTGTATTAATTTTACAAGTTAAATACAATTTTGTTTCTTAGTGCTCTGTGAAATAGGGCAAAAACAGCTAAATGTTTTATGTGAAATATAAACGAAAATACAATGAATTAAACCAAATGAGCACATTTCTACTTATTTTTAGACGAAAATGAAGAAGTATGAGTGTTTTCAGGTAATTTGGAGAGGGTCGATAAAACAGTATTTTTGTCACTTATGTAATAAAAATTCGATCAGTTTTCTCCTCTTGACTAATATAACTTTGTTACTAATATAACTTTTATATTAATTGAGATAAATTTAATTAGTGAATAATTACTTCATTTAGCATTGAAAAAAATACTTAACAGTATTTTTGTCACTTATGTAATAAAAATTCGATCAGTTTTCTCCTCTTGATCATTACGACTTCCCATTTTTTCTTCCAGGAAAACAAATCAATTCATTAGTTAGATGTTAAAATTAATGTAATGAAAACATTTGTTGAATTAAACAATTATTGTTATGTGTTTTCGTTAAAACCAGCCAAACGCTTCAGGCATCTTTTTGCCTAATTGATCCGTGTGCCTGTCATGTCACTGGCGTCCTTCATGCCACTGACGACGTCACGTGTGGATACTGTCTTCTCAAACAACCTTTCAAATGGTCAATAATTTCTGGAGCATGCATAATAAATCATTTTCAGAAAGCTAACGGATTCTATTTAATATAAAAACTATCGATAAGAACGGGTTTCAATGTTCTAACATGACAACTCAAATGTCCATTATCATTAACAATTGACGTAAATAAAATGTGTGATAATATTTTTTCAAAAATATAAAAACCGGCTGTGAGTAAAAGAAGTAAAAAATAAAATGTTTCGCATTTTTACTGTCTTGGGGAGACATAAGAAAAGCACTGATTAATTACCTGCAATCGGAAACTCGTAAATTTTAACAAATCACTTGAAACGGAAGTTCATGGAAAATGAAATAGTTTAAAAAAATGTTTTACACTTAATTCACATATATGTTACGTTACATTATACTAAGCATTCTACATCACAACCTATGGTGTAGTACGTAAAGTAGGGTACACTCAAACAGTGTAGACTACTTCACATACCACACTGTGTGCCGTTGAAAACGTAAAAGTTATAAATGAGACAATTTTTTACTTCCAAAAACGGAGATATTAAACCGAGATATTAAATCCATTTATCGTTGATTTCAAAGCCAAAAATATGAAAGTAATATCTTTTAAGGGAATTGTATAATCCAATGTCGATAACAGAGTTAAAAAAATTGTCTCATTTTTGTCAAAACTGCGTTGAGTACCTAATAATGAGAATCAATTAGATGAATAAATATGGGCGTTAATATTACCTTATCCATAAACATTTTATTCTATATTTTGTAATGTATATGGCAACTATAGAAAGGACGACTCTAGTCCTAAGAGTTCGAAGGGTTGTCTTGTGCTTGTACACTGAGTTGACAGGCGACCAGTCCGAGAGAAATTAGCACCTGCTGATTGGCAATATGCGATAAAGTTGGGAGTTTTCTCTAAATTAAAATTATTTTCAAAATTAGAAACGTCAACACCCGGTCCAGGTTACTCCCTGAACATATGGCTCAATTCTGATGTTATCCGGTCATGAACAGTCAAGTATCTTGAGCGCCGGGTGGGTGCGAACAAACATACACGATCCACGGGCAACCGTATTACTCTTTATATTTGCATAGTCGGGTAATAATCAGATTCTTCCAAAAACGGATAACTTTTTCCCATCTTATTACTTTGTACCGACATCGGTAGCGGCAAACGTAAAGGCAATAGCAGTATGTAAGTGAGCAAATGAAACAGGAATGTGATCCTGAAGCCCGAGCATACCAGTGATTGAGGGATCGAGGGTGTGGCTCTCTCCAAGATGCCAGGAAGTTACTTGCCGAGTTTAATTAACATCAGCAAGTTTGGGGCGCCAGCGGGAAGTAGGCCGACTGTTATGAGCAGTATTTTTTTCGTGAGTTTCCTCATAATTTCCAGATGAATGCCGAATCAACACGCTAGAATACGAACCAAGGAGCGCGTACGTTCCTGATACCGTCCTCATTTTCATTCTAAGGGTCAAACTCCCTTGCTCATAAGGTTCATCCTAATTTATGCAGAAGTCGTCCAGAAGATGATGACAAGCGCTGGACGTCCAAAAAACCAAGACGAGCTGTGAGTTCTCTGAGGATTAATTGTATGTCGTGGAAGAAATGGAATAAAAAAAACTGGTGTACTTATGTTGAACATATTTCTAGTAATCCAATGCTTTTTGAAAATATCAGTGAGTCTTAGAAATCCAATCAATTAAACTTAAACCACTGCTCATGAGTTAAAATGCATATGTGTAATTTTTGTGCATACATTTTGCGGTACGTGGGCTAAGATGCCCCTGCCCCCGTTCGCAACGTTGAGGGCAAAAATAACGTAAAGAGACTAAGACAAGAAGATAGAGAGAACTGAATACCCTTTTTTACGTAAAACTTCTTTATTAGCGGTTGGTTGAGACGACTGCATGTAAATCGCATGTAACGAAAATATGTAGCAGTAATACGGTTCAAAGCGTTGCTCCGTTGTTATCCGTGTGCTTTACTTCGGTATCATTGCTTTGTGGAAAGAAGTTTTTATATTATCAAGCATGGTCACGTGGACAGATGGTGCTATTGTTGCGTCACGCCTGACGCAATCGGGACCACTTTAACGTAAAAAAATTGAATTCAATTATGTCTGTTTTACATGGCTGGGCTTCAATTTTCAAAGAACATCAGACCTACTCTTCCGCCAGACCACACTAATTCCTCTAAGCTCCTTTCGCCATCTAGCAGAGAAAAAAATGTATTACACGGGAGACGAAACTGTCGATTAGAATTTATCTCTGGGACTTTTATGAGGCTTGATGATCTTTTACATGCAGTGAATCTACATCATAGAACAGCCGCCTTAATTTCACTTACGAAGGAATTTTTAGACCTTATAAATATATGGCTTCGTTCGGATTTGTAACTGTTAAGTCACCGAAGCTGGAAATCCAAACGTAACCCTGAACTCGGTGTAAAAGTAGTTCTCTCCTGTTGTAGTGAACTTCTGGGGACTGACATTTTTGGTTCACTGTATCCGAGGATGTTAAAATTAAATAGAATTTCTCCATAACGATTGATTTTGTTAATATAGAGATATAGCAAAACACATTAACAATACGAACAGAAAATTTCGTTAACTTTATTTGTCCTTAAAAAATCAATTATTTTCAATTGTTTGCTTCGTTCTTTTCCATTAGTGATTTTTTTAGATCCTTCTCAAGACTTCGTGCTCTTTCCACAATGGATTCTGCATTGTCTTCTGAGTGTAAGTATGGTAATGCAGTCTTGAAACCCGTCAATGCCTCTTGCACTGTTGGAACACCGTCCCACTTTCCGAAGGCCCTTTTCCTCGCCTAATAACATCCGAGATGCTGTCGGTGGCGGGATGGCGCAAGCGGCTAAGAGATGGCTTTTCCGCGCGGCACGACGGATATCGCCAGGCTGTGGAAGTTGCGTTCATCCTGTCGCCTACGTAGAACTCATCGCCCTTTATCCCGCGGAATGTCAAGCAACACCGAGATTGAAACTGAAGCAAGCAATCGCGCGTCGCCGCCGCCAGTTGCAGCCCACGCAGGACACGACACCTTTGTTTCCGCAGTGAATCTGAGTGGCTGATATCGTAGGTTTCCGCGGCCAGAGCTATGATCTGGGCTGTCCGGGTGACGCCGCGTCGAAGGCTGGGGTGCCGACGTTTCGACCGACATATCGCGGTCCTCTTCAGGGCTGTACTGCCTGAAGTCAGGGCTGTACTGCCAGGGCTGTACTGCCGATATGTCGGTCGAAACGTCGGCACCCCAGCCTTCGACGCGGCGTCACCCGGACAGCCCAGATCACAATCTGAGTGGCATAAGGTCATCAGTAAGGTGCCCATTCCCGGTCCCCTACCTTCACCTCATAGGAGACTTCTATTATTACCTTTGCCCGACGATATTTTATTCAAGCAGCCTAGTGTTAGAATTTGTATCACTAAGCCGATATATTCTTTTACAAGAAGAAACTAATTTCCAGGACGTTGTATTTTCTGCATTCACAATAGCCGAGGTTCAGGTTATAACCGAATGTTCGTATGCTTATTTGTATTGTAAGTGAAACGGAACCAGTGACTTAAGTTCACTATAACAGAGGGTTCACTATATCCGAGTTCACTATAACCGGAGTCGAGTGTAGTAACCAAAGGAATTTTGCCAAACGTATGGCGCCTACTACAAATAAGCAGGTAACACAATGGCCCTATTACAATTACCTCTCACTAGTGGTAATAAAAACAAGTTGAACATGTAATTCGTGAGAAATGTAAATTTTGAATTTCGTTACATTTTTTCTCTATCCTCGTGCCCACGTATCATCTACAGCTCGTTTAATACGTTTCACGCACACCATTGTGGTTCCAGTCCCGATACAGCTTCCGCTATTTACTGATACAGCTAATCTTCTTCTACATAAACGTGAAATTGTTTAAAAGAGCTTGTAGCACAAAACAATTAGTGCAACTAGAGTGCCTGCTCCCAAATGTGAAACGAATACTTTTAAGCGATTTAAAATCGAACCTAGCGCAATTGCGATTCAAAATGTGATGCTAAATGCCCTTCTTTACGAACAAAAAAGCTGTTTGGAATATACGCGGTCTAAGTACCCATTGATAAGAAACAAGTCAACCAAGAACACAGAACACAGAACGTCTTGTCCGTAGCCATTTAGGAGTATAACGTATAAAGACGAATTAATCAATGAACAATATTACTACAAATGATATTTACATAATGAAAATTAATATTCCCTCTAGTGAGTGTATATTTATTTTATATTAAATTGTGTATTGTGAACTGTTTCTAATGATAACCTTCGCCAGTTTTTCTTCACATTACGATATATAGAAAGGTAAGTAGGAAATGCATCGTAATAGCATTTTTACATGATTGTATTAAGTGTAAAAGAGATATTAATGGAATCCAGTGGTGCTACAACAGCACAAATTTCTTGCGTTATTTCTTTTACAATTTTTGAAACTTCAGAAAGTTCAACGCAAATCATACCTACGATATACTTTTAAGCCTACTTTTTTCTATCATTGGGAAAATCTAACGAAAATATTTCAAGATGTTTAGAGAAAATGATTTTTTATAAATTGCATTAATTTCAAGAAAAAAAACACGCCAAATATGCTGGCTTGTTAAAAAAATTGTTAATCATATTTATTGAAGATCTAAATTTTTATAAAAGATTTCATTCAATTCCGTTCATTTCATTTCATTCCATTCAATCTGTATCCAATATTGTAATTTTAATTTTTTTTTTAAAAAATTTAAAAAAAAAATTTTGGAAAAAAAAACAAAAAAAAAAGAAAATGTCTGGCTTTAAAATTTTTAAAAAAAACAGTATTATAGTTGTAGGAAGACACCGAAAAAATTCAAATTTTGCAATATTCGAATAATCAGATATTTCATCGAAAAGAGATTCGGTCTTGTCTTGTCGGTCTATCTTAAGAGATCTTTACGCTATCAGAAGACAAATAAAATTTTGAAAACGTTGATAAGGCTTAAGGTAAAATACGTCAAAAATTAAAATATCAATTTCAAACTCAAAGGGCCTCGAGTTAATTCAGTTCGATCGAGGAATATCAATTTTGGAGAAAATTGAATTCCTTTTCCGGTTTTGGTATTAAGGACCCACAAAACATGGATTCTGACTACACAATGTATCGAGGAAGTAATATGCTACATACAGGAACTGGATTTTACAACTTTTCCTTCGCTAGGGCCCAACAATATTGATTTTCTGATGAAAAAAAAAACGATTACCGCCGCACGTTTACCATACCGTACTTTCTCTTTACTACTTATGTAATACTCGTTAGTCTTACAAGTTTAGTATGTGTTTTAATCACGCGGATGTGGCGGTACCCCCAGTGAAATGGCGGGACACCTTGGCTTGTGGGGTTTCCCCATCCAGGTATCTCTTACTAGGGGGCATCGCCCCAGAAGAGATCTAAGCTCTCGGCAAGTGTGTAGTGTAGCATGTAAGTGTGTGTAAGTTAGGGGTGAGGATAGGACAAGAAAGAGGAAGGAAAGATCGCGCGGCCCGTGGTCCGTTTGTTATGGTACTGCTCCGGCATTCGTCTGGTGATCGGAGAAACCATGGAAAAATAGCGATTAGAGCAGTCGGCCGCTAGAATTATCTGGCGACTGAATTCGACCTAGCTATCGCAGAAAATCTTGCCACCATCGAGACTCGAACCCTAGCATTTCCCGTTCAAAGTCTCCCGAAACATCAATTGAAGCCCTGGATCACATTAGCCTGTAAATCTTTGGTTCTCTTGACCATTATTTTTGACTGTATAGAACTTTTATTACTTGTCATATTTTTCATATCACTTTTCATCCATACGTTAAACAGGAAAAAAGTATTTTGTATGCCAATTAAACGAATAGTTTCCCGTTTCCTGCTTACTTTTCGCAAAATAAAAGCCTGAACATTAGAGCTCTAATGATGATCTCAACAAGAAATATCTCGAATGTCCAATATGCTACGTAATCAGATATTAAAAAATGTTATATTGGATTCTAGATTATTTATGAAATACATCCATCACAAAAGGTAACAACGATTTTTCAATTTGATCATTCAACCGTTCTTCCGCCTTCGTGCGACATGCACCAATGCTAAATGTTTCCCCATCCACTTCCGCTTCCCTCCGTTGACCTTTTATGTGGTAGGAAAGAAAATATTATATGTAGTAATGCCAGTCAAATGTTCGCTAAAATGCTTAGCAATGGTTGTGATAAGCATTCAAGAAATAATATACATGGCAAATAAACCGCATATTTTTTATGTATTTGTTACTTTGACCTATCGTGAATAATCTGATTATATTGATGACCGTAGGTGATTGTATGTAGTTAATTTATTTTTTTGTCTGAAATTGTTATAATAGGCTTTTAGTTCTTATGTTTGATACCGTGTATTGAAACTCGTTCGTTTTCTCGTACTAGTAAAAATCAATGAAGTTAATGCAAGAATAAAGTGATAAGGTTCCTACTATCTACATAACACTGGTCCTGATTAAGCTTGACGTAAGCAATAGGTACAATTTTTTTGTAGGCCTTAGAAAAAGAATTAGGACCGTGTAAAACTATAATTATTAGACTTTTGGAGTTTAAAAATACTGAATACAATATAGAAAGAGTAATGTTAACAAATATTGAATTTGATGCTATTATAGAAGATTTTACCGAATCCAAAAATTGAAAAAAGTTGTTTGTTCGCTAAATTACGTAAAACTATTATATTATAATATTCTAATTATAGACTTAAACATAACAAGAGAATTCAGTTCCAGCATTTTTGTAAAAGATCGTACAGCATAAAATGTTTCGAATCTTAAGGAACATCTTTGACAGACTGAAACTTTTCCAATGATAAAAACTGACTGAGTTATTGCTGTACGAATTCAGTGATTAATGAAGTGCCAATAATTTAATGTGTAATTTTAATATCAAGAAAGAAGGGGTAAGGTAAGTGAAAAACGACATCAATTTTTCTTTCTCGTATACGTACGAATGAGTATACCGAGTATCTTGGATAAAGAAATTTATGTTATGCTGCGAAAAATCGTTTTCGAGATTTCAATGGAAATGCACTTTGAGTTCCCTGATACTGAAAAAAAGCTTTTTTTTATTTTTTAATTTTTTATTTCCAAACGTCCGACCGTATGTGTCAGTCCGTCTGTCTGTCCTAACGCCTAGACTATTCTTAGGATTTTTTTTCGAAAATGAGTACTCCCCGGTCGATCTGATCCAATTCAAAGCTCTGCGATTTCGAAAAATCGTTCTTTAAATTTTCAGGTACTTTACCCCTGAGATAGTTTCAATTTTTTTCAAATATGGCTCAAACGTTTTTCTGAAGATAGCATTTTTCTTCAAATAAAATGTTTTCCACCATAGTTCTTTAACTAATGCCATGTACATTTTTCGCAATTTTTATTTAAATAAAAAAAATATTAAAAACAAGAATTTCCAAACAACGACGACGTTTTGTAGGGATAAAGCTAATTGCACTGTAACAGATAACATAAACTCCATTTTGATACTTTTCATTTTTCAAAAATTAACAAATATAATTTTTTAATATCTCTTTTGCCGTTGTTAATACTTACATTGCCGGAGATTCGTATACATTATTGCATTTCTGAGTACAAGTGCTTGAAATAATGTCATATAAAGTTTATCGAAAACTCAAATATTTTCTGTGAAAATAAGTTGAAAATTCTGCATTTTCAGAGACACTCGAACTCCATTTTTTGAAAACGGCTCCAAAATGTTTCTTTAAATTTTTGTTCCGTAGTGCTCAATGCATTAAATAACATGACATCAATGGTATTTTGATTTATTATTTTATTCCGTTGAAAATTACATAAATAATTTTTAGTTCCTTGCTCGTACTAACGTAAGAAGAGAGAATATTGTAACCGTGCGCCGGAAAACTGCGAATTATCGACATAAATCCTTATTGCCTGGCCCTGGTAACGGAAAAGTGGATAAATCCTTCTGCTAAATACTCCAACACGTGGGTGATCCAAAATTCATGCATGCTTGATACCGAAAAATCGATTGACGAAAAAACTGTCCGTATGTTATTATATATAACACATATTTATTCATTTTGCAAGATCTACATCGTTCAGTACAATACTTTACAGATGTATTTTTCAGACTTAATCTAGTTAAAATAGTTAAGCTAACTTAGTCTATATATTGAAGAGGACACTCTAGGGAGAACCTCGGTGTTAAGCATCGTGGTTGGCTAAAATTTTGAGGAATGCTTCAAAGGGAATCTATTTATATTCGAGTGTGGGTTGGATTTTTCGGTAGTTTGTAATGGGATGCTGCTGGTATGTCTGTTAGGTTTTGGTAAAAGTTGTGTGATATGTGTGCTATTTGGTTTATTATTGTATTGATATTTAATTCTGAATGAAGTTGTTTATTACTGTGTCCGTATGTCTTCGCACAACGCTAGCGCTTAAACCGATCAACCGATTTTCTCCAAAATTGATATTCTCAGATTGTTCTGGCCGATGTCCTTGCCCTTGGAATTTGAATCCGATATTGTAATTTTGGGGGTATTTACGTAAAGCCCCTCGGACATTTTCAAAAAATGCTTTGATTAAACTTTGTCCTCGTATAGGATAATCGACTCAAGAGAATTGTGCAGGTTTCATTTTGGTTCAAATCCCTGATTGTTTTGAAAATAACAAAAATTAAACGTTTGTTAGACTTCTTCCTTTAACTATGGGTAACTAAAATGGTAATGTCAAAATGTTCAACTTTTCGAAAATATGAGTAGTTTTCGTGTCATTTTTCTAGAAATAAAGGCAATTTTTAAAAAATCTAAAAAAAGTCCCACGAAATTTTTCTTTAAATTTTCTCCACATTTTCAATATAGGACGGTAATAAAGATGGATGTGGTCTCATTTCCGGGTATTGCTCGTTTTTTCGATAATTGCAAAAGTTAACATTTCAAAACTACAAAATTGAAGATAGGGATTTTTGCCTCAGACAAAGTCTGTTGTAAAAAACAGCTCTTTAAAAAGATCATGATACATTTTTTGAAAAAGAGAGTAGTTTTGGCGTAACTTACGTTTGAAATTTACGCAATTTCTAAAAAAAATACTTTCTTTAAAACAGCTCTAAATTTTATTTTTATTCCACGGATAGAAGAAGGGATGCATAAAAGAAAAACACAAGTCTCATTTTCGTTGAACTCTCTGCATTTTCGAAAATTGGAAAGACTAAACATCTGGAAACTACAAAATGGAATGTATAGCTTTTTGGTCTTAAAATCTGTTCTAAAATATCAGCACATAAAAAAGTAATGTATATTTGTTTGAAAAAACTTTTAAAAAATAGTTTTGCGAATTTTCTGCTTGAAATTAATAAAATATATGCAGGTGTTTCATCAACTACGGGCCACGAGAACAGGAATCGATCCAAATGATATGACAAATAATTAATTTAATTTTAATTATAATTTACTATTGAAAATGCCAATATTAATTCGACTTTGAAAATTAAGGATTACCAAAACTTAAGGATTTATTTTATATTTTTACATAATAAACACATTGCTGCTTCTCGGCTATAGAACGTTAAAGGTTGTACTATTTTAAATGTTTATTATATTAGATGAGTTTGGCTAAAGACACTAGTTTATAAAAAAATTAAAAAAAGAATAATTTAATTTTTCGTTTGAGGCTGACTCATTATATAATGTGGTAATAAATTAACTCAACGTTTAGGTCGTGACCTGTTCCGGCACCCATAAATTAGCTGAATATTGCAAATCGTTGAACATTAATAATTTAATGAGTTTATTAAAAATATGGTTAGTTATTTATCAACTGTGTGTGATGTATTATGACTAATCCATAAAGGAGTCGAAATCTGAATATGGATGGAAGTAGGCGTTTTTGCCAAAAATTGATATTTTTCGCCAGGCATATTGTGGCGGCATAGAGATTCTGCTAACTGAAAGAGCTTTTTATAAATAAGATTTTGTGAAATTATTAACAAATTTAAGATCAGAGGAAAAGAACAAAGCAGAACTAAATGTAATAAAGAAAGATGACTAGATAAAATATTGAGATATACAAAATTTCTCTACATTAATATCTGGCAAAGATCTTAGCGTCCGGCTTGCTGGGTCAATGGGTCACGATATATTATAATCCTTATTACCTTTATAATGGATTATAGGATCCGCAGACTATACAGCGCAGCTGGGAATCTGAAATATAATGATTCTATTCCTAGTTCATTACTGTTTGGATTGACTAAATGAAAGATCACTTTCTTTTCTAAAGAACAAAATTAACAAAGTTTATTGTTACCTTTTTAGCAAACAAGTTAGTGAATTTAATAAAATGATTTGATGTTATGCCTTTGATCAAGATATCTTTGAATTTACAATTAATCGCTTAACATGTCTTTCTCTATGACATAGTCCCGAAATCTATTACTCGATTACCACTCCCGACAAAGTCCCAATTTATGCATCAATATTACTTTCACATGCAATATCTGCAATATCATTTACTGTCCTTAAAATTTCACGATCTGATAACCCGATTCTATCTGTATTATACTCGTTCCTTCTCACGAATCTACGATCAGTTCAGAAACGCGATGCCGGTCAGAATGAATCTTCCTGCATGATTCACCCTCGAAGACTTCGTATTAAACTACCTTCCTCTTTTTTCATAACATTTGACCGTCCTTCTCTCACCCAGCCAATCCATACGTTCGTTATATTTTGGTGTAGCTGACCTTTCAATCGTCTAAACTTCTTCGCCCAATCCCAAATTTTCTACTTTCTGCATCCAGCCACCTCTTAATGCATTTAAAAAAACAAAAACTACATTGTTTATTCACGGTCGTTGCTAAGTCCTTGCTCTCGTGATATTTCTTAATGCATGTTCCACCATATAGTCTACAAATAAATGTTAGTTTATTTTCATGTGACATATTGGTATGTCACAATATAAAGATATCTTATATGACCCAACTGTAATGGATGAAAATAAGTCACAACACAACCTTCAGATAGACCCTTTCAGCAAAGATGAAATGGAAAATGCACTGTCAAGCATGAAAAATAGAAATGCTTCAGGGGTAGACGGTATCAATGCAGAACTCCTAGAATATGGAGGTTAAGAACTGAAGAACAGACTTCTTGAACTATTTAATAATTGTTGGAGAAAATGCCAAATACCTGATGCATGGAAAAAAGAAAAGGTCATCTCTTTTTTTAAAAAAGGAAATAAGAAAGTAGGAAATAATCCAGTCACAGAATTAGAGGAATGAGCTTGTTGATCAACGCTTATAAAGTTAACACAAAAATAACAAATAAACTGCTCACAACAATCTCAGATTTACTCTTATTGGAAGAAGGAAGTGGTTTCAGGCAAGGAAGATCATGTACAGACAATGTGTTTACCATAAACTAAATAATAGAAAAGAGACGAGAGTTCAATTTACAGACCAACGTAGCTTTTATAGAGTATGAGAAAGCGTTTGGTAGAGTTAATAGTGAACTTATCTGGCAGATTCGTCGAAAAAGGGGCTATCCTTTCCGCTTGAAAGAAGTGATTAAATCACTCTATCACAAAACAAGTATTAATTTACAAGTTGAGAACAAAATGTTAGAAGAGTTAGAAGTAAACAGAGGTGTAAGACAAGGGTGTAGCTTGTCCTCCACTTTGTTTAATATTTATATTGACAACATTCTAAGAGAATGGAAAAGTTTAAATCACGTATTTGGATATATCCAAATACACCTCTACAATCACTTCTGTATGCTGATGATCATATAATTATAGAAGAGAACGAAATAAGTCTGCAAAAGTCCTTGTAAATAGAATATGCAAACCATATTGTCTCTCAATATCCAATATTTGTCTCTAAAACTAAAGTGATGGCATTCAGAGGCAAGTATCCTATCAGAACTAAAATAATAATAGAAAACAAAGTAATAGAGCCAGTAAAACATTTTAATTATTTGGGCTGTGATATCACATACATTACAGTGATATGAAAACAAAATTACAACGTTTTCAATATACTTGCGAAACAATAAACAAATATCTTCGCAATAAGACTAGAAAAGTCATGGCCGTACCACAACTGCTTTACGGGTGTGAATCATGGACATTAAGAAAAAAAGATATAATGAAGATACAAGCCCCGAAAATGAAATTCCTCCGGAGAGTCAAACGCTGCACCCTAATGGATAAAATAAAAAACGAAGATATAAGACAGGAACTTAATATATTTTCTATCAATGAAAAAATAAATGAATGCAGATCACGGTGGGTACAGCACTTAGGAAGAATGTCTCACGAAAGGATCCCCCGACATGCCTTTCTGTACAGACCACGAGGAAGAAGGGACATTGGTCGTCCACGACAGAGATGGTGTAACGAAGCCGGAACAGGGAATTTCCCTAATTCGTGAAGTGAAGAAGAAGATTAACAGATTTCGTCTTCTCCAAAGACAGTTTATATTCTACACCTTCGCGCGAATTCTAACCAGCCCCAGCCCCTGGCCCCTTTCCCGCCACAGGTTAGAATACGACCCTTACGACGAGAGAGGGACTCGAGTCTTCCACGGGAAGAGCAAAGAGCAAAGAGAAACTGTGAATAGACTTGCTTAGGAGTCGGTCGACGATTTGCTGAGTAGCACCCGGGCGAGATTTTTTGAAGACGTGCTTATACATTGTCGGACTGCTGTGGAGCGCCAGGGTAAATGAAGTACTTGCTTGCTAGACCGAGTTGGGCGTGAATTTTTCGAGCAATTTTTTAAATTGAACTTTATTTTCCTTGTTTATGGACTACAGTGCCACAAGTTGAGCTCGACGGCTAGGCAGCTTTATGTTCGAGCGAGTTAATTTTATAAATCCAATGGAAAATCTAGCAAAATTTCTGCTACATTGTTGAAAGTTCTGATTGTTTCGAGAACTATCATAACTTGCGACACTCATAAAAGACTGCCTCGAGACGAGTGAGTAATTTGGTGAAAGAAGTGTTACGAGTCAACCCTGTTTTTGTCGATGACATCGGACGTTTTTGAAGGAAACTCGACGCTCCTGGTGCCGGGAGCCGTAGTTCAGTGCACCAACTGATGTCGCTGCAGCACCTCTGACCGGGAGGTTCTAGGTTCGAGTCCTGACGGCGGCGGGATTTTCGACTCAAGCTTTTCAGCTAGGTCGCTGTCTGGAGGAGAATTCTAGCGGCCGGATGCTCTGATCGGTAGTTTCTGTGGTTCCTCCGAACTACACCAGGATGCCGGAGATCTACGCCAAGATGCAGAATGGCGGAGCAGTACCCTAACAAACGGGCCACGGACCGCGCACGATCTTTCCTTCCTCTTCCTTAGCCTATTCTCTCTCCTTACACACACACACACACACACACGGGAGTTTAGAGCTTGTCCCGGCTGGGGCGGTGCCCCAGAAGTGGGAGAATCCAGGTTAGGGGGAAACCCCGCTAGCTGAGGGTAGGTCGGCGCCGGATCTCGCCATTCAGCGGAGGAAGATCGCAGCCATCTCCCGATAGTGTGAAGAACGTTTAAGAGAATGGTGCAGATATCATGTTCATTGAAAACTAGGAGTAATTTTTCGAAAATTCCAAAAGCTCAAATTTTTTTCGGGGTCTTCCTACAATTAAAATATTAAAGGAGGAATTTTGCCCTAAGAAAATATTTTCCTTAAAGATACAGCTTGAAATAAGGACATGCATAATTTTTCAAAAATTTGTGTACTTTTCGCGTAATTTTGCATGAAAATATGATGTGTGTGATAAACGTGCGTGCTCTTTTATCAGCTCGAGTGTCTATTTGAAGCAATTTTTAACGTTGACTTCCTACAACTTTTCGGAGAATGTTCGGCGCCGAAGCTCGTGACCTTGAGGTGCACCGCGTGCATGCTGCGCTTCCCTTCGGGAGCCGCGTCCTTAAAGCATGCTTAAAGCGGAGCGCCTGCGCGTGCCAGCCTCCATGGCCACGAGCGCGCCCCAGTCGGTGGACCACCAGCAGCGGTGGGTGGCCCTCGAAGACGACTCGAGACCTGTTGCTCCCCCTCCGCCCCCGCCAGGGGCTCTCCGTCGCCAGCCGCGCGCTGGGGCTGACGCTCTCTCCACTCTCCGTGGCCTCTTCACTTCCTTTTCTCTGTCTAAGCTGGGCCACTGACGAAGACGACTCTAATAGATTCTTCAACTCAGGAACGGGATGTGATACACTGTCAGGAATTTCTGCATTACTTTTAATGTGCAAGTAAGTGAAATTAATTTTCATGTACGTAAATCAAAGTTAATGTACAATAACTTTAATGTACGTGTTCATTAATACGTGAGCAATTAAATTTAATTTACACAAGTATGTTAAGTTAACAGTGCTTTTTTTTTAATGTACTGTACTTACAATAAATTAATTAATGTACATTCAATTTGCATTAACTGTAATTTAATATCTGACAGTATAACTTTATGGGGGGTTATGTAAGCATAAGATTTCAAGAAACCAGGAGATTCTTTGCTGACCCATTCCCTCACGCGGAAAATTCGCAAGCGACGAACGCGGCGTGCACGGCAGGGAACTTCAGCACGACCACATCCGCCCTAACCCGTCAGCATTATGACTCCCAAGGACCGGCGTGGAAGATCCGCAGCGGATGCGGCGCGGAAAGTTCCGCGCTAGAATTCGCGGGTCCCTTCACACCGGTGCGTCAATTTTGAGTCAACGTTTGGTGTCAGTTTTCATCCAATAAAGAAGAGGCGTTCGTTTTTGAATAGAAGAATGCAGAATGTTCATGCCATATGGTACTTTTTCCTCCTTTATTTACGATTTCCCCTCAAATTGTTAATATCTCTTTAGAAACCGTAGAAAAGGTGTCCATGATTTTGATCTAGAAAGGAAAAAGTAGGAGAATCTCACGCCTTCATGCTACAAAGGATGAGAAACGCTTTTAATTTTCTACAATTGATTGATTGATTTTTCGTGTTTCCGGGCGCGCCAACTGCTTTCGTCATTAGTCCCGTAAGTGTGGTGAATGTTTTTTTCCTGGGAAATGGCGATGATCTTCCCCCGCTGCATGGCGAGATCCGGCGCCGACCTACCGTCGGCTAGTGGCCCGTTTGTTAGGGTACTACTCCGGCATTCGCCGGGTGTAGATCGGAGAAACCACGGAAAACTAGCGATGAGGGCAGCCGGCCGATAGAATTCTCCTCCAGACAGCGACTGAATTCGACCTAGCTGAAAAGTTAGTGTCGAAAATCCTGCCGCCGTCAGGACACAAAACTAGGACCTCCCGGTCAGAGGCGCTGCAGAATTTTCTACAATGACCAGTGGATATATACACACACATATATTCAATTGACATAAATATATTAAAACTTTTCATTAGTAAAATGTACAAAATTTTCAAAACAAAGAATTTAAAAAATCGAATTTTAATGTTATTCAGAATTAAATTTCTGAATACGATGAGAAGTATTTTTTCTGATCGTTCTGTCGTGTCAGATTCTGACATAGCTGAAAACATTCGAAATCTGGCGAGTCTTTGCCTTGGTTTCCACAGCGAAACTGACCGCCTCTCTGTGACCTTTGTGACCGCCTATCTGTGGTAAACGCTAACGCCTGAACTGTCACCTGAATTGATATTCCTCATCTCAAGGTCCTAGGAGTTTGAAATAAATATTTTGATTTTTGAGAGTAGTTTACATAAAGCCTCAAACTTTTTTACAATTTCCTCAAAAATGTATCCAAGATATTTTATTAACCTTAGTCCTCGAATAGCATAAAGGACACATAAAGGATTGGAGGTGAGTTAATTTTCCTTGAAATTCTTGATTTTTGGAAAATTTTGAAAGTTAAAAATTGTTTTCAGCATCTTCCTACAACTATGACACTGAAGATACATTTTTCTCTTTAATGAAATCTGTTCTTTAAAGATAGATCTTGAAATGAGGTCATTCTTCACAACTTTTCAAAAATATAAATAGTTTGCGCGTAATTTTGAGAAAAATATAGGCAATATTTACAAATTTTTAAACAATTTTTTTCTTACGCGCGGCTCCAATAATATTTAAATTCGTTAAATTTTCTTCTTGTATGTATCAAATGACGGTAATAAAATTGGTGACAGATTATTTCCGGTAAACTCTGTATTTTCGAAAATTGCTAAACGTTACCATTCTAAAATTACAATATTGAAGACATAAATGTTTGTTGTATACGAAATTTCTTCAAAAAATCAGATCTCTGAAAAAGGTCACGTTCAATTTTATGAAAAAAAAAAATTATGAAAAGAGTATTTTTCGTAATTTCTGTTTAGCGTTAATGCAATTTATAAAAGAAATTGCACCAAAGATTTTTATTCACTTTTTTCCATGCATGGAACGAGAAAGTCTTAAAAGAATTTCGGTCTCATTTCCTCTGTATTTCCGAAAATTAAAAAGTTAGTAATAATGCGAGAAAATATATGCTGTTGTTCCATTACTATAAAAGTTTATTATTCCCATAGAAAGAAAAAAAACACATTTTCATTGGGTAATTAACGAATGAAAAGAATATTTATACAGCAACATTATCTAAGCGGCTTTAGCCAAAAATTATAGATTTTTTCATAACATTTTGATAGTTTCATTAGAATAAGTTATGAATAATAGTTGTTATAAACGGGTGAAGAGGGTTACACATGTGTGGAGGAGAAAGTTAATGATTGTAGAGCATGGTCTTAAGATAAGCGCGAGATCTTTTATCAGCAAAGTAAAGCACGAGTCACGATAAGTTTTTAATATGGCTCCTATTTTTCAACGTTTATTAATTTACAACAAAAATTAATGTAGACTAATGGATTTTTATTTACGAAAATATTACGATGTGACAATTACGACCCATGTTGTCTTGAACATATGAGTTCAATTCATCCATATTGTTTGACAAACTTTATGCTCGGTCGTTGAAATAATATACATTACTTCCTCAGGAATATTCTGAAGGCAGTGTGCTTAATTTTAAATTGAATATCATTTTCAGAATTTTACTATAGTTTATTCGATTTAAATCATGAAACCTTCATTACCTCACTATGAACGCATTGATTATTTGTGTTCATCGTGTGCACTTCATATTACTTTTTTAATGATAACGTTTAGTGAATTATCAATTTCGTCTCAGTTTGTAAAAATAATTTCAGTGCATAAAGTAGGAAGCAAAAAGCATAATGGCGTTTTTTAACTCCATCCATAAACAGGAGGCGTGCTTAAAATATTTTATCTTTGGAACTTCCGTATAAATTTTTGTTTTATTGTCAAGAAATGCCCAAGCTTCCTAAAAATAATTTTATTATTTTATAAGAAAATGCGCTCTGCATAATTGGTGAAAAGTTGTATTAGTTCATTAATGAATAAAACATAGTTTTGTTAAGATAATCTTTCGATACTATCAAACTTGAAAGAGATGTTTCCTAAAATGTTCTAGACGTGTCACATTGCTTTATTTAACCATCTCAGTTGTGAATCTGTCGTAACCACTTATTACTGGTTGGCTGTAATGTAATGTAATGTAACGTATCAATCATTGTCATTTTTTTATTGTGGTCATTTTATCAAATTTTTCCTTGAGTAAATAATGTTACAAACAATTCATAATGTTTGTGATATGAAATGTAATCAAATTTGTAAATATTATAATGTAACATTGAAAAAATAAATTTTAATCGCTTATTGCCATGCAGTTGCATGGCGATCTGCAATTTTTTTAAATGTTACAATGTTTAGTATTCCATTGGTTAGTATAGTTAGTTTTATGTGCCCCAAGTCGTAACCTTTTTTTTTTTACAGTTTTTACTTTTAAGACAAAACCTTTGCCTAAACTCTTTTTATTTATGCCTGAATTCTCTTCCGTTTGACAAGTGTCATACGCAGCGCTTTTCAGCGATATGACAGAAACCCTTGGTCTCGTGCAATATTTACCGAGGGTGCAGGCAGTGTGAGGGGAGAATAATGGCAGTGCGTCATAGGAATACCCAAGGAAGCACACACTGTCAGATATCCCCTTCTCCCGACGACGTCTGTCGACTCCTGATCGATCGGGTAATGTTCCAGAATGTAGTGAACTTAGCACAAAGAAACTTCAAGGGAAGTGAACAATTTCTCAGCAAATACTGGGGAAGAACTTTTCTTTGAATGGGTTTGAGTTAAAAAATTTAGCATTCTTTGCCTATTTACGAAAGTCATCTTCTCCCTCTTTTTCTTTCTCTTTGCGACTAGGCTCCCTCTCGTCATTTAAACGTTTCACTCTCTTGTAGTACAACAGTGTATTAGAATAGGTTCAAGTAAAATAGATACAAACAATATTTTCTTCAGGTGTTTTCCAACAACGCTATCTACTAATTTTTTTCTTTCAAATCAAATATAAGATATAACTACGATACTTTAATAATATTAAATAGAAGAAATCTGGACGTAACAGATTACGTTGTATTGGCTTTCCGAATTACACCATATTAGAGTTTTTAAATAATGAAACTAACATTTCATATGAAAGTTCAATTTGAACATGAAGGTCGTCAATCGGAAGAAACCAGGATGTTCAACCTGATCTGAAGTAGTGGACATGCGAGTCATGTAACACAATGGGTTCCTTATCTTTATTAGAAGTACGTCAAGTAATCTACTTTAATGATTTATTCTTTAGCTTTGGCCGCACCTGTTGTATCTCCTCTTGTACGTTCCTGGCGGAGACCAGTAATCCTTATCTATTGTTCCAAAGTTAGGTTGCAATTATGTGAGCAGTGGGTATACACTTGTGTATTGCCGATGCTGATGAAGAAGAGATCTGCTGGAATCAACAACTGCATCTCTCGAAAACGATGGATAACAACAGCTCTGATCATCCCAAATTGTTTTCAGTTCAGTGAGTTTCAGACACTCCGCTGCCGCAGAAGAGAAATTATGTAATGCTGTGCGGGAAAAAAAAAATTTTCGGCAGAAGAACTCTTATTACAGGGACCTGGTAACGAAAAAGTGGATAAATCCAGTTGCTAAATTTAGAAAAATCCTCTATCACTTGGGGTAGCCTGAATCCATGTTTTATGGGCCCTTGATACGGAAAAATCTATTGACGGCAAGACGTCCGTCTTGTTTATTGAACAACGCCAGCGTCTAAACCGTTCAGCAGATTTTCTCCAAAATTGATATTCCTCCAATCGATCTGGCTGATGACACGGCTTCTTGAATTAGAACTCAATATTTTAATTTTGGGGGATACTTCTCATGAAGCCCGTGGGACATTTTTAAAAATTTCAAAAAATAGCTCTATCGTTTTAGATTTTGTTGCTTAATAGTGTGAAGGAGGTTTAAGTGAATCGTGCAGCTCTCAAGTTCGTTGAGAAAATTTAAAATTTTAATCTGTTGCTTGAAGATAGATTGTGAAGTAAGTGGTCGTGTATAATTTTTCGAAAATTTGAGTACTTTTTGCGTAATTTTGCGTGAAATACGGCAAGTTTTAATTTTGTTTAAACAATTTTTTCTCCAAAACAGCTGTATCGCTTTTGATTCATATTTGTTGTAGGATCGTGTGAAGGACGTTTAAGAGAATGGTACAGGTGTCATAGTCGTTGAAAACCCTCATTTTTCGAAAAAAAAGATTCCGGCGTCTTCCTATAACTACAATTTTGAAGAGAAAACATTTTTTCGTAATGAATGTGTTCATCAAAAACAGATCTTCATATAATGTCATGTTCAATGTTTTAGAAAATGTGGGTATTTTTGATGAAATTTTGCGTCAAACACAGGCAATTTTTATTTTTTTTAAAAATTTTTTTAAAGGGACATTTTTATTAAATTCTCCTTGGATAGCAAGGACGCTTTGAGAATGATGTAGATCTCATGTTGTTATGCCTGATTTCAACAAACATGAATACCATTCTTAATTATCATAGTTATTGTGAAGTCAATTTTTTCTTAATGAAATGTGTTCTGAAAACAAAAAGTCAAAAAAACCCGTTGATTTTTCAAAAAGGTTTTTGGTAATATGGCGTCAAACAAGGTGCGTCAAGCTGGAACAGCCAAGTCAGCACACCGACCGAAAAAAAGTCCTCATTTATTGCAATTAATTGAATGTTTCACATTTTAATTAATTGCTACGTACGTGAGGGAAAAGGTGCTGCTTTACGTCAAAGCCACACATCGGTAAAATTTGAGCCAGAGCTCACGAAACCATCCAATCATTTATTTTCTAATTAATTGCCAATTAATTTTCCACAATTTGAAAATTAAATTCGCTGTACCGGGCTCAAATAATCAAATAACTGTCAAAAATTATGACGCAACCCCCAACATAATCCATGCTACCTTGACGTCAAGCCAGCAGTTAAATTCGGCCAGAGCTCAACGAACCATCTAATTATTTATATAATTATTGCCAATTAATTACAATTTGGAATTAATTCCTTGAATTTTCAGTCTAAATAATCAAAATCAATGCAGAGCGCTGACCAACCCGCAAAAAAATAAGAAAGTAATATGGAAAACAAACGGCACAATCACATAAAATTAGTGAGACAGTTTCAAACATATCGAACAATTTTTCTCTATGCATATTTATTTCCCTCCTTTTATGGGGATAATAACTGCGTAGTTATGCTCCACCTACGGCATTCTAGATAATGCAAGGTACCAACAAATACGATATATCTCAAATCTATTAAATAATTAAATCACATTCAATACTAGTTTACTATACTAAGATAAATTAATAAATGTTGCTGTATTATAAACATTGCTGAAAATGCGCAGATTTATCGAACCCAGCAGGTATTCAAATTCAAAAATACAGAAACCGGACAAATCACATCAAATTAGGGAAAATAGTAAATATTGTTTAGAAATATTTTTTTACTGAAAACAAGATTTAATTGCTTTTTGTCGTTTATTACTAATATTTTAAAACATCATTTTTTATAAAATCTTGTTGACTTTCAACAGAAATTGCGATAGTACAACGGCACCAATATCTTAAATTTATTTCATAATTGATGCACATTTATTAGTACTTAATTCACAAGATAAATTTATAAATGTTCCCTGAATTTAGAGACATTATTTAAACTGCATCAGGTTAACGAACTAAGAATATTAAAATTCAAAAATACAGAGAACCAGAGCACAATCACATAATTTAGGGAATAGTTAGTGGATGTTGAACTATCTTTTTATATAACGATTTAAGCTCTTGTCATTTTTTTAAATATACATTTTTAAAACTTCGTTTTTTATGAAACCTCATCGACAATAAAATAGGAAATATGAGAGTACCTATAATTAAATATAAAATCTATTTAAAATTTGAATGCACGTTCAATACTAGCTTATACAATTAAATTGATAAATGTTGCCGTAATTATATAAACATTTTGAAACTGATGGAGTTATCGAAAAAGCCAGATATTGAAATTAAGTCAGGGGAAACCCAAAGAGCACATCACATAAATTCATTTCATCATTAACGGATGTTTAGAACTAATTTTTTATTCTATACACTTTAATTGCTCTGTCGTTTATTCATAATAATTTATTAAAAATTTGTCTTTAAATTTGTTGACTTTCCAACGGAAGCGAGAGTACCAACGTCACTAATATGTAAATCTATTTAAAATTTCAATGCACGTTCAATACTAGCATATTAAATAAAGATAAATTGATAAATGTTGCCTGAATTCATAAACATTTTGAAACTGATGGAAGTTATCTAACCAAGGAAAATTCAAATTCAAAAAACGAGAACCAGCAAATAATCACATAAAAATGAACATAGTTAATAGATATTTAGAATTAATTTTTTCTCTATACACGATTTAATTGCTCCTGTCATTTAATTAATAATAATTTTTAAATTTTCGTTGTTATAACCATTCAACACATTCGAAAAAGGTATGCGAGGTTCGAACAACACGAATATCTAAACCATTTAATTTTAAAAACACATTCAATACTAGTATATTACATAAGATAAAATTAAAAATTTGCCGTGAATTATATAAACATTATTGAAAATGCATCAGAGTTATCAAACTGAGTGAATATTCAAATTCAAAATACAGAAAACCAACAGCACAATCACATAAAATTAAACATAGTTATTCAACATATTGTACTAATTTATTATTCTATAAAATTTAATTGCTCTTGTCGTTTATTAAATAAAATTTTAAAACATCGTTTTTTATAAAATCCCTTTTTGAGTTTCCCAAATGCAATTCCGATATACCAACGACTTTAAAACCTTAAATTTATTTAATAATTGAATGCCAATTTAAAGTATTTATTACACTAAATATATTTGACAAATGTTGTGAATTATATGAACATTATTAAACGCATGGCAGTTGTCGACCAAGCCAGATATTAAATTGAAAATACAGAGAACCAACGAGCACAATCACATAAAATTACAAACATAGTTAAGGGGTGGTTAGAATTTTTTATTCTATACACGATTTAATTGCTCTTGTTTATTACATAATAATTTTTTTAAAAAATCATTGTTATAAATCTTTTTGACTTTCCCAAATGAATTTCGTGTACAACGACACCCAAAATCTTAAATTTATTTCATAATTTAATGCACAATTTATTGACAATTACACTAAAGATAAATTTATAAATGTTACCGTGAAATTTTATGAACATTACTGAAACTGCATGGCAAAATTATCTAACAAGCCAGATATTCAAATTCGAAAATACAAAAACCAACGAGCACAATCCCTAAAATTAGTAACATAGTTAACGGATGTTTATTATCAATTATTTACTCTATACTCGATTTAATTGTCTCGTCATTTATTAAATAATAATTTTTTAAAACTTCGTTGTTATGAAAACTCAAGATGTTCTAACAGGAATGCGAGAGTACCAACGTGCACTAATATTAAATCTATTTAAATTTCAATGCACTTCAATACTAGCATATTACACCCAAAGATAAATTGATAAATGTTGCCTGAATTCATAAACATTTTGAAACTGCATGGGAAATTATCTAAGCCAGATATTCAAATTCAAAATACAAAAACCAACAAGCATAATCACATAAAAATAGGGAAATAGTTAATAGATATTTAGAATTAATTTTTTCTCTATACACGATTTAATGTTCTGTCATTTAATTAATAATAATTTTTAAATTTTCGTTGTTATAACCATTCGAAAAAATTGAACAAGGTATCGAGAGTTCGAACGGGGCGAATATCTAAAACCATTTAATATTAAATACACATTTTAATACAATATATTAATTAAGATAAATTAAAAATATTGCCGTGAATTATATAAACATTATTGAAACTGCATGGCGTTGTCGAACCAAGCCCATGTTCAAATTCGAAAAAACAGAGAACTAACGAGCACAATCACATAAAATTAGTAACATAGTTAACGGATGATTATAATTACTTTTTTTCTTATATGATGTTTAACTTCGTCATTTTTTAAAAAATAATTTTTAAAACTTCGTTGTAATGAAACCTCAAGATATTCTAACAGGAAATTGGGGAAATACCAACGTGCACTAATATGTAAATCTATTTAAATTTCAATGCACGTTCAATACTAGCATATTACGCTAAAGATAAATTGATAAATGTTGCTGGAATTATAGAAACATTTTGAAACCGCATGAAGTTATCAAACCAAACCAGATACTCAAATTCGAAAATACAGAGAAACAGCGAGCACAATCCATAAATGAAACATGGTTAATAGATATTTGAACTAATTTTACTCTATACACGATTTAATTTTTGTCATTTAATTATTAATATTTTTAAAATTTCGTGTTTATAACCACTCGAAAACATTCGAACAAGGTACGGGAGTTTCAGGGACATATATCTAAACTATTTAATAATTGAAAACACATTCAATACTAGTTTATTACACTTAAGATAAATTGATAAATAATGCCGGAAATATATAACATTTTGAAACTGCATCAGAGTTATCGAACTGAGCGGGTATTCAAATTCGAAAATACAGAAAACCAACGAGCACAATCACATAAATTAGAACATATTATTCAACATATTACTAATTTATTATTCTATTCAGATTTAATTGTCTTGTCGTTTATTAAATAATAATTTTTAAACATCGTTGTTATAAAATCTTGTTGAGTTTCAAACTGGAATTCCGATAGTACTAACGAGTTTTTAAAGCCTTAAATTTATTTAATATTGAATGCACATTCAATGTCTATTACACTAAATATTTGACAAATTTTGCCGTGAAATATATGAAAATTATTGAATCTGCATGGTTGTCGAATCAACCGATATTAAATTCGAAAATACAGAGAACCAACGGCAAATCAAAAAAATTCAGACATAGTTAAGGGATGGGTTTGAACTATTTTTATTCTATACACGATTTAATTGCTTTCGTTTATTAATAATAATTTTTTTAAAAAATCATTTTTTATAAAATCTTGTTGACTTTCCCAAATGAAATTTGGATGGGAAACGAGCACCAATATCGTAAATTTATTTCATAATTGAAAGCACATTTATTAGTACTTAATTACCTAAAGATAAATTGATAAATGTTACCGTGAATTATATGAAAATTATTGAAACCATGGCAGTTATCTAACCAAGCCAGATATTCAAATTAAATACAAAAAAAGAGCACAATTACATAAAATTAGTAACATAGTTAACGGATGATTATAATTAATTATTTACTCTATACTCGATTTAATTGTCTCATTTATTAATTAATAATAATTTTTTAAAAATTCGTTGTTATGAAACTCGAAGATATTCTAACAGGAAAGGAGAGTACCAACGTGCATAATATGTAAATCTATTTAAAATTTCAATGCACGTTCAATACTAGCATATTACATAAAGATAAATTGATAAATGTTGCCTGAATTATAGAAACATTTTGAAAAACCCCATGGAAGTTATCTAACAAGCCAGATATTCAAATTCAAAATACAGTGAACAGCGAGCACAATCACATAAAAATAGGAATAGTTAATAGATATTAGAATAATTTTTACTCTATACATGATTTAATTGTTCCCGTCATTTAATTAATAAAATTTTTAAAATTTCATGTTGTAATCCGAACACATTCAACAAGATATGAAAATTCCAACGAATTGAATATCTTAAATTTATTTCATACTTGAATGCACATTTATTAAGTAACTATTACACTAAAGATAAATTGATAAAAGTAACCGTGAATATATGAACATTATTTAAACTGCATGGCAGTTGTCAAACAAGCCAGATATTCCCAAATTTGAAATAAAGAAACCCAAGAGCACAATCACATAAAAAAATTTTAACATAGTTAAGCATGTTTTAATTTTAGTATCTCTGTTAGCTTTTTACTTTTTACTCTATACATGTTTTAAATTTTCCCCGTCATTTTAAATAATATTTTAAAACTTCGTTGTAATGAAACTCAAGATTTCTAACAGGAATTGGAGAGTACCAACGCACTAATATGTAAATCTATTTAAAATTTCATGCACGTTCAATAATAGCATATTTCACTAAAAAAAAATTGATAAATGTTGCCGTGAATTATAGAAACATTTTGAAACCGCATAAATTATCTAACGAAGCCAGATACTCAAATTGAAAATGAAGAACCAGGAGCCCAAACACATAAAATGAAAAACATAGTTAATTGATAGTTAGAACTAATTTTTATTCCATGATTTAATTGCTCTTGTCCCTTTAATTTTAATTTTTAAATTTGTGTTTATAGCCACTGAACACATTCGAAAAAGGTACGGGAGTTTCAACAACACACACACACACACACACACAAAATATATATATATATTATATATATATATATATATAATTTAAACCCATTTAATAATTGAATACAATTCAATACTAGTTTATTCACTTAAGATAAATTGATAAAAAATGCGGAAAAATATAAACATTATTGAAACTGCATCAGAGTTATCGAACGAGTGGGCATTCAAATTCAAATACATTATTTTAATAAACGACAAGACAATTAAATCGTGTATAGATTTAAATTAGTTCTAAACATCCTTAGTATGTTTGTAATTTTATGTGATTGTGCTCGTTTGGGTTTTCTGTATTTTGAATTTAATATCTGGCTTGTTCGACAACTCCATGCAGATTCAATAATGTTCATATAATTCAGGGAACATTGTCAATTTATCTTTAGTGTAAATTAAGAGAGTTAATGTGCTTTCAATTAATTAATAAATTTAAGGGATTAGGTGCTCGTTGGTACAATCGAAAATTAGTTGGGAAAATCAACAAATTTTATACAACGATGTTTTAAAAATTATTATTTAATAAACGACGAGCAATTAAATAGTGTCTAGAATAATAAATTGTGCAATATATTGGTTAACTATGCTCAATTTTATGTGATTGTGCTGTTGGTTTCTGTATTTCAATTTGAAATCGCTCAGTTCGATAACTCTGATGCAGTTTCAATAATTTTATATAATTCACGCATTATTTTAAAATTTTTCTTAAGTGTAATATACTAGTATTTAATGTGTATTTAAATATTAAATAGGTTTTAGATATTGTCTTGTTCGAACTTCCTACCTTGTTCGAATGTGTTCGAATTTATAAAACGAAAATTTAAAAATTTTTTAATAAATGGCAGAGCAATTAAATCGTGTATGAGTAAAATTAATTCTAAATATCTTTAACTATGTTCCTATTTTCTGTGATTATGCTGCTGGTTCTCTGTATTTCAATTTGAATTTCTGGTTGATAACTTTATGCATTTCAAAATGTTTATGAATTTCCACGGCAAATTTATCAATTTATCTTAGTGTAATATTATATTGAACGTCTTGAAATTTAAATGTTTCATATTAGTGCACGTTGGTACTTCGCATTTTCCCGTTAGAACATCTTCGAGTTTTCTAACAAAAGTTTTAAAAATTATTATTTTAAAAAATGGAGGCAATTAAATCAGTATAAAGAAATAATTTATAATAAACATCCGTTAACTATTTACTAATTTTATGTGATTGTCTCGTTTTCTTATTTTCGAATTTAATACGGGTTGGGTTAATAACTGCCATGCAGTTTATAATGTTCATATAATTCACGGAAATTATCAATTATCTTTATGTAAAATACTAATAAATGTGCATTCAATTTGAAATAAATTTAAGATATTGGGGCTCTGGTACTATCGCAATTTCAGTTGGGAAAATCACAAGATTTATAACAATGATGTTTTAAAAAATTATTATGTAATAAACGACATAGCAATTAAATCGTGTATAGAATAAAAAAGTTCTAACCATCCCAACTATTTTTAATTTTATGTGATTGTGCTCGTTGGTTCTCTGTATTTCGAATTTAAAATCTCTTGGTTTTTGACAACTGCCTGCAGATTAAAAATGTTCATATAATTACGGCAACATTTGTCAATATATATATGAAAAAACTATTAAATGTGCATTCAATTATTAAAATAAATTTAAGGTTTTAAAACTCGTTGGTACTATTTGGTTGCGTTGAAACTCAACAAAATTTTATAACAACGATGTTTTAAAATTATTATTTAATAAACGCAAAAATTAAATCGTATAGAATAATAAATTGTCAATATGTTTAATAATATGCTTCTAATTTTATGTGATTGTGCTCGTTGGTTTTTTGCTATTTTCGAATTTGAATATTCGCTCAGTTTGATAACTCTGATGCAGTTTCAATAATGTTTTTATAATTCAAGCAATATTTTTAATTTATCTTAAGTGTAATATACTAGTATTGAATGTGTATTTAAATATTAAATAGGTTTTGATATTCGTGCTTGTTCGAACTCTTGACCTTGTCGAATGTGTTCGAATGGTATAAACGAAAATTTAAAATTATTATTAATTAAATGACAGGGGCAATTTAAAACGTGTATAAATAAAATTAATTCTAAATATCTATTAACATGTTCCTATTTTTATGTGATTTTTGCTTGCTGGGTTTTCTGTATTTTCAATTTAAATCTCTTGGTTAATAACTCATGCAGTTTCAAAAAGTTTATGAATTTCAGGCAACATTTATCAATTATCTTTAGTGTAATATGTAGTATTGAACGTGCATGAAATTTTTAAAAAGATTTACATATTATGCACGTTGTACTGCATTTCCCGTTGGAAAGTCAACAAGAATTTATAACGACAAAATTTTAATAATTTTTATGTAATAAAAGACAAGAGCAATTAAATAGGGATAGAATAAAAAATTATTCTAAACATCCGTTAATGATATGTAATTTTATGGTTGTGCCCCGTTGTTCCTTATTTTCGAATTTCAATATCTGGCTTTGTTCGATAACTCCCATGCAGTTTCAAAATGTTTATATAATTCAGCAACATTATCAATTTAACCTGTGTATAATCTAGTATTGAACGTGCATTCAAATTTTAAATAGTTTTCATATTAGTGCTCGTAGGTACTTCATATTTTCTATTTATTGTCGATGAGGTTTCATTTCAACGAAGTTTTAAAATGTATTTTAATAAAGACAAGAGCAATTAAATCTATATAAAAAGATAGTTCTAAACATCCACTAACATGTTCCTAAAATTATGTGATTGTAACCCCTGTTCTCTGTATTTTGAATTTTAATATGGCTAGTTCGTTAACTCTGATGCAGTTTAAATAATGTCTCTATAATTCACGGCAACATTTATCAATTTATCTTTAGTGTATTAAACTAATAAATGTGCATTCAATTATGAATAAATTTAAAATTTGGCCGTTGGTAACCCAATTTCTGTTGGAAAGTCAACAAGATTTTATAACAATGATGTTTTAAAAATTTTATGTAATAAACGCAAGAGCAATTAAATCGTGTATTCAGTAGAAAAAAACTTCTAAACATATATTTACTATGTTCCTAATTTGATGTGATTGTGCTCTGTTCTCTGTATTTTAATTTGAAATGCTCTAGGTTCGATAAATCTGACGCATTTTCAGCAATGTTTATAAAAAGGCAAATTTATTAATTTATCTTAGTATAGTAAACTAGTATTGAATGATTTAATTATTTAATAGATTTGAGATATATCGTATTTTTGGTACTCCATTATCATTTGAATGGTGGTAGCATAACTACGAGTTATTATCTCTAAAGGGAGGTAATTAAATCATAGAGTAAACAATTGTTCGATATTTAAATTCTCCCAATTTTATGTGATTGTGCTCGTTTTTTTCTATATTACAATTTTTTATTATTTTGCGGTTGGTCATGCCTGCGACATTGACTTTGATTATTTTAGACTGAAAATTCGTGAATTAATTCCAAATTGTGTAATATTGGAATTAATAAAATAATTAGATGGTTTCCATTTAGCTCCCAATTGCTGCTACGTCAGGTAACGGATTATGTTTGGGGTTGCGCTTACCCTTGAGTTTTTTATTATTTGGACTGAAAATACGTGCGATTAATTTAAATGTGGCAATTAATTGGATTATTAGCAAAATGATTGGATGGTTTCTGGAGCTCTGTCAATTTAACTGATGTTTTTGGGGACGTCAAGCCAGCACACCCTTTCTCCACGAAATACGTGGCAATTAATTCAAAATGTGGCAATTAATTGGCAATTAATTAGCAATAAATGATTTGACATGTTTCGTGTCGGTGTGCTGACTTGCTGTTCAGCTTGACGCACCTGTCAAACATAGATGCCCGCTCATTTCCTTCGCTTCGTGATCGTGTTATGAGAAATGTTCCTGCCTATCGAAATAAACGTACGTAGGTGTTCATCACAGGCGCGTCGTTTCAATTGGGTGGGTTTGGATTATATTATCATTATTTCTAATGCTTAACATGAAAGAAAAATTGAGTACCATAAATTTGGACGAACATTTTAACTTTAATTTTATATTACCATACCTTGGGAATCAATGGCACAATATATGTTTGAAAAGTTGATTGTTGCCTCAAGATAGTATAAATGAAAGTAATGAATTCTTTTCTTTTAAATTCTTCTCTTTGTTGAAAATGAACATGGAACCATTATGTTTTTTTTTTGTTTTTTTTTATTTTTTTTTTGACGTCAAAAGATGGAAATGAAACCTTTGTTCTTTGATTAGTAATGAGATTTTGTAGAATTTGTTTAGATGTGAAAACGTATGGAGCATTTTGCATTTAATGTTCCGAGTAACGAGTAATTCGAGTAAAAAGAAGCCGATTTGGAAAATATTATAAAACGTAGTATTTAATAATTACTTTTATATATTTTTGGATCTGTTTGCATTTGCTTGCAAAAGATATGTGTTTCTGCGTTGCAATGTGTGTGTATATATATATATATATATATATATATATATATATATATATATATATATATATATATATATATATTCCAAAAAAATGTATTCTATTGTTGCTTTGAAGTAATACTAGCAACGATGGGCTGTAGCAAAATCAGTCGCCACCGTCTCCTCCAGTGGATGGTATTATTTATTAATTTTTCATTATTTTTCTTTCTCGCACAGTGCTTACTCAGAATATTTAAAAGTTAACATACACATCGGATATGTTTGTGAATACACTAAATGCTAAAATATATTTTCATTTAAATTTTGAATAATATATTTTACAAACTTCCTATATTTACGGGAGAAAGTGATATTTAAAGTATAAGAAAGACAGAAATTAAGACATTACATAACGATAACGTAATATTGTGCGAAAGTATGTGGCATTGTAGCTCTACTGGTTTCTTATTTTCTGCAGAATCGTCTATGTGGCCTCCAGCGATAGTATTAGAGCCCGTATTCAGACATTTTAAAATTAAAAAGGAGCAAATATCATTCACTTTCATTGAACGTTAGCAACAATGTTAAGAAATGAAACAATTCCAAAGCGCGCATCGCAACATGCGTTCCATCTATTAACAGTGCAGATGTCATTAATATGAAATAAAAAATACAAGCGTCGTAGATAAAAGTTTGAATGATATATGTTTCATATAATGAGACTCATTGCTTTTGACCCCCTCGGCCTTACGTTGAAAAAGTGATAGTCGTTTCATTATGATGGTCATATAAAACTAATATAATTAATGGCTGTCATTTATTGTAGTATTGTAAGAGAGTTTTTTGTTGCTTTTTATCAGCGTACGTGCTACATTTTGAAAAAAACATTTTGTATTGTTTTGTCAGTATCATTTTTGCCCCCAGGCCAGTAGTTTATTGTGTTGTGGAAGTTGAGTTATTGACCCGAGACAAGGATGAAACTTCATTTTTTATGTTACGTCATACGTTGGGGTATGATCCTGAGTTATGTCACTCCGTCTTGACTCATTACATCACGTTGCTGTAAAGCGAGGCATGGCTCTGCCGGACTATATGTAGGAAGGGAGAATTGTATGTTCCTAAGAAAAAAATTAAAGTTCTCTGTTATTACCACAATTTTCCATACATCAAACCGTGAACTCATTTAAATTAATAATAAAAAAGAAGATGATTTTCTATGTAACTTAAAATAATTGAATTGTGTCCATGACGAAGTGGCGGAGCGATTTGATTGCCCAATCAGTTCCGCAGACATTGCCACTGATATCGGACTCCTGAATATCTTAACTTAAAAATACACAAGATAATTTAGTGGATTATTCGTTATAAATTATGGTAATACTTCTTGCGAAATCGTCCATGTCGATGGAATCCAATGTCATGATGGTTAACATGGGGTCGGTGGCATGGTCCCGGAAACCGTCGTCAGATCCGGATACGGACAGATTGTGCTCCAAAGGAAAGATTCCGGACCAACTGGAGTGATACAGTTATGCATGAATAGATAAAACAAACAATCCCACTATATTCTAGATGATTCATAAATACAATCACTCTTCTTTATAACTTTTGCACTTTCGATTATATTTCAGTTTCATTAAAATATAATGTTCCCATTACTTATTGTTAGATTTGACGTTTGTTATTAGTGTAGACCGGGAAAAGTTATTCAAGTAGAGCAACGACGTTTGCAATACAGAAGAATCAACTGAAGGAAGTAACGCCGTGCATAGGCCATTGCCCCATTGACTTCGTGCCATTCCGTCCACTTGGACGGGTCACCCAGCAATTCCCTTGTCCAGAGTCCGACCTCTGAATTGTGTCCATGACGAAGTGGCGGAGCGATTTGATTGCCCAATCAGTTCCGCAGACATTGCCACATGATATCGGACTCCTGAATATCTTGACCAATACAAACTGGTGGAGCCAGAGAGTAGTAGAATAGAGCACTGCAAGATTTATACAATTTAGTACAAGGTTTACAAGACAATTGGACGAATTTTAAAATGTATGCAAATTATTAACTAAATTCGTGGAAATTAAATATTCCGCGCTGAAACGGACTTTTGTGGTCATAAAAATGCAACATTAAATATAATTTAATATTTAAATACGTATTTATTTATAGTAACGACCGTTCAGTAACAAAGATAAGAAGTGCTGCTCACGTACAATCAAAACCTTTTTCAGAGCATTTGCTTTGACTGTGGATTCAATTCACACAATTATTGTACTGGATTGCTTTTAGAGTAAAGTGTTTAATTGTAAGTATATAGAGAATAACTTTTCTATTTATATGCTCAACTGACTGATTGTAAACGGAATTATTTATTAATTTTCTCGTAATACCAGTGATTTCGTCGAAATTCTGTTGTGTATTCATTCTGTTAGAAATATATTGATCTTTGCGAATTGAAAATTCTTTACGAATTCTCGTTTATGTGGACTAGAATAATTCGATTTAGCAAATACGTTGTTAGTAATGAATAACGAATAGTGGAGGTTGTTTTTTGTTTGTTTATTGTAATTTTATTTGGTTCATTAACCGGAACGAATTTATAATAGCAAGATGAGGCTTGGAACTTTCCCCATCTGGCGGCGAGAAGAGCACCTGTGGCAGCATCGTGTGCGGCATGACAGGCGTTCCGTTCATTTGCTTCACTTGTCTTCGCGGTATCGCACTGTCTACAATGAACCATTAACTCCTGCATTCACACTCGCTCGCTCTCCGACCACTTCACTACCATCCACATTGGCTGCCACTCACAATGCAACTTCACGTTCCTGACGCGGATATTCTAGTCAAGCACGTTCAATATCTCGTACATCACGCACACCTTCGCTTCCTCGACCTCAGTGAATTTCAAATAAAGGACAGTACAGAAATATTAATCATTGATTCTTTGTTGCACTTATGATATTCGTAAGTCTAAAAGAATGTATAAAACCAATAAAGCTATCTGTAATGGAAAATAAATGGTGTTATCTTCATTGATCACATTATTATAGATAATGAAATGTTGCTTTCGTAAAGGTTTTGTTTTTCAATAAATTGAAAGTCAAAGTGTAATACAAACATCTCTAAAATAAGTTTGGTGAGGATATTCAGTATATGTGAAAAGGAACTAGGACAATTTTTGTCGGTAGCAATATGATTTCCTCCGCGATTCGCGAAAGTTAATGAAGCATTGCGAGTGAAATTGCAACTGCACAATGGAAGAGGGAGGGATACTGAAATTCACACATTTTAATTGCTTTTGCAGTTATTGTGAATATGAGAAAATATAGGCAGTTTCTACATTGCAGTACATTTTGTTTTCACTTTCTCACATATTACTAATGTAGTATAGAAAGAATTATGTAATATTGCAGTAAACGCGGGGGTCGCAAGAGCACATACTTCCTCGAATTGTTTCAAACTTTCGCAATTTTCGAAAATTCAGACCGGCGGAGTTTAGCTGGTTGGGTGGTTGTTAGTGCTCCGGGGCTTGTCAACTTCCGAGGTCATCAGTCCCGTACGTGTAGTGTACGCTTTTCATCGGGAGGTGGCTCTGTTCTTTCCCCGCTGGATGGCGAGATCCGGCGCCGACCTACCGTCGGCTAGCGGGGTTCCCCCACCAGCGGGGCACTGCCCCAGCCGGGACAAGCTCTAAGCTCTCGACCGGTCTCCCGGCATGTGTGGTAATGTAGTGCGTGTTAGTGTAAATGTCTGTGTAAAGAGAGAGGATAGGACAAGGAAGAGGAAGGAAAGATCACGCACGTTTTGTGGCCCGTTTGTTAGGGTACTGCTGCGGCATTCTCCTGGTGTTGATCGGGGAAACCACGAAAAACTACCGATCAGAGCCGGTCGCTAGAATTCTCCTCCAGTCACGACTGAATACAATCTAGCTGACAAGCTAGTGACGAAACTCCTGACACTGTCGGGAATCGAACCTAGGACCTCCCAGTCAGAGGAAATACAGTGACATTAGTTGATGCACTGAGTCACCTCTCCCGGTTGAGTTTACCTGAGACCCCAGCATTACCTTTGTCTCTCTGACCGGGAGGTCCTAGGTTTCGAATCTAATGGCGGAGTTTCGACACTAGCCTTGTAGCTGTAGATCGAATTCAGCCGCTGTGGGATAATTTTATGGCCAGTTCCTCTGATCGGTAGATTTGTGTTGGTACCGTGGGAAGCATTAGACTTCTTTCGAGTATTACACATATTCCCTATTCCTTGCATAATCTCTTAAACTGACGGGCAACTTGTTCCGTCTGTATCTTATTGACCGCCTGGATTTCTACAACATGAATGGTGCAAGCACTGAGTTGAGGCCAAGAAAAACCATGGATAAATGTGTAAAGGAAATTGGCCTGTGCGATGTTCGGGGAACGCGAGGTTGCTCTTCTGGGAACGGGATGTACCGCGAGATGCCCTGGTGAGGCTCCCAGGCGCCGATAGACAGCAGTTGGGAAGAATGTGAGGTAAAAGCGAAAAGCTAATTCCGACTCAAGAGAATAGGAAACTGAATCTGTGCCTTTCTGTCGCTCCATTAACACCTCTAGTATGAACTCTAGAAACACAATGCAATATATTTTGAAAAAGGTTTTTTCAAAATAACTAGATGAGGTCGACATCTAATTGTGGAGGTCCGATAATTGCATTGGCATTAACTTTTACTTAATTTCTGTCTGCGGACAGAAGCACTAAAATGGTTTTCATTCTGTTTTTTGAATGTCATTTATCCGAATTTTGAAGTGGATAGATTGATGTTAAGAAAATCTAATGCAAATGATATAGATTTGGTTTTTGATCATTATAAGTTGACTGATAGCATTTCTAACGGGCTGATTCTGAGGTTGGCGCGGACGCTACGTCCGTGTGTAAACACTGCTAGCACCTAAACCGTGGGTACAATCTTTTCCAAATTGAAGAAAGCCCTGTCGATCTGGCTCTAGTTGAAGCTTTGAGATTTTGAAAAACATTCTCTAATATTTGGGGGTACTTAACATGAAGCCCCCAGACATTTTAAAAAGTTTCTCAAAAACGGCTCCAATTTTTTAAAAACATTTCTTGTAGAAATAGAGTAAAAAACGCTTATAATGTTGACATATGTCCGATTTTCACGGTTAACTCTGAAGATTCGAAAATTGAAAAAGTTTGAATTTTTTCCGGCGTCTTCCTACAACTATAAAACTGAAGATCGAGATTTTTCTTCAAACGAAATTTGTTGTCAGTAAATAGTTGTATCACAAAGGTCATGTACATTTTTTCGAATATCTTAGTAGTTTTCGTGCAATGGTGCGTGAAATATTTGCAATTAAAAAAAATACAAAAGTAAGATTTCCTCAAAAACAGCTCCAGATTTTTTCTTTAATTTTTTGGAAGAGTTAGTACCAAATGCTTTCTATCTTATAACATAAACGTCATATTGCTCTATTCATTTGTTTTTTTCAAAAATTACAAAAATTTAATTTTTTGACATGTCTCTTACGCCGGTAATATTAAATTAGAAGCAATTTCTTCATATTATTGTAATTATGAGTACATTCGCTTTAAATAATGTCAAATAAATTTTCTCGATAACACAACAGTTTTCTATAAAAATGAGCTCAAAATTCCGCATTTTCAGAACCACATAAAGTAATTTTTTCAAAAATGGCTCCAAATTTTTCTTCAAATTTGTCTAATAGATCGTGCTTATTCCACTGTTTTACATGACGTAAAGTTCATTTTTGGGTATTGTTTTGTTTTTTCAAAAAATACCCCAATTTTTTTTAATATCTCTCACGCCTTTAATATTAGCATTTTCATCAATTTGTATGCATTATTATATTTGTGAGTAGAAGTGCTTCAAATGACTTCAAATTAACATTTTCGAAAACTCCGAGATTTCCAAGAAAAAGAGCTTCAAACTTCGCATTTACAGTAAAGCTTAAATCGCCATTTTCTCAAAAACGGCTGCGAATTTCTCAATGAAATCTTCTATTTAGGACGAGTTTCTACTTTTCTTTAATATTCTCGTAAAAATTCGGTTGTACTACTAGGAAAGCAAATAGTTGAGAAATTGTCAAAAAAAGGTACTTTGGGCGCCGATAGATGGCAGCTGACCAAAGAATGGAGCCTGACCTTAAAGCCAGGCCGCAGCAAGGAAATTAGAAAAAGTTGGTACGAGAAAGTCTGTGCCATTCTGTTGCACCTCTAGTTTTTTTTGTTTTTTTTCGTGGCAGTTGCGGCTGCTCTTGAGTACTGCTTCGATACCGAGAAGGAAATATTATGAATAGTTTATTTAGTATCTGTTTAATGTTGTGATATGAGAGTAATCATTGCGCACTGCCATAGAAAACGTTGACCTTTCGTTGCAGCTTTACTCTGTATCGTCGCATGGTTTTCTACATCTGAAGTACTGATTAAGTTGCACTGAATAATTGGGTAGCCTACATAGAACAATACTATTACCCGCGCTTACTGATGAAATGTTCAACATCAACATCGTGAGGATCTTATCGCTGGGCCTGCTGAGCCTGAAGCGAGGTCTGTTCTGTGTGGTGGTCAAACTCGATAGTGATACCCTCATGGCATGACCCAGATGTCATAGTGCTGCACCGAGGATATAATGATCTTCAAACCGTCAAAAAATGTCCGAAATTTTTTGTTGTCGTCGGGGTTAAGGCCTTGGCGGTGGATAGCCGCCCAAGTGCCCATTTGACTTGTCTTGGTCCCGGTCACCACCGTGTTCCCACGTTTCCTTATGGCGTCACGTAAGTTCTTGGAGTATTCAAAAGGAAAGTAATTTCGCGGCCGTCAGTAAAGCTGCTTAGACTCCAGGAAATGCCTCGAAGCTGCAGGTGGCGACGCGACGGGCTGATACAGTGGCGAGGAAGTAGAGGCTACGGCGGCGGATCCCGCATTTTCCAAGGTCATTATTAATCTAAGATAGCATTTTGAGTAGCGAGTTAGCCTGAGGAAACGCTCTTAAATTATCCATCGTCGTTGTAACAGAATATTGACCCTTTTTACCTTCTCGGGCTATTCTAACTCTGAAAATGTGCTTCCCAGGCTGGCATGTGTCTTTCGGAGTAGTAAAGCCCATTCCATAAACAAAACGTCTCCAAATGGAATGTGATAGGTTAATATTCATGCATTTTGATAGAAACGACATAAAGGGACCTAAAAAACATAAATAAATTATAACAAGGTCTCTGACAACTAGCGAGAATGAATATATGCCAAAATATCATAGTTTCCGAACATGAGTATCCATTTTACTCTTTGGGCACTCAAGTACTGCGTGTACAACCAGCTCTATATAAGCCTTTGTTAGCATTGTTTCCCCACCGCGAGGGTTAGCATTGTTTCCCCACCTCGAGGGTCCTCCGAGCAGGTGCCAGGTCAGAGGAGATCTTACGATTGTTTATGGAAGTGGGGAGAAGTCTATATGGCAAGCGCCGTGCTTCGTGCACATGTCTCCTTGAAAGGTTTAACACGGGACATTTACTTACCCAGCTTTCAGAGAAATTTAATCCTGACTGCAGTTTCACTGCTGAGGCTGTTTTCCCTCTCGGTTTCGCCTCAGCTTCGCAACAATACCAAGGGCATTCGTCCCCATCCTTTTCTATTATTTTTGTCCATCCCTGAGATGAACGTTTTTAATGATTTGTTGTTGATGATGATTGATATTATTTGAATGAAGATGGAACAATGGTGAAATGAGAGGCGAGAGAAACGGGAGAAACACTTTGCCCTCCACAAATTGCTCTGATCCGCTTTTTAACCCTGGTACCCCTTTCTCACTATCTCCATGTTTCGCCCCACAACACCTTCCCAAGGTTCCTTCCCCGCATCGCCTCCTCCTTCGCCGTCGTCGCCTCCGCCTTCACTACCACTTCTATTTTACCTCCACCACCACCCCTTGGCCACCCCGCTTTAGTCTCCGCCTTCACCTCCACCTTCACCTCCGCCTTCACCTCCGCCTTCACCTCCACCACTGCCTCCGCCACTGCCTCCACCTCTAACACCGCCTCCCGCACCACTTCCGCCACCGCCTCCGCTCGCCTCGCCTCCACCTCCGCCACCGCCTCCGCCTCGCCTCCGCCTCGCCTCCGCCAGCGCCACGGCGCCGCGAGTGCTATCGACGGAGGCTGAAGCGTGGGCGGAGCGGCGAGATAAACGAAGAGCGCGCCGCGCCGGAACGCTTGGCGGCGGGCGCGGTCGGAGTCCACAGTCCACGCGGCGGCGGCGGCGGCGGTGTCGATGGCGGTGGCGGCGGCGGACGCCAGTGTACTCGCGCCAGGGACGCGGCTGCTATCGGGCTCAGCTGGAGCGGCTTCCGCGCGCGCACCCGCCACTTCCATCACTGCCGGCGCCGTCGCCGCAGCGACGCTCCACACACGTGTTTCACCATGTTTGCCATGCGTACGTATCATTTCTCTCCGGAAATTTGCGGCAGCAAACGCGACGCTTTGGGCGTCTGAGAAAGTGAATCAAACTTTGAAGTATTTTTGCGAATTGTTAGTGATCGATTATCTTTGTTCAAATTTTTTAAAAAATTTTTCAATTTGCAATTTTTTTTTGGCAATGTTAATTTTTATTTCAAATTGTATTACAGAATATCTGAAAGGGAAATTACAACTTGAAATATGTCTTCATTCATTTGTAAGAATTTGTTTTGTATTTCGAAAATCTGTTTTTATTTTTATGAAATTTAATTTGCGTTGGATATTGCATATAGGCCTATTTATTTATTATGAGAACCGTATCTCCAAAACGAAAGCAATAAACTGTGACAAAAATCAATCAAACAATGCAGTTCTTCCGTTTGAAGCATGTTCAATAGTCGGATATGGCTAGTATTAAAGTAGTATCTATGAATTTTGTATGTAGAAATATTTTTTTATTGTATACAAATGTTGAATGGCAACTATTTTCAATTTCATGAGACGTATGTCTTTTTAAATGAATTTTGTTATATCTCGTGATGACATTATGTTGTCTTAAATTAAAGCATCGATGAGTATTTAGTTCGTGCAAAATGTGGCCCTGTTTGGAGTGTGCATCTCTGAGGAACATTAACAGCGTGTGTACCATGTGTGCCTGACTGTCGATTAGTATGTTTGGATGAGATACGGCGCCTCTCGCTTGGGTTGCGCGTCGTTGGTGCTAACTAGCGGCTGCACTCGAAGGGGTATTGAACCAGAAACTCGATGAACTTGAAGCGCACTTACATAAACACTGAGCACGATGAGTTTGGAAGGATGGCAGGTTTCTTAAGACGGGCATTGTTCTGCCATTAATATCTACATTTTATTATTTCCCAAACATAATTTTAGTTTGAAGTAATTTTATTTGGTATGGAATACTAAAATATTTCATGAAAAGGGGTTGCGAATTTCAGTTTGGAAGGATTAATTTTCAAAATTTAATCAATTAACCTGTTGGGAATTTGGAGGAAATTGTAATCTCATTCGAATTCGACTAAAATAGTCTTACTCTAAAAGTAGGAGCCTCTTCCCCTATTCACGGGGTCTCTTAAAAGAGTCACATTTTTTATTTTATTTAAAATCATAGCAATGGAATTGGATAAAAATAATTGGCTAATCGTGCCTAAAGTAAGTAATCATGAAAATGCACTTACGGAAACGGCTGAAAACTGAACTTCCTTTAAATGAGCTTTACATGGCATTCCACCTTTACATTGAGTAAGTTGAGTAATTTATGAGAGCTTGTTAATTCACATTCAAAGCAAGGCAAATTAAGTGTTTGAAGTAAAGCTGTGTGGACGTATTTGATAAATATGCCAAATATTAGTTATTTTCTTTGTGAATAAAGAATTTGAACAAAGTAAATAGCTAAATAAAATATACTCTTGTTTGGAGATTACATTATTACTTTCTTTGAAATAATATTTTATTTGTCTGTGTAGTCCCATTGGGCGTTCCCAAGTAAGATAACCAATAGATATATCGGAGATAAAATAAAAAGAGATAGTGTTATTTCAGTGCTGTGATTCCCACTACATTACAATTCCTCAAAACGATTTGTTTAAAAAGACAAATAATTTAAAATAAGAATAACATTGATTGTTAGGGTCTCATCAGCATCAATTAAATTGACGTCGATATCTTTCACTGAAAGGTTATAAAAAAGTAAGTAACATGAACTTTTTTCCTTTACGACGTATTACAGTTTCGGTAATTTGTAAACTTTCTCTGGTGTGTGTACTCAGAAAATCTCAACTTATTAAATATCTCAAGGTTAAAAGTTTCAAAAATATTCCTATCAGTCTTCTTAGAAATCCCGTGTGTGCCTTGTTCATTCATTCATTTTTATGATATACCTTCTGTCACTTAAACATAACCTTAGTTCATAATTTCTGTTCTTCCACCAAATCAATGCAACAGCGTATGCATATCATAATGGGAAATGCATTTCCTCGGTCTTCCCGTTGACTTGGCAATGTGACATGACCAGCAATCTGGAAGTACGAATTACATGCGGAAGATGCACAATGTACAAATTTAAACGCTTCTGGTGTAAAAATAAACTCTTGTATTCCTTCTTGCGACCTTTGGAATCGGCAATGTTGATCTAGGACTAGCAAACGTTTGATCTTGAACATCACATTTGATTCTGTAGATACATTGCAAATCCTCAATAACTTCCACTTATTTTTGCCTTAACTTAAATAAAAAATTAAAGAACCGGGTTCTGTTGTATATTTTTCGGCAAACGTGTACATCACACACATTCCAAACACAACCACTTTCTTCTTTCTAGGGCTTTTTCCAGCCGACAGCCGGTTACCCTTTGCGTCCAGATGGGACGCATATTCGACCATACACTAGACACCAACACACTTGCGGACTCCTCTGATCTGGGGTCAGCAAAACGCGAGACCCTCCGCGACAAAGACAAGGGACAAACAACCATGCCCAAGGCGGGACTCGAACCCGCGAGCCCAAGCGCTGAGTCGGTACTCGCTCTTAGCCACCTCGGCATCCAGGTCGGCACACAACCACTTTCTTTGAAGAAATGTTCACCATAAGTTCAACAATTCAAATAAGTACAGTTCTGTTGAGTTTCACCATTAAAGTTCAATAAAATAATTTGAATATGTTGCCCCAGTACTTTAGATGGACATTTAGTTATAGGTGTAACTTAACGTAACATTGAGCAAAGAATATTTCCAATTTTGTAAGAGCACACCGTTCTGTCAAATTCTTTTCTCTGCTTGTGACTGTGATCAGGATTCTTAATTATTTCCTCAAGAAACAATAATGAAATGAATAATAATTCTTTTGATCTATCCATCTATTTGGTGCCATCGTGACCCGTCTTAAAAATAATTTTTTTATAAAAACAAGTCATATTACTATATATACGAAAATATAAATTACAATGAACTTCAATAAAATTAATTAAATGCACTTTGTAAAATTATAATGTTATCCTGAAAAAGGTGTTGAAATTCTTTATTTCAAAATATTATTATTTTATTTAATTTCAAAAGAATTATCTTTTTTTTTTAAAGTAGATAGATTCTCTGACAACTGACTCATCGCAGAAATGTCTCGTAAATATATTTATTTTTTAATTAGTTTTACTAATAATCGTACACGAGTCCTATGCGAAAACTCTATTCGAAAATGCAGGTTCCTATCAGCGTGACGTGATCGGGCCTTGAAATTGTATGCGTAGGAACGGTAAGATAGATGTAGATGATTATAGGTTTATGTATGTATTGCTCTAAGCAGTCGTTTGAGGTAATGTGGAGCATAACGTGCTTTTGTTCATCCACTAGTGATCAACAGAAGTTTTACCTTGAAGAATTTGTAAGTCAGAAAATCGTGATAATACGAACACGTAGCTAGAAACACTTAACCTTTGCTTTACAAATGTTTCATGGTACATATCGAATCAACATAGTTTAGTAGAGTATTTCTGTGTGAGAATTGCATATATTTGGGGAAAACATCAGGAAATTTTAATTGTTATCTTTTGGGAAATGTCATATTTTTCTCTTCTGTGTTGCAAGCTAATGTAGATGTTTTTACATAGTAAATAATTCGTTTTAAGTAGGGTTTATAAATCATGATTTTTTAGGATAAATATGTGATGATGTGTCTTCATTTTTGGTTACTTTAAATCTTTCAAGTGAATTATTCTGCGTAAGTGGTCTCTTTTTTACACGTGTTTTAAGATACAGTACTCATTCCGTCACTCGTGCAATTATTATTAAAACATGTATTGCATGGTATTCAATTTCTCGTGCTTACTCGTTTTTAAAAATAATCACTAATCATTAGGTGAAAAAATCTAAGACACTTGCTGAGTTTATTTATGAATAACTAAACACAAAATAATATTTAGATTTTACCAAGCTGTTTTTATTAGATGCAGGCTGAGGTGATTCAGTTGATGACCGTGCCTCTGACCGGGAGGTTCTAGCGTTAGTCTTGACAGTGGCCGGATTTTCGACTCTAGCTTGATAGCTAAGTCTAATTAAGCCGCTGTCGGAAGCAGCTTCTGCTCTGATCGATAGTTTCCCGCGATTTTTCCGATAAATACCAGACGAATGTCAGAACCGAACCCTAACAAACGGGCAGTAGTTAAATTGTTGGGAAGGGATTCTGAAACTCAAGAAAGCGTGCGCAGATGATTTTCTCCCCCATACGTCTCATACAGTTTTTGACTAAATAAATATCGGGCGACGGCATGCGCGCGAGCGTTTCCTTCCGTTTCTTTTTCATATCCTCACCCGTACACTTACAGGCAATACGCTACTACACAAGATGGAATAACAGCGCTTATCCCGGCTGGGGCGGTGCCCACATTGGTGGGAGATACATGAGAAAAAAACCGCAGGTTGACATGTAGCTCGACGTCAGGTCTCACAATCCAGCGTGGAAAAAACACTGGCACTTCGCGGGATAAAGTATGCACTACTCGGGACTAATACGAAGTTGACGCGTCGTGATAAATTTTAAAATTTTTATAATTTTCAGAGTTTTGAGAATATCTGGACTGTGCCGTAACTTCATCAGCCTTTATGTTTCGGCTATACATACTTTATTCATTATTATTGCATGGAAACTGATTAACACATTTTCCGTGTTATGAAAAAGAATTTTCAACAACTCTACTAAAAAAAACACAACATACATTCAAAATATGCAACAATCATGTGTGAAATGTGTGCAAGAGACGATTTTCTCTACGAGCATTTAATAATACGTATTCCTGGTGTAATTTAGTCGACGAATAACATCGATTACACACCGCGTGGATTACGGATCGGAATCCACAGTCTATTGACCAATCTCGTATCTAGAAATTCCGGAATCCATGAGCAGAATTGCATTTTGTTTGCTATTTGAGCTTCTTTAGTACCGCGGTAAAAAAGTGAAAGATTTCGCAGTTTTATATGCACATTGCTCATATTTCTCATTAAATTTCCTTCTGTTCATTTATTAGAAAATTAATCTTGAAAGCCGATAGTGAAAATGTGTGCATCACCTATAATTTTGGAAGTAGCAAATTCCACAATTCTTCAATTATTACCAAAAACATCGAAGAAGGGTCATAAACAATCATAGTTATCATTTTTGAATTGGACAAAAATAAAAGCATAATTTATTATCCATTTTGGCATACGTATTTTTCATACTACTTCAAATGTGATGATTTTGGCCTCATTTGATTTATAAAATAGAAATTTTAAGAATGTAGATACTTACTTTAGTTGAAAGAAAGTACTCAATAATTTACAATAAAACATTAAAATCCGAACTAATTTGTTTCTATCAACTCCTAATCAATGACAATCCAAGAAAAAGAAATATGCAACAAGCAAAAATTTGTTGTGAATGCAAAATATAGTAAATACCTTGATACAACGAAATAAAATTAAAAGAACTTACTTGCATGAAAATTTTATGCTTCTCAAAGATTTGTTTTAAATATTCCAAACTACAATTACAATTTTACCGGCGTGGAAATTGTATGTGATAGAATGGACTGCTCGGACACGGCTGCACATGTGCATGTTAAAATCCGTAACAAAATGTAACTTTTCACGTATTGTTTTGAATCCAGGTCCTGCTTGGTCATTCAAGTCCTGCTTGGGCGTTTTGAGATGTGGTTGACATAACTGTGTCTATTTCATTTCTTTTAGTTGAAAGGGCAAACTTTGGATTTTAGAACTAATATTGCTCTTACTTTACTGCTTTGCTAGAGAATTTCTTTTTAACACATATTTAGGAATTTTAACAAATTTTTAGGAATTTTGTTCCTAGATTTTAGCATGTAGGGTTGTAAATTAGCAAAAGGTTGAGGGAAAAGTCTCTGTTTAGGTGTTGTAAGAAAGCGTACGTTGTTTGGATTCCTATACCTCAAGTCATTGGGAATTGCGCACAAACCAGGGGCATTTGTAACTTTTCTAGGTACCTATTTTGGAATGTTTAAAGAATTGTTCTGTTAGTTGAAAAAGCCATGTATTAAGTTGGAAAATCGCATATGAGAGTCGAATTATGGTTTTATATTACAGAGCTGTATTTTTTAAATTTTAGTGCAAAGGTTCGGTTGAACAGATGGCTAAGAGGTATGAGATTTCCTTCGGCTTTTTATTTTGCTTGGTTGATATTGTATTTCAATGTTAGGCGACGTTCAAGATATACACCAAGAATTAGAATTTTTTCAAATAAGCTTCTTGAAGATATTCAATGTTTTCCATTTTCATGTTGTGCATATTGTTACAGTGACAAGCACCAATTATTCCCATTAGTGTCACCTTAAAGCAATGCAACATATTATTTAGTTTATGTTTTGCAAAATTTAATAGTCTACATAATATTTCCATTTATTATTTTGGTTGGAATGTATACATCGTCTGGACTTTCTGTGATGAATTAATTTATTTCTTTTTGAGTAAGACTTTTTTGATTCAATAGCTTTTAGATTTTCTTTTAAGAAACATACGCAATTTAGTGTACTAAGCCTTTAAGTTTACTTCATTGTGTATGTGAAATATGCTTCTTAATATTAGATAAATGTTCCATGAAACTAGAGGTTTTATACTGTTTAGAAAGTTTTGGCATGTAAGTACCCTAGTTGTCCTTCTCCGCTCCATAAATGCCGTGCATCATTTCTCGTAATATTTCCTTAATTTTTCTGGCAATAATTTTAGTTGTGGAATTTGCAATTTCCATAATTTCAGGTGGCGTACACATTTCATTGTCCTGTTCATGGTTTCAAGATTTAAATTCTGTTGAATGATCAGTGCAAAATGCAACAAGAAATGTGAGGTCGATATTGTGTAGGTTATGGACATGAAACTGCGAAGTCTTACTTGTGTACCGCAGTGAAAAGGAAGCGCGTATCTCAAAGAGAATGCAATTCTGCCGTTTCGACAGGCCGTGGATTCTAAACTAGAATCCGCAGGGTGTGTAATCAATAATATGTCGACTAAATACACAGCAGGAAGAGATATAATATTAAAAGCCCGTAAAGAAAAATAATTATTTATTACTAATATTAAGAACAGGCTGGTGTATTTTTTCCCCTGAAATGGCTCACATTATTCCTAAATTTGGTAATTCTTTGTGAAATTTTAATACGACTAATCGAACAAGTCTTGTGGGGTCAGAAATTCACTGGTTTTTGGCTTTCCAACTGTAGAGCCATCGCGTGTTCACCGTGTGTAGTACTGCAATTTAGAAAAGATAACCCGTGTGTTTCGATAAGGGTTAATAATACGTCCCCTTCTCGCTGTAAGTTTAAGGCCAGTTGATAAAAGTTGCCTAATTTGGCGTGATACACTAGGCCACCGTGCACGCGCATAGTAGCACCGGAAGGCCAACTGGTGCTTGGGGTCAGAGAGAACAATCGAAAGATCCTCTCGATAAGTGGGATCCCTTGGCGGGCGAGGGTTCGCCTCGATAATGGCCCCGTGCAGGCTCCTTCCGTAGGAAAGGTTCCCCTACCCCCTTCTTGCTCCTGAAAGCACTGAAAAATTACTCCAGCCTTTCAGTGTGGTTAGCATGCACTCTCTGTGATCCATGATAAAACTTGAAGTGGACAATAAATAAGATCTTATAGGTTATTAGGGGCCGATGAAGAATAGAAGTCCTCGACAGCTAAAAATTGACTTCCCTCGTCACCGTTCGTCCGTGCGTCCGTCACTCACGGTTGGATCATTTCCCGTGCCCCCAATCGAGACATTAGGTGTCATTCGACGTGTCTCTTGGTGTGAATTGATAATTTGTTTTCGGATTCGACCAGAAGTTTCTAAGAAATATCAAAAGACGTGTTTTGCGTGTTTTAGCGCTGCGATGTTAGTGGGTATACCGGGAGTTAAACGAACGCTACTTAAATAGATCTTTGTTAGTGGCGTAAATTAAATATCAGTAACCAGAGGCAATAAGATTTTCTCAAAAAAGTTTCAGAACTTCTCGTAATACATTTTGTACGGATAGTACTAAACGCTTTAAATAACATGACGTAAATGTCTGTCTTTTTATTAAAAATTATATAAACGTATTTTTTAAAATATCTGTTTAAAAATACATACAAACGTTTTTTCCATCATAACATTATTGCATTTGTGAGTACAAGTGCTTCAAACGATTTGTTATGAAGTTTCTGTAAATCCCAAACGTTTTTGGTGAAAATGACTTTGCGCACGATTAGCCCTTTTTCAAAAACACTCAAGGATTTTTTCTCAAGAACGACTCGAAAGTTTTCAGTGAAAATTTGCTTATAGCGCCAGGTTCTACTCCTTGATAATATTCTCAAAGTCATGTAGCAATTTGACTATGTGGGATTCAAAAAATTGGAACACTGTGAAAAAATGTTTTTAGACGCCGATAAGTAGCAGCTGGGAAGAGGGTGGGGCAAAACCGAAAACCGAACTCAGATTAAAGAGATTAGTAATCCAACTTGTGACGAGAAAGTAGTACGAGCTTGTAGCAACAATTATTTTTATGATAAATTTGATTTAAGACAGTATTTAAAATTTTTTTAATTAAATCACTAGCCTTTATTCGATATTAAATATATTAAATGATAATGTAATTTGTAGTATACTTTTTGAAATAATTTATAAATGAAAGGAGTGAACGAAACCTAATTTTTAATATCTAGAGCAATATTTGATAGCAAGTACTTAACTACACTGTTAGTTTAAGTAAAGTGAGGGTGCTGAAAATATAATGTGTGAATTTCAAACACAATGTGGAATCGAGGAAAACAGATTTCACGAGATTGAAGTAGCAGGTGTATACGAATTTCATTACCGAACCATACCCCACATTAATTGCAAATTTAATATTGTATTCACAGATCTTTGCAAATTCCTATATTTTGAGAGGTGTCAAAAAAATATTGAAAAGTCTTTAGAAGGAAACATGTCATGAAGACTGAGCATCCAGCAAATAGAGGGTTAAGAGTTGGTAACTGAGTAGATATATCGCGAAGCATTTTCTCGTTCGTCAGTGGAGACACATGTGCGTGTCAGAAGATCAGGAGATGACTTAACCTCACTTAACACCAAGGCTGTCAGACAGTGCAAAGGCGCTAAATAACAGTATCCTTCGAAACTGTTCTATATTTATCGCTCTATATAATGTACTATGAAGATTGAAAACATTGATGGTGTACTGTGCCTCTACCGTATCCGTAGCACTAGTAAGTGCTGCAATGCCGGAGCTAGATAATTTTGGGCCCGGGCAACGCTGAATCGTAGCCCCTACCCGAAAAAGTAAAAACTGTGAAAGTTACATCAAGAAAATGAATGAAATATTTTATTTCAACAAATAACAAAAATTACGTCGTTTACGCTTGAAAACGTTTTGGGACTTATTTTAAATAATAGCTTTAAGTAAAAGTATTTAGTGATCAAATAATACAATGTCCGTGATAAGCTTAAAATGCTAAAAATATTGTTGTGTTTAGTTAGATTTTAATAAAATCATTCGTTCTACATGAAATAATAAATATGAAATTCAGAAGAACCTATTTTAATGTTAGGGTTATTTGATAAATTTCATATAATGCTATCTTATAAGTTCATTCACTTCATAGAATCATATCCTATCTTACAACCGCAACTATTTGAGGTAAAAAAATGAACATTTTGTGAAATATCAGGCTACTGTACCGCGACTTAAAAAATGACGATAAAGATTTTCTCGAGTTCCAATTTCTTTTTCAATTTTTCACCAACTTTTCGTATTAGTCCCATCGTCGAGCCCTTGACTTGCGGGGCCCAGGGTGAGCCGAGTGTCCATGCCTAGCGTCGGCACTGGGTGCCGTACATCGAGACTGAAATCTTTCAATCACAAATAAAATCCGTATGTCCTAGTACATTATTTAAAACGGAAAAATACTGAGACAGCTCCCACATTTCTAAGGTATTTCGCAACATTTTATTTCGCACATTTCTAAGGTATTTTGATCTTTCTAAAGTTCCCCTACTGTTAAAACAATCGCATTGGTCGCAATGTGACCAAGTTGTTAAAAAGCGCCGTTAAAAAAAAAACAAAATTTTTATTGAAGATTTCATAAGTTTCCGGACATCTTCAGAAAGTTGGAAGGAGATTCTTTTTTTACCTTTTCTCCAATATATTGTAATTTACAAGAATTGTTAACAGGATTTGAAGCTATATGAATGGATTAAACAATACTTTCTCTCAATTTGGAAGACTTAAAGGTAAAAGGGAAAGAAAGTATGTAATTTTCTATTTGTCACTTCACTCTTTGAAACGATTGTTTTTGAAGCTTTTAGAAGATGAAATAAAATGTGTTAATTAAAATTGTCCTAAGATATTCTTGATAGTGTATTCTGACATTATTGATCTCGCTACACAACAGATTGCCTGAAAGACCTACCTCGGAACGCTTCACGAATCCCCAAAATGTGACCCGCGTTTTCTCAACATAGTTCTGTTCTGAATCACTGTGGTGGAGTAACAAAAGTAGACAAAGCAGTTATTGTGGATTTATGTTCTGACATCTTTATATCCTTTTCTTCAAACAGAATAATACTATCAAGAAATGTAATACTCTAGATTTTGTTTAGACTTTTTTCCTGGGTGTACTAACCAATATCCTAATTATCATTAATTAACCTCTCCAAAAAAAGTAATTTGCTTATTTTGCAAACCAAATACAATTTGATTATGATTTAGAAATAATAAACAAATAATTAAAAACGTGCGGTTTTGGGAAAACAGTATTTTCAAACAGAAGAATTAAGTATTTGAGTATACAAGCGACCAATGCGCTTATCATAAACGCTCGTCTTACAAAATGTAGCCCTGTTTACCAAACCGGAGCTTTTCCCAGTCATTCATTTGTACTTTCTTTGTATTTATTAATATTCCATACTGGTATCGTCAGCTTCTGGATGGTTAAGTTTGTCAGCCTCAGCTTTCTACTTTTGTAATTACGTCTCATCTCCAACCAAAGATCTTATTCGTCCTTGAGATACAACTGTCAACGAAGAACAGAGTTGGTAATTTACAAAGAAGTTCAAATCCACTTGAAGTCTGGCTCTTGCCTGTGGTATTTTCAAGAGGACACAGAATTAGGGCTTGCATTATTGTATTTGTAAATTTTCAAACAAATCGATTTATCATTCCCTTTCGGTCGTTCTTATGTGAAAGAATACCTCTCGATATTCCCCCTGTAATATAGAGTCCTGAGAAACTTCGGTTATCATTATTGATTATCACGGTCGATGATTCAAGGTCATGCACGAGATAGCCCGAACGTCCTGTTTTATGATGTTGGTTGTAAATCAATATTAACTACTGAAGACTCATTTCTACATTTAACATAAATAAGACTATGACTTCATATAATTCAATGAGTCAATACGTAGTTGTTGAAGGTATATTTTGTTACAAACACACGTTTTCTAGTACACTGACATTCACAAATCAACTCCCAACTGTCAGTGACAGAAATGATGTTAATAAAAAGTAATCTGGTTTTTCATAAGCCCCTTCTATAACTCGTAACACTATACTTTTATATCAACGTAACACAACCAAACAAATGAATAAAACGTCACTAGTAATAGACGATGTCCGATAAGATTTTTGAGAATCCGCTGTCCATTAAGAACTATCGAAACAAGTGAATTTTATGTAATAGGACGTTTAAATGCTCCTATTCCAAAAAAAAATGGTATTTCTGATTTAGATAATTTTTTGATCAAAACATGTGATATTACGAAAAATCTTGAAAAACACACGGCTTAGATCACAAATAACGAACTTAGTTATTTTTATTTGCCCTATTTCGGCCAAATCACGTTAATAACTATTTTTCCATAAAAGTTTCAAAATATGTACGAGCAAGTAGTGAGAATGTACTGCAAAAGTCATTTTTATAGTAGTAGTAGTTGTAATACTAGTACCGCAACGCCAGAAAAAACAGACAGCCGCTTTTCCACAATCAGTCCCAAAGTGCATTTCCATTTACCCCCTCCTCTTTGAATTAAAAGATCACAGGTCAAGGAAACAAAATTGTCCTCCTTCCAGTTTCTCTGATCAGTATAACGTTGAGGTAAAATGTGATGAAAAAGCAGTATATTTCAGTTGAGTTCAAGCGCGAGAGATTCCTCCGGACTTCAAACCGGGAGCAGTAGCTCAGTACATCAGCTGATGTCACGCATTTCCTCTGACCGGGAGGTCTAGGGTTCGAGTCCCAACGGTGGCAGAATTTTCGACACTGGCTTGTCAGCTATGTCGAATTCAGTATCTGTCTGGAGGAGAATTCTAAAGGCCGGCTGCTCTGATCGGTAGTTTTCCGTGGTTTCTCCGATCAACACCATGTGAATGCCGAAGGAGTATCAAACCAAATGGGACATGGATCGCGCGCGATCTTTCTTTCTTCTTCCTTGTCCTATCCTCTCCCCTTACACGCACACTTACACTAACATGCACTACACTAGCACATATTCCGGGAGACCGGTCGGGAGCTTAGAGCTTGTCCCAACTGGGGCGGTGCCCCGCTGGTGGGAGAGTCCTGGTTGGGGGAAACCCCACTAGCCCACGGTAGGTCGGTGCCGGATCTCGCTATCCAGCGGGGGAAGATCACCGCCAGCTCTCGCGATAAAAGCTTTCACTACACTTATGGGAGTAATAACGTTTGCCGTTCACGTACCGGGAATCATCAATCAATCAATCAATCACCTCCGGACTTCAACCAGCAAACATGTTGGCAACCAAAGGGGCCAAATTAAGTTCGTACGATTTCATTTGATTGATTGATGTATCTTGGCACGTCAAATGCTAGGTCTATTGGACCCACTAGTGTAGTGAATGTTATATTCCCGGAAGTCGCAGTGTTTCTCTCCCGCGGGATGGTCAGCGCCGACATATTCGCCGACAGGGAATTTCTCTCCCCCAAGTATTCCCCCAGCGGGGCACCGCTCCAATTGGACAATCTGTAAGCTCCTAGCTGGGCTCCCGGCATACGAGGTAGTGAGGGGCTTGTAAATATGTGTTATTAGGGAGAAACTGAAGGAAAAAAGAATAAGAAGGAAAGAGTGCGCGGGGTCCGAAGCCTGTTTGTGAAGGTACTGTCCCGGCATTTGCTTGACTTCATTAGCAAGTCTTCAATGGGATATGTTTTGCATTGCTTTCATTATTTATATCAGATTCGCGAATTAATATTACATTTTATTTTATATATGGAAAAGGGTCAAAAGGTGAAATAAAAGATAACTCTTCTCTAATGTGAACTGAATGATACGAAAAAGAAAAACAATGGTATAAAAATGATGATGTAAGGGGTTGATTCATATTATTATCTTTGATGACAGCATAAATATTTATCATCTGAATGCTAATTGGTATGCTTGATTAAAATATTCCAGGTCAATGTGTAATGTATGTTTCTGTCATTTGATGAGTCATCAATCCTAATTAAGATGATTGTATGTTTTCAGAATAGGGTCTGGTTTAAGACAATCAAAACATGTAAGAGAACAAGGATATTAAATTGGTATTTCTTCATTGAAACTTTTACTTATGAAATTTGATATTGTAATTTGAAAGTCTAGTTTTAAAGAAAAAAGCGCTTTTAAACCGATTTTCTTGGAGTCTTGCTTCTATAAAATAATTCCACAGCGAAATGATACGCTCATCCGGCAAGAAAGGCATCGACCTTTCGGACACAATGATAAGGGGCCAGTGACATTGATATCTCTTTTCCCTTGATACATATTCCAGTCTTGTTGCGTTACATAATAAAAATGCACATCGCATAACATTATATTGAGAAATAAACCCATTCCGTTATCAGTGCATGTACTCGGTGAAAAATCCTGTTTGGACATAATCCTTCCATTCTGATAGTATGTAATCCACTCCTGCTTCTGGACAATTAGAACATGGACGAATTTGCCAACAAGAATCAATTTGCATGTTTTAGAAATATATGAACGAGAACGTAAAGATGTATTTAATTCTTCTGATACATTGTATTATATCTTATGGTTCTGACTTCATCGAAAGGAATGCTCGAGAATGAAATTCGATATTAATCAACAAAAGGATGTAGATTAACATTTCACTGCACTCGAAAGCAAAGTAAATGCAGTTGTAGGAAATGCCTGACTTTGACTTATGTGCGCCCTAAGCTGTCAAATGTTTTAGCACCTTTTTAATTTGCATTTTTAAAATATCAAATCTATTAGTAATATTTTGTATAAAAAATTTTGTAAGATATTTGTAACCGACGCAAATATTGTGTACGAAAAACACGATGTTAATTTAATAAATATACGATATTTTTGTATTGATTTTATCTGTATATATCAATGGATATATCAGATTAATTAACACATTCTTTTGTAACACATATGAAAATAAATATTTGTATAAAAACATTCAAAAGTTCGCCTTATGAAATTCTTAATCCGATGTAATTCGTTCGCCCCCACAAATTGCGTACCCCAGGCTGTAGCCTACTCAGCCTGTGCGGTAATCTGCCACTGGTTGTAGAAATTAGTTTCTGGAGGAAATTCCAAACAAGTCCAACGTGCGGCAGAAGACCTGAGGGCCGTCTGGATAGTTCAGGTCGCTGGGGCTGAAGAGCCACAACTGTCTCGTGCCTGAAGGGTCGCCGATTCGAATCCCGCCCGGGGCATGGATGTTTGTGTGTGTTTACCGTCACTGTTACCTCTAATGTTACTTACAGTGGTCGCTATATGACCTCAATAGTTGAAAAGCGTTACTTACAGTGGTCGCTATGAGACCTTATAGTTGAAAAGCGACCGTAAATAAGTTTTAAAAAAATTTTAATTTAAAAAAAAAACATGAGAACTCTAGGGAACACATGGGAGTGGAAAAGTGTCTAGCAAGGCGTAGTGACATTCAATCATTAATACCGTATGGTCACAATCTTCGAATGGAGAAACATGGACAAAAGGATTAGTGAAAAGTCAGTAGTCTTAAGTAAGAAAACGGGAAAGACCATTGGTAAAAAAGGTGAAGGATGGAATATAGAGAAATAAGAAAACGACTTTCAGGATACGAAAAACGCAGCTGAAGCTGTTTACAATTCGCCGTTAAGAAACAAATAATTTCTAGTACTATTTAAATCATAACTATTTCGTTCTTGGATTATAATCAATAATATTCTTTCTGATATATTCTTACCCCCGTAAAAAATTTTCAGGGGAGCAAAAAATATCTTTAAACTAATTCTATGAATAAGGAATGAATGATATTCAAACAAAACCTACACAACAAAAGTTTTGTTTCAATATCACCTTCGCTTGAATATCATTAATTCCTGATTTAATACATTTAAACGTTGTTTTTTGCTCTCCTATAAAATTAAGTGTTTATGACTTATCAGCTTATTCACCGGGATCAAAGATATATCAATTCGCTGAAGTAAAAAAGCGAAATAGTCTTCAATACTTAAATATAAGATTGTATCTAAGGGGAAGATGGACGAATATCTTGAAAAATACACTCCTTATGCTTCAATGTGGAGTATTCTTCTAAAGTGAGAAGTGAAACAAACAAAACAATTGAAGCGGATGCGAAAGCTGCAGAAGTGCGTTTCGTGCGCATGAAGTGAAGTGAAATTCCTAACAATTCATTGCCGCCGAAGCAGTCCAATTAAGTGAACGTGAATTATGGTCGGCGAAGCAGATCGTTGCATAACGCGCTGCGTCGTGGAGGGTGACAGAGTTCACTGCCGGAGCGTTTGTTTGTTGTTCACGCGGAAGATGTGCGACCTTGCCCACCAAGGTCACGAAGCCGCTCGCTGCATCTGCGCCTTCTCTCTGCCGGGATCCTCTGTGCACTGGCGATCTTTATTGCTTATTTATACTTGAAAATAATTTTATTACATGGAGTTTTTTTGTTTTTTTCTCCCTTTCAAAATTCAAAATTTATTGCTTATTTATCCTTGAAAATAGATTTTATTACATGGGAGTTTTTGTTTTTTCTCCTTTCAAAATTCAAAATTTTGCTTGTTTATGTTGAAAATAGATTTTATTACATGGGAGTTTTTGTTTTTCTTCTCCTTTCAAAATTCAAAATTTATTGCTTGTTTATCCTTGAAAATAGATTTTATTACATGGGAGTTTTTTTGTTTTTCTCCTTTCAAACTTCAAAATTTATTACTTATTTATTCTTGAAAATAGATTTTATTACATGGAGTTTTTTCTCCCTTTCAAAATTCAAAATTTATTACTTATTTATCCTTGAAAATAGATTTTATTACATGAGAGTTTTTTTGTTTTTCTCCTTTCAAACTTCAAAATTTATTACTTATTTATCCTTGAAAATAGATTTTATTACATGGGAGTTTTTCTTCCTTTCAAAATTCAAAATTTATTGCTAATTTATTCTTGAAAATAGATTTTATTACATGGGAGTTTTTTCTCCTTTCAAAATTCAAAATTTATTACTTATTTATCCTTGAAAATAGATTTTATTACATGGGAGTTTTTTTGTTTTTTTTCTCCCTTTCAAACTTCAAAATTTATTACTTATTCATCCTTCAAAATAGATTTTATTACATAGGAGTTTTTCTCCCTTTCAAAATTCAAAATTTATTGCTTACTTATCCTTGAAAATAGATTTTATTACATGGGAGTTTTTTGTGTTTTTCTCCCTTTCAAAATTCAAAATTTAAGAAGTACATGTCTTAGTGTAGGGATCACAGAATTTTACATGTGTGCACATGAAATGTGCACACAATTCACTTCTCCCATAGCACGTCATACGCAGTTTTAACTGTTTTTGACGTTAAATAAATAAATAAATAAATAAATAAATAAATAAATAAATAAATAAATAAATAAATAAATAAATAAATAAATAAATAAATAAATAAATAAATAAATAAATAAATAAATAAATAAATAAATAAATAAATAAATAAATAAATAAATAAATAAATAAATAAATAAATAAATAAATAAATAAATAAATAAATAAATAAATAAATAAATAAATAAATAAATAAATAAATAAATAAATAAATAAATAAATAAATAGATCTCTCGCTCCGATGTGTGACGCACCCCACCTCTTCCCTTCTCTACAGGTCTCCTTCTTTTCCCCCTCCTCCTCCTCCTAACTTATTTCGTGGTGGCTGTGTTTGTTACATCGTATGTTGGATTGCTACGCACGTTCATTGCGCTTGTTATTTGAGATCGTGGACTGTCGGAAAATTACTAGCCAGAAAATGTACTCAAGTGGATGGATAAAAAGAAATCCCCTTTTATTATCATCTTCTTAAACGGTTTTACGCAATTTCTTATTTTTTTAACAATACATGAAAGATTTCCAGCTGTTTTTCTTCTATATTTTATATGCCAGAGGTGGGAACATATAAAATTAATATCACATACAGGTGTTTTATCTATTATAAAAGCCACATTAGAAATAATTATCAATAGTTTAGAAACTTAATTTTATTAAATTAATATGGTCAAGTATTTTACGCAAGCCTAAATTGTTACGTGAGTGTACAAATATAGAGAAATAAGAGAGAATGAAAATACAAAATAGTTCATTCGAAATTTTAATAATGAAAAGAAAATATTACTAGTGGCAAATTGCAGCGAAAATGCTGCTCTCAAGTTTGTGCAAAATGGCACCCTACAGCAACAAAAATTGGTTGTTCTGAAAAGGCAAATATGCAAATAAACGACATATAAATTAGGAGGTCATTCTCAGGTGCAAGTGGTACGCAAAACGTTATTAAACGATTTTAAAATTCGGCTGAGGTGTTTTCGGGCTCCCTGATGATGCGACCACTCTGTGAAGCGAAACATTGTGTCATTTACTATGCTAATAAAACAATTACGTTAAAAATAGTTGAGGTTTGATTGCCTTTAATATTACAGGATACCACAGCCATCAAAGTCAATTGTTGTGTTGATCACAATGTGGGGAGAGGGAGAGGAAAATAGATTGGGAGAAGGTTGGAAACGCTGATGTTCAATTTTTTATTTATATGAAATCTAACGCTTTTTCCTGCCCTGTCTTCCGCTGGATCGTACGCAGTGATGCTTTGAGTCTGATATTACAGCCGTTACATCAGCTACGAGAAATTGCGGATTTACATGATAAAATATGTGCATTTTTCAGTCAAAAACGCAACTGTTTCATTGATTTGCATTTTTTCTAGTGTTTCTGGGTTACTAACATCACCATGGTCAGAGGTTTCTTAGTGTTCGCCAACTTAAGCGTGTATCCGAAATTAGTAACAGAGATAAAATTTCAACTAGAGCCGCATATCGTTGTTCTGTGCCATTTTTTGATTTGATGTAAATTGAATCTCTCTACGCTACATGAATGTTTTTTCTTCTACGCTTCTATAATCATTGTAGTGGCGAATTCTCCGATACACCGCGTATACCGCCGGTATACCTAGTAATTCGAAGTGTATAAGAAATATTTAATAAATTTGATAATGCTCTAAAAAGTTATTGAGATTTTGAAAGATTTAAAAGAGATGCGAAAAAATAACAGGGGTTTGCTTCCGAGAGCCAGTCAGTCTTCCGCGTCCGTAAGCGCTATGAAGTGCGTTAGTGAGAAGTTTCAAACAGTTCTGAATGCTGTCCAGAGAATTAGCTCGGCGCAGGCGTAGGCACCGCATGCCAGCCGCGATAACCTTGGGCTCCTCATGTTTCAAGGGCGGGGAGAGGGGAGGATGTGCGTCTGAGCGGTCAGTAGGCTATGCCTCCTAGGCACCGCAAAATATTGCGGTGAACAGTCCCTCTCTGGTCGTTCGTAAGTTACACTTCCCTCAAGTTTTTGTGAAAATCGAGTGTATTAATGATCCAGAAGTTAGCGGTGAATTGTCTCATAAAACAATTAATAAAGACGGAATTTCATGGTATTGGGATTTCAGAAAAGCTCAAAATAAAAAATAACTGTAGATGTAGCTTCCATAAAGTGCGGTATAATTGAAATAATGTTCAGGATTCGTCATTGCATTGTGATGAATGATTCACTGCTATGAGTGAAAGGGTGTCCATATTCTTACAAACTTTAGTCCACCCTTTTCCTTTTTTTGGTGATATTGTGTGGTATCATTTAGCCACTAGCAAACAGGTTTCCCCTATTATTTTTGACTCTGCGACACAAAAGCAGGGTTGCCAGATGTTTCGTACAAACATCCCCGGCTGTAAATCCGTCCAATAAGAAAAGTTCAGCTTTCCAAGCGGGAAGTTTGAATTTGCATTAAAATAATATGTAGGAATATTTGAATGCTTGATTAGTTTTATTTTTTGTTTGTGAACATAATAATTGACGTAAAAAATATTAGTTTTTGTAATACATTATATCTTAATATTTAAAAATTATACTATTCGTATGAGTACGGCAGATGGGAGGAATATTTTATGGAATAAAGTAATTATTTTCAAATGAGATCATTTTATTTATCACATTGAAATGTTTTTTGAATGATTGTAGAAAAACTTAAACGCAAAATTCATTGGTATTGTCCACCTCCGGAACTAATCTGACACCATCCACAAGTTTTTCGTTGCATTTTCACACTCTTTGCTCCTCGTAAATATCCACGCTTAAAAAGATTAACACAGGCTTAACGGAAAACGCTGGTTGTGACACTTCACTCCCAAAAGATGAATAATTTTAAATGGCGTGTTCCAAAATCAACTGCAAGTACTGCCAATGTGATACATACTCATGTTGTGCACAAGAAAAACGCTGTGACTTTAAGAACACATCCTATACTAGAGGTCTAAAAACTAGCATTACTCATTCCTCAAAGTAAATTTGAACGAATTGACAAACGATTAATGGAAAAATCATGTGTAAAGTAAAAAACTAAAAAAAAATTCGACGTAATCTGAAAATCCGTCCAAAACCGCACTTGTTTTGATGCATTTCCGCCCATTGGGCGATATTCCGCGAAATGAGGTTTTGTCCCGCGGAAGAGCCGTTTTCCAGTCCCAAATGCGGAATTCCGCCTAATGTGGCAAACAAGCCCGAAAGGTATTTCAGACGAGATATTGGTTTATTTCAGAATTCACCTGCTTCCCGTATCGATAAGGGAGACATGCTATACCTTTAAATGTGATATTAATATATCAACGTGCTGTGGAAACAGAAGACCTGTGTAGGTTCCCTGAAATTCCCTATTCCGCGGAGTACTCAAAACAGACATGTAAAAATTTTGATATTCGTGTATTGATTTTGGCTGAACACTCTTTGGAAATGGTGATCCTCTAAAAGAAACAGCAAAATGCTGGAGATGCATATCGATGCAATGGTGAATTTACAATTGGTTTATAAACAGTGTTAGTCTGGAGTCTGCGGGTAGAAACCCATCTAAGAATAGTAATAGATGAGTAAGAGATAACATGCGCTTTAGCAGGTCTCGCTACGTTATTTCCAAATACATCGAGAAAGACGTGATAAGAAGTTGCAATTATTTTGCATTTTTTATTCCTAGATTTTATCAATAACCAACCATGAAGAATGCCAGATTTTCTTGTCTTATCGTTTCGTTTTTCTTGATTATTCACTTTTAGATAATCACTACGTGATAAGAAGTTGCAATTATTTTGCATTTTTTATTCCTAGAGTACATTGCTAATTCTAGTATTTCAATTTGCTTTTCCCGGATGAGCACCAAGCTAACACGCAATTGATTTAAAAATAGAATAAAACGAATCGGCGTTCCAAATCCATGTGACAGGAATAGTGCCTGGCTAACTGTCACTAGCAGAGCTCGCTTGTCGCGAATGTCAACTTGGAAAAAAAGTAGCCGTTTGAACGTGACACCGACACGCGGCCTCGACTGTCAGGTGATTGTCACAATTGACGTCAGCTCTGTGTTCTCCTCAGTCACCGCCTGAGGCCCGACGCCCCGCTCACGGCTAGTACTGCTCGATACCAACGCGGACTCGAGTCGCCCTACTTCCTCTGTAGATGCTGCCATGCTCGCCCTCCCACAAGCTTTCCGCCACCCCATTCGTACTGGCTCCCCATTGCTCAGAGTTAAATCCACAAATCCAGTGCAAAAAATTTCAGCTTACATAGCTTAAATTCATTACGATAAACACAATGCACTACATATCCGTAAAACTCTTTTCGCTGCATGCATTAGCCCGAAACAGAGCACGAAAATATTATTATTATGCACATTTGAGCCCAAAGAAATTACGCATTACAAAATAACTTGTTATGAAATAATTAAATGCAAATCATTTTTTAGGAAAAGCATTAAAGGACTAAGAGAACTTATTTCCGAAAATATCAATACGGAAGTAACAAAAGTACATAGTATTACTAACCAAACTGCACATATGTTGCAATTTTAACACTTAAAACACGCTTAATGTAGACTATTATGTATTTGTACACTCACCACCAATCGAGAGTGTCGCGCAGAAAAGCGCATTTCTAATTTACTCTGTCCGTTTACTGTCCACTGCCTCAGAACCTCCGAACTGCTCCGAGCGTGTCAAGAAACCGCTCGGGAAATCGGCAACTTGAGCCCTTGGCTGGCTCTTTCTTACCAGTTGGACGAGGGATTATATGGAATTTTGAAAAATGTATGTGACTGAAAAAATGTGGCCTATAATTATTTTTAATATAAAATATCTTTTCAGATTTTTGTTTTCGTAATTTTCTCGGGTTCCGCCGGTAGCCTCGGTAGTCCTCAGTATTCGCCACTGCCATGCTCCCCTCCTGCATCCGCCACTCGTCTCCGTGAGTTTCCCCAGCCCCACCGCCTCCAACACGCTTCACCCCCACCCCCGTCCCCGCCGCCAGCCGCCCCACCTGCCCGCCAGCCGCCCCACCTGCCCGCCAGCCGCCCCACCTGCCCGCCAGCCGCCCCACCTGCCCGCCAGCCGCCCCACCTGCCCTCCAGCCGCCCCACCTGCCCGCCAGCCGCCCCACCTGCCCGCCAGCCGCCCCACCTGCCTGCCAGCCGCCCCACCTGCCCTCCAGCCGCCCCACCTGCCCTCCAGCCGCCCCACCTGCCCGCCAGCCGCCCCACCTGTCCGCCAGCCGCCCCACCTGCCCGCCAGCCGCCCCACCTGCCCTCCAGCCGCCCCACCTGCCCGCCAGCCGCCCCACCTGCCCGCCAGCCGCCCACCTGCCCGCCAGCCGCCCCACCTGCCCGCCAGCCGCCCCACCTGCTCGGCGCCGGCGCCGCCTGGCGCAGCGGCCGCCGCCGCCGCCTCGCCTCGCGTCGCGTCGCGTCGGCGTGGCCGCGCGCGCGCCCTGCGGGGACGGCGGGAGTCGCGCTGGGGCGGGGGCGGGGGCGGGGATGGTGGAGGCGGCGCGCGGGGGCGGACGGGAGCTGTATTGACCCGACCTGCGCGCGCGCGACCCCGTTACGTAAGGTGGGCAGCTGCCCTTGACTTCTCGCATTTGGATGACGCGGCGCGGCGGCAGCTTCCTCCGACATTCGCCACGCGCGAATTCCATTGCCTGCGCCCATTCCCTTGGTGTTGATAATTCAAGTTGGACTTGTGGATCATTGCGAAGTCGCTAGCCCTTCACCACTGAGGTCCGGGTTCGAATTCCGTCCAATCTCATGGGAAATTTATTCCAACAAAACGAGTTTGGCTGCTTCGCAAGGGCTAGTCCAACCCCTGTGAAAACCCTACCCCATCCTTATTCCCTCCCAATTCTGCCCGCTGAGTGGGGACGCAGGGGCGCGTGGAGTATGAGGCGCGTACGCGGAGATACTACCTGGCGGTCCTCTTTGACAACTGACTAGATGAGACGAGACTAGATATATAAATAAAGCTTGATAAGCTATTCATGGAGGATTATTCCGTAAGAAGCGCTCAACGCTTGACCAGAAGCGAAGAGACGCGTTGTGTCAGTGAAGTCAGAGTAAGGACGCAACGAATTATAAAATTGTCAGTAAGCCACATTTCACACACACAAAATGTCGAAATGTCGCTTACTGACAATTTTCGGGTTTCCACCTACGCTAAAATATTAGTAGATACACTGAAATATGTTTTGAAACTTGGAATTTTCTTTTTCTATCTGATAGAAATTTATAATCGGTAGATTGTTTAATTTAATGTTTAACATTTAGTTTCATAGTAGAAAATTCATTTCAATGAGTAGTATGTTTCGTTTCTTCCTGTTCATAAAGTGACCATTCAGTAATTTTTTTGACTGATTAATCAATACTTAATGTGAAACGTCTGCTCCAAAAAGCAGAATTTCAGTACGTACAACATCTATTAACGTAGGAGAAAAATGAATTAATGATGATTGTACACAACGTGTATTGGTGATTCTAATAATGAAAATTGCTGGAGGCTCTAATTTCATTCGCTAATGTTTACTCCTGTTCATTTCTTAAATGGGAAACGACATGATCATGACTGTCAACGCAAAGACATTAATGAACTTACTGTCATGTATTTTGCGACCAAGAGAACAATAATAATCACTCAAGATTCACGTTGCCATGAAGATATTAATAGTTCATTTTAAAATGTGTGTTTGTTCATTTTTTGTGTACTCTTTCTTTCAACTTTCATTTGTGGGCTCACAACACAAAGCAGGTAAGTGACATTTTATCGAAATCTGAGAGAATTATCACTTATATTGTTGAACTTGCCATCTTTCATAAGGAAATTCCTTATTATTTTCCGTGCCATTTGTGCGATAATAATTTGAAATTTCAAAAGTTTAGTGATGTCACAGAGCAAACTCGGCCAGTGAGCCTGATTATATTCAACTGTTTGTTCCAGGTGTTTTACATGATAATCATTAGGGAACGGACATTATTGTAATAAAAAAGCAAAATATGTGGTACATATATATATATATATATATATATATATATATATATATATATATATATATATATATATATATATATAACGTTACGGTTGCGTTTAAATTTGCATTGTGAATGAGGCCTAAATGTCTCCATTTATGCCACTTCACACGGTTGCTCGCTTGAAACTGATGCTTTCCGCGCAACATTAACACTGACAGAGCCAAGGTGCGTTCTGAAAGGTTGTGTTTCTTTATCGTGATAACATCGTCAACCCGGTTGAGCATTCTGTCCCGGTACAGTCTTAGGTAAAGTTTGTTTGTTGCAGCATGCTATTAAATCCTGATTTTGGTGTTATTATAAAACTGTCGCCGCCAAGAAAGTCAACACTGGATCTTCTACATATGATGCATACGATGGTGCGTATGGTGGACGGGAGTCAAGGGACACCTGTGCACTCACGGGCTATCGTTAGTATTAATCCATCAGTATGAAATCAAAAGGGTTATAATTGTAGTTGATTTTGAATGTTTTGTAAGTTACGAAACATTCTTAGAAAAATCTCAGAACTGCTGTGTCATTTTGTTAATGAGTGTACTTGTAAACAACACGGCAAAACAGATAATTCTCTACATTTTCAAAATAAGGTTTAATTCACAATAATCACAACCTTACCAAGGTAACGTTATATTAGCCACGATAGCGTTATTTCAGTGAAGTGAAGTTCTAATTCTCAGGGAAACCTTGAGAACCTCGTCGTAATACTCTCCGGAGATGAGAAGTTATGGCAAGGAATTTGGAGACTTTCAGTAGTCCTAAAATGTCGTTCTTTTTGTTAGTACAGACCCTCGCCCATGGTTTTTTCACAGCTCTTACCCCCAAAATATTGTTTCGCGTAAAAGAACAAACAACAATAATTTTGTAGTGATATTTGACATAAGGCTGAAATACACGAAATCCTTTCGACTAGGACAATAATACAGTCAAAATATTAAATGAAAACTACGTATCTACACGCACTTTTCAAAACATTTACTTGCTTGTACATCTATTTGATTGGTTCTAATATATTAATTTTAATTTCCTAATCATATATGAACTCTACAGATAACCATTGACAATGTGATTGGTTAAAAAAAGTATTTCTTTGGGAGAAACAATTTATTTGCCTCTGGTAGGTGATCACTTGCCGTACTAAATTACCATTTCTTCAGTTTTTCAGAATATTCCGTACACAATTTGTGTAAACACAGTCAGAAGCTAAGACAATATTTTAAACAGTTGAATATATTCGAGGAAATGTGTCGAACATTCTGTCGAGGACCCACTTCTTATCGAAAATTTTCACGGCTCTGGTTGCACAGACGACCGTAAAAAAAAAAAAAGGCCTCGCAATGTGAAGATAGGCGTGCACTTCACCTCAAGTGTTGAGCTCTCAGGCCATCTGGGGTGGGCGAGGGAGATCGAGAGAGAAAGAGACCGAGGGGCGAAGGCTTGGCGCTCCAGCGCGTCGTACGCACGCCAATTGCGCCATCTGAGCAGCCGTTCGCCCTCGTCGAGAGCGACATTCTCTTGAAGGGAGATGCCTACGATGCAGTGAACTCTCTGCGCATACCGTAGGGCAGCCGAGGGTGAAGGGCGTGCGTGGAGGGCAAGCGGAACGCGCAGGGCGAGAATACATTGCGTTCGGGACGTTGGTAATTTCCTGTAGGTTGCACGTGTGACGCTTTCAGCAATGCGGAGAAAAGCAGAGAAAACTAGTCTTAATGATCTTGACCCTTCTATTACTTAACTGAAATTAGTTTATATGTTGTAATAAGAGGTAGACATAAGCTACTAACTCAGAACATATTGCTCTGGTATTTTTTTAAAGTTTGGTAATGGGACAACATTTATTAATATTCGTAGCATTGTTATTTTTCTCATTATTATTAATTATTACAGTAATTTACAGCCATTTGACTGGTTTTAAGGCCTTACGCCACAAAGCAGATACGAAATGATGAACGATGGAATGATATTATGAAATTGCCATTGCATTTCTTTCAACAGGCACGTCACACCGCCCCCGCACGAGCTATTTGCCCGCCTGGGGAGCCCGGCGCTCCAACGGGCAGGGCACTTCCCCTGACTCCGCACTCATTTCCCCTCCAAATCCAGAAAGGGGTGTACATGCGCAAGCTGAAGTGGCGCGAGGCGGTGGATAGTGGCTTAGTATGGCGCTCCTACGGGCAAGGGCAACTTCCCTGACTCCGCACTCATTTCCCTCCAAATCCAGAAAGGTGTACATGCGCAAGCTGAAGTGGCGCGAGGCGGTGGATAGTGGCTTAGTATGGCGCTCCTACGGGCAGGGCAACTTCCCTGACTCCGCACTCATTTCCTCTCCAAATCCAGAAAGGTGTACATGCGCAAGCTGAAGTGGCGCGAGGCGGTGCATAGTGGCTTAGTATGGCGCTCCTACGGGCAAGGGCAACTTCCCCTGACTCCGCACTCATTTCCTCTCCAAATCCAGGAAGGGTGTACATGCGCAAGCTGAAGTGGCGCGAGGCGGTGGATAGTGGCTTAGTATGGCGCTCCTACGGGCAGGGCAACTTCCCTGACTCCGCACTCATTTCCCTCCAAATCCAGAAAGGTGTACATGCGCAAGCTGAAGTGGCGCGAGGCGGTGGATAGTGGCTTAGTATGGCGCTCCTACGGGCAGGGCAACTTCCCTGACTCCGCACTCATTTCCCTCCAAATCCAGAAAGGGTGTACATGCGCAAGCTGAAGTGGCGCGAGGCGGTGGATAGTGGCTTAGTACGGCGCTCCAACGGGCAGGGGCAACTTCCCCTGACTCCGCACTCATTTCCCCTCCAAATCCAGAAAGGGGTGTACATGCGCAAGCTGAAGTGGCGCGAGGCGGTGGATAGTGACTTCGAACGAAAATATGTTTGCCAGTGTTTTTCTGTCAAATACCCGAGAATTGTATTATGTTTATATTCTTCACTACTTATTATTATTTGATGTTTATTTTCTAACTAAATTCTCCCTTATAAACATCTTTAAGGGGAATGTTTGAATAAATAATTCTTTCCTTCTTTCGTTTTGTGTTGTGTTATTAAATTATTCAGTTATTTATTGTACTTAGTAATAATGTGAAATAAATTAACAAGTCTCTATTAGTTAACAGTTCTCGCTTAGGGACGGACAGTGCTTTTAACAGGCAAGAATATTTATCTGTTAAACCTTAAAACTTGAACGCAGGAAGTCCATGTTTTTATAGCACTCTTATGTGAACGGTATTACAAAATCAAGATACTTTTGATTCAATTTTTTTAAATTTTACTCTCAACTGAGAATTTAAAATCGGACTCATGTATTGTTACATTTTAATGAATCATTTCTTTGCCTTAAATAGAAAATGGGAATTAATGTAGCTCAATTTATGACAATAACTGTCAAGTAACTTCTCGCGAAAACTGTCACGGGCAAGGTTGATGTACTGGTGTTGTACATTTGTACAACTCTTACTTTTATTTATTTATTTATTTATTTATTTATTTATTTTACGTCAAAAACAGTTAAAAACTGCGTATGGCGTGCTATGGGGAAAAGTGAATTGTGTGCACATTTTCAAAATTCTGTGATCCCTACACTAAGTCTTATACTACTTACATTTTGAATTTTGAAAGGGAGAAAAAACAACAAAAACTCCCATGTAATAAAATCTATTTTCAAGGATAAATAAGCAATATATTTTGAATTTTGAAAGGGAGAAAAAAACTCCCATGTAATAAAATTATTTTCAAGGATAAATAAGCAATACATTTTGGATTTTGAAAGGAGAAAAAAACAAAAACTCCCATGTAATAAACTCTATTTTCAAGGATAGATAAGCAATACATTTTGGCTCTTATTACTTCCTGCCGCGACAACATGGAAACGATAATTTGAATAATTGTATTTCCCACTGAATTCTAGAAGACGTGCACAGAAAATGAAGTTACATTTATGTCCAGAAGCAAAACAAGGGGCCATCTCAGCATTTGCTCAATGGATCGGGGAAACTGGACGAAAAACCTGATCGAGATGGTACTTTTAACTCTGGCGCCAATATGTCTGTCACAGTGCCCGCGAGCTTTAATAAGCTTTATACCTTGCCCGTGACCTCGTCGTGCCTGGCTTACAAGAATTAAATGAGTTTTACATTATTTTGATTTATTCACTTTTAACGAGTAGTTAAATATTGTTTTGTCTGGATTATACATTATTAATTGACTGAAGAAAACAAAACATTTTCACACAATTTTACGAAGTCGCTTCACTTTCATATTTGATACTCCTAGGTACACAGCAAAATTCAGACAAGGAATTTTCTTTAAAATTAGTGTTATTTCTCAGATTCAGGATTTGCCCAATTGTTAAATACATATGATTTATATGTGTTTGTTAATCTTCCTAACATTTCGTCCACATAGAACAAGAATGAGTTATGGAAGTGCCTAGATAGAGTGGAGTGATTTATTATCTCACATATATTAACGACTCCGGAAGATAAATCATCATTATTGTTATCATCAAAATATAAAACGTTCTGTCCTTGCGTTGACATGCATATTCACTGGCCCTTTAGATTCAGTTGGCACTATGCTATTTATTCTATATTCAACACATTGTCTTATTTTTATAAATTTCATTATTTCTCCAGCGAAATATAAATGTAAAACATTTGAAAGATACAAAAATTTGAGAAAAGTATCGATAAAAGGAAATGAAACTCTTCTGTAAGAATTTAATCAAGGCATTTCAAGAAAGAGCAGTGTACCAATGGGCGTGCATGTGGACGAAAGTGTAAAAGGGAAGCATATAAATGTCCTGGATTTCGTTTCGGCGCCCTGACAAAGGTGGCTCAGTGCATCAACTGATGACATTGTAGTGCATGGGACCGGAAGATCCTGCAGTTCGATTTCCAACTGTGGCAGAAGTTTTCGATACTAGCTAGATAGCTAGGTCAAGGTTTGTCGCTGTCTGGAGGAGAATTACGACGGCCGGCTCATCTGATAGGTTTTCCGTGGTTTCTCGAATCAATTCCACTCGAATGCCGGAGCAGTTCCCTAACAAACGGGCCACGGACCGCGCGCGATCTTTCTTCCCTCTTCTTTGTCCTATCCTCTCCTCTTACACACACGCACACACACACACACACACACACACACACACACACTTACACTAACATGCACTACACTACCACATATTCCGGGAGACCGGTCGGGAGCTTAGAGCTTGTCCCGGCTGGGGCGGTGCCGTGGTGGTGGGAGAGTCCTGGTTGGAGAACCCCGGTAGCCGACGGTAGGTCCGCACCGGATCTCGCCATCGAGCGAGGCAAGATCAGTGCCACCTCCCGAGCGAAAAACATGCGTTACACTTACGGAATTCATGACCTTGGCCGTTGACGCGTCCGGAATCACTATTCAATCAATTATCACTTCGAAGCCACTTATTTATCACAAAATCCGTTAGATGGCAGAACCAAGTTTTAATTCAAAAATAATCAATGACATTCTTCTGATCAATAATTTCGAATAATAATCTATAATTAATTATATGTTTATACGTGTTCATTTTGATGTGGTAAAAGTAGATATAATAAATGGAGCAGTGGCCTGGAAGGTTCCATATGTGTATTTCTTTCGTACTTCCGCTACGCTATCGCAGATAATCAATGCTATCGCCCCGTGTATCATCCCACCGCGAGCGAACGCAGAGAAATTCGAAATTGCGGTGCTGAAAGGAATGAATATAAAGCACTCCATACGAGGTTTTCATTTTTTAAATACTTCTAATGTTCCATATCTGAGAAGTTCGGGTCTTAACATTTCTATCGCCTTTAATATTGATGTGAACCCTATTAAACGACCACGCCTTCCATCGACCGGTTTTTCTTGGAACCGACACTGAAGACCATAAGTTGCAGGTTTATCGTACAGTTGTTAACAAACCTCTCCTCTTCCCTACCAGCCTCTTTATAGCAATTTTCTTAATTTGCTTCTTTTAAGGGACCACTTTTAGGAAATATGTAAGAATTCAGTTCGCCGAATTTTCAATACATAAAACGAAATATGGCGACATTGGAAACAGCTTACGTTTGCGCAATATGGCCAGCGCCTAAGCGTCAATTCTAGAGCAAAAGCGGGGCTGTGGGGCGGGGATATTCCGGAAATCATTTAACAGTATGCAGTGGTCATCGATAAGGTACCCAGCTGCTCGCTCCATTTCGGTTTAATTTACTCCAATGAGGCGGCGGATACGAAAGTGGACTAACGATTAATTCTTTGAATTAACAGAGCCATTTTTACCATACCTACTGAAAGATTTGATAATATCTTCAAAGTACTTGTCCAACAGCTGTACCATGAATTCTTCTATCACTGACGTAATTGCGAATTCCCTTTTTTCTTTTTTTTTTTAACAGATGAATTCGCTGTTTTGTTTTTGTTTCATCTTATTCAAAGGTGAAAGTAATTCAATTAAAATGAGTAATTCAGTTAGTGATTCAATTACTTTTCCCCGTAGATTTAAATAAATAAGCAACATGTGTTCTTCATTATAAATATTCTTTTCTCTTTGGCTCTCGCGAAGGATAAATGCAGTTATTCAGAAAATCATGTGAAAAGACCTGAACATATAATATAAAGTTATTATGGAAATGATTCATCAGAAAGATTTATAATGCATCAATCAGCCTGTGTAGCAAGCAATACATGCTGGGTTCAGGACGCTGATCTATGATGAGAGAAGTAATTCTGAGTGTTGACACATCGCTCTCAGAGATGGCGCCGCGATCGTGACTATGGAGTGTGCGGGTTCTCCACTAGATGGCAGTCAATCTGAATCTGATTTAAATCGTCCTTCTAACTAAATGAACAAAAAAGTGTAAAGACGATTTAGATGAATAAATTTTACATTCATTCATCTAAATCGTCTTTATATACTGCTGTACATTTAGTTAGAAGTGTGGAATTTCAAGAAAGAATTTAATTTTCAAATTTCATATTAAATATAAATATAATTATTTCACGAGTTTAAATTTTAATTTATCATTTGTGTAGTAAGCAGTATACAGTGTGAATGTAACTTTTATATTAGAGGTGTTGTAATCTCAAAATTATTTTATTGAAATAAACACATTTTGAAATATCGAGCTTGTTTCTTAATCCGTTACCGATCCATTTTCACTATGAACAAAGCGCAACTACCATTGGTTTTAGAACTTTTTGTTAATTTTTTTTATTTGTATTTCATTTAATGTCTTCTTTTGATTCAACATTACTATTTTCACACATTTGGAAACTTTTTTCTCCCATGAAACCTTCGTAGGAAGAGGCAGCAAAATAAGAACGTAAAAAAATGGTCCCCAACGTATTGCACAAACTCTATGTGGATCATGGTCGGGACCAAAAAAGTAAATTTACTCGTGTTTGATCACCCCCCTCTTGCCCTCAATTTTATAATCAAGTGTGTTCTTACATTTCATTTTTCTCTACATACCATATCTTTTTAACGACTGTAATGAATACAAATGGCTTAGTTAGTTTATGTGTAATTTTGAGTGAAATGTCAATATTTCAAATATAATTTTCTCGCAAACGGCACCAATTTTTTCATTAATATTTCTGTCCGATGATGTGAATTACACTTCCAATCCGATATTCGTTGAACTCTTTTCATTTTCGAAAATTGCAAACGTTACAAATAATGCGAGAAAGTATGTGTCTTTCTTACACACATTTTGACACTCTTTAGCTTTACATTTTTTTTCTTATTGTCAAGTTGAAAAGTTTTATACTAGAGCATTTTGGTCGCTACAAATCTGATGGGAAAATAGACATTTGACAGGTTTATTGAGGAAATTTCAACAGCCAATATTACTGTCCAGGAAAATATTACAAACTCTTACAGAAACTCATAATACAGTCAAAGGTCTATTTTAATATTAATTGAGTGTTGACAACTTGTAAGTTTTTCCCAGGAGCAAATTTTTAAATTGTACTGGGTATACTCCGTGAAGTTCATTCTACATTCTTCCAATTTTATGCTAAAACACTGCAATTTTCGAAAAATCAACAAAATATGGCAAGTTTTACCGAAACATATTTCAAAATATCACGAAGGCAGATCGAAAAGTAACGCACAATATTTTTTTGCCCAAAGATTAACTGGTAGCAAAACACAAAAAAATCACCAAAGAGCTTATATCTTTGACATTCTTTTTTACATATTCGCCATGTTAATCAACACATTGCTGGCAGCGTACTACCAGTTTCAATATGCCTGGTTCGTAGAAGTCCGTTTGGTTGGAGTTTAGCCCTTTTGGAAGAATGCGCGTTACCTGGAAATATTACTACGGTCCAACTCAATCGTTCCCATACTTGCCAGGCGTGTCCCCGTGAATTTCACTAGGATTGAGCCCTTTGGCCCACAAAAGTTGCTCCGCTCTGCATAAGTTGACGACAGTAACTCGCGCGCCATTTTTTGCATAGTTCAGGCTACACTCGCCAGAGCTACACAAGAAAACAAAATATCCTTTATAGCGCGAACTTCAAACTATCTCGTCGTGCAATTCACCATTCTAAAATTATTGTGCTTACCGATCTATTCTCGTAGATTGAAAATTCTGAGTTAATCAAAATTAGCTTCAAATACCCTTTGATTTTTTATTTTTTTTATTTTTTGCGTAGTTCAGAAAAAATGTATTTGTGTGTACTACATTGGCACTGGAGCCTTTTCAGACTACGACCATGCCTTTGCCTGCCAGTCTGACGGCGATGGGTACGGGTAACCCTTACACCATTTATTTTATTCTCTTTCTGAGATAAGCTTTCACCAAGCGTCAACGAGCTATATAAACTGGGACTGACAGTGAAAAGCGACGGTTTAAGTTTTGCTCCATCCAGGAATCGAATCCGAGATTGGAATCCGGACAAAATTGTGTTTAAATATACAATGAGTCTAAATGAGCTTTTAAATTACAAGACCGGAAAGTAAATCGACAAGGCTTTAGCCGAGTAGATCAACCTGTGGAATAATTGAACGCATTTAAAGTTGTGTGAATAACGTCTTCTATTTAAGTTCCTCATTGCTGTCATTAAAAATTAAATTATCATGCGCAAGTTTAAATGTATAGATTATCTTAAATCAGCCACCAGAGTAGGTAGTTTCCAATACATGCTGAATATATATAGAAGGCATTGGACAATATTTAGAATCGAAAGTTCGTTCCCAATAGAATTAGAGGAATATAAGAGTGAAAACAAAAATAAAAATCTTCCTTATGAAGTAAAAAAATAAGGCAAAGAAGTTCGTGCCGAAATGATTCTTCAGAAATCGTCTAATACATACAAAAGTAGTGGTGCTACAACAGGATATACTATCTCTCATTTTTTCTAATTTTGTATGAACACACTGTGGACATACTATCTCTCATTAATTCTAATTATTATCTACAAACAAAATAATGAATTGAATTCAAGTTTTACAAAATTAAGAATACATATTTTTAAATGCCTAAATACCAAAGTTAATTAACGCGACCATTTTTATGAATACGTAACAATACCAAACTGAATATGGTACGCAAACCTAATATATTTTTAGCATAAAATATAAGTATTCTGAAGTGCGGAAGCCGTAGTTGCGTATTGAATATAGGTGCTGTCAATTTTATTAACGGGACTTGCGATCGAGTATAATAATTTTCCTTTTTTGTATTCTAGCTTCATTCAGGCGCATGATTAGTTTTTTCGTTTCGATTAACTGTCCGCCAACGGTTCGATCACCGCCGCCACCGCCACCGCCACCCCGCCTCCGCCTCCGCCTCCGCCGCCGCCTCCGCCGCCGCCCCCTCCGCCGCGGGAGCGATGGGTTGCGGGAGCGTCGCATGCAGCGAAGAAATTCAATCTGCCGAAAGCGGGACCGCTGCTAGGCGATAACTGCCCGTATTTCACCGCAGCCCCGAGCCATCCGACCGGATCGCCTCGACGGCGCCACGGCAGTGGGACGCCTGCTCTTTCCTAAACGCGCGAACCGAACCTTTGCCAGAAATCGCGTTTTGTCCGAAATATAAGGTTTAGCTGCTGGTCCCATGATCCCATGGCCCAAATCGTTAAGGCAGTAGTGTCGTAGTGATCTCGAATCAAAAGGTCGTCGGTTCGAGTCCCACCTCTGGTTTGGTTGTATTTGTGTTCGTCCTTTTTACCCCTTATTATATCGTTTCTTCTTCATAGTTACCATACCGTTAACTCCAAAAGTGGTTGCTAATGGCTTTGATGTTGATGTGACCTTATATTGAAAAAAGGTTTATCTACCGTTTTAAAGGAAGGTACTTTAAAAATATGCAGATTTTAAACTACGGAACGATTTTACGATTCTCATTTTCTCCATTTACGATTCTCATTTTCGTAGATCGTTCACAGTAATACATTTTGCGTATGTATTTATTGCTTTGGGTTGTTGGTGCTTGTTTTTTTCTTCTCCGTTCCCCTCTTGTTGTCGTAACATACTCGTATACTGGTGAAACCGTTGTCGTGTCAGATCTTTTGCGAAGTTTAAAAATGGGTATAGTAGTTGACTCGTAAGACATTTAGTTGCTTCACTATAACTCACTAATTTAACGGTTTGCACGAAAGTGTTATTAATATTTTGTGCGATAATGTTTTTAAGTGTAACAGACAACGATGAATGAAGTCCAAGAAATATGGGATGTTTTCTTAAATTATTTTCTAACACAGAGTGATTGCATAGCGTACATGCTAAATAACGTGTACGTTTGGTCACGTGACATCGCTTCTGCACGTTCGTGAAACTAAGCGATACACTTCTGCGTGAAGAAGCTACGTTAATAAACGTCTCTTTTAGTGGTACAAGTTATATGCTAGCAGTGTTCTGTGAGAAATTATAACTCAAACAGATAGTAAGGTTCTTTTTGGAGGACGAAATAATTTTTTTTAAAAAAGTTACTTCGAATCTTTACGGATTTCGGAAGATACCGAAGATAAATGGTATTACACGCAGGATAAGCTCAACTATATCAACTGAATGACACTGTAATGTATCTTCATGCAAAAGTTTCCATGAACGGGGGATGGAATAAACACAAAGTGGCAGCTCAAAATAAAGGAAGAATTGCGCTCAGAAAAATCGTTTTGGCAGTGCGCGAAATTGCGTTTAAAGGCGTGCGACACGTTTAAATCGCTAGTTTTCCTAGCTATGAATTATGGGGGCGGAAATCTGGGGAGTGGATAGGATAGATCGATTGGAAAGTGCTATGCCCAGAACAATTCACCAACAAATAAGTAAACAACAAAAGTTTATTATTCACTTCTCTCAAGCCAAATTCCATGTCGTACTAACAACTCGTGTGTCGTAACAACTCTCACAACCGTGTATACCAGCAGGTCCAACAAAACAAGCACGGTCGTTATCGCCAGGAGATTTACCAGTACAATCTAAAGTAACTAATATCCAATTTGAACCAACAATATAACAAGGGAGATCAACGTAGACACAAACACAGTAATAGGCACTTGTAACACTGAGATCTTTCTCAATATAGTAAACTACTGCTCCGTCGCCTGTGCCCTTAATATTCGCTAGGCGACATCACCAACACAGAGACCCTTCCCTGACTCTGGTTACTGTAGCTGTTTTGCCGCCACTACAGGCGCGCAAAGCCCGGCCGCACGCGCATAACCCGGTAACATGCTCTAAGCTCCTAACTGGTCTCCCGACTTTTGTGATCATGTTCGACATGTACATGCATTGGGTGAGAATAGACAAGGACGAGTGAGGGAAGATGGCACGCGGTCCGCGGCGTGTTTGGGGACTGCTTCGACATTCACCTGGTGAAGATCGGAGAAGATCCGCAAAAGCTCGGAGCAGCCGACAGCTAGAATCATCCTCCGGGTAGCTGCTAAAGTTAACCCAGCATCTAGCTAGTAACGAAAATCCTGCCACCGTCTGGACTCGAACCATAGTACTTCCTGGTCAGAGGCAATGCAATGACTTCAGTTAATACCTTGAGGTATCTCAGCTAGTACATATCATTTTCAAGCATGAATATCGATCAGTGGCATAATTCCTTAAACATACGGAACGTAAACAAGCGATATTTTTTAAAACTAAAACAAAACATAAACAAATTGTTTAAAAATAAAATTTTGTTTGTCGCATGGGATTGAACAGAGCTTTTTATTTTCTTGGAAAAGTTTGGTTGCTAATTTTTGGGTCCTTACCGATTTCATTCATGAATAAAATTTACTTAAATCCCTTAACAAGCATCACTTCGTCTTTCTTTTTATTTTCTGAATAAAATAAATATATTATTTTTACTTTGAAACGAAAATTGTTACATGGAAGTTCGATTCAAAATAAGTTTAAATGATTATGGGAAACCATTATCTTCCTTCCCAACCTCCTGTGTGTTTGTAAAACGTACCTAATGCTGACTAGATTGTCTTAATTTAAAACTGTAGTATTAACCCCATGGTATACTTGTCTCTAAAGAGATTGCTGTTGGACAAGTGCAAAGGTTTCGAAACGTTCACGACTCGAGATTGCATAGACATACTGTCACAACATGATGCGTGTATGTTCGCTTTATGAATCGTTCTTTGGGTTAACTGATATTGTATCATTAATCATGAGAAGGTTTCTAATTCAGACGTACGTATGCAGGAAGTATTCAAAATGAACAAACGAGGACTGTAGCCTTTACATCAGGAAGAAAAATAGAAACAATATTAATCGGACACTTGATACACTTTTCCTATATTTTTTATATTTTATGGTATTAATTATTTCTTTTGTTTATAATGGAGTTCGATCGTGTTGAAATTGATTAACGTATTCTCAATTTTTATAAATGAGGTCTCTACAGAAAGAGAATTTCACGGAAACGTGACCAGTTGCACTTTGATTTTAAAAATACGAAGGATTTGTATAAAAGATGCATCTAAACATTCAAGTCTAACGCAACCCGCAACGCACGGTAACATTGTTTAAAATCTATATCGTTAAATAACTCCTAAATGAAGCGTTCGAAGGCCTTAAATACAAAACTTTTGATGTCAAAGGCCTCAAAAAAACGTTCCTCACACCGTAATCTGCACGATGACATCTTCTTGAACATTCAATTACATTTTTGCTGGACCGGAGTTTCTCGATATTACCCCACCTGCTCAGAGACTTGCAGAATCTGCAACTGATTGTGAAATAAAACTAATTACTTGACATTCTACGCGATTAAATTACGCGGGTTTACCTCTCTGCTGAGTAATAATGTTAAATAAAAAATGTTTGTACAAATAACAAGGGTGTATTGTAATCGATTACATAGAAAAAGTGACGGAGTATTAGAGGGTCTTCAAGAAAAAGATAGATTTCAGGCTTAATATGGAAATGGACAAATAGGGAAGTGGGTGAAGTTTAACATGCGAGAGTTCTCGCAAGGGTGCGCTAATTGATATATATATTAGGTACCGTCTACGTAACCTTCTGATTTGAAATTGAATTGAAGGTGAATAAATAAATAGTAAAATAAAGAAAATGATTTTAGCTGAAACCGATTTCTTGTGGCTGATTCTTCGTACATAAGCTCTGATAAATTTGACTTAAACAAGCGTTGATTGTGAATCAAATCTTTCTATTTAGTAAAGTGGACTTAAACTATAGAGAAATGAAATTTCTAGAGAGAGAGAGAGAGAGAGAGGGGGAGAGAGAGGGAGAGAGGGAGAGGAGAGAGGGGAGAGAGAGAGGGGGAGAGAGAGGGGGGATAGAGAGGGGGGGATAGAGAGAGGGGGGATAGAGAGAGGGGGGATAGAGAGAGGGGGATAGAGAGAGAGGGGGATAGAGAGAGGGATAGAGAGAGCGGGGATAGAGAGAGGGGGGATAGAGAGAGAGGGGGGATAGAGAGAAAGAGAGGGATAGAGAGAGGGGGGATAAGGAGAGGGGATAGAGAGGGAAAGGGAAGAGAGAGAATTGTTCAACAACATTTTCTGGATCTTTATTCGACATGGTCACATCAAGTCCGAGTTAGCCGAATGTTGTCCCCGCATGACAGAGCCGCGTTCGCGTCCACTGTGTGTCGGACGGCCACGCCCCCGCGCACCGTTAGGCCACCGCGCAGCCGCAGCCGCCCCCGCACTCGCCGAGCGGGTAACAGGGCCGGCCCGCCCCCGCAGCCTCGCCCCCCCCGCCGCCACTTCCGCCGTCACACCACCCCCCCAGCCGCCCCCGCCCCCCGCCCCCGCCCCCGTGCCATGCAAGATCGCCCGCTCGCCGTTTGCTCCCACACGGGAACGGGTTTTAATGAGGCCATCGGCGGTGGCGGCGGAGCGCGCCGCTCCCCGTACCCTTACACCCCTCCACCCCCCCACCCCCCCACCCACACACACACACCGCCGCTCTTGACGGCGTCACCGTTCCCGACCCTGTCGTCGTTTCAGACATCTCCGACGGTCTAGTGTTTGTTGGATATGACGGGTGAGACACGGAACGTTGGGGTTTACAGGTGGCTTTGCCATAAGACGAAATAGACGGTTTGGGTTCGTGTTTTTAAATGCATCAATACAAGTATGTTGTAATTGAAAAGCAGTTAAAAAGCGATTATTTCTAATGTATTTTTTTTCTTTTTGATATTTTTAGCGGCTTTGATGACAGGGCGAAAATATGACGTATGATTACTATTCGCCACTACTGCCATACTACTGATAAGAATACGATTGACAAGGCATTCCTACCGACTTAATGTTGGAAGAATATGTTTGTCGAAGGCCATACTAGCTTTTAACCCATAATTAACGTAACAAATTATGTATCATCGTTAGTGCAAGTTGGATTATAATTATTCAAATTTTGTTTCCGAATGAGAAATATAACTACAAAATGAGGTAATCGCTTAAAATATTTTTACAATTAAATAAATACCTTTAATTAATTATCTTTCGTAAATATTAAGGCAATAAATATACATTGCTTAAATTCACAAAATGTGAGATTTTTTCCTTATTTATTTCGTACAAAGAAACAGGCACAATTAGGAAAAGGCTCTCACATTTTACTGGCTTTGTTACTGGTTACTTATTTCAAGTTGTCGCATTAACGAAGCAGGCCTGCAGCTTTGTATACATACAACTGCTATTGAATGTGACTATACCAGCAAAAGAAATAGTAGAAGTTCTTAAATTAATATCTTACGTGATGCCGACGTTTCAACTAACTCGTCTCTATTGGTGTATCGCTAGTGCGGAACCATATGTACTTCTCACATGTAATTTATATTATAAAAGAAATTATCTTACTATGTGATTATTCAAATAAAACGATGGGTCTTGTGAAGCTTTGCCTAGCGAATATGTTCTTTGTGCATTAAGCTTTTTGGCGTGTCAGTATTTGCCTTCCACATTTAAGACCATTTCTCAGCAAAGCGTTCTCCATGGCATCGAAATATTATTTTCATGCCCGATCGTTGTGTCATGTAATTACTCCATGCTTTCTTCCGCAGAGCCAAATGTCACTACGGCTCGTGAATATTCGCCTTTGGGTAGCACTGCTCTGTTACACAATCACATGGTGTTTCCTCACAAATGATCGTGCTTGTTTAGTTTTAAATATAGCCTTTTATCCTGAAGTATCAAAAGAAATTGGAAAAAATTGTACATTATACATTTCATAACCAAAAACGTAGATCATGTATTGATTTTACCAGACGAACCTATTAAAATACACTTAATAAAGGTTCAGATATGTGCATTCCAGGAACTGTGCCAACAGGCATAATATTTCACTAAACGAAACCTGCCCTGCGCCTCGAAGTCAAATAGGTTGATTGCGGAATCCATTAAACCAGTCTTTTAAATCAGTTTACGATAGAAACTATATTGTCCATGACTAGCGGGAAATTACATTATACAATCTAGATGCTAATTCGAACATTAATTCGGCATATTCTATTTAATTCAATAATATTTCGCTCTAAAGTACGAAATTATAACACTCGTGTTTCTAAATTGATTAGTTCGGTATAATCAAGCAATAAGTACACGCCTTTACTATAGAAGAGTCGTTTAATAATTGCATGTTAAAATTAAAATCTATAAAACCGAAAGTAGTTTTAATCTATATTTTATGCTTAGATTGCCACAGTAAGTGACATTTCTGGTGCCATGTGCATTAAATTATTGCCAACTTGCTCTCGTTCAATCAAACATATTAGTTAAACTTACTAGTTATACGATCACAAATGTACTCTTACAAATGTGACCGTTTTATTAGAAACATATTCAGACCACGAAATTGGCGTGTGCCCTCCTTTCAAATTGTGACGGCTTGATGCATTAATCCTTACGTAGTAATCGGGAAGTCTGCGGATGTTTGTCCGTCCAACCAACCGTCTGTACGTCACTCAGGGTTACACCTTCTCCGCTTGAGGCAAGTGGGATACCATTCGACGGGTAACGATTTAATGATGATATCAATTATCTAATTGTATGATATCGTCATCACATGCAATTATCTGATTTACGTTGAAAAGACACAAAATTGTCGTACTTCCTCGACCATAGTCTTTTCCCATTATCTGCACAAAATTTCTAGCTCTCTCTGTAGACAGAGGTTTTGCATTTAATTTAAATATACGAAAATGCGCGATTATAGGTCCTCAAATTGCAATTACACTAACTTTCATCACTGATGATTTAACATCATGTCTGATTATTAAACTTGTTTCCTGATACTTATCTCTGGTATTGAATAGTTTTCTTCTTCTGTTGATTTCAATTGTCACTCACTGCACTTTTCTTTATAGCCATTTTTTATAGTACATCCAATTTTCTGTAACATTTTAATATTTAACATTTTCCTGAGCATTTAAGTATTTTTGAACTTTGTAAAATAATTTTAACCTGCATCTCTTATTAATATAACATTTATTCCTTTTTACTTTCTCGCACTTACTTCGTAAGAAGAGAAAGTGATATAATCGTGCGCCCAAAATGGCGAATTTTCGGTCGAATAAATCTTATTGCTGGACTCTGGAAAAGTAGATAAATCCTGTTGCTAATTGTAGTAAATTACTTCCTCTAAGTGATGAATTCAGAATCCATTTGTTTTTTTGGTTTCTTGATACTGAAAAATTGGTTGAAACGAAACTTCTGTGTGCCCGTCCTGCGTTCAACGCTAGGGCCTAAACTGTTCCGCCAACTTTCTCCGAAATTGATATTCGTCGATCGATCTGAGCGAACTCGAGACTTTGGAAGTTTCAACCTGATATTTTGATTTTTGAGGCAACTTGACATAAAGCCTCAATCATTTTCAAAATTTTCTCAAGCATCTCACCAAATGGTTTGGTGAAACTTTGTCCTCCGATAGCAATCGGCTCGGCAATAGCTCGGATAGCAAGAGACGCGTAGGAGAATGCTGCAGATCTCATGTTCGTTGAAATCCTTGATTTTTCGAAAAATTGAAACTTCTATATTCAACTAACATTGATTTAAAACCACGTAAAACTACCGATCAGAGCAGCGAGCCGCTACAATTCTCCTCCAGGCAGCAGGTGAACTCTGCCTAGTCGAAAATCCTATCAACATCGGACATTGAATCATAAGGCATGGTCAGGGGCAAGACACCAGTTGGTGCTCTGAGCCACCTCCGCCGGTGGAACATTCAAAATTGACCTTAATGTTTAGATAACGCTATAAGATACAGCTATCGACCTCCGATGCGCGAAAACGGATGTCAGGGTCTCATTGCCGCGTTGTACACTAATGTTGGGACGTAAACTGTGATGCGGGTTGCATGCATTCCTACTTGTTTATTCCTGGAATAATTTAGAAAATTCCTAATTGTTCGTCATAAATCAGTTCAATGAAATATGGGGAATATCTAGTGCAGCCACTATCCATCAGTTACGTATTTACGAGATTTAGTGTCAAGAACGTCTTATATTTCCACCATTTTATGGAACCACCTTGTTTCCTTAGTACATTATTTATTACGATCAGAATTTGCAGACCTAAACATTATAATTAAGAAAGAATATCACAAATTGATAATTAAGCACAAACGCCAAATATTCCCATCGACTAATTTCCGTTCTCATGGAACCTGGGTGTGTTCTGGTGTGTGTGTGTGTGTGTTCATGCGTGTACGCGATTGCAAATTTGCTTATGAGCATGTGCACGCGATTGCAAATTTGCTTATGAGCATGTGCGGGAATAGAAAGGGGAGAAGACTGAAGCAGGAACAGTCATTTGTGACTGAAACGTGTGAGCTATACTATTAGTGTGATGGACAAGCCTGCTAATGTTGTAGTATTTGTAGTTGCCCAGCTAATAACATTTTTGTAGATTAGTAAACTTCATTAAGTACATGTAAGAATCATATGAATTGACTATGACTATTACAGAGTACATGTAGCAGAGGAGCGCTTTTTGTGATCCGTCGCCACCTGCTTCCGGTGTCCTACTTCCGCGCGGAGATCCGCTGGGTGAGCTTCCGGGTGCGCGCCAATTGTGGTTTGGCTCCGGTTCGGATCCGGAACTGTCGCGCGTTCGCCCAACGCCCGTGAAGTAGGTCAGCATTTTGCCCTCAGTTCCCCTGGGAAACATCTGAACTCATTCAAATAGGCACTTCGAAGCCAGAGTAAAACTGAATGTGAAGGAAGGTTTTAGTGTATGTTTACGTTGAAAGTCTTGAAAAGGCTCATGAGCTGCCAACAATTAATTTTGAATTTTTGAATTCGGTTTAAAATAACCAGAGTAAGTTTTTACACATTTCCAACGTAGAATTCTTGGTAAGCGCCTATAACTAGGATTTTCTGCTTGAGGTAAATATTCGAATAATACGTTTCTTTTTCCTTCTACACTAACGAATGCACTTCCCTTTCCGCATATGAAATTTGATAGTGTAGGAAGAGTGATGGAGGCACCTTTTTTCTGTGAATACGTAAGTGGACAGCAAGAGATGAAATGAAGTGAGAGTTTGATGCAGAGTAAGTGTACGAACTAGACAAGACAGAAGGAACCAGCCTGCAATACACTAGAGAGAAACGTAGATACCATAAACACTGGAGGAGAGCGCGAAGGACAAGAGCCTGACATGGAAACAGAACTACGCAAGCTCCACGGCTGGGTGTGTTTAAATACAACCGAGCGGAAGGATGCAATAAAGAAAGAGAACAACAGAGAGCGAGAGGGAATTAAAAGAAAGAAAGGGGGTAAAGAAGGGAGAGTGCGAGGAAGAAGACAGAAGGAAAAGGAGGATGGAGAACATGTGGAGCTGGGGAATCTTGAAGGATGTAAAGGAATGGAAAGAGCAGGCTCGGAAGCATGGCTGGGAGCGGGTGGGCTGAGCGGAAGGGGCTGAGGGGCGCCACGCGCCGCGACGGGGCGTCGTCGGTCAGTGCGGCCACGGGCGCGGGCGAGGTGCCGGCACTCGGGGGGCGGGGCGGGAGGGGGCGGAAGGCGGCGGTATCTGGGACGTGGACCGCTCGCGCTCCGTCGGCGACGCCGCGGCGGCTGCAGGGGGCTTCCGCCTCGGTCCCGTTACCGCCGCCGCCCCCGCTTCCAACGACGCCCGCCCCCGCCCCGCCCCGCCCTCAGCGCCAGCCCGGAGTCGCGCTCCGGTTGCATCATGCCGAGCCGAGCGGCCGGGCATCGCCATCGCCCTCGCCCTCGCCCTCGCCCTCACCATCGCTCGTGTCATCGCCATCGCCAACTCCCTCGCCATCGCCCTCGCCATTATTCTTGCCATCGCCCTCACCATCATCCACGTCATCTCCCTTGTCCTCACCCTTGTCCTCACCATCGCTCGTGTCATCGCCATCGCCAACTCCCACCCCGCTATCGCCCCCACTATCGCCCTCGTCGTCGCCCTCGTCGTCGCCCTCGTCGTCGCCCTCGTCGTCGCCCTCGTCGTCGCCCTCGTCGTCGCCCTCGTCGTTGCCATCGCCATTTAACTCTCCATCGCCATTCACATCGGTGTCACCAATGATCGTAACTTTAGTCAAATTTTGAAGAGCAACAAAAATGTTTAAAATCCAAGAAGATATTAATGTAAAACTTCCTTAAAGCTCGAAATATTGGTGGTGACAAATGACTCAGAAACTACGCTTATAGTGTGAACGTCCATGCTGCAACCCGCGCTCGCCGTACTTCCTATACCTTTAGGAAATTCACCTGATTATGAGAAATTTGTTGAAGAAAATAACAAATGGTTCTCGTCCCAGCCAGATAATTTTTCACGGATTTTTTAGTATGCAAGTTTAAAATAGATCCCGACTGTTCGCAGTCACTTCTATCGGCATATTGTATGTGAAACAAATGCGTGTTTCATCCACAGCCTATCTCGCATAATATCAAACTCGATTATTATGCCATTTGAGATCTCATGTCCAGCACGAGAGAAATTGAATTTTTGGAGGTTTTTCTCGGGTTCAAGAGACGTGACAAGTGAAGGACGATGCACGTGACTGGCGTCGCCCGAATTCGCGAGTTCGCGCATGGCGGAGTTCGCAATCCATTCTCCACAGTCCCGAGAAACGGCAAGTTTCCGAATTGCAACCAGTGAGGCAGAACAATCAAGGTTCGCAGGTGGACTAGCAGAAAAGTTTTTGAAATATTCTTCTCTGGCAAATTCGGTCATCTGGCTGAAGTAGATACGGTAGTATTGTATGAACTGTAGAAACATATTGATGAAAGTGGAATATGTGTAATACAAATCTCTAGGCTGGGGGGTGGAAATGAGATTGTAGGTTCATTAATAATGCTATGGCAGTGCGTGCCAGTTTTTGCATTGTCAAACCTTCATAGCAGTGTTTTGACTGCGAATATAGTGTCCGATATACAGCGGTAAGTGCGCATACACTCACAATCAGAGTAGCACATACTCTCGTACACTTTCTCACATTTTCTGTACATACTTTCGTAATATTCTCGTATATATTCTAGCACATACTCTCGCTCGAGAATTTCGCATCGCACTCTCGAATTCGGCTCTCTCATCAGGTTCTCGCACATTCACGTAGGCATTTAAATGCGTACGTGCAGATGCATTTTGATACATTTGTACTGCATAATACTTTTGAAATTACGATACGTGGAGAGAAGTGTACAGTCTGCTTAGGAATGACAATTAATATAAGATAATGTATTTGAACACGCTTCTTTATTTCCCACACATTCATACAAATCGTCATTTAGAAACAGAAAAATAGTTTAATTATGATAAAATAAAAAAATGTTTTAAATAAATAATTTATTGTGTGACAATACATAATTATGATTTTGTTATTTTGTTTGTCTTCATAACTCCTACATTACTTTTATGTTCAACTACTGTTTTCATACCATACAGAGAAACTGCACACTGACCTATGAATGAGTCGTTATCGTTGGTCAAATGTTGCACTCATGCAACGTACGTAACACGCGAACGCGTGCAACTTTGCTATATAACACGCGAATGGTTCTACCAATAAACACCTGTTGAGTGTTGTTGAGTTTTCGTATTAATAATGTTTTAGGAGCACTTTACACGAACCTGACCCTCATTTTATGACTCATATCGCATTTAAAAAGAAATACAATCTAAAAACGGGAATAAGGACTGAAGTAGAGGCAGGTTTGTTCACCCGTGATTTTCACCGGCAAAATATGCTTAGCTCCTCAGACCTCTGAAACACGAATATACTTTTCTTAAAACGGAATTTCTCGATTTAATCATCTGGAGCACATGTTCTTGAAAAATCCTTTATCAAGAGCATCCATGTATCTTGGGTACAACTTCAATTTCGCCCACTACTCGTATCAGGAATACCCATTTACCTCGATGACGTTCCTGTATTGTTCTATGTTAAGCACTACGCATGGATGACGCGGATTGAAACACATTTGATGGGTGTATCTGACTTCATAAAGGAATATGATGCTGACAATCAAAATGTTACAATTAATACTCGGCATCGAGACCCCAATCCAGGTTCACATCAGCCAATGCGAACGTGCCACCGCCTGCGAAAGTTCACATTTAGGATATGCGCGTTTAGAAAAAAATGGATTTTAAAACTTTTTATCAACATGAAAGTCAACTATTTGCAAGTTGGCCTTGCCTTCGACCCTGTAATGAGATTTCTGTGACCCACTTGCAAAACTCGTAAAAAGGAGGTATGAGTGGTGTGGGAGAAGGATTGAGGAACTAAATTTTCTTAGGTTCTGGATAAATGAGGGGGTATGCAAATTTTCAGTGCCTGAAAGACTGTTATATGTGATTCTTTTTCTTCTTGATTCCCGTAATTTTTTCCGAATAATAAAACTTCTACACTCACTAAAACAAGACTTCTGAATTGCATCTCTCATTACTCACTTTTAAGTCAAGAATGAATCGAAAACGTCTTCTTACACCCAACACGCTCCGTGCTAGATACTCGGATTCTCATGAAATTTTACCTGCCGGTAGAACATCATGCAGAACCCACATACCCAAATTTGCAAGTGCTATGGAGTATTAGAAAGTGTTTTGCATCAAGACCTTGGGGGACCTCGGCGCCTCCTGCAGCGGGCGAACCGCAGTATGGGCTGCGCCACGAGCGATACGCTGTGTCAACCTGTGTCGCATATCTAGCGCGTTCGCTCTTTCGCGACTCGTGGCAAAGGCCGCATCACTTACCGGGAGCGGTAGCTCAGTGCATCAACTGATGTCACTGCAGCGCCTCTGACCGGGAGGTCCTAGGTTCCCACTCCCCACGGCGGCAGGATTTTCGACACTGTCTGGAGGAGAATTCTAGCGGCCCGCTGCTCTGATCGGTAGTTTTCCGTGGTTTCTCCGATCAACATCAGGCGAATGTCGGAGCAGTACCCAACCAAACAGGCCACGGACCGCGCGCGATCTGTCTTCCTCTTCCTTGTCCTATCCTCTCCCTTTGCACGCACACGTACACTACCATGCACTACACTACCACAGACCGGTCGGAAGCTTAGAGCTTGTTCCGGCTGGGGCGGTGCCCCGCTGGTGGGAGAGTCCTGGTTAGGGAGAAACCCCACTAGCCGACGGTAGGTCGGCGCCGGATCTCGCCATCCAGCGGGGAAATATCACCGCCATTTCCCGAGAAAAACATGCACAACACTAACGGGACTAATGACCAAAGCAGTTGACGCGCCCGTAAATAGGAAAAAATCAATCAATCAATCAATCAAAAGTCACATCACTAGCTCTCCTTTTAGTTTGAACTGCAACGTGATTTGCGTTCTGAATAATTCTACCGAAGTCAGCTGTAAATCAATGCTATTAGTAAGAAAACTGAAAAAAAAGCTTACGTAGTATATAATATATACTATATAATTTAGTATATATTATACAGTATATATAATAAGTAATAAGTACATATAAGTAAGTAAGTAATAGTACATACGGCGTTTTTGATGACATTCTTTATTACACTCTACGTTTTTACATTTTTTTATTAGACCTCATTATTGTGAAAATTTTGTTCCTAACCGTAAAGGGAAATGTAAATATTTATTTAACATTTTCAGGGTCCCACACATTTGCAATAGTTTTATTTTGACGATTCAAGCATGTGTTCGACCTTTTCGTCTGTCCTATCTCGCCATGTGAACACTTGTTTTTGTCACCTGCCTGCCCTCCGAGGCAATGGACACCCTGCCGACAGATAGGCTGATGGCGGCGCCGGGCGCGGCTCACGACTAAAGGCCGCAGGGACGGAGGCGGGCAGTGATTCCACGCTTCGACAGGCAGTGAGGTCACGAAAGGTCTCGTTACTAATTGTCGCTATAACACTACTTGCAATGCTCATAGCATTTAAAAATTTGTGTGTCAAATGAACCGAACAAGCTGGTCAAATTTCATTTCAATCCGAGTATTCAGCACGGTGAGTGTTGCATGTTAGTCATAAACAACATGGTTATTATTTTTCGACTTTCATTGCGCCTTCCGCTTTTTTATTTTATTTTTGAACTACTTTGCTAGTGAACCAAATTTCATTGTGGTAAATTAATATTAACCTGTGAAACAAAGGATCTAATGTTGGGAATATTTTTGAAACATTCCTTGATGTAATACTTTTTTTTTGAGTTTGCACAAGAAAAACAATAAAAATATCTTCAAATGAACGTACATGAAGAAAGTTAAACCTTATTAAAATTTTATTTTCTCTCCTTTCTTAGTATCTAGGAACTGTTGCAGTTGAAACACTGCATCTTGCTCTGATCGGTCTTTCAGTTCTGTTATTTTCGTTTATGTTTTGTTCTAATTTCAATGCTCTCATTGGTGATTCATTTATCACTAAATTGTTTACAACCCCCTCGGCGTTTTTTTACAGAGCATAAATAGTTCAGTACATAATACACTTTATATTTGTAGTGAAGGCGTACATTCTAATTTACCTAAAATTAAACTACAAACTAATTTGGGTGAGAAAATCTCCTCCCAACACCTCCAAAAACAATCTATTTCCGAACTTTTGACTAGGAATGCCTGTTATGGATATCTATTTTTTATTCTGCTTCTATGAGGAGTTTTCCGGATTCTGAAGTTGTCTAGATATGGAATTTGAAGTATGGAGTGATAAAACTGGATTGAGAGATAGGTCTTTGAGGAGCTGTGAGTTTGTGTCAAACCAAGAAGCATTTGTGATAGTTCAACGAAAACGGTTTTGAAACATACGGTTTGTGTTTGCAGCGGAGATCCAACCTGGACAGGCCTAAAGGAGGAGTGGTCTACTGATAGTTTTGTAGATGGTTATGGCAGTTGGTAGTGGGAGATGTGATTCATGGTGGATTTTAGTTAGTGTATGTGTTGGTTCCAGTTCAGTGTGGTATTCATGTTTAGACCGAGATATTTCACGGTACCAGTTGGAGGGAGCAAGTGAACGGGTTCATTGTTTATTGTGAGCGGCGCTGGGGGTGTATAGGGTCTTGAAGTGAATATTTTGATGGCTTTTTCGTGGGATTCGATTTGATTGGTGCCCGGGAAGCGAGGCGCGCGTGATGCAAGCCCCGGGCGTGCGTGCGCCGGGGCTCGGGCAGCGGGGCTTCCGCGGCGCCGAATAACGGGGCGTCGCGACGGTGCAGCGGCGTCCTCCTCGCCCGCTCGCGCCTGCGCACCAAGGACGCCGTTGAGGCGCCCCCTCCAGCATGCCCACCGCATGCAGCTCTGGGGCACCAGGAGCAAATCAAGGACTTCCGGTTGGATTTTCCTCACTGCCTTTTCAGCTGAGTCGAATTCAGTCGCTGTCTGGAGGAGAATACTAGCGTCCGACTGCTATGATCGGTAGTTTTCCGTGGTTTCTCCGATCAACACCAGGCGAATGCCGGAGCAGTATCCTAACAAATGGGCCATGGGCCGCACGCGATCTGTCCTTCCCATTCCTTGTCTTATCCTCTCCTTTACACACACTTACTCTAACATGCACTACACTACCACATATCCCAGGAGACCGGTCGGAGCTTAGAGCTTGTCCGCTGGGGCGGTGCCCCGCTGGTGGGAGAGTCCTGGTTAGGGGGAAACCCCGCTATCCGACGGTAGGTCTGCGCCGGATCTCGCCATCCAGCTGGGGAAGATCACGGCCATCTCCCGAGGAAAAACATGCACTACACTTACGGGAGTAATGACCTAAGCTGTTAACGCGCCCGGAATCACTAACCAGCCACACAACCAATCAAAGATTTCAATCCAAACTTTTAAGAAACATTGCCATGCCCCCTGCTATGTCCGAAATGATATAATTCACTCTGATTTTAAAATGCCAACAGTTAACGAAGAAATGCAAATTTATATTTATCAATGTATTCAAAAATTAGAATTTCATACAAACATTTTAGCTATAAATTTGTTAGATAAGTTTGAAAATAAGACGTCGTAAAAATTGAAACCTGTAGATTTGCCTCACAGATTTCGAAGTCTAGTTTGTTTGTTTTTTCTTCAAAATTCAAGTAGTATATGACTTAGTGTAGGGATCACAGAATTTTGAAAATGTGCACAGAATTTACATCTCCCCATAGGACGTCATACGCAGTTTCAACTTTTTTTTTTACGTAAAATAAATGAAATAAATGAAATAGTTCTATGTATAATTAACTGTATGAACGGAGAGATACTAATGAGGATCTTCTTCAGTCAATTCTAATTATCTAGTCAGCAAATTTACTTATTGCTCTCTTGTATGAACAGATTGTAAATAAACGTTTAAAAACGTAAGCCCGCGGAGGAGTACGTGGGTGGCGAGAGATTAATGCCCGAGGCGGAGCTTTCTTGCTATATTTCCTGTCAAAAACGGAGGCGGGAGGGGAAGAATAACTCGGGCTAGACTCGCAATGCTTTTTTCAACCTCTTACTTCCTTATTCGCCCCTCGGGTGGCTCTTCGACAGCGTGCTATCTTTCGGTGGTGCGATGCCCGTTTCAATCCAGATAGGTGGAAAACACAGGGATCAAGTTTTCCATTACAATCGTCTCACTTTCTATAGTTGTGTGACGAAATAAAAGTTTGGAGGCCAAGTATGCTAAATACGCTGAAGGGAATACGTCTTGCTAGCTAGATGTCGCCTTTACGTCTAGGCGTGCATAATAAACAAAAGAAGGCCGAAGCCTGGGAACACTTCTAGTGAAAAAAGTTGGATTAATCCGAGCCTAAAATGAAAATACATAAACACGTATATTCTTATTAGAAATGTAATATAGGTTTCCATATTACATTACACATGAATTGATGTAAGGTCGTTTTCGATCACCATTGCAATGTTAGATAGCAAATGAAAAGTTAGGTGGTCGTCTTTAGAAGTTTTCTGTACCTACCCTTCTCTGCATCCCACACCATGAGACCAGAGAACTATTACTGGATGCTGCGCGCCTTGAGTTACTCACCAGTAGCATGGATCTCTCTAGAGACATACGTTATAGTGACGCACATCCAGTCGCGGCTCGTGGCTTTCTAAATGGGGAAGACTGCAAATATAATCTCTTCTCAAATGCAGACTTAAGTGAGTAGTGCATCTACCGCATATTGGGAAAACTAGTTGATGCTCAAAGCTACTCGCTGAGCTGCATAGTAATGCTATATGGTGAGCACGCCCTTCTTCAGACCCTACGCCACACCCTTGAAGGCTGCCTAGCCGCAGCCTTCGTCCGCCAGTAAGCCTGTGCAGTAAATACATGACGTCCCACCTCGTCGATTTACACAGGCCTTATGGCGAAATTAAGCGGCAGCCTAACGCTTTTGTCTTCCCGTCAACAGTTTCAAATGCGTTACGAACGGCCGTTAACGTTTAATAAAACTATTCATATGATTGTTACATAATATAACTCGTAAATTCATTATTAATAAATAAATATATTTTAAATTTCTTTTGGATGGCAATTTCTTTAGTAGAGTCCGCCTTACAGCCTTTAATGAAGCGCCGCGCCCGTGCACATTCTTCATAGTTTAAATGTTTGTGTACGTTCTGTAAAATGAATTTTTAGCTTTAAGTTTGGATAAAACCAACGATACAAAATAATGTTGAGTGTGAACTGAACTTTGAAAATCCTGGAAACGTTTTTAATAAAAAGCTCAAAAAGAATGTTTCTGTAAATTAGATGATGTATCAAATCTCAAAATATTCAGACGGTATCAATTCATGAGTAACTTTCAAAGCCAATAAAATACATCTCGATAGAGAACAATGGTCATTCACGTGGGTCAGAAATTTGCGAATAAGTTTTACAGATTTAGATATTTTATAAAGGCGTATTCTATGCTAGGAATGTCTTATTCAATCAAAAGTTTATATTTTGAGACTCGCCATTCCTATTTTACTCCTAATTTTATTATATTTTATTTATTTAGTAATAAAACTACTTTTTCCCGGCTCCGGCCTAACTCAGTAGTTTCTTACTATTTAACAATTTATCATTGCTCCCTTTAAGTTTCGGATTGGAAATCGTTCATTAGTCTAAGAAAATTTATAATACGTAGGCCGATAGATTTGCTCATATGGGATTTCAAGTTGTGAAATTTACGTAGGATTTTCTTGTCAAATTAAACTACTTGAACAAAAACACAGTCGTTCCGAAATATTATAATTTACCTCTACAATTACAAATGCTATTAGAACAGCTCCCTGTTGATGATGCAAATAAAACACAAATAACACCTATAACAATATACTATAATAATAACTTGCTTTCCATATTTACAACACAATCTCACAAGTTTACCATTCGCACGATTACTATACTCATGGCCTTACTACCTCTGTTTCTCTGTTCTAATACATCTTAAATCTAAATTGGACACAACTCCGTCTTCCCACATTAACTATTTAATGACTGAGCACTTTCCTTTGGTTGCCCACTATACTCTTGGCCGTTGAAATATTTCATAAACTCAGTTCGGCTTTAAATTCGGATTCAGTGCATCGACATACATAGAGAAACATCTTTGAAGTCTTTGTGTCTGAAAACTACTCCCAAAAATAAATATATATAATTTCACGGAGTTTTTTCGCGATAAAAAAACTGGAGGGTGGTGGCGCAATTTTGGATTCTGGATTCAGCAATTCGCATGCAGCGCGTCGACATGCATCAAGAGACATGTCAAGCTTTTGGGTCCGACAACCTTTCTTTTGTGCCTGTGTAATCTGCCTTTTTCTATTAATTATTGTGTATTCTTAAGGAGGGACATTACCCACACACCCATTAAAAACTTATACACTTCATTCTTCACGTAACACCGCTGATCACTTCCTATTTTGGCCCCTTTTTAACTCTTATTGCTCGCATCTATTGAACTTCATTTGTTCCTTTTCATGCAATGACGTTTTCAAATGTTCCATTCCCTCCGTAATTCTATGAACCTTTTGTGATGGTTCCAACAAAGTCCAAACTAAACCATCACAATATTTTTTGGACGTTAAAAGTGATGATTAAAACATCTACTGTCATGAAAATTCAGACACGCCTGGCAGGCATTGTAAAATCTGAAGCTTCAGCTCTGACCGAGTTCTTATCTTTTATGGAGGAATGCGTAATTAAGAAATGCATAATAAGAAGCATACACGGAATGGAGTTTGTAATGACCGTGCGTGTCATCTGAATTTTCGAAGCATGTAATTGGTTTTATTTATCGGCTCGTTTGCTGTATCCAAGTTTAATGGCCCGTTTCCATTGGATGGACGTTCAGTAGTAATTAATCTCATAAAATAATTTTGTATTTTCGAATTTAGTGAAAAGAACTACTTTCCCTAGTCTGTTGTATTTACACGCAATTTTTTCAAAAACTCGCAACCTCCAAATATTTTCATTTATTTAGTCAAATAGTGTATTTAAATTTAATAGGTTTAGGCATTTAGTTTGTGCCTTCTCAAATAATTACTTTCCCGTTATCTTTAGTTTTGTTATTGAATATTATTTCGATGACAAACTTTGGAGATCTCCTCAAATATGGTCTCTCATGAGGATGTTAGATGTCATGTTTCCGTTCCTGAGGAATCTGATCTGTCTTCACTCATTGCTTACTCACACTCACACTCACGCTTACATGCCCTACCTGCAACACACACCACGAGAGCAGTCAGAGCTTGGAGCTTGTCATGACTGCGCCGGTGCCGCGCGAGTGGGGAGGAATTTTCCTGATTCAGGAAAAACTCGCTACGTTACGTGTCGGTCGGGGCCGGATCTCACCATCCAGCGGAAACTTAACACCGCCATCTCCTGCAGAGAAAATATTCACCACAGTTAATAATGACCTTAGCAGTTAACGCAGCACCTGACACTCTTCAGCATTATCTACATTTTCTTCTATACCATCCATGTCTACGACTCCAAACTTGACGTATTATCTTTACTAGCATTCATTGCTTGAGTGAACAACCTACAGATTGGAACAAATCATATTTACTGTGATTTTTTAGGTTAATGAGTTTTATAGTCAATCGTATCGTATTATAGATTTCACATAAACTTAATATTCTGATATTTGTTCTTTTTCATTTTGTAAATTAAAACTTGAATAAAATATACGGGATATAAGAGAGATCAACCACAATAGTAGGCTATATAAATTTACTTTGCAGATAATTCAGCCATTAACGTGTTTCGGGAAAGTTTTCCCATCATCAGTGGCTCTACAATATAAAATTAAATTAACAAATTAACATATGAATAGCTTATCTTACAAGGAAGTACATAATCTATGAACATTAAATTATTTAATTAGAGTACTTACCCAAGTTATAATATACTATTGTGGTTGATATCTCTTACATCCCGTACACTTCATGGATTACCACAAAATCTCCGCTTTCACTACAGAATTTATTTAAAACTTCTACAATTAAAATGTCTGCAAATCGAAATCCCTGGAGATTCGGTTTATCGAGTTTTGTATTTTAATTAAAAATCCTTTTGAAATCTTATAATTAGGGAACGGATTTTATTGTAATAAAAACTGCAAAATATGTACATATATACGTGTTTATTTTTTCCAAAACATGTTGGAAAAAATAGAAAATATGAAAAACAAAAAATTCATTATTGTGATTAAAATTGTTCTCTACAAGCATTCTCCGACAATAAAACGTCGCCCATCAGTCCTTAAGGATTCGGAGTGGCTGAAAGTAGGTTCTATCTCTACTGAAGTAATTGTACTCTAAACTTCACGGCATATAAGAATTTTATTCGAAATATAAAATACGTTCATAGTATATATTACAATGTTGACGAGGAGCCGGTGAACAAGTGAATAGTAGAGCCGTGTAGCGAGAGATGGATTCCAGGAGGAGGGGGTTGGAGGGTATACACTCATCCCCCCAAATCGAACAACGCGATAAGACAATTTACTGTAAAAGATATTTTTTAGTTTTCGCTCGAGTAACGAATATGCTGTTTGAAACATAAGCAAGTACGTAGTTGGAATTACATTTGTTTACAAAAATCCACCATCCCTTACTCCGAGTAAGCAGTAAGCGGGGAGGGAGAGGTAAGTTTGACAATTCATGGCGAAGATATGGTTAGTCATAGAACTGTAGTAGCATTAGATTTGATTTTTAAGAAAGATGGTTCAGCAACGTATATCGCAACCGAGCATCTGAAACGTTCCGTTTTGACGTATAAATATATTAAAATGAAGCCAAACATGTCGTAATTCGTAAAATATGTAAAAATATGTAATTATACTAAAATATGTAAAACAAAAATAGTTCAATTTCATTCAGAATGTTTTGTAAACTCTAAAAAATATAATTGAATAGTGGTATCTTGTTTGTGTAAAAACATGTAATAACATGGAAATCCGTCCGCTGCTTGTAATAGTGGATGAGCCTGAAGCGTTGCCTGTTTGGGCCGCCCATCGCGGCGAGCGGCGCGACGGGCGCTCCGCTGGGCTGCCTGCCTGCCTGGCCCACATCGAGAACCGCGCGCTCTCGAGCGGCGAAATGGAGTGGGAGGGGGCGCGCCACGCACGCCGGGGGACGGCCGATGAGGAGAGGGGGGCCCCGGGCCCCCGGGGGGGAACGAACTGACGGACCCCGCGCCGACGGGTCCTCCCCAGTTGGACCCGCGTCGCCGTGGCCCGCGCAGCATGCGGCCGGTGCCCCGCCCCGCCCCAGCCTCCGCCCACGCCCTCGCCGCCGCGCCCGCGTCCTCTTCGACAGTCGGATGCCTCCGCGAGAGCTCATGCCAGTGTCGGTGTTGTCCGTGAATAAAGAAAGACTTGTGTGACCGAGTGGACTGAATAGGCATCTAAGAAGTGTGTTCATCCAAGTGACTTTATTCTCTTTATGGCGAGAGAATACTCAGCATAATTGAGATACACGTTTGTGCGTGTATTCCTCGTCGTCAGCACGCACGTTCTCTGAAATCCTATCAACCTCGAGACATCAGAAGTGAGGAGGCTGCAGTGACACATGCCCACCTCGGCAAGAGTGTCTTCGCGCCGCGTGCTGCTCGAACGCCCATTGGCCGACGCGTGACGCGCCGAGCGGCAGCGCACGTCGTCTCCTGGCGTCGCGACGCCCGGCGGGCACGAGTCGACGCAGCACCGTGGCCCTGGAGCGCGAGGACGCCCCCGCGGCGGCGCCGGCCCCCGCCCCCCGAGGAGGAGGAGGCGCCGCGATGCCCCTGGCGTCGGTGAAGGCGCTGGCGGCGACGCTGGCGTCGGCGGCCGCGGGCTGCCGCCGCCGGCGCCGCGAGCGTCGCGAAGAACGACGCAGGCGCCGCCGCGCGCCGCGCCGCCGCCGCCGCCGCCGCCGCCGCCGCCTCCGCAGCGGCCAGCGCCCACAACAGTAAGCTCTCCTAAGAAGGCGGCGCCCAGCAAATACCTGGTGTCGTTCTTATCAATTTAAGTGTAACCTCAAAGGCTGAGAATTGAATTGAATTGAATTTGCCTTATTTTACGTGGCGAGACTCAGGCCATGAGGCCTGCTCTTCCGTCTGATCACGCAAATTTCGTTACTCTCCTTTCACCTAGTGGGGAGAATGAAGGTATTACTTGGGCGACGAAACAGGCGATTTGAATTTAGCTCAGAGGTAGCGTCATTTGAAGCGAGGATCTTTTACATGCAGTAAATGTACTAACATTGGACAGCCGGCTTACTTCCTCCGAAGGAAGGCGTACGAAGGATTTTTCGCCCTTAAAAATCCACGGCTTCGATTGGGTTTCAACCCGCAAACTTGGGTATAACAGTCCGATACGCTAACCGCTACACCATCGCCGCCGCAAATGCAATTCCAGATCGTGCACTTCAGTCAATGAGACTAATGCTTACAGATGTATATATTTATCATGATACATTATTACTTGCTAGTAATGCCTAATTCAACTAAGATATTGCCGCTCTTTTACGAAGCTGCTGCTGTTTCAACTTCGGGGCCCAGGCTACCGTTGGTTGGGGTCCATCCGGTGGTTGGGGGAAAATAACGATCGCAAAGGGGGCGCAAAGGATTCAAAGATGTTTAGGAAGGAATACCCATAACAAAATAAGATTATCAAAAGGGAGAATGAAGCTGTGAGTGTGTTGATATTAATTGTCGTATATCGTAGTGTGTTTTATAATGTAAAGGTCTATGTAATTAGTACTAAAAACGATAATTCTGAAGATACGATTATGAAAATTCAAGATATTCTGAATATAATAATTTAAGTCTAACTTCAAGCGCCAATGAAAAAGAAAGTGTAGAGATACTTTAGTTCAGAACACTGTAGTGATTTACCTTGTGATACAGTTTGTGGAACATATTGGTTATTCATTTAGATATTTTCCCATGATGCATATTCAATCGCTAGGAATGTCTAATTTAAGCAAAAGCTTAACAATTTTGATTGATATTTAAATCGATAAATCAGACGGCTAAAATAAAAGCGGCGCCGTGTCCCGCACAGCACCCGTGGGGGAAATTGATATCAATTAAATGCAACCTCAAATGCTAAGGATGCAACTCGATTGAGAATAGAGAATATTAATCATCCGCGTCCGTCACAACAATGTGAAACATGTTTACAGATGTAATATTTTCTCATGATACATTATAATTTGCTACTCGTAATGCCTAATTCAACTAAGACTGTGCTCTCAACAATAAATTCTTTTATGACATTTCTGCGGTTTCGGACAGCAGTCGCAAAACATCCTTGTCATTCAGGAATGTAGGGGTAACATAACACTCATTCTGTACATCCAAAATGACGATTTCATAATTCCCTCTAAAAAACATGATCGAAACACACTGCCGATTTGTTAATAGAACAACAATTAGTGTATAGAATGAAGCAAGAAGTGTATACTACATGCACTTAGTGAAAGCTGAATTTCGACATCTTTCTTTTGCTTTAGCTTTCAAAGCGTACAGAAATGAAATTTACCAATATGCTGATCCGACTGTCTCAATTAAGAATTTTGAACAAGTACATTAAAAATTTTCGTCTCCCGATAAATCGGGATCTCTAATTGTTTTATTAATAAAACATTATTTTCGTTCAAAAATATGTTAAAATGTTTTAAATTGTTTATTTTCATACGTTTCATGTCACCGGCCCTGTGCTTCGATATATGTAGGATCCCTTAAGTCCAGTTCCGGCCCTCCTGACGAGCCGCTGGGACCTCAACCTATACCTCATATTATGTGCAATAGATAAGTGTATTTGTGGAATTGAAAATGCCAAATATTGGTCTCCATCAATTTGACTTTTGTTTCTGAAGGAACAAATGAATGTGATATATACGGGATCATATCTTCTCGCGTGCTCCACATGCAAAACACAACGTCTTCGTCAACCTCTCACTGGTTAAGGTGGCTCAGGGCATCAACTGATATCTCTGCAGTGCCTCTGACCCGGAGGTTCGAGATTTGAGTCCCGACGGTGGCAGGATTTTCGACACTACCTACATGACTAGCTCGAATTCTGCCGCTGTCTGGAGGAGAATTCTAGCGGCCGGCTGCTTTGATTGGTAGTTTTCCGTGATCTCTACGATAAACATGAGGAAAATTCCGTAGCGGTACCCTAACAAACGGGCCATGGACCGCGCGCGATCTTTCCTTCCACTTCCTTGTCCTATCCTCACCCCTTACACACATACACTTACACTAACATGCACTACACTACCACACATGCCGGTAGACCGGTCGGGAGCGTAGAGCTTGTCCCGGCTGGGGCGGTGCCCGCTTGTGGGAGATACCTGGTTGAGGAAAATCCCCTCAACACAAAAATCTCCTCTGACAGCCGTAACATTTCCTTGTTACAAAGAATGATACTTTTTTTATTATAAATTGGTTAGAGTTTGTCAACATGACATCAAGAATTCATAAGGGCACTACAAGACTCCTTCGTCATAGTTCAAATTTGTCCTCTAATTTGTAATTAAAAAAAAGTGTTGTAGTTGTGCGAGTTGTGCGATTTAGGGCCTGAAACTCATTAAATAATTTTCTAGATTACTATTCCTATCACATTTTCGGAACCACTAGGATATCGTGTTTTTTGACTTGGTTACCGCGTATTTGTGGCTGATACTGCATAAATATTTGAGAGCCTTAATTGGTTTCAAGAGAAATGGAAACCTATGTTTTTTTATTCCATTCCCCTCGTATAATTGGCCTATTGTTTTGGCCGTCATTCATGTACGCTATTCAAAAACCATGAACTGTTTTATCGATTCACATACATTCTAATTACGCGGAAAGTTCATTATTATTTAGTGATCGTATTGTCGGTGCAGTAACGTGTTCGCGGAGACTGCTCGTGTCCGAGAAATTGAGCGTGAAATGAAATGATTTGAATTTGAAGCTCGCAATTGCACATCTGAGGACCCACGACAACTTCCATAAAAACCTGTGTACCTATAAAAATCGACTGGATAACTCGAACCCTGGACATATTAAAGATCTGTCATGTTCACTTAGGTATTCTTGCTTGGTGCATTCTCAATTGAATAAAGTACAGCTATTGTTTCCATTTGTGCTAAATAATTTAACATTACTTTTAAAGCACTTCGATCACAAAAAGAGAGATATGAAAGTCAGACTCCCGGTTTGTGTTCTAGAAGATACTGTAATTTAAGAAAGTCTGTCGTAGCTTTCTTATACTGATACACCTCTAGCGTGAACTCATAGAACACATTTACATTAAAAACGTTTCTCTATTTTCTCTCGACCGGTGGTAGCTCAGTGCATGAACTGATGTCACTGCAGCGCCTGTGACCGGGAGGTTCTAGGTTCGTGTCCAGACAGCGGCACGATTTTCGACACTAGCTTTTGAGTTAGGTCGAATTCAGTCGCTCTCTGGAGGAGAATTGTAGCGGCCGGCTGCTCTGATCGGTAGTTTTGCGTGGTTTCTCCGATCAACACCAGGCGAATACCGGAGCAGTACCCTAACAACCGGGCCACGGACCGCGCGCGATCTGTCCTTCCTCTTCCTTGTCCTATCCTCTCCCCTTACACACACACTTACACTAACATGCACTACACTACCATATATTCCGGGAGACCGGTCGGGAGCTTAGAGCTTGTCCCGGCTGGGGTGGTGCCCCGCTGGTGGCAGAAAACCCGCTACCCGACGGTAGGTCGGCGCCGGATCGCGCCATCCAGCGGGGAAAGATCACCGCGATCTCCCGAGAAATAAAACATGCACTACACTAACGGGACGAATGAGAAAAGCTGTTGATGCGCCCGGAATCACTAACCAACCATTTTCGCTCGAATGAAGATCAAAGGATTGGATGTAAATATAACGTTTCTCGTGCCCAGCGGCCCAAGACGTGACTTCTCTGGGTGCCTGGAAGACACCGCAAGCGTAGGAGTTCGCGGAGGCGCGGTGGCGTTGCGGCCGCTGCGGGCACGTCGTCACGTGCGCCGGCGTGCGTGCGCACGTGCACGTGCGCGTGGCGGGCGGGCGAGCGAAGCCTCGACGTGCAGTCGTAACGTGATCTCACACGGCGCGGTGACTGCCTGGCTCTGGGATGGCGAAAAAGCGATGTTTTTAAAACTCCGATATTTTCGAGAAGAAACATCGATTTTGCAATATCGATAATTTGCTTTCGATAATTTTTAAATTAATAAAAATTTTAGGGTATAATTTTATTGTAGATTGCTCGCTAACAATAGCCATTGACAACTGTAGTAGATCGTCACGTGGCACGAAGCTGCTATTCACAACCTTTCTCTAATGTTGTTCCCTTTGTTGATTATTTTGTACGTAGTAATGTCGTTAAACTCCATTTAACATTGAGTGCTCAGAACCTTGATTAGATATGAAAGTCGGCTGTCAAATTTAAGGCAGTATATACTTTAAACTAATATTGACTTGTTATGTATCACATTAGATCCAGGATGATTTACTTCGAAATATTTCATCGTACTCTGGAGGTTTGGCAAGCGTGACTCAGACAGGGCACCGCGACCTATCTAATCTCCATTGGAATTGTGCGTGCAGTAATGGGTCTGGGACAGGGCAGGGTTCCAGTGTAGGGGCAGAAGCAACGCCCAGTATGACTTTGCGCCGTGTAGACACTCCGCTCAGAGCCTGACACCGTGCCATCAGCCCGGCTCTCCGCTTTCCGGCTTCACTCGACTCCTCACCCCCTGGATCGAATTGACAAGCCTCCTCCTGATTCTGGAGGTTTAGGGAATGTGACTCAGACAGGGCACAGAGGCCTATTGAAACTGTGAGTGCAAGGATGCACTACGTAAAGCAAGGTTAGGGGCACTGATAAACCCTGGTCCGACTTCGCGCTACGCAAACACTCGCTCCGTTCGGGGCCGCCGAGCACTGCACTCGCTCGCTTGTCACTCCTCCACTGATTCATATGCTCGCGGTCGGCCAGTGGTAGCCTGAGCCTATCAGCGCTTCTTTGGAACCGTAGACCGGAGCTCCACAAGTGGGCGGCTCTTTGGAGTACCCTGACTTTTGGAGTATCGCTTACCTGCGAGCCCCCAATGTGGCCCGCTGCGATCGTCTAGTCAAGGGGAAGGCGATTTGTACGCTGGGTACTGCAGCGAGCCCCCACGGGCAGACACGCCCCAATTCTTGCCCTTCATCGGCTGAGGTGGCTCAGGGCATGTCCCTGCAATGCCTCTGACGGAGAGGTTCTAGGGTTCGGGTCCCGACTGTGACTAGCCGTAGAGCTAGGTCGAATTCAGCTGCTGGTTGGAGGAGAATTCTAATGACCGGCTGCTCTGATCGGTAGGTTTTCGAGGTCTCTCCGATGAATACCAGATGAATGCTGGAGCAGTACCCTAACAAACGAGCCTCGGATCGCATGCGATATTTCCTTCCTCTTCCTTGACCTATTCTTACCGCTTACTTACACAAACACATACAACCACTGCACTACTATACGTGTCGGAAACTAGACGGGAGTTAGAGCTTGTCCCGGCTGTGGCAGTGCCCTGCTGAAAGAAGATATCTGGATGGAGAAGACCCCGCAAGTCGGCGCCAAATCTCAGCACGCAGGGGGTGAAGAACACCGTCGCCTCCCTTGATAAAACCATGTTCTGTAATTACGGGAGACATCACCATAGCAGTTGACAGCGCGCCCGGAAACCGAAATAAGCAATCCCTTAATCTGGTACATGAGCAGCCATGCTATAGCCAAAACTAAATGCAAGTAGGGTTGCAAGTGTAGGAGGCGCTCCGGATGCGGATTTGTCAACATTGCACTATAAAAATTTGACTTATTAGTGGGAAATACGCGAGAATCAAGAATTTATGATAAGAATCTGTACGTAAAAGAACGGCGAATGTAAAGCTCGATGTCAGTGAGGTCCTTTTCACCAAGCGCACTTCCTTGTGCCTCCCATTTCACTCGTGGCTAATCTGCCTTCTCAAACGCGTTAGCAGCAATTTGTATTTTAGTTCCTGCAAGAAGATGTACGGATGTTACACGTCACTACGAACGACATAATTTATTTTCATAGGAGTTGAAAGATATTGGTAGTCGCTCCCGCAGCAGTTATGGGCATTGAACGCCCTACGAGGGGCTGGTACTTATCTTCTCGTCATTCTGAGTGATGGCCTCTAGTCGCCCTTATTCCCTAGTTCAAGTCTTCCAGTTTGATACTCGTTCGTACTAGGTTCTTACTTTCTTCTTTGCTACCTGTTCTTTCTATACTTCTTTTGCTGTCACTTTCTCCATAATCGCCCTCCTCTTTACACGTCCTCCTAATAGTCACCCTCCTACTTTCTTCACATCCTGTTTACTCGACCATTTATTCGCCCACTTACGTACTTCACCTTCCTTGTTACGGTTCTCGTACTGGTTATCTTCTTGTATCTCTACCTTCTCTTCAGTGTCTTATTTTAGGTCCCTACTCTCCCTCTCGACTTACTTCGAACAATACATCTCGACGACACTCCATTATTATTATTATTATTATTATTATTATTATTATTATTATTATTATTATTATTATTATTATTATTATTAATGTAGTCACTTATTTCATTTTCCATTAACAGTCACTCACCCTTATACTTGCCCTTCCAATTTGAACTCTTGTCCTTTCGCCCTTTGCTGCCCTCCCACCTTTAGATCCGTTTCTTTTCTTTTGCTTTCCTGATTCAGTGCCTTTCTTTGTCGGCGGACCGTTATTTGTTGGAGAATTCTGAGACCAACAGAAAGCCGTTGTCTTCGCCGTGGATTTATGGAACTTCCTCACAATCGCGCCCCAAATGACTGATGAAACTTTCTACCACACTTTTCGCGTCTTTGAACGTCTTTTTGAATACCGTGTAAATTTAAGATGTTTTCCAAGTCCGACTTGCTAAATGTTCTGGTTTCATAGAGAATAAAATATACGTGTTGAACGACTTTCTTTTCGAAAAGTGTTGACGGTCGCCAAGAAATACGCTTCGTGATCAAACGTGTTTGTTCGTCGCTTATCCAAAAACACTTTTATAGCTGCATAAATCTATCAATATCCTTTGTGACAACAATTTCATGCTACTGTTTGTTATTTGTTAGCATTTAGAGTGATCTCAAACATTCATCTATTAATAATTGGTCATACGACTGCGGATATAAGCCAAGATAAATTTCACAAAATAGTTTACAGCGATAAACAATTTATTTCCGTCAGGGGAACAAACATTAAAATTATTTTCACTGAACACAACTGAGGGCCGTGAAAAGTATTGAAAGCATGTGTAAGTAAATATGAAGAATTTTATAATAATAATAATATTATATCAATAATAATAATATAATATTATATTATTATTATTGGTCGCGAATTGGCTATTTCGGGACTACGCGAACGTGCAATCCACTGGGGCTCAGTTATATTTATCGGGGGTAGGTGGACATGACTTTTATGGGGGGTGGGGATCAGCATTTTCATGCTGAATCCCTTTTTACAGTGCAGGGTTGTTAGCCTTGGGGAACGAGGTGAAATGATGATGATGAGATGAACAATCACAAACACTCAGAGACACACAAACACAACCATGCCTGAGGCGGGACCCGAACCCGCGATCCTTCGGCCCAAAACAGCCCCGGCACTGCTGCCTTAGCGATCTTGGCTACTCGGAATGGCTTATCATCATCATTATTATTATTATTATTATTATTATTATTATTATTATTATTATTATTATTATTATTATTATTATTATTATTCCATTTTCCCACAAATTATTGGTCGGAAACAGATTATTACTTAACAAATAACGGGTGAACATTTTGAAGAAAGGGATCTCTCCCCTTGAGTGTGTTTGCGGTCTTTGACCTTCCGACTCTCCAAGCGCCCGCCACCAGAAGGAACCGGTTCGCTGACTCTCATCGAATCCGGCGCGCGTCACGGTTACGGTTCCGATTCGCACTCGGCGTCCTGTTCGCGCGCGCCGCCTGCCGCTGGAAAGCGTGTCGAAGCGGCGGGGGCGGGGCGCGGTTTCGTTTTCTAGACGTTGCCTGCTCCTCCTACGCTATCGACATCTATCGGAAGCGATTGTTATCTCGGTGTTTCGACGAGGAAATAAGCTCATTGAGAGATGAGCAATATTTTCTCAAATCTCCCTTAGTATGTAATTATTTTTAGTCAGTTGCAAGAGGCTATCTTCGTTACCAACAAGTAACATTTCAACATGGGAGAGTTACATTTCGAAATCCGTATTGTTATTATCATCTGTCTCTCTGTATTCTCAATCAAAAGATAATTACTTCTATTGTTCAAGCTTACAATTTTCCTCTTCGATCTAGTTCTAAAAGATTTTCAAAAAAAAAGTATACCACTTTTTTACCAATTCACGTCGAAAACTTAGGGTCGTCGCAAAAGATAAGGTAAAATTTATATAGTCACACATGACAAACAGAGGGAGATTTTTTTTGGGCAATGACATTCGACAAACTCCCTTGCCGTCATGTTAAGGCAAGGGAAACAGATCAATTACTTAGTTAAAATTAAGTATGTAATGACTTTTCTGATTGTTAAGTCGTAGGTAGACGTTGCTTCCAGCTCTCAGCTGCTTCAATCTCTGAGGCAGAGCGCATCCTTCTGTGTGCCGCACAGGCGGCGGCGCGACCAATGGTGTTAAAAGCCTCACTGATAATATATTTTGTGAATCGGGATCAATAAAGTTGTTTTTAATATTTTTTTGATTTGTGAGGGGATGCGATACAGGATGCTGAAAATGATGTAAATAAAATTTGTAGGTGAGGAAATGTCTGGGAGGATCAGCACTCTTAGAAGAGTCTTTTGTGTTCGTTAAAGCAATACAAATTTTGCAAGTTATGGGTCCTAAAAGAAACATTCTCTGAGATAAGTTCCATTGTTTACCCACATTATAGAATGTCTTATCTTATCTCGTTGTTACATTCATGTACGCTAATCTTAGGCGTATACGAAGGGAAATCAGTTTGTCATGGAAATAAGAGTGGAGCGGGAGCTGGGCGTCGGACAATTTCCTGCTCTGAGCCGCGTCAATCTCGGAGGCAGAGCGCTTCGCTGTGCGGCACCGACGGCAGCGCGACCTATCATACGACAACCGGAGGTGCGGCGCAGCTCAGCAACGCGGCCCATCGGTCTGCAAGAAGCCGTGCAAACGCCTCTCCTCTCCATGGCAGCGAGGAGCCGCCGCGAGTGAGGGGCGGGGCGGGGCGGAGGGGGACGGGAGCGGGGGCGGCTCTCTCCCGGAAACGTGGCAAGGCCGCTGCCTTCCCCGCCGCCGCCGCCGCCGCCGCCGCCATCGCCACCGCTGCCGCCTCCGCCTCTCTCCGCCTCCCGCCCGCCCGCGCGCGCGTACAGTTAGAATAGAGCTCACTGGGTTAGGCGCCGGCATCGGTCGTCGACCCCACGGCGTCACGCGGTAACCTCCTTCCACGGGCGCGCTGGAGTGGGGCGGGGAGGAGCGATGTAGAGAGGCGTCATGGGGTGGGGCAGGGCGGGAAGGAGCAGACCTGAGCTGGACATTATGGGGCGGGGAGGGAAGGAGCGGAGCGGAGCAGGGCTGGGGTCGTGGGGCGGGCTTGGGAGGAGCGGGTGTGAGCTGGGCGTGTTGGGGCGGGGCAGGGAGAGGAGGGGAGCGGGGGAGGAACAACTGCGCTCTCTGTCTCCGCTCTTCCTGAGCGCTGGCATCTCTGCTGCGGAACGGAACTGCGCGAACTCCGCTTCGGGGTGGCACAGTTATGGCCGGGAAGCTCTCGCGCAGAGAATAAATAGTGCGCAAAGAATAATAGTCATTTTCATGTTTCGTGAGATGAAGTTTCAGCTGTTGAAAAAAGTTAGTAATATACGAAGTGAATAGAATTGTGTCATGCGAGTCAATTTCCAGATTGAAACTTCCGTTTAGTTTTCAATAAAAAAGTTGGGCTTACACAGATTAATCTTATTTTTAGTCTCAGTTAATATAATTTTAGATGATTTATTTTGAATACGGTGTAGTTCCATGACAGACGCTTCAATAGTCTACCGTTACAATAAAGTTGGATTGTTTAACGTGTATACAATTACGTCCGATATTTAAGTTACGACAAGGGAAACAATACTTGAAGAAATCATCAATAATGAATACATGATTCTAGTTAATTATATGTCAACTGACGAAACGTCATTTATTGCTTTCCTTCACTCCCATTGCTATTAGGAACTTTATGTTAAAAAATTCACTTTAAAACGACCGAATATTTTCGTGTTCAAGTTTAAACTTGCTGCTAGAGTGACCAGTCACAGGCAATGCAAGTTCATTTCCTATTTACTTTGTGGATCATTACCATAAGATAAAATTCGATTTAAACCACAGAAAAATGTGATTTGCATGTATAATAAACTGTCATTGTTTTGTCGAGTTCTATCTTTGTCCCTCAATTTAAGCCTTTTATTTATTTATATGTACAAATAACTGAATAAACCTAACAAGATCCATTTTGCTTGGCGCATAGAAAATAATAAAGAAGTCTGTTGCACTTGAATATAATGATCGTTCTCATTAGTGTTGTAATTTTCTAATAAGCATGTTTCCTAGTACGAGGTTAAAATGATTGCTTCATTAACTTAGACCAGCATTCTCTAGTACTCTCAACATTTAAACATTCTTCGAACAAATTGAGCGTTATGTTCTCTACGGCGGTCTCTCAGCCGTATCAATTCAACTGCCCCCAAAATTATTTTATCTTATCCGATCGCCTTTGTAGACTGTTTACTTACGTGTCCGGAGAGGGTGAAATGGCTCTCTGTTCCAGCCTTAAAATAAAGTACCCGTCAATTGTAACGATAAACAGCAGTAAAGCTGCTGCCGACAAACTGAACAATGTGATAGACATAAAACATAATTTTATTGAAAAATGAAGGAATATACATATAAACACACTTATACTTAATCATTTATGAAAGAAAATAACACGTTTACTCATAATACTCATCAAATAACAAAATATTGTATCCACTTTCGTATTTATTCCTACGAAAATACATTAAGTATTGGTACTTTCGTTGTAAAATAAACTAATATAACAATCTTGCATACGTTTTTATCATTTCTTTATCTCCTCCACTCGTTGAAAATTTCTTTTTCTTTACGTTATGTATCTTAAGATTTACTGGGCAGTATATCTTCCACAGCTTTCACAACTTCAGTTTTAATACTTTCAGGAATATCTTCCATTTTCTCGCAACAAACAGCCATTTCGAACTCAAATATGCCTTCCAAGACCTCCAATGTACCGCTGAAATCAATGTAATACCATTTATCATTACACCTACTTGTAGAAAAGAATAAGCACAAAATGTTGCAAGGCGATCGGATATGATAAAGTATAGTATATTATACATGCGTGAAAAACAATTATGTGCTCGTTAAAATTATACACTCGCGCTGACACGTTCGTGAATGATTGACTAACTTGAATTTAATGGTCTCTTTCAGCTATTTATGAAATAAAATACTATTGCCGTAATAGTTATTGACTGTCATAAGGATCAGAAGACATCGAATTACAAGGAGAAATTGGAGAATTATCAAACAAGCCTGTTAATCGGAGGTCGATAACCAGTCGATTATTGTTACGATACATAGGTTATAAATAACTTACCGTTAATATTTTTGGCTCTTGAATCGGAACTCAAGGAGAGTACATGAATCTCTATTGATTTTCAATATTTACAATTAATTACTGATTAATTGTAACAACAGAGATATAACGAAACAACACAGATATTTCCTCCTAATATTTCGTTCTGAAGAGTAAAACTGCGAACTTCTACACTGAACTTGAACTTGGAACAATTAATTTGTTCGTACACTTAATAAATGCCTGACAACTCTCAACCATTTTATATCACATATATTTTCATTCAGTTAAATAATACACGCACCGAAGAGAACATATCGTTATTGTAACTACTAACAGTGTTTCTATCACAGTCGCAACGATGTCTATGACTTACGTACATTTCCACCACAATAGCGGACTTCAAATTATTCCGCGACAGTAGTGCTCTCAGTGAATCTAGTTTAATTCTATTCCAATGTCATTGGACAGGAGAGTTCACCTGCCGAGGCGGGCAGATCGACGCGGGAATCCTATAGAGTCATTAAAAGGGCTTTTTGTCATGTGATGTTCAATATTTTATTCTATACCCTTTTACTTTCTCGTATACTTGCGTATATATGTAATATATGTCGTACAGAGAATGCTGCGGAAAATCGATTTCGTGATTTCAACTGACAGACACGTTTGGGGTCCCTGATGCTGATAAAGTGTTTTGTTTTCAAAAGGCTATTCGTTCCTTCGTACGTTCGTCCGTCCGTCCGTCCGTCCGTCCGTCCGTCCGTCCGTCCGTCGGTCCGTCCGTCCATTTTTCCCAAATTGACATTACCCGGTTGATCTGCGATTTTGAATAACTTTCTTTAATTTTGGGAGGTGCTTAACCCGCCAACGTCCCTGGGATACTTTACAGATTTTCTCAAAAATGGCTCCATTTTTTCTCTAAATTTCTTGTAAAATAAAATTCAATAAACTTATAAATGTGGCAGAGTCCGATTTTAACTCAGAAGTCTGAATTTTCGAAGATTGCGAAAGTTTGAAATTTTTCGAGCGTCTTCCTACAACTACAAAATTGAAGATAGAGATTATTACCTTCAAATAAAGTTTGTTTTCCATATTTAGTTCTTTCATAAACGTCATGTACTAGTTTTCAGGGTATAAATCGTGAAATGTATGCAATATTAAAAAGTATCAAAACCAAGAATTTCTCAAAAATGGCTCCAAAATGTTTTCTTTGAACGTTTATGTCTCGCGTCGTTAATATTTACATTTATACTTATATTCACATTTACTTAAATAAGCTCAAAGTTACGCATTTTCAAAATCGCTCATACACAATTTTTTCTCAAAATCGGCTCCAAATGTTTTCTTCAAATATTTTTGAAGTGATAGTGGTAAATGAAGCAAACAACGTTGCATCAATGTCACTTTGATGTAATCTTTTGGTTTGTTTAAGCCGCGGCTGTTGACATGTTTCCATTAAAATGAAAAGATAGATACGTGAAAGAATATAGGGAATTTGTGAGTGGCGAGAAGCAAGAAGGGTAAGAAGTGTTACAGAAAATATGCTTCTCCCATTCTTTTCAGAAATTAGTGGAAAGTACCGACAAACAGCTTTTTAATAGATTGTTCAATTACAATTAATCTAAATGGTTCCAAATAGAATATCAATTGATAATTGCATGTTTTGAATATATTGAAAGCTAACTCAATATATTTTGGCATGGAACCTTTGCTATATAGTTTGCTGATAGTAGTTTGTTTCTTAGCTATGTGAAGACGTGGCTTGTGCAACAAATAAAAGCGCTGTATGCGTTGACAAACGAGATCTATAACAGGTTAGCCAACACTAAGTCACGAACTTTTGATATAATGCAATGCTCTCTAGGTCTTCGTGAGCAGCAGTTACTTGGTGATAAGTTGGTGATAGTGAAGGCAGGGAAAATTCATTTCAGGACGCTTCCATCAGAATCGACCTGTAATGATAAAGTTTCTTGTCGTAAAACAATGAGCTACGTTTCAGACAGTATCGAATAAAAGAATAATTTAACACAATGGCATTTTATGCACAAATTATACTATACAAAATCAATATTTTGTTTCCCATGTTCAGGGAAATATAGAAGTTACGGAAATTTCAGGAAGTTAGATACATTTTTGAATGGTCAGCGTAATTTTTAAAGAAAAGCTTTTGCATCGAAGGTTCACTATTCGAATAAACAAAAATTCATGTGCTATATCTGAAGGGAACAAACGAGCGGAAAAATGTATTTTCAAGAGTGAAATGAAAAAGTTATGAATGGATATTGATATTTTTAATTTCATTGTACTTTCTTTTATGATTTAAGACCATTATTTTAAGCAAAATCACAATTTCACCAATGAAAATGTCTTTAATTAAAAGGCATCCACTAGAAGTAACTTATTTTCAGATGGCCATGTCTCTTGATGGTGTAGGTGCAATGGTAATTATTCACGTTACAGACCAAAATCTCAAAGGAAGGTGATTTGAAAGGAAAAACCTGAATTTGATTTTGAAAGTGAAGTTTAATCATGTGTCAATTAAGGTTAAGATAGCGACTACAACATTATTGCTGGTGAAATCAAAATGTGTACATGCAAGAGAGAATAAGACTCGTTTTGTGATATTTTATTTTCAGAAGCGTAGAAGAAAATAAATTTGAATTCTGAATGTTAGAGTATCAGACGTCAATCAAGATCTTCATGGTTGTTATCGAGTTCACAGAATGGCGAAATTTCATTTGTGCATAAGGAAAAGCACTTTGTCTGCTGTATTTAGGTAAATAATAAACAACGTTAACAGAGGTAATGTTAGCAGTAGATGGCCATGTGTGTTTGTTTACAAAACTGTTCCCATGCAACCTTCTAAACACATAGGGCTAAAGGGACACTTCACATAAGCTAATTTCCATACACATTCACTTGTCTCCTTATGTCGAACCAAAGTAACCTTATAATATACCCGGAAAATATTAATCTCAAAATTGAAAGTATTTGCAATTACTCAATATGTGAAGTTGGATCCATGGTGACGGTGGTTCATTGAGCATATTTATGTTTTGGATTCTATTTTTTTCTTTTTTTTTCCTTTCGGTTTTGATATTGTGAGTGAAAATTCATTGTATGAACAGTTTCGTCATTCTGGTGCCAGGATGCTGTACGAGGCAAAACAAAATGACTCCTCTGCCCTATCTTCGTCGTTAAGGTGAGAATCAGAAATAATAAAGTCTGTAAACAGGAGCCAACATTCTATTGCTAAAGGTAGTTACTTTCTGTGCTCTTATACTTCACGAGATAGTTCACTTCATTCAACACTTGCGGCGCTAACTTCAGTGAATAGTTTATTTATGTCTTGTATGATTTTGTACCGTGAATAATATTTGTGTGCATATCCACTCACAATTTAGCACGTAAGTTAAACGCAGAGAGAACTTAAGACTAATATGTCGCAGAATATACTTTCCTAAAATATACTCTGCAAACTGATATTTATTTTCAAAAACATATCGGAAAGAGAGATGGAATGATAGTGTGGTGAATTAAGGATATTAACGTGAAGAGAAACAACTTTTAATTCGTAATGGTATTAAACATAAAAATGACAGTTTGAGACATTACAAAAGCATTTGCAGCAATATAAGTGGAGAACACTGATGATATAAATGACAAATAATATTTGCACTTTACATACAAGAATAATTTTTTATGTGAGAGCTATATTCAGAGTTAATATGAAAATGTGTATGGAGAAAAACACACTTCTATGAGGAAAATATTAAATAGAAACAATTTTCAAATATTCTCGAAGATCTTTTGTTCTGAAAACGGGAGTGAATATTTTATGAATATTTTGTTCTATACCATATTTATCAGAATGAATTTCATTCCACTCATATTTTTCTTCCTTACATTGTTATTGCAGTCTCCCTGAAACGCTCGCTCAACCTCCTTCTGTTTCGTTGTATGGAGAGCGGTGGGCGGACGACGAGGTTTATCATTGTCAGTGGATTTATGAGGTCCTGGGCTCCGTGCAGTCGCCAAGAGTGTGGGCGCCCGCGACACGAAATAGAGGAAGCGGACAAGAAAGAGATTCGGAGACGAAAGCTGGCAAATGGTGGCTATGACGGCGATATGAAGACGGCTGGAAACTTTGGGCGAGTATTTGCGAATGAAGGAGAGCAGATACTGGGATGAGGTGCTAGAGTTTGCGAAAGAAAGAGAATAAGAAAACAAAAGTAAGGAGATTCGATCTACCGGGCCCTGGAGGATTAGTGGAAATGAAGGGAAGAAGCGCAAGTGTAGTGAGCAAAGGGTTCTGTGCAAGGGCGTGTAACTTGAGGCAAACGTTGGGGGATGAGGGTGGGGACAAGATTCGACTTGGAGGAGGGGTTAGGAGGTGTCTCGGTCAATGTGTGAGAGCTGGATGAGAGCCAGCGGTTTTAAAGGGTGAGGCACGAGTTGCGGGAACAAAAGGCGGCGCCCAGGGACTCGCGTTAGGGTGTCACAAAAGGAGCAGACTTTTTTGGAAATAAGAGACAGCACATTGACGAGGGGTGAGTCCGGGAACTCAAAGTGAAATGCACAAGAGAGATACAAAAATGATAGAATGAAAGGTCACAATGCTAAAACAGAGGTGAGCATCTTTAGGTCAAGAGGAAGACGCAGAGAAAGACACCGGCTGGGGTGATCTCAGGGCCAGCATTGCTGCTGTCTCTATAGGGGCTCTCACTGGAAGGATCTTGGGTTCGAGTCTCGTCGGTGGCGGGTTTTCGACATAATCTATAAAGCTACGTCGAATTCAGCTGCTGTCTGTAGGAGAATTTTGGCGACCAGCTGCTCTGACCGATGGCCTTCCGCGATTTCTCAGGTCTTTACCCGGAAAATGCAGTAACCTAACAAACGGGCTTCTGACTGTGCGTGATCTGTTCTTCTTCGTCCTTTCCTCTCGCCTTATTAACTCCACTCACACTTATATACCCTACGCCACCGCACCAGTGAGGGCACCAGTCTGAGGCTTTGAGCTCATCCCGGCTGGGGCGGTGGGAACTCCCCGCAAGCCAAAAGTGTAGGTCGGCGCCGGATCTCACATTCTGCGGTGGAGAAATATCGCAACTGCCTGGAATAAACATTCTCGGAAATAAAGATCCCAGCAGTTGACGTGCCCGCAATTATCAATTAATCGAGACAGACAGGTAGCCAACCGATGATCTAGCAAATTAGTGCCCAGCCACGACGCTTGAGGTGGGCAGAGCTTCCCTGGGGTGTTTGCTCCCCCCCCGGACATCTCCTCTCGCGTCGTACTACTTTGAAGTAATGACCGTAAAGTTGTAAGAGAAATTAAGACTGACAGTGACACACTGCTCTTCTTGCGAGCGGAGTTTCTCTCCTGCCACCGCACTCGCCCCGGGCGCTTCTTCCTGGACGCCTGCCCTCGCGCTCCTGGCGCACGGCTTCAGAGCAGCTCCAGCGTTTCGCGAAAACCAAACCCACTCGCCTCTCTTCCTCACTCCCTCAACCACTGGCGGGAGCAGAATTCTGGCGGCTCGCTGCTCTGACCGGAAGTTTTCCACGGTTTCTCTGATCAGTTTCTGGCGAATGTCGGAGCAGTACCTTAGCAAACGGGACACGGGTCGTCCGTGATATTTCTGTCTTCGTGCTTGTTCCCTTCCACACACACGTACATGTTCGACACTACTACGCACGGGAGACCAGTCGGGAGATTAACGCAAGACAGAGGCAGTGTGTGGAGGCGGGAGATAAGCCTGGAGGACAGAAAATTCCTTGACGAAGTCGTCGTGAAGGTAGGCGCTCGATCTCATTGTCTAGTGCGTGAAGAAATCCGCCACATACTGAGATATAACGTGCACTACACTTACGGAACTAATGACCTAAGTATTTCACGCACCGGCAAAAATAAATAATGTACAGTATTTTAGTCTTCTCACTTATTGTGAAAAAATAGAATGTTGATTCATGAATTTCGAATATTGAACCACTGATTGTCGGTTTCGCTTTAAGTTAAGGTTTAATCTTCGCCCCTGTTCATTACAACCGAAGGCAGTATTTTAATATTGGTACAACTCCATTGCCGCTTCATTTGAGATTCTGAGCCCTAAAGAGAAGTGGTTACAAAAACTGCGAATGGAGGTAGACAAAACGAATTGAGTGTTTTATTTTCTTATAAGAAACTATTGTAAATATTATTGTTTCCCCGAGGAGTAATGAAGAATATACCCTACTTTGCGGAACAGGGAGATACACCACTAGAACAAGTTCGGCAAGCCAAATCGATGGATGCAGAAGGTGGTCCTTGTAACTCTTTCGTACAAAGGAAAGTTATGTAATGTTACAAAAAATCTTGAAACGTCGGAAACTATCATTGTGAGGCCTCTGATACTGATTTTTGTTTCAAAATCGTCTCTCTCCTCTCTTTTGTGAACAACGTACTAAATTGTACATAAAATTTTCCCCCAAAGTGATACTGTCTTAGTTTCTGGTTTAAATAGAACGAAGTGAGGTTCCAAATATTGAATAAGTCTAATTTTCAACTATGAATTTTCAAAAAAAAAAATTATTTTTTTTTTAACCTCTCCACCGCCTTCATTCTTGTTTGGATTTTGTTCTTAATACAATTGTTTCTTCAATATTAGTCCAACAGATTATATATTTAATTTTCTTTAAAACACTTGTGGTTTTTACGTAGTTTTGAATCAAATTGGAAAATTTTCAAACATTATTGAGCATTACTTTTTCAAAATCAATTTAATTATTTTACTTTCAACGTTTGGTACAATAAGCAGAGATTCACCAAATCAATGACGTGCTCTATCACATTTAAAATAAATGTAAACTGCTTGCGCTCGCCTCAGAATGGAGAAAACTACATTTGTTTAAAAATGAAGTTGATCCACTACCCTTCAAATAAAATTGAAAATTGATTGAATAAATATTGAACTGTCAAATGTTTTCAAAACTGTTGTAAAATCTTCTACTACAAATGTCTATCAATTTGTTTATATTTCCTGTTTAATTATTACTCGAAAATATGAAATTTTGGTGATACACTGAAACACAATTTTATGAATCAAAAATGTCCGTAAATTTGGATAATTTTTGTATACTTTTATTTTCGTTTCTTAATAGAATTTTTGCGCAAATAAAACGTACAAAACGTGACACTAAACGTACAATTTGTGATGTGGATGCCCACCAGGAGATGTATAAATAGCCATATTTCGGATGGAATGTTATATTTACACATGTATGTCAACTTTTCTGATTAAACGGCTGTTAAGGAAATCAGCTTAGTGAGAAAAGTGAGAACATGATAGGACAGGTGTAATGGGGCCTGCTGTTGATGTAGTACAAGGAGTAATAGTATTTGATGATTGACAATCAAACATGATCAGACTGCTTTAATCTCTTCACCAATGCATAATGCCCCCAAGTCATTAGTCAGGGCACTAATGTTCTGAGTTGTGGTGCATGTTAGAGCAATTCATACTCGTGGCGTAAAAGTACTACATATAAAATAAATATAAAGTAATAAGAACTTTAAACACAGCGTCACATATGACATTCTCAGCAATCTTTCGATATTCTTTAGCACTTTTGAGCATCTGAGCATACGTAACTCGAACTACGAATGCACAAAAGGTCAATATTGCTTTCGATTGCTGTACGCTACGCAGAGCTTGAAGTTCCCAATATCACAGAAAAATAATACGACCTTTACGTGAAAAAACTGCTCTTTATTAATATTTTCAAAACATTTCACACTGCCGTTTTAAATTACTTTTTGTTCCGTATTTGAACAGCATAGGTAAAAATTTACCATGGCAGAATTATGATCCGATGACCCCGAAGCCATTTTGATAGTAGGTACAATGTTTTCTTTTTTTTTCGCCTGAAGCAGTTTCTGATACCCAAAACGACAAAATCGCAACCGAGGAGATCACGAAAGTTCCATCGTCGGAGCCCTCCGAGAAACAGTTGATCCCCGGCGTCTCCGAAGCGCCTCGCACAAAAAGCAGCTGATGGCACGTCCTCGGCGCGCGTTGCCTCGTCCCATCGCCGGAGCGAACTTGCGAGCCTCTGTACAAGAGTTTCTTCCCAACCCGTCTGGGGGCTTGTGAGAGCGCCCACGTGCGGCGGCGGCGGCGGCGGCGGCGCAGTCAGCTGGTGGGGTCAACGGCCTGGCAATCGCCGCGGCCTTTGGAGGCCACTGTGCCCACCGCCCCGCCGCCGCCGCCGCCGCCGCGGGCGCGGAGAGCGATCTCCGCAAAGAGGATCCGGAACCTGACGCTTCTCCCCGCCCCCTTCCGCCAAGCCACGAAATCCGGAGACCTCGATTTCTCGCATACCTCGACTTGTCCGCATCCTATTTTTTTTTAACGCGTAATTGATCTAAAGAAGGTATTAGTCGATGAATTGTTATCGCCACACCTAGAAACAGACGCTTGTGGAGAGTGCGGAATAGTAAATAGATTTCACATTGGAATAAAACGCTCGAGAATAAAAAAGTTGCTGTTGGCCGAAAGATATGAAAATCACGATCCAAATGATTTGCCTTGGAATTATACAAAGAGATGAAAATGTGATTCAGTCGTGAACAGATTCCGTGACCAAATCTGGTGTCCTGACAGCTCCAGAAACCCTGCCGAATGTAAACTTTCAATAGTTTCAATGTTTTCTGTGTTGTTGTGTGAACATTCGTCTACCAATTCAAAGAAACGAGAAGGTTCATGTTGAAATGTTGCGACAGCAAATTTCACAATGATTAAGGAGTTTCATCACTGGCATAATTATGTTTCCTTTCAAAATGTCGTCACCGGTAGAAGGCGTATATAATCTAAGAGGCACAATAAAGACTTTTTAACCTGTGGTGGGTTTTGAAGTTATGACTGGAAATTTATTTAAACCTTTTCTTAATATATTTGAACTAAGATTTATTTTAAATTCACTTCCAATAAATATGAAAATTGAGTAAAAAGCAAAAAGATTATTGTGTTAAAATTTTCTGCTTCTGAAAGGAATGTTAGTAAACTTCGTATCTGGATGTAAATACCGCTGGCCTCAGGAAGTTATTCTATTTACTTAAAAGATGATGTCTTAATAAACAGTGCTCATGAAATTAAATTGTTTACGTTTGTAAAGCACGTACATGATCTGAAACTTGTTGATATCTCTTGTGTTCTCATGTGATCTGTCTAGAGTTTGCGACACATGGTCGTGCTTATGCCAACTAACACTGCTGGCGTTTTCACTGGAATATACTACGTAAACAAATTCGCTTTCGGAACCGTTCAACTACGACGTTTTGTCAGCGATGGTGGCCACTTGCTTCATCTTCGGATTCTCCAATAAGGTTCTGACACCTGCCAACAAACTCCCACATTGCAGCCCACAGGTGCGGTAATTGTCGATGGATCTTACGGAATCTAACCGGTTTGTCCTGGAAATAAATGAGAAACAATATTGTGAGCTGCAATATGGTAAAAATGCATGACTACAAGGTCATATAAAGTCGCGTAACCTACCTCCTGCCATTACACCAAAAACTTTCGAGTATTCAAACAAAGAAAGAACCTACGTAACGTTACTCCTTGCCCCCCGCTATTTCTATCGCCATCGTCTTTGTTCGTTCATTTGCCTACGGCAGCTGTTCCCTTATCTTCGCGCACGACTTTCTGCTGCTTCTATCGCCCTACACTTCATCATCCATACGTCTCCCTCCGCGTTTTTCTCCCGCCTCGGATCTCATTGACTCCACAACTGCCTACTCTTCACCTACGTGCCCGTAATGTAAGACTTCCCACAATATTCCAGACCTTGTCGATGCGCATCTTACTCTTGTCTCAGATTACATTATCATCATCGGGCGTTTTACGTCAACTGACATCTCGGATATCATCTGCCGCCACCTGCCCTATGTTTTTGACCCCCTAGTGTTCCTTGGCTCTAGCCTCACTTCGCAGTAGATCGTGAGCTCATTGTGGCGGAGCACCTACTCCGCCGTTCGTGGCTCGTAAGCCCGTGGCGGAGCTTCAACCCTTTTACAGGAAGGGAGGTATGGTGGCGGCGAGGCGGCGCTCACCTTGTGGCCCTTCACCCCGTTATGAAGCCTTTCTCATCCTGGCACGCAGGCAGTCACATTCATTCGTCCAATTCATGCCGGGAGATGTTTGGGAAGGAATCAAGTATAGAAAATGAGACATGGTGAATTGCGCCAGGCCCAAACCATCGCCACAACAGTAAAGCAAAGATTCAAGATATGGCGGGATTCGAACCCGCAGACCCCGAAGCTCGCAGTTACTACTAACCACTATGGTCCGGCTATATATTTTACTTCGGAGCGCGAATAGCCGAAACCGGGGGGCGCGGCGCGCGAGGGCAGGGACCGCCAGGCGTGAATCAGGGCGTGACCGGCTGGGGGCGAGGCCTGGCACGTGCGTCGTAGTCACGTCCGCACGCTCCTCGCTCGATGGCCGCGCCGCGACCCACCGCACGCCCTGCGCCCGCGGCACCGCTCCCCCTCTTCAGGCAAATGCAGCAACCTAACACGCGGGCTTCCTCTCTCCTTATCAACTCCACTTACACTTATATACCCTACGCCACCGCACCAGTGAGGGCACTAGTCTGGGGCGGTGGGGAACTCCCCGCAAGCCAAAGTGTAGGTCGGCGCCGGATCTCACATTCTGCGGGGGGAGAAATACCGCAACTGCCTGGAATAAACATTCTCGGAAATAAAGATCCCAGCAGTTGACGTGCTGGCAAATATCAGTTAATCGAGACAGACAGGTAGCCAACCGATGATCTAGCAAATTCGTGCCCAGCCACGACGCTTGAAGTGGGCAGAGCTTCCCTGGGGTGTTTGCTTCCCCCCCCCTCCGGACATCTCCTCTCGCGTCGTACTACTTTGAAGTAATGACCGTAAAGTTGTCCGAACCTCCTAATTGCATCAGGATGCGCACACTGTGGAGTAAACGATCGCTAGATGCCTCTTTTGACCATTGTTGTATAATTTCAGATTGTTAGACAGTTTAGTAGTCTACTAAACGGTTGAACTTATGTTGCTATAAACTAAATGGACGACTTCGTAATCGCATTACGAAAGCTCAATGGTCACAGCGCGAGAACCGAGTTCGATTTCGGGCTTCTTCGGTTAGCCATCCAGCAGAACATCGAGGGTGAAAAACGCAATTATCCTGTTTATAGTTATATGATTTCAATTTGTTAGAAGGCCTGCTTCGAAGTGCGATGTAGACCAATAATGTTTTTTGTCTCTTATCTAAAATGCCTCTTCTTTTGTGATCTGAAACTTAGAAATCGCCAATGTGCTGCGAACGCGCCGAAGTAGTGCGTCAGTGGGATTTACATAAACAGAAGACGAACACCCACAACCCGAATAACTTGGAGAGCGAACGGTTAAACAGGTATAGGCTTCAGTAATTGCGACCTAAGGTCCACGATTAGCTCCTTAAATCGGGATATTTTGAAACGTCTCTATATATCTACAAAATTCTACTACTAGGCTGTAATCCCCTCTATAGTATTAAGGGAAGATGTTACATAAATTTAGAATGTGAGGCTTCTGCGCAATCCGATCTTACTCCAGGCGTCACAGCATTTTTTTTTAAATTTTACACCTACCTTCACAATTTTCTTAACACGACCCTCTACTTTGTTTATATCAGACACTGCAGAGAGTCAAAGCGACTAAATCCGGGTAAAGACGCAGGGTTTAGAGGCTTGGACGCAAGGACCACCAGCTGGGCTAGCACAAGAAAAAAGAAAGAGAAATACAAAAGCAAACTCAAAGAAATGAACGCTGTAATCAAATTTCATGATATTCTATGATAGTTCATTGTTTATTCAGTCTTTCTGTGTGCACGGGGAAACATAAAGTCAGTGACCATTAAAAATTAACGTGATGTTATTAATGATGATTCTGATAGTAATTCGGGGATCTGACCATCCAGTTCTTTAGCGTCTCCTATATTGTTTTAGTAGTATACATAACTTTTCCGTCTTTCATACCCCACCAATATTTATAAATGAAGTCTGTAAAAAAGAGAATTTCACGGAAACGTGATGAATTGCACTTTGACTGTAATTTAAATAATAACTTAACTTTAAATTAACTTAACATTAAATAAGAACAGTTTGTATTGCCAAGGGTGTATTTTATTGTTATCAATAACAAGAAGACATATAGAACAAGTGACGGAGGATAAGAGGGTTTGGAAGAAAAATATATATTACAGGCTTAATGTGGAAATGGAAAAAGTAGGGAAGAGGGTTGTGTTTAACATGTGTGAGTTCTCGCACGCTAGTTTTTTGTTTTATTTTATCAATTACTTGAAGCCGTTTAGTGTTCACAACTCAGAATTCTACAACGTCAAATACTGCTCTGAATGGCAATTTGTCGGTCGTCCGTTCAGATGTCTTATAAGAGATCATGAAGACAATTGTCAGAAGAAATTAGTTCACTTGTTGAAAATGAGCTCAAACACCGCTCAGCGCTGGTTAGTTCTTGAACCAATTTCTGCAGCACTAGACGCAAAACGTAGAAGCGGCCAAGAATTCTATGGACATCTTTCTGGCAACCAACACCTGTCCCTTTGTGTCTATGTCGTACACCCATCCTAATTCACTAAAAATGATCTGAATGCAGCGAGTTTTTCTTACGTCAAATTTACGATCTGGGCTCTGTCAACACCACTACTTCCGCCTGCACAATACCACCTGCCTTTCTCAATTTCCTTCACCTTCGAGATCGTCCATCACCGCAATTCGCGTCGTGCCCATTACCACAGTCACTTATTTCGTCTCTTTCTTTTCCTTCTCGCCTTCTTTGTTAGTCAAAAGCATTATATTGAGAACAGGAAGTTCAGCCCTGAAAGAAAGCTATTTTCAACTCCTCTTATCCCTTGCAAACAAGGAGTGACCCACATGAACCACGCGAACTACGCCGCTCGCTGCAGATTGTTGCTACCAGGAAATGAAGAATTACTGTCCATATGCATGGAGGATGCAAACAAATGTAGACGCTGAATTCATTGCATTTTAAGTACACATTATACAATGCACATATGAAATGACTGGAACGCGCAGCATTTTTTTGTTCGTAAGTGAATTCAAGGCCCTAGATTTAGTCTTCTTTGTGTTGGAATTGATGCTTTATCCATGTTGCTAACTTCCACATAAATCCGCTAAATATACATGATGCATTTGTATTATATATTATTATTATTATCGGACATTTTATTAAATGAATTTTAAAAATGGAATTAAATGTGTGGACCTTTCGTGTGAAAACTTGCATATGTGTATTTTTAAAGAAAAAACGGAACTGACGTAATGAACATATATGAAGATATCGATAAAGAGCTAATGCTTAGGTTTTTCATTTTATCTCTTTATTTCTGCTTCGTTCACCCAAAAACGAAGCGAATGATGAAAATGCGCGCAAACGCAGTGTCAGATTTGAACTCCGCGTGCAAATGATGCACTACTTCGGTGGATCTGGCCCCTTTCGACGCATCCCGTGTCCTGAGCCGTCCGCTCACTGGCTTGTGGGGCGCGTGTCCGGAAGCCCCGTGGGAGAGACGGCGCCCGGCGGAGCTGCGTCTGTCGCGGAGAAACTGCGGGAGGAAATCGACCGCGTTGCGCGCTCCAGTGAGCGCGCGCAAGTGGCACAAAGACGCCACGTCGGGCGCATTCGCTAGTGGGTGGCGCATCCTCGACGCGGCGGTGGCTCAGGGCATCAACTGCCTGCCACTGCAGCGCCTCTCACCGGGAGGCCCTAGGTTCCCACTCCCCACGGCGGCGGCAGGATTTTGCAAACTAGCTTTTTAGATAGGGCGAATTCAGTCGCTGTCTGGAGGAGAATGCTAGCGGCCGGCTGCTCTGATCGGTAGTTTTCCGGGGTTTCTTCGATCAACACCAGGCGAATGCCGGAGCAATACCCTAACAAACGGGCCACGGACCGCGCGCGATCTGTTCTTCCACACACACACATACACACACACACACACACACACACACACTTACACTAGCATGCACTACACTACCACATATTCCGGGAGATCGGTCGGGAGCTTAGAGCTTGTCTCGGCTGGGGCGGTTCCCCGCTGGTGGGAGAGTCCTGGTTAGGGGGAAACCCCACTAGCCGACGGTAGGTCGGCGCCGGATCTCGCCATCCGGGAGGGGAAGATCACCGCCATCTCCTGAGGAAAATACATGCACTTCACTTACGGGACTAATGACTAAGCTGTTGAGGCGCCCAAAATCACTAACCAACCAACCAATCGATGCCGCCGCGGCGTCTGGGGAAAAGTCTTTGCGAGTTCACGGTCGTCGCTGCGTGCAATGTATCGGCGATGCAAAGAAACCTGGATGTGGCTGTTGTTCGATGCGGGGCATTCAATATTATATCTATCTAACACACACACACCACACACACACACACACACACACACACACACACACACACACACACACACACTATTACAGAAGATAATGAGTCGTTTGTTTTATATAATCCCCTTGTCCATCAAATTCCTCGACCCTTTTCCTTCAACAACGTTAATCTTTTGAAGCAACAAAACCTTTCGGATGCTGTGCACACAAAGTTGTCGCCGCTGCCTCGACTTCATTGTTCGAGAAACGCTGCCCTCTGATTTGCTTCGTGCATCGGAACCGAAGGTGATCGTAGGGAGTCACGTTAGAGTTGACGGGGGAATGAGCTGTTGGAACGCGCAGCCTCAGGAGCGGGCTTGAGATTTGGCTGACATTGGCAGCGGTGCGTTGTGGTAAATGAGGAGGTAGACTCGCACGTCGGTGCACTAGCCACAGTCTCACGGTCAATGTTATTATCGCACTGATCTGTATGATGACTTGTCATGCAGCAACTCTAACGTTCCAATTCGCTTGGTTTTCACGTCATACTGAGGCAGATCTATTATTAAAAGCGCTTTGTTTGAACAATACTTTCATGAAATGTTTATAATTGAAATAAAATTAGATATTAATTGACAATATAGAGATATACCAAAATTTTCCTCTCTCTACCTTTATATCTGCTAAATATCTTAGCGTCCGGCTTGCTGGGTCAATGGGTCACGATATATTATAATCCTTATTACCTCTATAATGGATTATAGGATACGCGACTATACAGCGCAGCTGGGAATCTGAAATAGAATGATTCTATTCCTAGTTCATTTCTGTTTGGATTGACTAAATGAAAGATCACTTTCTTTTCTAAAGAACAAAATTCAACAAAGTTTATTTTTACGGTTTTAGTAAACAATTTAGTGAATTTACAATTTTTTTAGGCCTTTGATCAAGATATCTTTCAATTTACAATTTATACCGCGGTTAACTTATCTTTTCTTCGTTGATATCCCCCGTAGACTTCTCAGTCGAAATATCTTGCGATCTTGCCGTAGTCCAAAGTTCCAAGAAATCCTCTTCTGCCCCTATCCAAGCTGGTCTCCAACTATCAAAATTATCAGTCCCGATTACGTCCTATGACATAGTCCCGAACTCGATTACCACTCCCGACAAAGTTCCAATTTATACATCAATATTGCTTCCACATCAAAATATCTGCAATATCATTCACTGTCCTTAAAATTTCACTGATAACCCAATTCTATCTCGATTGTACTCGTTCCCTCTCACGAACATACGATCAGTTCAGAAGCGCGTTTCCGAGCAGAATGAAATCTTCCTGCATTATTCATCCCGAAGACTTCGTTTTAAACTACCTTCATTTTTTCACGGTCGTTGCTAAGCTCTAGCTCTCGTGATCGGCACCAAGCCATCTCTTAATGCATTTAGAAAAAACAAAAAAATACATTGTTTATTCACGGTCGTTGCTAAGCTCTAGCTCTCGTGATATTTCGTAATGCATGTTCCACCATATTGTCTACAAATAAATGTTAGTTTATTTTAACGTGACATATCGGTATGTCACAATATAGTTGCAGTTATCTTGGAAATGTATGCGTTATTATATATATATATATATATATATATATATATATATATATATATATATAAGCTAGTGTTATTGTTGTAATTATATTTTCTTTCATATGTGAGTTCATGTAGGTGAGCTTTGGCAAGTGGCGACGAGCCTTTCATGAATCCCTTGGTGTCACTTAAAACCTGTCTTTCAGATCAATTTTATCATTCAGGCATCCTCAAATACAAGAAATGTGCAGCGACACAATTGACTATCGCTACCTGAATTTCTAGCGCTTACAAGTCGCATTAATACCACATTTCAGACTAGACACAAGCAATTCGTCAGCTAGAAATGAATATGCAACAGACGCAAAGAATTCGCCTATGGCTTCTGCCTGGCGGAATGTAAACAAATGGAAGGACCGGTTAAAGCCGCCGGTTGAAGTCTTGGCGCGTTGGTGACGCAAGCAGCAACACAATGGCTGTCAAAGCTGCTCGAAACGGGAACCAGAGGTTACTAACACAGCAATTAGAGGCGAGCTTTCGCGCCGAGCGACCCGGCGACGGCGGCGGCGGAGACGCAGGGATGCAACGCGGTCGCTAGGGTCTCTCGGGCGCCGCAAGGCTTTCGCCGCCGCCGCCGCCGCCGCGACGACGGCGACGCCAAGCCGAAGCTGGCGGCAATGGCGGCGGCGGCGGCGGCGGCGAGGGGGTCGATGACCGCTGCGCGCGAGAGAGCGGCTGTGGCGGTGGCGGCGGTGAAGCGTGGCGGCGGGCGGTGCGCCGCTGCGCCCGAGTTTCCCGCTCGCCCCCGCCCCGCCCCGCGAGCGCCCCGCCCCCCGGCCGTCATCGCCGCGCGCGCGCCGGGGTCCCCGCGACCGGCGCCGAATACCGGCCCCACTGCCGCGGCACGTGTTGGAAGACGCCGGCCTGGATCGTCAGAATAGATTTTGTTTTTGGTTGATTTTTTGTTTGTATGGAATTTAAAAACTGGAGCGTCTAATTATTAAGTCAACTGTTGGTGTATTTTGTCTGTTTATTTTATGATTATTACTTGTTACAGAACTGTAAATGAGCTGTTAGTAAAAAAATATTTTGTTTACTAATACACTCACTCCACTAATAGTCTTGATTTTTTTTCCTTCTTGAGACTGTGCTTCCTGATGAGGCCCTGCAATTTCTGTTTAAAGTGCCGCATTGATGTTCTTTTAGTCCGTTTCATCGTTTTGATGCCGTTCCGCCATAATTACCGTTGTCATTGATATTTCGTTTTCTTGTTGTCGTCTTGAAGCTTTTTTAAATTCTTTCCCATTTATTTTAATAATTTGGCTTTATTTTTCCTATTTTTGTATTTTCTTTCTGATTACCGTTTCTTCTGTAATTTGTTCCCTCTTTGCCTGCCTCTGTGCTGATTGTTTAAGTAGACAAAGTATCGTTTTTCTGTTTTACTTTATCACTTGCAAAATAACCGGCGTTGCCCGCGCCTTCATCATATCCCTCGTGAAAGAGGAAAAAGTTCAATTTTATTTAGGCTAAACGACCGCGTTTATGATTATTTTTAAGTAATTCGTTCAAATGTTTATAAAGTACTATATTTTTATTTCATGTTATTTTACAATTCATTGGTATTAGTTTAATTTTTTTATCTTAAACACCCCTACTGTTCTCTAGCGAATCTATTAGATACGTGTTCTGCCGCACCACTACTGGCCTCAGGCGGAATATATTAGGAACCAATCTGCTCTTAGCGACAGGCGAAAAATAACGATCACGGTGCATTTAACAACGTATTATTTAAATGATGTATTTTCTGTATTTGTGCTGTATTTATCTTTACCAAACGTCGCTAGGATACTCTGATAATTCTGAAGAAGAGGTTGTAAAAATTTCGAATCTATTCATATATATTTTCTTGTGGTATCGGTTGCATTAAATCCACTTTTATTACGATAGATTCATCAAGAGGTGCAACGTTCGTCTTCATATTGGTACCGTTCATTTGAATGCAAATTAGGCATCTTATTTTGCCCTTAGTACTGTTATTGCTTACAACAGTTTGATATAATGAGTAGATAACGGGTCTCCGGATGAAATTTGTGAGGCTTCTCGTTAAGGACTATAGATTGCGCCTGTGATAAATTTCTCTTTTACTCTATTGTTTTCCAAATATGGGAGAGATTGAACGAAAAAGTGATAACTTTTGGTCTGTTGCAAAGTTAATATCTGCCCTAATCTCGCAAAACTCTGCAATATTTCGCACATCAATAACGTTAACATGCATACACGGCCCTAAACAGTATTTCAGAAATGTGCTTCGTGACGCTCCCCTCTTCAAATCACTCTTCAAGGTTTATGGCGAAAAAATCTCAACTGTATAGTGAAATTGCAGAGTCGCTCCAAATCTATACACACTAAAATAATCATGAACTTGGAGTCTCGGCATTCACAATATTTGTGCAAACTCATATTTCATCCTTCAAAGCATAATTTCAAATGAAAACGCTTATTAAAAAAAATCACATCAGATATCGTAACATCTCAATAATTTCTCATCTTCTGATTTTAGTTTCTTTTTCGGTCCAGAACTTCTCGGTAGTTTAGTTAGTCGCAATTAACGTAAATTTCGACTAACTAAAGATGCACATTTCAATGGAAAACACGTGTGAGCAACATGATATGTTAGTTGAATACCTGGTTTTTAAAATTTTTTTTTTTTCCTTCAATTCATCCGATTGCGATAAAACTTTGTTAAAGTATTGCTTGCACTTGCGTTAATAATTAGGCATTGTACAATCGGAATGTGCGTATGTCTGTCGCATATAGACGCGCGTTGATAATTTTATGCGTTTATGCTGGTTCAAGCGCCCCTGAACTTCTGCTCTACGCAACCTGCCGCACTCTCAAGTATTAAGCCCATCTTCGCTGTACATTCTGCCCCTTTGATTGTGAAATATCGGCCGCAATTATTACTTGAACGTTATCTCGGACTTGAAGGAGAACGATTTAAAAATAGGATACTTGACAACCATGTCGAAACCAGAACATAGAACAAACCCTTACCTGCGGGAAAGTTTTTCATCTATTAAAACTTTTGAAGCGCGTAGCGTAAAATTTGATTAACAATCATGTGACTAGTAGGGTGTGAAGTACATTGCAATAGCGGAGAATTGCCAGATTCACTGCTAAATAATATTTCGAACCTTCAAAATACCATTCCGTAGTTACAACAGCTTCGTTACGCAACCTGGTTGACAACCTAAGAAACAAAGTAAAACGTTCACTGCTGTTCTTTGAGGGTAGTTACAATGAAAACTAAATTTTACCTAACTTGAAACTAGAACAACAGATGACGTTCTAAACACGTATACTGAAATGCGCGTTTATTTTGCGTAAAATCTTACCGGAATGAAACTCTGTTCGAATTACAACAACCAACGAAGGAGGAAACGCCCTGAGTTATCGAGTGCCTAGAGCGTGTTGCAACTGTGTGCCGGTTTCAATCATCGCAATTTAGAAATTGGCCCTGGGTGTGCATGTTTGTCTATTGTCTTTCAAATGCGTGTTGTCTCATCGTGACCCCGGGACCGAGAAACCTGCAAGCGTGCGCAGAAACATTCCTGCGAGACTGTTGGGTAACCGGCCGTCTGGAAAAGGCACTGATAATAGTGTTCATCATCCGAAATGCCTCGAGGTGAAACGTAAGCGGAGTTTCTCGCCCGCACCGCGCTCTGGTGGCGAGGCTCGGAACGAGCGAGCCCGCGCCTAGAGGCCCAGTGACCTTTGCAGCCCTTTCTCTTGCAAAATGAGAGGCCTAGTCCTAAATATTGTGATGAACGGGTGGAGCGGAGGCGAGCGATGATGCTTAGCCTTTATGCCCTTCGAGACCAGTGGTGGTTAGGTGTTGCCTTCGCGAATATGAAGAATAATCACGAGGAGTGAATGATGGTATATAAATGATAATGGATGGATGAGTTATGTTGTGGATAAGTCAAGCCCCTCGGAACATGGCTCGTGGACAAAGCGCTTTTGTTCTGTGAAGTGTTTCCGGATTCGATTCCCGGCCAGGGCAAGTATGAAGCTTCAGTTTTCTAATACAGATCGTCTCAGTCTCTACAGCTGTGTGACGAAAGAAAATTCTCTGGCAGGTCACGAAAGCTAGATACGGTTATGGGAGTACGTTAGGTCTCCCTTATCCAAACATGTCTGAGGCCTGGGAACAACGGAATAAACGGAACAAAACCCAACCCTAAAATGCCTTCCACTGCCGAATCGACGTTGGCAGGATTTTCGACACTCGCTAGATATCTAGATCGAATTCAGCTGCTGTGTTTGCGGAGAATTCTAGCGGTCGGCTGCCCTGGTCGGTAGTTTTTCCGTGGTTTCTCTGTGCAACACTAGGCGGATGCCGGAGCAGTACCCTAACAAACGGGCCACGGACCGCGCCCGGTCTTTCTTTCCTCTTCCTCATTGTATCCTCCCCCAACTTACCCACACACACTTGCATGCAGTACATTATCACACGTATCGGGAGCTTAGAGGTCAGTGCCCTGCAGTCGGGAGATACCTTGAAACGGGAAACCACGCAAGTCGACGTGTAGGTCGGCGGGCCTTACCTTCCAGCATGGAAAGAACACCATCACCTCCCGTGATAAAAACATGCACTGGTCTTACGGAACAAGGCAGTTGAGGTGCCAATCAATCCATCAGAGTAGACTGGTGCCTTGTTGTAACCCGGCGTCCGCTTTGTTTGCAGTGGAGGAGATGGACCAGTACCTGGACTACATCGGCGGGCCGGCGGGCGCGCTGGCGCTAACGGGCGTGGCCGCCGCCTCCGCCTTCTACCTGGCGTCGCGCCCCACGCCGCAGCGGCCGCTCGTCGCCCTCGACCGCCAGAGCTTCCCGCTGCCGGTGAGTGCGCGCCCTTCGCACACGCCGCAGTCGCTTTAAGGCTCATTCACAATGCAATCACAAACATAAGCATAACACATAGACATAGACATTAACATAAGCGAAGAGTTAGCGTATTCACAATGTCGAACATAAACATAAGCAAAATAAGAGTTTCTATTGGCTATGACACATTCTAGTTTGCTATTGGTTGGATATGAGAATCGATTACGAGATATCAAAACAAATACGACAAACACAACCACGCAGCACACGAATAGTTCGCCTATCGATTTCGATACTCGATTTTGAGTTATCGAACTGTGATTGGCTCATTCCTTATGTCTGACATAAGCATAAGCACAGAAGCTTGAAGCTTGCAAGCTCTTAAGTTAACGTCTTACGTGTTATGCTTATGCGAACGCATTGTGAATGAGTCCACTTGTAGACGTAGTCCTAACTTTTATGTTAACGCCATGCTTATGCTTATGTTTGCATTGTGAATGGGCCTGTACACTTGCAAGAAAATGGCCAGCAATATTATTTCGCAAGAAAACTTGCCAATGTTAACATTGCGGCAATAAATATTTCTGATGTTGGCAATATTTCTTGCTAGATATTCCGGTCGTAATGTAAACGCGTGTTTCCGTCCTCGGAAAGATATTACCGGCTGTTGCTGAGACTAGAATTGGATTGAAGTCTGAGCGAGATATTGCTGGAAGATCACATGCGCAGGAAGTATGGTTAAAGTAGTGCATACACATGTTATTTTAAATTATTATATGCGTTTTTTCGTAAAATGGGTGTGTGAAAAAGGTTAAATAATATTAAGGAAGTAATAAATATTACCAACCGTCTATGATTGATTATCGAATGGTTCAAATTTTGTTTTAACTGTAGATGCGTCCCAATTATTAATTTTTTACGTTAAAAATTATCAAGATATCTATCAATTTTAAGATTAATATCAATTTTAAGATTAATCTGTAATACGTCAACAGTAGATAATGGACATTTTAAAACTTTTTACCGAATTAATAATTACACTTTATATAAAAAGAAAATTATTTTGCTCCCGCGTGAATCGAAGTCCACGAAACCATTTTATTTTATGACAAATATTAAACTCCTGTACCGAATTTGCTCGAACTCCCTTTTCCTTTGTTCTTCAAATACAGTCACTCGTCCTCACAAAACGTCGGCGTTTCTTTATCTCTTCATTGAGCTCAATAAATGTGACCACGACTCGCATCTTCTCCCTTCTAATAGCCATGTCGGAGTGAGGTATAACCTCACTTAAGTTCACGCGCCAATTTCCTTGCGATGTCACCAAACACGGCAACAAAAATTTGTAATGTAAAACGATCAGCAATATCTTGTCGGAAAGATCATCTTCCCAGTTTCCTGGCAACTTATTGCTCGTTTTGTTCGTGCTAGTGTAAAGATGCCCGCAAGAAACACCAAAAAATTGCTGAAAGATATTGCGGAGACCTATTGCTAGTGTAAAGCCGGCATTTGAGGCTCCTGGTGACGCTTGGGCTGGTGGTATTTTACCGTCAAGGGAGGCACGGTGGCAGATAAGTAGCGGCTCGTACACCCACTGACGTCGCTTTCTCCATCTCACCGCTGTCTGTCATACTTTGCTCTCTCGTACATCCATTTGGGCAAGGGGAAGGAAAATGAAGAATGGTTGTTGTTGTTAGCTGATGCATTGTGGCTTAAAAAAAACATCCATGGCCAAAACACTAAACATGGGATTTGACTCCATGCTAGAGGTGGCAGTGCGAGACGAGACTGATAAGACCCGTCTGTGTTGGAGATGTCGACTATTCGGCGTTCAAATAAACTGGTTCAAAAAAATAACGTTATACACACTAACGTAAATATTATGCTTGTCTAAAGGCAATAAATTCCTCCAAAAAAATGGACTTATTCCAGGAAACTGTTTATTCCAGGAATATGACGAATGATATTGTATTTTTAATAAGTCATTGAACTGCACTTTTGGGGTTGGTATTTACATATCTTCATCATTTACTTTTATATTTCCTCTCTATACCTAAAATACCTGGCGTTGTCCGGGATTTCTTCGTATTCAATCCTTGCGAATGAGCGAAAAGATCAATTTACATAAACCACGGTGTTTAAGATTATTATTTTTAACGTACTTGGTTCCAATTTTAATAAAATACTATAATTTTCTTTCATTTTATTTTACAAACATTGCTATTGATGAAATTTTCGTTATCTTATACACCGCTACTGATCTCTAACGAATAAATTAGGTACTAGTTTTGCTGCTGCACTACTGGGCTCTGGCGGAATATATTAGGAACCACGTGCTCTTAGCGAGAGGCGAAAAATGGTCGCGGTGCCTCTACAAACATTATTTAAATTATTTATTTTCTGCATTTGGGTTGTGATAATCTAACACACTTTGCTAGGACACTGCGACAATCCTGGACAAGAGCTTGTAAAAATTTCATATCTCTTTATACGCAACTTTTTGTAGTATCGATGTCGGTCACAAGTGGCTGAATTCACTTTTATTAGAATATATTTAAATGGAAAGATGGATGGAAGAAGAGTCACGTATAACTGTCCGATTAGAAGCTTTTGAGCTGCAAAGTGATAAATATGTCACAAATAAGTTATAGACCATTAAGATATTTAATTTTGGACGGTAATTTTCACGAAACTCCTGTGACATTTTCAATTTTTTCTGGAAAATTGCTGAATTTCTTCTTAAATAGAAGAAAGTGCATTTATACGAGTAAATATGGTATGATTCCTATGTTCTTTAAAACCTATAAAATTTTGAAAATTGCAAATTGCAAATTTATTTTGGAACCTGTCTCACACCATTGATTTTCAATCTAGTTATTTCTTTCTCAATGCAATGTGTACTTCAATTTCAGTTATTTAAATGGAGTTATGCACTTAAAAAATATGAGCAGTTTTTGAGTTGTAACTACTGAAACTAAGGGGAGGAAAAGTTTCGGTATTCCCCATATTCTACAAGTTTCCTATATTATAAACTCCGTGCGAACATAATTTTCGAATTACTAAGACATGACTTCTCATGATTTTTAAAATTTACTTTATTTCCTGTGTGTTGCAAAAACATGATTTCACAAATAATGCTAATATGCGTAATATGATATTTGCGTAATTGGATAGGAATATGAAGTCGTAAATCGCAGACCTAGTTACTGCTTCACAGGAAGATGAGATCGGTCAAATTTTATAATCTCTAAACAAATTATTTAGGCTACTCTTCGCTTGTTATATCTTGTATTTTTAATTGGATATTTGTATATATTTTTTGTGCATTACCTACACATTTGGGGCATATTTTGTAATTTTATACTGTGTGAAATTGGGAACCCTTTTCTAATTCTTTCTAACCACGTTAATTTGAACTTGTATGTTTTATTTCCAACTTGTAGATTAAGTTAACAATGGCGAGATAAATAGTATGTCATTCCCCGAAATACTCTTAGATTCCACTTCATGGATTGTCTGCAGGTTTGCGTAAGTATAATGCGTAATAATACTATGTAAGTATCATCTCAAATGTAATTTGTTTTTTATTTATGAATGCAATATTCTTTGAGTTATCGAAAGAGAGACTGTGATCATATGTTTATTGTTCACGTATTGTTGGCTGAACCGTTGCAATACGTGCTGGAGCACCCAAGCAGTTTTCCTGTCGAGCACATTTACGCACTTCTCCTGGAAGCCATCGCATGATGTTCACTCCAACCACAAAGTAGCCAATTGCTAGGAAGTTTGGTGTGGTCTTGATGACCCTAACCTCAGCAGAATTTTCCAGTGTGCTTTCTCAGAAAGATGTAGAAACCCAGAACGTCATAAACTTAACCGTTTTGAAAAAGTAGTTGCATTCATAGTTTTGGAGTGTAAACATACCACTAGTAATGTGTTAATTAATCGCTTCTCATTTTGGGGTACTGCCCCATTATGTTGGTAAAATTTTAAAACTTTTATTTGGTTTTATGCAATCAATATATTGCGAAGCTTATAACGGTCTTATCCCTTAGTCCATCACCGTTAAGGAATTGAGTTCAGACGCCGGTGTACCTGTGGAAGAGAACGAAACACGACGGGCAGCAACTCGTTGCAACGTTCTCATTTGGAAGAGCGTGGTTGCATCAAAGTAACATGGTTAATTCCTGTCAATGTCCTTTTATAATAATTTTGTACGTTTGGACAAAGTTTATTTCAGCGAAAGTCAGACTTAAAATCTCTTCAAGAAAATGATATTGGGAACAAAGAAAATAATGTGAAAATAAGAACATGATGAATATCAGTTTAGATCTCCAGAAGCTGTGAAGATTGTCAATTTACAACTGACAATGTATTCTTCCCCACATTCAGAAACGTCATTAAGTCATTATATGATCCGTTACTGAAACGAGTACAGAGATCCTTGAAAATTGGAAAACAAATATCGGAAAATATTGTGATTCAGGAGTTCTGACCTTCTATGACAAAAAGAAAGTTGTTCTTGAAGTTCTTTATACAAAGGATAAAAAAAGAATTATTTTCAAATTATTGTGAAAGAAATTAAAAAGATACCGTATAGGTTAGATTGAAGATTACTTGCTTGTTTTTAAAATTTCAGAATCGTGCATCAGTTGAATTAATAACTTCATTGAAAACAACGAAGAAAACGTTTCATAAGGACCGTAATGTTAAAATGTCTCTCACTTCGGAACTTCAGTTCACAAAGTACTTTTCGGAAGGGGTGAAATTTATTTTCCTATTAGGATGTATCCTTGTGCAAAACCGATACATTTATTCCAATAGTTCATATGCACCAATCCTCGCTTGTTCTTTAAAGAAGTTGACTCTTTCCTCTCTTTGAATTTACCCATATAGTACAAGTTCAAACAAAATAATGTATAATTCTCCTCAAATACCATTTTCTTAACTGAAGTATTATAAACCTGCAAAGAGTTTACATTATTTTGTAAATAGTAACTGAACTTGTCTGTGGGATTCATGCCTACGATTAGGCTCAATTTCAACAACAGTTGTGTATTTTAACACTTATTAACACAAGATTTGCCTCGGATCTGTTGGTCTTCGAAGTTCGGCGACCTCGGGTCACGTTGTCCATCCCTATACAATCTGGAACTCGTGTACCGAGATAGGTGGCTAAGGGCATCTACTGAGCGCTTCTATCCGGGAGGTCCTAGGTTCGAGTCCCGATGGTGCCGGATTTTCGACACTAGCTAAATACGAGGTAAGTAAGTAGTTCGAAACTAGGTCGAATTCAGTCGCTGTCTGGATGAGAATTGTAGCGTCCGACTGCTTCGATCAGTAGTTTTTCGTGGTTTCTCCGGTCAACACCAGACGAATGCCGGAGCAGTACCCTAAAAAAACGGGCCAGGAACCGCGCGCGATCATTCCTTCCTCTTCACAATTACACATGTCGGAAGACCCGTCGGAAGCTTAGGTTGTCTCGGCTGGGGCGGTGCCCTGTTGGAGGGAGATACCTGGTAAGTAACACTAAGACGTTTTAAATTAATAATGAAAGAAGATTTTAAATGCTGTCCGTCAAATGAAATAATGAAAGTACTAATGAACACCTTTGCTGTAGATCATTATTTTCGTAACTTCACTTTTTCATCGGGAGATACTCGATTCGTCTCCAGAGAGAAAATTAAAAAGATCCTGTCTTCCAGGAAAATTCTTTATTCGTTATCGAAATAGCGTCTATTTGTTATCCAGACACCATCTACAGAAAATAATTTGCTTGCCATCCATTAGACCTTCCCAGCCGTGTCCACCAGTTGTTTGTGCTCTTGCTTTCACCTTGCCTTTCTGTCTCCACTGCTCCCTGCCAATAAGGTCTGTCCACGACTTTCCGCCGATATAGGTCTAGAGACCTAGTCAGGACTGCGCTCACTCCTTTATCACTCCTCTTTCACTATCACACTGTCTATATCTCCGATCCTGCCCAATGTTTTCATCCTATTCTCATTTCAAATAAAACATTCTTGTCCTCGATATCATTTCTTCTTTTTCCACAAAAATTCGCCTCCTCGTCCTCTCTGCACCTCTGATAAAGGCCCATGATTACCTGCTCAGATCGATAACCCCTTCGGTATTTTCTCATCTCTTCTCTCGTGAATGATGAGGGTACCCGCGACTCTGCGTTCCCGCTTAAACGCCCCCACCCCTATGTCCCTGCCACCGCACCCCTGCCTCGTTGCCACCGCGTCCCCGCCCCGCGTCCCCGCCCCCGCGTCCCCGCCCCCGCGTCCCCGCCCCCGCGTCCCCGCCACCGCGTCCCCGCCCCGCGTCCCCGCCCACGCGTCCCCGCCCCGCGCCCCCGCCCCGCGTCCCTGCCCCGCGTTCCCCGTCGACGCGTCCCCGCTTCCAAACCCCGCCTTCATATGCTCGCCTTCTCGCTGCAACGACTGCACGCGCTCCAGCTGTGTCCATTCTTCTCAGTCGCCCGTCCGATATTCTGATTTTATTTTAAGCGGCATATTTTCAGTTCTGAACGGGAGCTAGCGCGCTAGCTTACTTCATCTTTGTAGCGTGGAGTTGGCACGCCGCATCGGATCTGGCAGAGATACCATCGCGACCGGGCGAGAAATCGAATAGCAAAAGCGAAAAAATACGACGCAAAAGAAAATTGAAGTTACACTTGCGAGACGTTAACGAGACGTGACAAAGAAGATTTTATTTCGCATAAAATGTTGTTGTACTGACACGAAAAAGAAAAATTATGTTGAGTTTCGCGCAGCATGTGTTGAAAAGAGCTATTATGATGTACGAAAAATATGCTAACTGAATTGGCCTACTGAAAATAACGTGCATCCCCCTTTTATCGAAATTCTGGCAAATTAGGTCGTTGATACTTAACAGACGTCGGAAATGGCTGTAAGAGTTACAGGCAGTTGTTATGTCAAATGTGAATTAGCTCGTGACCTTTCAGCAAATGTTTCTTGGGGTATATAAAGAACCGTTTCTATTGCGTGATAAATATATTCCAGATGTTCCTTATACTCATATATTTTTGTTCGTTTCCCAAGATCAAAATAATACTATTTTCCTCCATAAATTAGCTAATTTATTCTTGTTCTGTAATTCGTTAACTCGCTCTCGTTTCGAGATCATCACTGATTTTCAACACTCAAATTGGTCGTTTAGAATTACAACCTTTTTTTATTTTCGGTTTGTGACATATACTATTTATTTCAATTTTTCAAACATAATTCCTACTTCTAGAATTTTTACTTTTCTTGTTTGCTATCAGAGTCTAATGGTGAAATTTTCTGAGTTTCTCATGAAAACATACAGGAAGTTATTCACGGCTAACAATATGAATCTGTCAGAAGCAGTGGTTTCTTATGAATTTCAAAGTCTCTCAATGAACCTAAAATGTTAAATTGCGAACTATCTCACAAAATTTACCGCAAGCAGGAGAAATGATCTGTGTATGTGAACGTGTAAACAACGCGATTACATATATTTTCGTGACATTATTTTCGTGTCTTTTGGAATGTATGGAAAGCACAAAAACAAAACCATTCCCTTTTATTTTATTTTGTTTGTTGATTCTTTTCAAACTAATATATTTATTTTTCTTATTTTGTAAAAACATTTAATGGGAGTGGAGTAAATATTACATGGATAATTTTAACACATTTTCAGAGTAACCAATGCCATTGCGAGAAAGGTCAAATAAAGTCATTTTGGGGTGAATTGGTGCATGAGAACGTTCGTAGAAATATTTGCAAATAATTATCTCTCTTGTTTCGCCATTTATGATTCATTATGATTGTTTCGATAGTTTGCAATGAACATGTTTTCTAATTTCTTTGCATTTTAGATTGTATTGTCTGCGTGACTGGTATAATATCTTTCCGAGATAAAAGTAAATTCATTAGACTAACAAAATATACCTGCTCATGAAATAATTGGTTTCTTCTTTCCTCTATAAGGAACAAATTGATTTTCCAAATGAAACACTTTGATGTGAAACATAATGATTGCACATTAATACAGTAACGCCTCGTTAACACGAATTGCAAGGAACTTAAATAATCGGTGTCCTTTTTATAAAAATGCGTTTTATCCGATCCGGCTTTAATAGTTGTACTCGGCGGACATTGTACTTTCACGAACTACCCTCACGCGAATTCGCGTGGAATTTTACAAGGTGAATCGGCACTCGCGAATGTGCGAGTTCTCGCGAATATGCGACATTCTTATATTGTTACCATTTTACCGAGCTCTTGTGTTATCGTATTATTTAAATGATTGGCATCGGTGAAACACCTATAATATCGTTAGGCTTTTCTCTCCGTTGTATGTCTGGTTTGAATTATTAGGGCGCGCAGTTGGAGTGAGCTTCCCCTCCCCCTCCCCCTGCCCAGCGCGCGTGTTGTCGCCGAGTAACCTTAGCCCAAGAATAGGCGTGGCACGGGGCGCCCCGGCGCGGGGCGTGGCTGCGGAGGAGCAGCAGGACTCGGGCCCCGGGGGCGGCGGGCGACGGCGCGCGGGCCCCAAGTGACGCGCACAGCGGAGCACTCGCACACGAGCAGCTAAAGATAGCGCGACAGTCTCGTGGTCCCTTGTCCTGCTGCCGGTCACCTGACGTCCGGCCCGGAATAGCGCGCTCGCGCCGCCCCGCCCCGCCCCGCTGCTCTCGAGCGGACGCGCAGGTGGGTGGGTGGGTGCATTGTGAGACGAAAACGGAAAGGGGAGAAAGTGCCATCTTATTTTTCTCGAATGGCTATAGATGAAGAGTTGCTGATAAAATGTTGTTCCAAAATAATATCACAAATTCGGTTTTGTAATATTGCTTTATATATTGATATTAACGGTAATAGTAATAATAATAGTAATACTACTACTACTAATAATAATAATAATAGGTTAAATTGTTTAAAGGAACAATTACCGAGTCTCTTGCTATACGAAGGTTCGAGTCTCCTGCTCGGCCACTGACCTACCGAGACGACTAACGCTTCAGTAGATGAACATAGTAATACTAATTCTAGTAATAATAATAATAATAATAATAATAATAATAATAATAATAATAATAATAATATCTACTAAAATCGATTAATTTCTCAGTTAATGGAGTGTCGCATGTATTGGACTGCTAAGTGTACAAAAATACCTCATAATAATTCGCACACCTCAGTCGTTCGTGTTCCCTAGGATCCATTACAATCTCGTAGTGCCGAAAGTGAATCGAAAAAATAGCAGCTTGCTGTCTACTGTGTTGTATGTCCAACCTTAGAATTGTTTTACAAACTCTTCTGGTAGTTTAAATTTTGGGCGATTGACCAAACTTTAGTAATTGTTCATTAACAGACATGTTGAACTACTGTGATTCATTCTTACAACTCTCCAAATTACAACTCTCACAATTCAACTCTTACAGGTATCATACTAGAAATAAACTCCCTTCTCTTTTTTAACCCCTCGTTATGACGCAAATCAATGTTTACTTTCTTCTAGTATCTATGTAGTGATCTTCTCAATGCATGCCAGTTTTCTCTGAATAGTACACAACAGTTGTTAACGGAACGTTACAATAAATTGGCCAGAATTTGTCAAAAGAAATGTGAGATGAAGAAGACTTATGTCATTGCGAGTTTAGTCTACCCCTGATCGTTTTGAACTTGCTAGTTAGTTGAATTGCTCATTTCACCGAACTGGAGTGAAAGAAGAGGGACAATTCATTGTACTATATATTCTGTTACGCTCTTGAATATACAGCAATAATCTTTTATTTATATATTTTGCACAGTATGTTTTTGTATGGGTATTTTAAAATTCCTCTACTTTTTTCATTAAAAATCGTATAGAATTCTTTCTATCTTCGTCACTTAATTTATTTCTGTCTACGCTTCATCAGAACTGTAATTCATCACATTTTTCCAAAGGCATAATATTTATGCTGTGGTTGTGAACCTTACGTAATGCCATTTTGACATTTAGACAGATGTAATGAATGATAGCAGTGAACTCCCAAACTCAGCATTAAAATTGTTATTTTATATAGTTGAAATGTCTTCCTTGCTGTCTCCTAAAATCGAAATACGAAAGATAAGTTCTCGAACCTAACTAGAACAACTTGAGGAGTCCGCTGTAAGCGGCCGCGCGTTACGCAAGTTGGCGGGGGGGGGGCCGGGGCTCGCGCGGCCGTCGGCCCTGGGAGCGCGCCAACGCCCACGCGCGCGTCTCCGGTAAACAGCGCCACGCGGCGTGGCGTCCGGAGGCCGGGCGAGGCAGTGGCACTCTGCTGGGGTTGCGAACGAAGGGCCGGCGGCGCCAGCCGAATGCGTTTACTACGCTCCGTGAAGTCACGAAGGTTAAGCGCATTCGAGACTCGCGGGTTCGTGGTTGGGTGACCGGCCAGGAACCCCGGGATCTAACGGCGTCGAGCCCTGGCCGAAGGGAGAGAAGGCACGGACTGACTGCGACGTGACGAGACTTGACAATTATTAAAAAGTAAAAAAGCACATTAATGGAGGATTACTCCCAAGTGTAAAGCGCTCAACGCCCCTTAAGGGGCTTGGAGACGCGTTGCGTCAAGATGTAGACGCAACAAACATCATAGCGAAGGGAGAAACGAAATTGTTACGAAACACGACATTCTTACGAAATGTTATAAACCAACAAGCAAGTTTGAAAATATGCATCTGCAATTCATAAAACATGAATAATGGGGTGCACGACTACATTCGATAATAGGGTTGTAGCGTCGCAATCTTCAGCGCTGCCAAGGTCAGCCATGGGCCAGCTGAGGACCAGTCAACTCATTTCCAAAAATGAAATATCTTTCTGAACAACACTTTTATTATATGTGCTCCAGTACATAAACCATAAACTATCAGCCACAGCCTCGTGGGTCTGCCAAGCAAGTCTGCCTACCTCGCTCTCTCAAAGAATTCTGGTGAAGAAATTCCCTAATCCAGGTGACTACTCGCGGATCTACTTCCGATTCGATAATTTTATTTAGAAGTCTGTTGTGAGGAACTAAATCGAAAGCTTTAGAAAAGTCCATAACGATTGTGTCAATTCTTTCTCCTTGGTCGAGTGAATTGGCAATGTCTTGACTAATAGTAGCTAGCTGACTTTCACAACAATAGCCTGATCTAAAACCGTGTTAAGTTTGTGTGCAATGCTACCAAAACTAATAAAACAAAATTTGCTGAATCAGGTGATTAGTCATTATATTGTACAGGCCTTCTAATTTGAAGTAATGCTATTTTTGTTTAATATGACAGTGGGAATATAAAACATTTAAATTAACGACTGGTAGACTCAAGATAATATTCAGAAATAAATTACATCCTATGATGATGGGAGAAGCCCCTTCTCTACACTTTCGTTCTACGTTTTATATCTTTTATTTTCTATTCCAGATTGATAAAAAAATGAATAACCATACTCAAAATTAATATAACTCATAAACAAAGTTAAAATGATATTCTCCGTTAAAGTTGAAGTAAAATCGCACCGCGAGGAAACAGGCACGCAGCTTGTTACAACTCTAGATAATATGAAATAAAAACGCCACTTACACAAAAATGATTCCCACCATGTATGTGAAGGGACTGTAATTTATTTAGTGTCATCAGAATTCGAAAAAGAAAATTCACAAGCTCCAAATTCATCTCAAAGATCTGCAGGATCAAATACATGATCAGTTATCCACCAAACTACAGCTGAATCCGCTGTCGAAAAATGAAAGGGAATGGTATCATGAGAAATGTGTTGGTGATTTAGGAAGAATGTTTGTATGCGGGAAATAGGTCGCTCAGGTCATTTGAGAAAAATTCAGTGATACAGTTCATCACATTAGAGATACATCTGGAACCAACGCTCGATTCAACGGGTCTTCTGGATTGTGAATCAGGTGATGGATATAAAATTAAAAAATGGCACTCCAACACGCTAGACATGATTTATCTGTGCTTCATTAGTTGTATTTATAGATCAAGAGTGCTTGTTTGGCTCACTTCAGCCGACTTCAGTCTTCACTAAGTGAGTTTGGAGTTTCACCTCGTCTGTTGAATACCATCGACCGGGAGCGGTAGCTCAGTGCATCAACTGATGTCATTTGGAGTGCCTCTGACCGGGAGGTCCTAGGTTTGAGTCCTGACGGCGGCAGAATTTTCGAGACTAGCTTTACAGCTAGGAATGATTACCGCCATCCCCAGAGGAAAAAAACATGCACTACATGTTCGGGACTAATGACCTAAGCTGTTGACCCGCCCGGAATGACGAACAACCAAGCAACCTGAATACCATCGCCACCTGGGCACTGGCTTCCGTGCGGCGCGGCCGCGGCAACGCTTGCTTTGGACGTATGGACAGGCTGTCCGAAGCAAGCGTTGTCGCGACCGAGCCGCAGAGCGCATTCTTCATCGAAGAATCATCGCATCATTCACTGGAAATCTCTTTTCAATTTCTTTTGTTGTGAACAAAAGATGAGTGATTCCAAAAGGAATGTTGGTTTTGAAAGAATTGTGATCGACATACGAATTTTGACAGTAGTATTTTTATTTTTGTTATAACTGAATTAAAATGAATGATTTCCGATAAAAAATAGAATAGCATCATAACAGCCTTGTGAACTCGTATGAAATGTTTTGTTCTATGAAAATCAAAAAATTATTTTCTGATGCCAAGGATTTTCTGGTATCTGAGTAAATATTAGTTAATTAAATCACATTTGATAAATATTTTTAAAATTAATAATATTAGCGGTACGTTGTAATGAAGGTCTTGGATCAGTGATCGCCAAACTTAAGTTTGGTAGTTTCAATAAAGTTTCTGAGCAAACGACCATTTGTAAAAGTTACAGTGAGCCACCAAAAACAAATCCACTCCAGAAATGAGAAGTTTCATCAAACTATCCAAAATAGAAAATTTTTGATATACCAACGCAAAACATAACGGACATAGACTCAAATTTACACTATCAACCATGAACCTGACGATGACAGTTGTGCCTGAGTATGGAACCAGTTGTCATTGGTCTGAGCTAGGTGATGCAACTGCCGTTTAGAAAATCCGTGACTCTACAATCGACTGAAGCTTTCCCTTGAGCTTCTAGTAGCTCGCTATGAACGGTTTGGCGAGCTCTAATTTGGATTTTCATTTTGGATCCATTTATATTCCTAAGCAACTGCGAAATAAAATGTTACTTCTGTCTCTAAGACAACACACCGCTTTGAAACTGCATACTATCCATCCGTTACAAAATTTTCTGTAGCTCCCAAGGTAGGTGATTAGTATGCAGAGATTTCAGTACATTAGAACACGTATCCAAGAGAGCATTTTTCGCAAATTAGCTCAATATACGTGATAAATTACTGATCTCCATACACTAGCATTGCTTCTTTGAAAGGTTATGCTACACATTAAATATCAGTACACCTCTTTAGATATATTACATGCATTCTCATTTTACAGTTTTAGCAAATGGTTGAAAAATCATTTTCATATCCTGACCACTCGTTTCAAACTTGCCATTCTTTTTGTTATTCTGTTTCTTTTTTAAGGAAAATAACTTTGGTAAACACTAAATATGTACGAGAGATGGAACCAATCTTACACAAGTACATGACCTCAGTGAACATTTACCTTGAACACATAATTCACCTTTACTGTGATAAGAGCTATGCGTGTAATGTGTGAGACCTATAGAGAAACCCCGAGGTCACTTATAGCTGACGGGAAACTTCGCCATTCTTTAAATTGTTTAATTCAAAGGGTTTTAGAGAGGAAAATGTTTGCCTTGGTAGTTGTTTTTACCTGTTTTTATATACGTTTAATGAAACTCTGTGAAACTAGAAGCATAATTTGCTATTTATGACAAAGATTGTTCTCCTTATCTAACTTTGGTGATCACTTGATCTTTTTCCTGATTGTTGTAATAGGAAGTAAAATTGCTATTAGCTTACTTAAAAAATAATTTAAAAATCTAAAATTCCTTATGAATGTTAAATAAAGTATTTACGTAGTCCTTATTAGAATAGACGTGTCACAAGTAACCAACTTTTCAGTTCCACTCAACTTGGAAGTCGGACAGTTACGTAGTAACACGTGTTTGCCTCCAGAGGCATCTCTGCAATCACGGCAGTGTCTGTTGGAGCCAAGGGCGAAGGGCCAGTGGAGTTGCCTCGCTGCAGTGGCACTCGCTCACTCGTAGCGTGAAGGGTCGTGCGAGTCAAAGGCATCCATCTTTCGGCAGGCGAGTCAGCAACAAGAAATTCCCACGCGTAGATTGCCTCGTCACACAACACACAGAGAATTACGCTTCGGTGCAATGATGAAATTTATGTTGCACGGTTTTCTTGTTGTGATTCTTATGATTTTTTCCAAATTTGTATTTTTTTACAATTCATATCCTATTGCATGAATAGTTATTGTTAGAAACAGAGAAATTTTATTACCATTCAGGTTGTTATCAAATCGAATGTATTCGTGCCAACTCTAAACTAGTAAGAAACTAACGTTTCAAACTTGTAAAATTCCTTAGGAAACAACGGTAATTTTAGATTCTACTACTGGAATACTAGAAAACTATATCCTCGAATTTGAACTGTAAAGAATTGAGTAATAACCCCGTTAATACTGAACATGGAACATCCTAATATGACCCTGCATTTCCATTTTCATCACACCAAAACTTTTCTTATCTCAACTTCGCCGGCAGGATTTTCGAGACTGGCTAGGTGGCTAGGTAACTAGATCGAATTCAATCGCTGTCTAGAGCAGAATTCTAAGGGCCGGCTGCTCTGGTCGGTCTTCCGTGGTTTCTCCGATCAGCACTAGGCAAATGCCGGAAAAAGTACCTTAACGAATGAGCCACGGACCTTGCGCTCTCCGCCCTTCCTCTTCGTTCCCGTCTCCTGACCTCTTACTAACACTCACATGCACCATGTTACCACGTATGTCGGGAGGCCAATCGGCCGCTGAGAGTTTTTTGGGCTGGGGCGGTGCCCGCCCGTGGGATGGGTAACACCCTGCAAGCCGACGTGTAGGTCGGCACCGGATCTCGCCTCCAGTGCCTCTCATCGGGAGGTCCTTGGTTCGATAGCTGACGGCCGCAGGATTTTCGACACTAGCTTTCCAGCTAGGTCGAATTCAGTCGCTGTCTGCAGAAGAATTGTCTGAAAGGCGGCTGCTCTGATCGGTAGTTTTCCGTGGTCTCTCCGATCAACACCTGACGAATGCCGGAGCAGTACACTAACATGCAATCTTTCCTTCTCTTCCTATCCTCTCCCCTTACACACACACACACTTACACTAACATGCACTACACTACCACATATTCCGAGAGACCGGACGGGAGCTTAGAGCTTGTCTCGGGAGGGGCAGTGTCCCGCTGGTGGGAGAGTCCTGGTTGGCGAAATCTCTGATAGCCGACGGTAGATCGGCGGCGGACCTCACCATTCAGCGGGGGAAGATCACAGCCATCTCTCGAGGGGGAAAACATGCACTACACTCATGTGACTAATGACCAAAGACCAATGCGCCCGGAAACACGAAAAAATCAATCAATCGATCAATCACTAACTTGCGGCATTTGACGCGTCTGGAACTACGAAATATTCAATCAACCCAACTACCTATCATTGTCGAGTAATAGTAATAATAATTGTAATAGTAATAATTTAGTATTAATGATAAAAAGAACGCCAGCCACTTTTGTAGTAGGCAGTTCTTTTAATGTCGTCGCTGAAGAAGGGATTGCTCTTGCGCCTAACGAGCGCGCCGCCTCCCTCCGCCGTTGTCTAATTCAAGGCGCGGTCGTGTCGCCGTGTGAATGACGCACGCTGCGTCGCCGGGCGCGTGCTCCAGACGCAACGTGAAACGCCCAAGGCAGAGTGGGCTGCTTTTATCTCTTAGACTGATCACTTGCTGCTAAATTTGTGTAAAGGTTTGGGATTTCCTTAATCTGGGAAAGTCAGGGGACATTTAGAACGTTTGTGTGAAAAGTCTTTAAAATTCATGGTACTTTTACATTATTCCTTAAGCATATTGCAGCTTTTTTTGGCCCCAATTTCTATTTACTAACCAAATGCGGTTAATTTTGTCTTTTTTCGTGGAATTAGGCTGCTAAATTAAAAAGATATACCCAATTCTTGCTATTACGTAATATTTTCTCTCTCTCTCTCTCTCTCTCTCTCTCTCTCTATATATATATATATATATATATATATATATATATATATATATATATATATATTGTGTGAAATTCTCTACAAATCTTGCCAAGAAAAAAATTAATGCACAATGTAAACTTGCAAATGTCATGAAAATTTGTTCCATGAATGAGAGCGATACTATATATCTTCCAGTTACAGCGACCACGATTCGAGTCATGAATATTTTGATATTATGTATCAATTCTAGGAAGAAAGTCATAAATTTCAACAGCGGTTAAGTCTGAATAAAAATGTTAACATAATATTGCAATCTTGGAGTCCATTGTACTTTTATTTCTCCCTTTAGTAACCAACTGCTTTCTCTCGTCTAATACGCCCTTACATAGTTAAGAGAAAGGGTTGTGTTGCCGCGGAAAATAGCGATTTTTCGTCACAAAAACTCGAATTGTGGGGCACTGCTATTGAAAAAAGGGATAATTGTTGTAATGTGTAGTAACACCCTCAAACACGTCAGCCAGAATCCATGTTTTGTAAGTCCTTGATGCCGAAAACTTGGTTGACGGCAAAAAGTCTGCCCCTTCGTCCGCCCATCCATCCGTCCATCTCTCTATTGCGGTCAACTAGCGTCTTAACCGTTCAGACTATAATCTCTAAACTTGATATTCTCCGATCGATTTGACCAAACTCAATGCCCTTCAAATTTGAAACGGATATTTTTGGTGTTCCGGGGTACTTTACTTGAAAGTTTAACATTATTTTCAAAATTTTCTCAAAAATGGCTTCAAATCTTTTAATTAAATCAATCAATTAATTAAAAAAATCAATTTGTTCTTGGTTGGGACAAAACCGTTTAAAAAATTGCACATGTCTCATTTTCATTAAAACCTTAAAAAAAATTTTTTTTTGAAGTCAAGAGATTTTTTTCTTTAAAAAATCTATTCTTCAAAGAACATCTTTTAATAAGAGCATGTTCAAATTTTCAAAAATATGAGTAGTTTCTGTGTAATTTTGCGTGAAATATAAGCAATTTTAAACAATAATTTTCTTAAAAATGTTTTCCTCCGATATAGCAAAAGACGCTAAGAAATTGCACAAGTCCCATTCTTGAAGATATCGGTATTTTTGATAATTGCAAAATATGAATATTGCAAAAGTTGAATTATAGAGATGATTTTCTTAAAACAATTGTCCTAAAAATTTAGATTCTTTAATAAGGTTATGTAAAATGTTTTTGAACAAACGAGTACGTTTTTGAATAATTTGAACTTAAATTAATGCAATTTACAAAAAATTCAGAAATAGTTGGAAGTATTTTCTTTAAATTTATTTGTCAGTTTGAGCAAAGAACGCTTAAAATTGTTTTACTTTTAAAATAAAAGTAATAATTATTACTTTGAATCCAATAAAACTTGTGACTTATCGTCTACTTATTTTCTATGACACTCGTCCACTTATTTTCTATCTATTTATTATGTTTCATAACAAAATATCCCAACAACTGACAGTTATTTGAGAGGCAGGTATTTGAAGGAATCGAAATAGACTTTTAGGGACTACAATGAAGATATTCTTTTAAATACAAACATTATTATTGTAGAAAGCTTTCAACAAAAATGTTAGTTTTATATCTGTTCCGCTAACAATTCCTTTCCGACGATGTTAGTTACGTTCGTCCGTGTTTTAATGGCGGGATCGCGTCATGAATTACTCATTCATAAACTGGACCAACTTTTATCCTGTTGATCTTCTGGAGCATTCCGTCAAACTGCCTGGTCTGTAACACTTTGATAGTATTTCCACGTACACAAAGATCCAATGAAGTACCAGTCTTTTCCAGATGTAGTGTTTACAAATATTCCAAACACCCTACGTCCGTCACTCTGGGAGCCATGTGATTCTGAAACATAAATCGTTCAAACGTGTTTGCTCCTCCCAATCCTTGCATTCCTTTTGAGTGATGAGTGCTAATATTATCTCTTCCCAGTAGTGTTCAATCCCTTGAAGGTTATGTTCTCTCTCACTTTCGTAATATAGTATAGTATATAGTTCTAGAGTACAATTTTTCATTTCATAAAAAAATCACTCTTTAATGCGCCAATTAAACTTACGTGAACTACACTACCACACAAGTCGAGAAATTAGCACTTGCTCCGGCTGGATCTGGGGGAGATATCTTGTGATTCCTCGTTCCAGCGGGAAGAAATGCCGCCACCTTTAAGGACATAACATACACTACCCTTTCGATAGTAATGACCTCAGTAGCTGATGTTCCCGGAATTAATACTCACCCACTCTTTAAGTAGAAATGTTAATATTAGTAACTAATAAATTTAGTTCAGTTCATTTAAAAAATGGGTTAGATATTACATACTTTCCTACTTTGGGCATTCGTTACCTCTTTAATGACCGGACGCTCTTCCTCCACTGCCAACTCCGCCCTCGTCAGCGCATTCCCGGGATTCCTCGTTTCACGCCTCGTTGGGCTCCTCCCCGCACACCAACTCCACCGCCTCCACCGTTGCACAAGCACCATCACCACCACCAGCTTTCACCACGACCACCCCACCCCCCACCGCCACCGCCACCGCCACCGCCACCGCCACCGCCACCGCCACCGCCACCGCCACCGCCACCGCCACCGCCACCGCCAATCGTAGTACCGTTCCAGGCGCTTGAATGTTGCACTTGAATGTCGCTGTGATCGCTCTTCCCTCGGGCGCATCGGCGGTGGCGCGTGGCGTGTTGCCCCACCGGCGTGCCTCACAGGTCGAGGGCGGCTCGATTTGGGCGGAGGAATGTCGCCGCCCACGCCTTAGCCTATTTGAAGAGCCTTGTTATTATGATGATCTTGCGCGTCTGTGACTATTTTCTTGGTTGTGATTGACGAGATCATCATTAAAATAAATTTTGAAGGTATTACAATTATCCCGTTCTCCTGTTTTCGGATATAGAAAATGTCATGGAAATTTTCATTAAAAAAACAAAAATTTAAACAAGTATTTTTATTAATAATACTTCTTTAAATTTCTGTTTTTTATGAAAATGTTTTTAATTACCATCAACCTGATGCATAAATTTTAACGAATCATGTAAACGCAGAGAAATGTGCATAGTAATTTACAGCGAATTATCAGTGTACTTATAGGGGACGTTGAAATCATTAAAATACGTGTTTTTCTAGAATACTTCCAGAATATTCTAGAATGAACTGGGTAAGACTTGTGTAAAGTGATTTGTCTCGTCGAGAGGAATAGAATGAAATACTGATCACCTGTTAATTTTCATTTATTATTTATTTATTATCATTTTACGTCAAAAACAGTTAAAACCTGTGACTAATGTTCTAGAACCAGAAGGGAATTCTGTGCACATTTTCTTAATTCTGGGATCCCTACTCTAAATCATATTACAAGTTGCATTCTGAATACAGAAAGAAATGAGTATTTTTGACGAGAATTGTTAACAAAATATTTGCTCCGATGAAATAAAATATATTTTCAAAGGCAAATCAGCTATAGATTTGGGATCTTATCCCTCATCATGTCCTTCGAGAAGGAATGTGCACTGCTGCGACAACGTGGATAACAATAATTTGAATTACTATATTTCGTACTGAACTCCAGAAGTGCGCAAATGAAGTTAGATTTATGTCCAGAAGCAAAACAAGGGACCATTTCAGCACTGCTCAAAGGATCAGAGCAACTGGATGAAAAACGTGATCAAGGTAGGGGTCATTGACCCAGACCTTTGTACTCGCAGATACCATACATCAACCCAAACGCATTTTAGTTACTTAAAAAGGCGAAAACAGTATTTTAGTTAAATGTTTTTGAGTATTCTGGAAGGATCCGCAAAAAAGATAAATTCCCCATTAAGAGACTCAGATGGATCGTCACCTCATTTGACTCACTTGGTGAACGGGAAAGAGTCTATCTGGGAGTGATAGACTCCTTCCTGAAGGATGGACGGAACGACATTGATTACTTCATTGCTATGCAAGAATTACAATCAAGAATATCGTATGTATTTCACGGTTATTGTGATGCAGTATGTGTTAATATTTGCATTATTATTATTATTATTATTATTATTATTATTATTATTGTTGTTGTTTTTATTGCTTGTTGCATTCCCCGAATATACTACCGTCTCGAAGAGTTGACCACGATAATCATGCTTGTGACATTACACTGGAAACTTTAAATCTGAACGAATCTACACCTTCACACCAACGCAGTGCAGAACTATTCGCCAGGCGGCAAAGACCTTGAGTTCAAACCTTATTCTTCCAATTTGTGAGCACATTTTCTTGATCAGAATGGAAAACTACTAGGGGAACATCGGTTCACAACAAATATTGGGAAACGGTGAACGAAGAAGGACGCGATCTCAGAGTCGAGAAGCTCTTCCTCATTTTTATATGCAAACGTCAACATCAACTGATAGAAAATATTTCGGGAATTGAGAGAGAATTCGTTTGTCCCTCCCGAAGGGGCGCAGGTGAACAGTCAGGCCACGCCGCACCGTGGCCGCAATTGCTGCACACGCGTCTTCCGGCTTCCTCGTTAGGGTTTTGTTTTCACTTACTTTCGGTGCGAATCGTACGAAGAATACCATTTAATTAAATTGAAGCATCTCGCATATCTTTATCGCATGGATATTTTTGAAATGTGTGCACATGCTTTGGTATTAAAATAGCTGAGAAATGGCATAACGCAATCGTAAACGCCACACCCAACAGATATGCAGGGGAGGAGTTGGCCGTGGTTAGAGGCGTTTGTCCGCAGGGGGCTCCCGCGACAACAGCTGCAGCATACTGCGCCTCCACCACCGTCTTCTGTCCGCCACTGACTCCCCCACCCCCTGCGCGTGCAGCGCCAGAGCGATCAACGCGGGTAATTGGCGACGCCGTCTTCACCCGCCCCCGCCTCCGCGTTGCCCTCCTCGCTTTGGTCTTCCGCCCCGCCACACCCGTCCTGGCCCTCCCAACCCGCCCGCTTCCTCCTTCCCGCCCCGCGCCGCCCTGCCCGCCCGTCCCTTCCCCCCCCTCCCCCCGCCCTGGCCGCGCCTCCCGTCGCGCCCCGTCCCGGCGACCTTCGCGCCCGGCTCCCGCCCAAAATACGCGCGCGAGGAGCGCGCCGCTCAGTGTTGTGCGTCGGCGCTTGTGCGGGCGATCGCTCGGTGCGCGGCCGAGGTGCGCGTGTGCGTGCGTGCGTGCGTGCGTGCGCGAGTTCGTAAGTGAGCGGCGGCTGCGGAAGCGGGGAACGCCCGGCGGGAGTTTCGCCTCGGAAACGGAATGAAAATGCGCGCTGAGATAGCATTTTGTCAATTTAATATTCTACAAACATAATGTTTGACTTCTCATAGTTCTTATTATTGCTGACAAATTGAGAAAACAAAATTTCGCAAGTGTGAGGCTGCAAGTGCTCCGAGAAGTCCACGTAGTTTGTGCTTTCAGAAACATGTTACTTCCTGTTTTAGAGTATTTCAATAAGAAAATTCTATTAAATGACCAACGCTATAAGAAACTGCACGGACTTGAAATTTCTATATAGTATACGTTACTTGTAATTTCGTATCGCCATTCGCAGAACACAATGCGTCGTAGTCATTAAATAATTCATCGTGGGGAATGTTCTGAAAGTATTTAGATTTTAAATGCGTTGTATGGATAGTTTTGATGTCTCTTTAAACACATTCTCCGCTGTTACTGGTGTGTTGATTCACTTTCGTGTACACTGTGTCAAATGAGGCTCTTTAAGTGCTTCTCTCTGGCCGTTCTCTGTCCTCTCCCGCGGCCTGGTTTCGTGGTGCGGTTTCCACTTCACGCGTGGAATGCTGTAAATCTCTTGGAGGTGGATCTTTGTGAATTAATGTGACAGCTGCTTCAGGAGTTCTGAGTGGCTGGATGTGGTAACTCTGACGTTGCCTCTACGAGAGGCCACCTACGTTCTCCTGCTAAAAACAAACACAAACAATTTCTAATTACTTTGTGTTTTCTTTGATTTGATTTTCGAGCCATCAAAAGCGATGTTTCTTTGGCTGTCTAATTTCGAGACAATGGGGAGGAACTTGTAGGAAAGAAGCAACAGATTTCAACAAAACCTGTAAATCGCAGAATTTTGAAAAATATTTCATTCCAGATTAGTAGTATTTTCGTTCGGTCACTTGCAATCGTCTCACATACTTATAAGATCCAAAACACACACAACTAATTCCGCAACGCAAACGTAGTAAATTTCTTTTGAATATACGTAAGGAATTGGTGACATGCGGTTTAAGATTTTTTTACTCTTGGCAAACTAACGGTGCCTTCTTCTCTAACGACGTGAAATTGCGCCAAAGGCGAGACAAAATGTAAGACTCTAGGAACATGTTCTGGCAATCTCAACTTGAACTCCGGAAATTATTCCTACTGTTGGCGAGTTTGCATTGGCAGACTTAAGTTTTTGCGTGAATGATATGCTACTGGTCATATCTGATTCAAGTTCGGTGTGGTTATTAAAGATGTCTTCAAAAAATTATTAATTGACAGAATTTGCTATCTCTTCATATTTAATTCGTAAATATTACTGTCTTCGAAAAGAGAAGAAAATACATTAGGTCCTTGTACCTCAGGAACCTTTGTACCTCAACCCATTTACAAAGAGTAATTATAACCGATTCTGCAAAAGTGTGTTTAATAACGTTCGCACATCGAAAATATTCAATATTACCGATGTTTCATTTAGATTGCATCAGCAGTTAGTATTATCGTAAAGTATCGTAAAACGTAAAACGAAAGTTGATAAAATTATGTTAAACCACCTGATTGGTCACTAAATATTTTAAATTGAACTAATTTCCTTTCCGAATATGGTAAATATTTCCATATCTTTGCTATGTAAACAAACAATTCATCGCATTCTGGTTAATTTATTTATAAACGATGTTGACAAGACCCTAGCCATATTTTAAGTACAACTTCGTTAAAGGACATAGTATAAAGAACGTAAATATACGTAACTAGGTTCTGTTCTTTAACCTGTCTGGACTTGCATATTTAGAATTCCAGTAATTGCGTGACTATATCACAGTAATTATTTTTATTATAGTAATATATTTACTTTTCTAAACTTTGTGTGCATAGTTATCTTCTTAAAGCCTGAGCGTGATGAAGGCTTCGTTTAGCAAGACGCTCGTCCTCTTCGAGACATTGCCAAGACTTAGGATGCCAAGTATTCTGTTTTGTCGCGTGGTCCCATTGCTACATAAGAAAGGCCATGTAATACATTTTTGTAGAATCGAATAATAATTACTGTTGTATTTTGTAACTAAGAATTCACTGTTGCACGTATTAGTGCACATAATTTTTAAAAAAATACAGAATCGCCTACATTAAATTTAAAACTGAATTTCCCAACTTCTGTTCTGGAGTATATTATTACGTTGTTTTGCTCACATTTCTCCCCTAAAAACACGGTGCCAAACAGAGGTGGGGACGCATCGGACGCGGTGCAGACCGAGGCGAAGCTCTCATGCTGTCGGGCGGTTGGTGGGGGTGGGGTGGGGTGGGAGGGGCGTGGTCCTCACGAGGGTTGGGCTAGGCGGCGGAGACAGCGGCCGGCGTCGCGCTTCGACGAGGGGAGGCGTCGGCGCCTGCGCCAGCGGAGGGCAGCGGCTCGGTGGCGGCGACGGCTATCACGGCCGCGACCACGGCGACCACCAAGCACAAGAAGCGGTCGGGCGGGGCGGCGCCCGCGCCGGCGCCCGCGCCCGTGCCTGCGCCCGCGCCCGCCGCCCCCGCGCCGGGGCTGCTGCGCCTGCTGCGCGTGCTGCGCCAACGTGCCACCCATCCGCGCGCCCATCAGCCTCGCCAGCCAGTCCGACGTCATCAAAGTAAGCGCCCGACGCGCTCATTCAAACGGACTTAGCTCATTGGTCCCGGCAGTGTAGTGCATGGGTTATTTCTCGGGAGGTGGCGATGATCTTCCTCTGCTGGATGGCGAGATCCGGCGCAGACCTACCGTCGCTTAGCGGGGTTTCCCCTAACCACGACTCTCCCACCAGTGGGACACTGCCCCAACCGGGACAAGCTCTAAGCTCCCGACCGCTCTCCCGGAATATGTGGTAGTGTAGTGACTGTAAGTGTGTGTAAGGGGAGTGGATAGGACAAAGAAGAGGAAAGAAAGATCGCGCGCAGTCCGTGATCCTTTTGTTAGGGTTGTGCTCTGGCATTCGCCTGGTGATGATCGGAGAAACAACGGAAAACTACCGATCAGAGCAGCCGGCCTCTAGAATTCTCCTCCAGACAGCGAGTGAATTCGACCTAGCTGAAAAACTAGTGTCGAAAATCCTGCCGTCGTGGGGTGTGGGAACCTAGGACCTCCCGGTCAGAGGCGCTGCAGTGACATCAGTTGATGCACTGAGCTGCCGCTCCCAGTCATTCAAATGTACGTTTGGGGGCCTCCGACAACAATTTCTTAGGTTTTGTGTTCGTCCCTTGTCTTTGGAGGAAAGTATATTTCTTTGAAATTATAAAGTTATTCTGTATTGAGCAAAAGAATATCACATGATACATTATTGAGTTGCTTGAAAGCCACTATCGGCTATTATTAATCCATGGATTCGTCGTTTGCATATTTTAACTGTATAAACAAGGCTGAAATGGAAAGAAAATTTCGAAAAGAATACTAATCTTTTTAGTGTTTCCAGCACTATTTTCACTTGCATGGAACTGACAAACTCATGCTACGCTATCAGAATAGTCGCCGCTACAGATACTGTCGGTAGATGATTTTTTCGACACTGGTTCGCTATTTGAGCGTGTTCCTATAATCACATTTCTATTAACACTCTGGTGACGTTTACACGGCATACAATTACCAATTTCGAACTTTGACGTAAACTTCCATTGATTCAATACGATTTTTTCTTCAAAAATGAATCTACTACCCGTCTGTCTTGATGATCATCTATAAGCAATTGTAGTTCTCGATCTGTTTACAAGATGTTTTGGACGCAATAAATGAGAAATTTGCTCACGGTGCCCTATTTAACGCTGCTGCCTTTGGGCACACTTTGACATTTCTATGAGAGTCGTGCGCAGAATTTGTAGAAATTGTCTGCAGCAAGTCCTTCTCAGTATTTCTGGATAGAACACGTAAAAGATAGGATTAGTTAGATCTCTCCAGCCCCCTGCATTCCATTCCATCTATTCTATCTTTATACTCATTAATCTCCACATCGCCTGTCATTACTTGATCAACACCATTTCTCATAGCGCCGGCCATGCTGAGGTGATCGAGCAGTGCACAGGCGATGAGTAAATGCGCTACGCATTTCTTTCCATCGCAACACCTTCGAGGAAATCAAAATAATCGACATCATTATACAAATAGGATTTTCCAATTTAAAAAGTCCAAATTGTGATTGCAATTTCTTTTTCTTTACTGGAATACACAATGTTAAGAGGTAATCGCGCAAAAATCTCATTTCAGACCTTAGACGTACACATTTTGTGAGTTCCTAGCGACTGAAAAGCGTTGCTTCTTCCAAAATGTCTAAGAGCCAGTTTTTGTTGTATTCCATCAGTGACCGAGTAGTTTCCATACCTTACATGCTTTTGTGGGAGAAGCTAAACTGAAAGACGGAGACGCATTAGTTAAGTCGGACCTCCGTGATAATACTCCGGATCACGACCACTGCAACTAGATGCCTCAGACGATCTGGATTGAAGTGAACGAAACGGATACGATAAAGGTTTCTTAAGGATCTTGCAGTCTCCTTGCTTCCCCTTCTCACATATCGTCATCACATCATTATTCATTCACAAAAAATTTAAACATGTATAATGTAAATTTCCTGTATCTTTTATTTCTGGAGTTATCATATTAACTAATTGTAATCAGCCAACTTGTCTGCGGATATTTACGGAAATTCTGCTATCTAAATGGTACAAATGTTCAGTAATGTGAAATTCTTGTAATTTTGAAATTGTAATTTGTTTGGTGAGTGGTAATATTTTGCATTATTTTAGTCCTCGCTAATGAACCTCACGGACTGGTCAAAGTGCATTAGAGATATTCCTATTCATTAACTTATATCGCTGTTGTAGCCTTTCTCCTTTTATTTGTCCCCCATTCATAAGATGTCTGCGAAGAAGTATAATATGTTTTCGTTGGACGAGAAACTTTGATCACATCACATCATGTTCCATCACTAAAATCCTTTCCCCTAGTGCCAGCTTCGGACTATTCAACCAGCTGAATGCTTTCAAAGTTAGTGCCTGCATCTTGGCAGTTCGCTGCATTTCGCCATTTGTCTCAATTTACAAAAGACATTTGAGACTTAGAGAATCTGAGTCTGACAGCAGTTTTTTAGGGGGGCATGTAATGTGTGTGGTTCCATCAAGGTTTGCCACTTCTCAATCTTACGAGTCTAGCCTACGAGACGAAGCCATTAGAACACGCTATCGTATTATTGAGAGAATGAACGTAATTCCTTTTTTCTGAACTGGTCCATTAGTAAAAGGCGCGTCCAGAAAGTTTATTTAGATCGCCAACAAAAAGAAAACACAATTTAATGTGAAAATTTTCGTGTAGAAGATATAGCACACGTTGCACTATTTTTCACCGAATTGCCAAACACCACCTGGAGGAACTGCTGCAGATCTGTTGCGAGCCGAAGAATTGCGTTAGAAGATGGAAATCGCAGACAGGCGAGATACAAACTATGGGGCGAACACACACGGCCGGGTTCGCCCCATAGTTTGGATCTCGCCTCCAGTCATTTCCATGGTGTCTTACACCTCAAGAAATTTCTGTCTGGTCAGCATTACGCGCGGGCGGTAGACTGCTAAGACACAGGGATTCAAGTGTTAAACCCACACTGTGAGAAATAACTCGTTTCTGGCAGTGATTATGTGCAAAATAGTGTACTGCATTTGCTGCAATAAGTTTTCCTACGAACAAGAAATTCTTTTTGTTGACCACCTAGGAAGACTTACTTTTTGGATGCGCCTTGTCCCTTGATGTCCCTTGTCTTCACCTTCATGCTTATAAAATTTCAATTAACCCATTAAGTACAATGTTTTTGGGTGCCTTAATTTCCAACAACACAAGTTAAAATAAAGTGGAATGAGATTAAGGAAATGCGTTTCTTCTACGATTTCTTAGCATATAACTTAGGGCTTCGCCTTTAAGGAATAATCAATGTATTTATTAAAGAATTGTATGTAAGTATCGTTTTTTAAATTAAATATCGCTTGGAATATGGAAAAATAAAACAATATTCGATATTAAGTGAAGCTGAAACTAATATTTTATGTGCTTAATCCATTTATTAGTGTTTTAGGGTTTATGCAGAACATGCATAAGATGCATAAGAAAACTAATACACTACAGTCTCCATCGAGATTAAGATAAATCCGGTCCCGTTAATTAACAATACATAAATCATTTAAAAAATCGAAAACATTTGATGATAAAAATTATTACGAATAGTATGGGACCTTAAATAACCCATTTTGATCTGAGCTTCTAAATATATAAAAACAAAAAATAAGTTATCCAACTCTAAATTGAACATAGTCTCTGAATGTTATGATATTCTAAGCAAGTCCTTAATATTGGGTATCTAAAGAATTTCTTCTCAACCTTTTCCCAAAACTAAATCTTGACAACGCTCATGACGGTTGTGACCCTGTGAAGTGATTAATGGCAAGTGGAATGCAGTTTGAGGCTGGCTCTGGTCCCCGAAGATTTCAGTTTGTTATCCCGTCTCTCATTCAGACAAGAAGAAAATATCGGTTTTTCAGACGAAGATTGAGTGAGATGGCTTACGTAATATGACAGCACCTTCGGGGTGTTCGAAGCACGTTTTCCTGAGATTTTTAAAGCAAGACTCTTCCTGATAAATCTTAGAAATCAATCTCCCCATAGCCCTAGTTGAGCGAAATGAATAAAATACTTCTCTATCAGGGTCTACCCCTAAATAAAACTCAAGAAGCCGTCGGTTTTTCATTAACCCAAGAAGCCAGGAACATTTTCTATATCCAGTAGCAAACATACGAAAATCTTTTATGCATTTATGCTTTTATGCAAAAATTTTAACTTTTGATCTTTAAAATTTTAAAACTATAACTTTGTCGCTTTACCATATCTTTTCAGAAGATGATTCAATTAACATTCAATTTTATTTATATCTGCAATTAAAAATATTGCCCTTTAATGAGAAGAAAAAATACCCTAAAATATTATTTAAAATAAATCGTACGCAAAGAAATTTTTAACTTTTACTTCTAAAATGTTTTCATTTTCGCAATTGTTGCACGTAAATATTGAATTCCTGTATTCCTATTTTCTGTAAGTGAGAAAATGGCTCCATGAAATTCGCATGAAGAAAATCGCAATGAGTGACTAAATACTGGAATCGATAGTCAAAAATCTCCCAACAATTACATCACCAACTCATACGAATATTTTATTACTTATTCAACAATGTTTTTAACCTTAATTGATGTCATTATTTTAGTAATTAATCAATAATATAATTTATTCTGGTACAATTGCCCTTTTTGCCCAATTTTGCTTTAATTTTGTCCATTGTTTCATCGTAAGTCTATGGAAGTAAAAATTGGAATTTTTAATTACCGCCAGGCATCTTTAGGATATCATTTTTATATATTTTGCGTTTTGTTTAAAAGTTTGCCGAGTACATGGCCGTGTGTGCCGTCGCGTGCACGCTGTAGAACAAGTACGCAATGGTGTAGTTGACACCTGCCCATGCTGAGCGCCCAGTTGGACGCACCTGGTCGGGCCGGGCCGCGCCTCCTCCACGCGCCTCCACGCGCCTCCTCGCGGCGCGGCGGGCAGAACGTAGTGATCGAGATAAGCAGCTTGGCCGCCGCCTCAAAGGCTTCCCTGGCAGCTAACAAAGGCTTCGTTGTCGCCAGAAACGCAAGTGTCCGGTTGCTTTTCTTTCTGTTCGATGCGGACTCCTTCGAATAGCTCGTTTCTTTAATTCATTGTGAAGTAATGTTGATATTTTTAATGACGGAGGTTTAATGTCTGTTCCGTTTACATTGTCCTTTCGTGCGTCAGCTTTCGCTTGTTGGTATCGTATGTTTGCTACTGGATATAGAAAATGCGGTCAAACGGAAACAATAAAATAACGCGTGAGTTTTGACAGTTCTTTTGTAAGTTTTTATCTTTCTCGTTTTGATTTCCTTCCTTTCTAATTGATTTATCATCTCATTTTCTTTCTTTAGTCCTTATAGAATTAATTTCCTTGAGCAGCACTATGCGAACTAATTTTCTAATTTATTTGTTTTTATTTTTGCTTAATCGAGTTAGCTTACGCTTGAAGGCGAAAGGAATTCGTGTTAGTGGTTGTTGGTGGAGTTTAATGTTATTTACGAAACATCTTATACATTAAATACAGACCGAAAGTTTGTCTCGTGAAAAGTTGTCACCACAGCAAATAACCTTTGCATATAAAGAGCACACTTCGTGTACATTCGTTCGACTTGACAAAAATATTTCAAAAAATTAAAAATGCAGTGTTAACATTATGTTTCAAACTACATTAAAAAACGTGACATTGTGCCTATTTTCTTATTTAAACAGAAATTTAGGTTACCTTTTTTTAACCTGAGCACTACGTTTCATTACGATTAGTGACTAGTGACTAGTGACTGCAGCACACACACTACTTTATAAAACTGACCAAATGGAACAGGCTCCGTGCAGAAAGTAGTACCTGAAGAAAACACCATTGAAGAGTTAGAATGTTAACCAGCATCCATTCTGGCAATCAGTTTATTACATTTGTCCAGTTTTGTACTGAATCAACTTATATCATTGCAGTGCCTCTGACAGGAAGGTCCTGGGATTCGATGCCCGGCGATGGTAGGATTTTCGATGCTAGCTACATAGCTAAGACGAACTCAGCCACTCTCTGGAGGAGAATGTAGCTGCCGGCTGTCCTAATCGGTAGTTTTCCCTGGTTTCTTTGACCAACGCCAGGCGAACGCCGAACACTAACAAACGGGCAACGGATCGCGATCTTTCCCTCTTCCTTGTCCATTTCTTATTGCTTACTTACACACACACGCACACACACTTACATGCACTACACTTACAAAACTAATGACCATAGCAATTTATACGCTTGGGAAGACTAATCAATGAATCAGTTTTGTACTGCTCTTAATATCCTTGATTTCAAACAATGGAATGCTGTTTGGATGTTGATGTATTGCCGAATAAACCCGCAAGAGGTGGCTGCTAAAGGGATGACGGGTCTTTCCTGGCAGCGCGCTCGCAGATCAATGTCGCGAACCGCGGGGCGTAAACCGCGAGGCGCCGTCCGCTTGGCTGCCGCCCGCCGCTGTCGCCCGCGCCGCGCCGCGCCCCCGCCCGTCGGTCCAGGGGCGGATGGATTCCTACGCACGTGCTTAGGGCCCCAAATGGAGAGTATAGAGCCCCTAGTATATTTTAACAACATTTATTTAAGTCCATGAACGTGTAAAATAATGTGATAATGGAATCGCCATGTGTATTTGTAAACTGTTGTGTACTTGAATGTAAGAATGTGTCTGAGAGAGTACATTTATAAACAGTTATTGCTATTAGCTATTTCTTCATTGAATGCTCAGTATTAATGTTTTTCCGAACTTGTAAAATACACTACGTCTTTTAGGATGAACGATCATCGCCAAAGTGAATTATAACGAAATATTTGGAAATAAATATTTAATACGATTAACTATAAAAAAATAAATTTAATTCAGATTTTAAAACATAGAAAATGAATTATTAAAAATGTCGCACATAAATGTAGGCGACAATTATTTAACATTACGTTGTATTTATTATTTTTAATTGCTTACTTTTTATTTTCACAATCATTTCTATAATTTATGTTCAATATTTTAACATTATTAAGGGACTCCATAATTCAGCCGTGTACGAGGCCCCGTGAGATATTTATCGTAATACCTTCATCAGCCTAATAATGGGAGGGCAATAATAAGAACTCTGGCTCTATAGCTGTAAGAGTACTAGCAATATGTGTGTCTGTGTACTCGTATTCTTCTTTGAGTGCGCCTGACAAAATGCAGGCGACAGAGTACGTTTCATCGAACTAGTGCATGACCCGGACAATAAATGTAATTTGATGAAAGGTATCACAATGATAGATGATATTTGGTGATATTTTTCTTTTTGCCTCCGCATTCAATCACAAGGGGAATACATACTACGTTACTCAAGATAGATTTGAATATGAAATTCCATTGGGATGAATTTGTCTTGAAAATATGTGTTATATTTACGAACAATTACTATATATTTACGAACAGTTCTTACCTCCAACTATTTCTTCCTCGACTTTACAATGTTCCTGTTTTTACGAACACGTAAATACTTTGCTGTTTTAGGATCTATAATTTCTCGCAAATAATTGTCTAAGAAAACTTCTGCGAACAAAAGAGAATCTTCATTTGGGTGAATTTCTTCATCCACGTTTTAACAATAACTAGACAAAATAAGAGTTGTATATTGAAATACCCAATAAAAGCATTTTAATAACAAAATCACGAAGACTATGAAATTAATTATTTGATCGAATTCAATGATTTCTACTACTAATGTATTCTAGATATACTTAAAACTGCCTTATCTGAGAAATTTATAAACCTGTCAAAATTGAAATGACGTGACCTTCAGCATCAAGTATTTTTTATTACCGAAATAGAGCAGAGATATTTGGCAGAACGCTCCAGGATCCGCAATCGACTTAAAATTAGTTTCTTCTTATCTCCCCCTCCGCGCAGCTGGCACCAAAACGTGGAAGATGTTCCCCTTTCAAAAGAGCCGCTAAAAGCGCATGCGGAGATGCGCTTTCATGTGGCTGGCCCCTAAACGCCGACGCCGGCATTTCCAGCTGGCATCGGTGACAGCAGGCCCTTCCGGGCCTACCCAAATGGAGAATTATCGCCCCGCCCCCCCGCCGGCGCCGAGAGGCTTCAAAGGCGCTCTCCGCTTCGGCTCAACAGCTGCTCCGCGCACCTTTGGCGACGCCGGCGCGCAAGGAGCGGCTCTTCAGGGAACGACCGTGAAATCGCCGCGCGGCGGCAGACTCGACGCGACCCGTGAAAACAAACACCGGCGCGGGCCCCTGTCCGGACTCCATTGGCTGGGACGCTGTGGCTTGCTTTCGCTCTTTACGAGCGCCGAAAGACGTAGCGGAACGAAACGCGCGGCTGCCGAGCCAACACGACCGCTTCGTCTGTACACGAGGGGCGGGAATGGGCGGGGCGGGAATAGGCGGGCCGGAATAGGCGGGCGGGGCCGGAACGGGCGGGAGGGCGGGCGGGGCGGGAACGGGCGGGGCAGGGCGGGGCGAGCGGGGCGGAGCGGGCAGCGGGCGGGCGGAACGGTCGGGCGGGAACGGTCGGGGCGGGAACGGTCGGGCGGAACGGTCGGGGCGGGAACGGCGGGGCGGGAACGGTCGGGGCGGGAACGGGCGGGGCGGGAACGGCGGGGCGGAACGGGCGGGGCGGAACGGCGGGGCGGGAACGGGCGGGCGGGAACGGTCGGGCGGGAACGGTCGGGGCGGGAACGGTCGGGCAGGAACGGTCGGGGCGGGAACGGTCGGGGCGGGAACGGTCGGGGCGGAACGGCGGGCGGGAACGGTCGGGGCGGGAACGGGCGGGGCGGAACGGGCGGGGCGGGAACGGGCGGGGCGGGAACGGGCGGGGAGGGGCGGGCGGGCCGGGAACGGTCGGGGCGGGAACGGGCGGGGCGGGGGCGGGAACGGTCGGGGCGGGAGCGGGAACGGGCGGGGCGGAAATGGACAGTCTGGCAGAGAGGGAGGGGATTAGCGGGTCGTGAAGTGAGGCGGCGGGGCGAGAAGTGGCGGAGCCGTGGGATGTCGTGGCATGGAGGGGGATGAGCGAGTAGAGGAGGGGCGGAGCTGGGCGCGACTCCTCTGCCTTCCGGCCGGAAGAAGTAAACGGAATGGAATTGAAACGGGATTCGCTCTTGGCACTTCGTCCCGAGGCGCAGTCGCCTTCGGATGCGGAGAAGAGTCGTTTCTATTAGACGAATGTGATATGCAAAGCGATACATGAACACACGTGGTATTCCTTCAAAAAAATCACCTTCATTCATAAACGCACGTTCGTGAACATTTTCTTACATCAGGAATGTTCAGTTTTATCCAGTCGCAAATATCTGTGAGAAATGCTCTTATGACAGTGTTTTCGATCACGCCTCGTAGTGGCCATAGCTTTTTCTTGCATATGGCTACAGCGCCATGCAGGTATAATTAAAGTTGCTATTTAGAGGGAAACTAACGTTAACAATAGTTGACGTAAAACGAAGCACGTCGCCGTTCTAACCGAAAACACTCATCACGGAGCTTGAAAGCGCAGTCGCGGCGCAACGAATCGGTTTGTGAGCGGAGACGCACCGAGAGCACTCCAGCGGAGGCTTCGTTCGCCTTCTCATGTTGCAGTGCGTGCAACGAAAGCGCTCGCTTCAACCTCGACGTGTGCGTTTCTCTTCCTTTGTGGCGCGAGTGGTCTGTGCTCTGCGTCCGCGTGTGGTTTGCCGCGCGTGTCCCCTCGCGGAGCGCGGTGCAGCGTCACGGGCGCGGGTCCCACTGGCCCTGCACTTCCCAGGCGCGGCCGCTCCGAGCACGGAATCCTTTCGCGGCCCCCTCCGGAAAACATTCCTGCAGATGTTCTAATAAACACTCGTTACAAAAGAATAAATGTTTGATACACAAACTATTTTAATTACAGTTATTTTACAGATACAAACATATTTTGTGCCTTTTCCCAATGTTGTATTAGTTTTGTAGGACGTGGGGTGTATGGATAGAGCCCCTAAGCAACTTATTAATTTGTGGGAAGGTAAATCCCATACGCACAGAACACATCGCTTACACACAATTAAAATGACATGAAATTTGCACACATATTGATTTAAATCCTAGAAATTATGCTTGATGACTTGGAGGAATTGGAGCTCTACGTACGATAGCTGCATGAGACCATTAAGAATTATCCGGCTGCTCGTGTCTCCACGGCTGTTTCTGTAGTTTCTTCTCATCAATTACGGCCGGAGTCATTGAAATGGATGTGGCTATCTTGAATCCTGCTCTTCGCCTCTCGCCACGTTCCACCTAATTCTCTCATGACTGAATGTTCAGTTCATCCCAATGTGCAATTTTTTCCAACGAGAAGCCCTTTTCCCAACAATGGCATTTCTCCTGGATCCACAGCAATTACGTGTCCGGCAGAACGATGAAGTCACAAAAGATCTCGACGTAACGCCGCTTAAAATTAAAGACGATATTTTCCTGGACTTGGTCGTGTGAAAAACAAAAGTTGAACATTGTGATTATTTTCAAGAAATGCAATAATTTAGGCATTATTCTGTCAAAGATTGCTAAAATGTCAGAAGACAAAAAAATATCGCTTCCTGTATGCTCAAACACGATTTTCACTCGCTGGATTAGAATGAGTATCGACCGATCCCACTGACCCCCACTACCGAAAGTAAGTCACCAATCTTAAATACATTTGGTATGGCGCTACTCCTAATGTGTGTCCGAAGATAAAGCTCAAATGCTTAATAACTCCCCGAGTTACGCGTGACTTCCGTACATAAGGTTCATCACGGCCAAAACCACTTTTTTCTTCTCATTGACTCTCAGAAATTATTTACCATCAACCTCGATAATTTTGACAGATTCGGACACTTTCCCCCAATTTCACGTTTAGACGAGAAAATTTTTAAAAAAATGAAGATAAATAAGAAATTAAAATGGAGGCGGTTTTCTCTGCTGTTAGCATAAATATTTGAAATGTTTTTTCAAGTACTTTTTTTATGCCAAGTAGACAAATCAGTTTGAAGAGTTTCGATTGTAGGTATTAAATGACATGAATATTTCAGTTGTCTTGTCCAAGGTTGACACTTATGACATCACTATTAGGTGAAATTTTCACAGCTGTCTTTACATATTGTGAAATTGATCTTAAGTTCTTGATCAAAAGAGAAGCAGAATCCGCTAAGCAAGCATCCGCGTTAGCTTATTTTCCTCTCACGATTGCTAAGCAATTGAGTGCTGAAGATCGTGACATTCTGTGTCCAGAAATATCGCCTAAACATTTTCCCCCAAAAACGTTTGACTGTCGACAAATTTACTGAAGTAATAAACGCGGAGTTGCTTGAATGGGGGAGCTGGAAAAAGCAAAGCGCGGGTGTCCAAAGGCCGGGGTTTCTGTCCGTGTTTCCGCGGAGGCCGTCTGCACTGCGTTTTACGAGCGCGTAAACGGCGGCCAGGGACAGGTGGCTCCTCTCCCTCGCCTAAGCAGCCGGTGACACTTTCAGGAGGCGGCAGCGGTGGCGACTAAAACCCCAGAACGGCGACAAAAACTGTCATACCTCGAGAGGTTTCCAAAGAAAATAAGAGAGTTCGCATTTTTTAGTTAAGTATGGTTAATTACTGATTTTTGCTTGAATGTTTAGATTGATTGATTAGTAATTCCGTGCGCGTAAACTACTAAGGCCATTAGTCCTTAAGTGTAGTGCATGTTATTTCCTCGGGAGATGGCGGGAATATTCTCCCGTTGGAGGGTGAGATCCGGCGTCGACCTTCCTGTTGGCTATCAGGGGTTTTCCCCTACCAGGTATTTCCTACCAGGGAGGCACCGCCCCAGCCGGTCAACCTCTAAGCTCCCGACCGGTAGAATAGTGCCTGTAAGCGTTTAAGTGAGGGTGAGGATAGGACAAGGCAGAGAAAGGAAAAGGTTGCGCGCTGTTCGTGGCCCGTTTGTTAGGGAAATGCTCCGGCATTCGCCTTGTGTGGATCGAAGAAACCACGGTAAACTACCGATCAGAGCAACCGGTCGCTTGAATTGTCCTCCAGAAAAACAACTGAATACGGACTAGTTATCTACCTAGTGTCGAAAATTCTGCTACAGTCGAGAGTTGAACATAGGGCCCCTCGGTCAGAGGTACTGCAGTGACAGTGATATCCAGAGCCACGTCACTCGGTGTGAATCTTTGAAGTTTATTTCTATATTCGTCAAGGATGGATTTTCTCTGAAACTCAAGTTTAAGTTTAGTACTATAATCATTAATTTTTTATATAATAAATTGCGCCTAAGTTTAAATTCTGACATCTGGGATTTTCTGTCGCCGACGACCTAGTACAATTTTTGGACTTATTCGACCTGTTGTGTGGGATAGTTTGGTACTCTAAAGTGGGGTAAAACTCTTGCCTAATGTCTTTATCTACTGTCGTAAGACCGAGAATTCGATATGATCAATCATTTTATTCTTGAATATTGAGGACATTTACATTACTTTCTTATTAAACCAATTATATGAGAAAATATCGAGGATGATGATTCACAGTGATTCAGAATTTTCTCTCCCTTTAGAACAAAGCTAACTTTAATACTGGAAATGAACGCAAGTGTTACGGACTGTAACTTTATTTTAGTCCTTTTGTTTACTATTATTTTATTAACTCGCACAAATGATGCTCGTTGTTCGTGAATCTTCAACATTTGTTCACTTCTTAATTTCAGTATTACCCTACTAACCTCTTCTAGGATGAGCCTATGTATATACAAAAGTGGGAATAAAAGTAATGAAGATGACCAACATAAGTTAATAAATGGGACACCTCTGTCACTATCCATTTCATTGTTGTTGTCCCTGATAGCCACACGTCAACGGTAATGTTACGGTAATTATGGCAGTAAAAAAGAGTTCCTTTCAGTTGACCTCACTTGGCAGCGTTGGTGGTCTCTTCACACCATCTAAATTGCATGAGTCGCTGCCAACTTTTTAATGCTGCAGATAGCGATGATGAAGTGATAAGACCCAGCTCATCATCACTGCACACTCTGCAGCAACCTGAATACTGTTTAATGTTTTATTGCTAAGTTTAGTTTTTCGTGACTCTTATCTATAGAAGTTTTTCGTAAATTGAGATTAACGAGAATAAAAATGAACAATGACCATTGTGCCATTTTTAAGTAATGTAGCATGGAATAATTTAGTGGATATGGATGAATATATTGCGTGGATTGGGTCATTTAAGTTGTGTGAGTTGCATATGAGGATATCAGAGACAGACAGAGAGAAGGGAAGTGGACGAGGAATAAGGAGAGTCACCAAATATTGTGATTGACGTTCATTGGAAAAATTGGATGTTTCATACTCACTTATGTTTTGTATTTTTTTATTTCCTCATCTTCGCGTTGAAAAAAATGCTTTTGGAATATAATTCTAATTATCACATTCTTAATTTTAGTACTGCAAGATTGAAGTTGTTTGTGCTTATACTTCTCAAATAGAAGGTCATTACACGTTAAATTGAGTTCAGAATTTTAGATAAAAAATGGTGCTCAAATTTCGATATTTTTTGTATGTTAGTGATTTTTTTTCTAGAGATCTTTGCTCACGTTGAGAAACGCGATCGAGGAATCTCGAACGGCTTGTGCCGGTTCTCGGGGCTTCCGTTCCGCGGGACCTGTCCTTAAATGTCTGTCATGGCGCTGCGTCGCTCCGCCTCGCGCCGCGCCCCCCGCGCCGACAGCCGTCCATTAGCTCCGGAGCGGGAGGCGGCGGAGCGCCCGCGCGTCTGTCAGCGCAGGAGACGAGCCGCAACGGCGCCACGGGGACTTCCCCTTCCTGGACAGCGGCTGCGGTGGCTCAGGGCGTCAACGGACGTCAGGCCCTGCGTTCTAGTCCCGGCGCTAGCCTAGATAGCTAAAATATATCCATCTCCTAGCTGTTTGTATTCCTCGTCCACAGCCATCTTACTGTGAAATGCAACGATGCGATGAAGAAAGTTCCAATACTTAAAAGCTCACTAAGTTGTGACTCCGTTTTTTTATACGCCTCCTTTTTGCCTGCACTACGTTCATATGATTTAACCAAAATATACGCCACAATTATGGGCGTAGAAAGTTAGATATTTAATTAGTGATTGAAGAGTTGCCCGAATAATCCATAAAATGCATTCAAAGAAGAAGAGGCATTGTGTGTCTTATAATATACGCTACCCACACTGTGAGGATTGAGTATACCAGTAGGAATCTATCATTTTCTTTGCCAAATTCCATGAAGCGCTCAACGTTTGGTTCCAATTGCCTGAACCTCGCCACCACCACCAAGTTGAGGACTCATGCTAAAGTTTGGGAAGTGCATCAATCTTTAAATTGGGTGTCCACCTCCGCGTACTTCTGCCATGGAAAAACGGGGTTTCCTTAAAGTTTGATACCTATTGTGAATCCTCCAGACCACCTGGATGGAAAGATGATTGGTAGCACATTTGGAAGTTTGAGAAGATGTTTCATTTCTTCACAGAATGTCTTTGTTTTGTAACAACAGTTTCAAATATAATATAAAAAATAACAATTAAAAAGTTTAAAATGTATTTTTATGTTAGCCATCGTAAGCTAAAGCATATAAATTTTAATGTTCTCAAACTTTCTACTCCAAAGGATTTGGGAATTCCATGAAATCCACACACAGTACATGCATACAATATTTGGGCAGCCCCTGAATTAACGCGGTCTTCAAACTTTGGCGTTCATGTGATGTGTTCTCGTATAATCGGTGAACTTAAAATAGCATTCTAATACTGGGAAGTTTGAAGTACCTGAGAAATGTCGCTTATTGTTGAATGGAAATTGGAAAATATTGTTCCGCATGCGACATGAGGTTGGATTATGCCCGAAACGGCGCGTCACGGCGTGGCATCGGCGTCGTGCGGCTTCGGTTTTAATCAACTGATAATTCTGCCATTTACTCTGCACATGAACATTGTGTATATGTGTACACAATGTTTATACTGGGAATCTACAAAGTAAGATGCATTGATTATTTTGTATTTGCGGGAGCGTCCACGCCGTAAAAATTATTCCCGTTAGTATAGTGAATGTTATATCGCGGGAGGTGGTGGTGTTCCTCCTCCACTGAGTGGTGAGATTCGGCTTCGATCTATTGTTCATTGGTGGGAAGTTCCTTCCCTGAGGTATCTTCGTCCGCGGGGCACAGCCCCACGCGGGACAAGCTCTAAGCGCCCGACTGGTCTCCTGACATTGTGGTATGCGTGAAGAGCATGGAAGTGTATGTGCAAGGGGAGAGATGGGGTCAAGGGTAAAGAAAAAAGGATCGCGTGCAGTCCGTGGTCCATTTGTTAGGGTACTGGTCAGACATTCGCGTCATACAGATCGGAGATGCCACGGATAAATATCGATCAGAGAAGCCGCCTGCTAGTATTCTCTTCCAGACTGAGGCTGAGTTAGAGCTAACTAATGTCGAAAATCTTCCACTTCGGAACTAAAACCCTAGGGTTTCCTAGAGACAAAGGTCAATGGCAATAGTTGTTGCCTGAGCGAGCGCAGCCGCAAAAGGAATATGGAACATGATGTTAATGCTGTCCGGTGACAGCAATTATAATTTACGAAACGTTAATGGTGAATGAGATAATCAACGTTTTTGCAATGATTAATTACAATATTCACATAACCTACCAGCTTTACTCGTAGTTTTTGAACCCACTGCAGAGATTTAGGGGGCGGTGTCGTTTTAGAAGATTAATTTATGTTTCCGGGCAATCCCATCTCAGCCGGTCTTGTCAGTTAAGTCTTCTGATGCGTTCCCTGCCGCCCATCCTGTTTATTGCAAGACAGTGTGGTTTGCGAGGCTTTTCTCGAATGCCGTGCTGCATGCCGAAGAGGGCGCAGCGGGCGGGCGGGGCCGGCGAGGCAGCGCGCACAGCAGCGGTGCGCGGCGGGTGGCCGATGCGGCGCAGGCGCAGGCGCGGCGCGGCGCTGGCTCCGGTTGCCAAGAGCGCTTTTCTTGGCGTCCGAAACAGCTTTTCTCGCTGTTTGCCTTGCACCATGCGCGCGGCATGTCTATTCTCTGGTGGGTGTGTTTTGCGAGACAGCGCGTTTTCTCCCCGACGAAACTTCATATGGGCGAGGAAATTGAATGGCCGGCTGTGAAATCAATACATGTGATTGCTAAAAGGTCGATGATGTGTTACAGCAAACAATTAATGAAAGCGTGTGACTCATCGATGTATCTGAAGTAGAGTGCTATGAGACTATTTGTCGTGATTTGCGAAACCATTCATAATTTTGTTGATAAAATTCACAAATCTATTTTAATGGTTAGAGAATTCAGGTATTGAAGAAAGCTGATTAAGACAGCTACGTTACTTGTGTATTTTGTTCGAGAGTGTTTTTTTTTCATTTACCTCAGATAGTGTTGTTATGGATCTACAAAAGTAGCATAGTGCACGGCGATTATGTTAATCGAAAATTATGATATCGTAGATAAATTGTAAATGATGTAATGAGGGTACGATTGTATTGGTCAGTACCTATTCATAGAAGTAGATCGAATCCAGAGCTAGACTAAATAGTCATTACAGTAAAGCCCCGTTAGCACGAACTTGCTTAACACGAATTTCGCCGTAACACGAACAAAACTTTGGTCCCGGCATGGGATTACGGTAATACGTAAATTTATAATACTAGGATTTTGAAAACGAGAACTCCGATTATTGAGGTGCCTTGGCATTCGTTTTAATGAGGTTTTACTGGAAAATTATATGCTCTAAAATTGACAAACCATTCACCATCTACAACTTTCGAACGCTCACCGTCTCGAATATGACCATCGACCGAGTTTTTTCGTAACGTTACCAAATGTAAACGGAAGAACGAGAGGAAATGCACCCTCCACTCTGCCCAAATACGGCAAGTAGGTCAGCCGCGATTGCTGGCGCAGCAGCTTGTTGTGTTTTTGTTTGTCGGATGTGTCCCACTTATAACTAGGGGCGGAGCGGATTCCGGCCCTCCGCGCGCGCGGTCTGCCTCGCCTTCACCCTCGCCCCGCCCTCGCCTCGCCCTCGCCCTCGCCCTCGCCCTCGCCCTCGCCCTCGCCCTCGCCCTCGCCCTCGCCCTCGCCTCGCCCTCGCCCTCGCCCTCGCCCTCGCCCCGCCCCGCCCTCGCCCGCCGCGCCCCGCCCCGCCGCGCCGCGCGTCGTAGGCGCGCTGCCAAGGCGCTGCGGCACCGGCGCGGCCGGTGGCACCGGTGACGGCGGCGACGGAGATCGCGTTTCCTGCCCTCTGCGGCGCGAAGCGGGTCAGCTCGGCGCAGATATCGAAATCGAACGTCTCTCCTTCGATATCGAAAGCTGGCTACCGCGTCCGTACAAATTTAGTTTCTTACAGCGCTGATTCACTGGTTCGCTGATTTTATTTTGAAGTGTTGACGGGTCATCTACTTCTTCGTGTTTATAATAATTCAAAATGACAAATAGTTCCAATCGTACCAAAGCACACTATATTGGTTTATTAATGTACACTTTTCACAGTTTACATTTTTAGATCAAAATGTGGTAATACAGTATGGAAAATTAAGAAATACAGGACGAACCATATTTTTTAGTGTTTTCTGTCTGTTCGGTTTGACGTTAAACGTTTACATTTTGAATAACAATTTTTACGTTTAGATATCATTATCAATTTTGAATTCAAAATGCTAATCATTTCCCTCTGCTTCATTAATATTCACTGTTTAGAAAGAACATTAAGACATTGTCAGGATGTAAGGTCTTATTAAGGCCTTAAATCTTGACAAGGTCTTAATGTTATTAATTGAATCTGTGTGACAAACACACACGGACGGACAGACAGACACACACACACACGGACGGACGGACAGACACACACACACACACACACACGGGACGACAGACACACAACACACACACACAACAGACACACACACACACACACACACACGACAGACACACACACACACACACACGGACAGACGACACACCGCGGACAGACACACACACACACACACGGACAGACACATACACACACATGGACAAACAGACACCTACACACACACACACACACACGGACAGACAGTCACACACACACACACGGACAGACGAACAGACGTTTTGACGTTATTCGATTTTTCGGTGTCAAGGACCCACAAAACATTAATTTTGGCTACACCACATACTCGTAGTAGAGGATTTTTTCTAAATTTAGCAAGTTTATTTATAATTTTTTTCGTTACCAGGGCCCTGTAATACGAGCTTTCTGCAAAAAATGTGCAGCATTACATAACTTCTTCTCTACCCCGTAGGTAAGAAGTAAAAACAAATTGACAGAAAATAAAAAAATACTTCTATTAATATCGAGAGTATTAGTGATGTTAAAGAAATGACTTACAGTAGATTTTTGAAATCCGTCTGTACTTCGCAGATCTGAATCAAAAAGAAATAATTCGACAGATTCGCATTTATAAACGCATTTCTACAACCTTTTCCGCGACTAATGCTTTCCTTTTGAACGGACGCTCAGTGTCAGTTGGTATCACTGAGGAGAGAACAATCGATTTTCAAATAAAGTATCAGTTCCAGCTTTAGAGGGGGCTACCCCACTCTCATGAGCGTTGGAATGGAGAACACTGTCATTTTTGATGGGCTCTTTGCGTGATGATTTCAAGCGGACATCGAGATCAATGTAAACTCTTGGCTGCTTCGCGGTATCTGCTCTCGTGCAATCTAAAACCCAATCGTCGTATTCAGCGAAGCTCTTTCTACCTAGTATTTGAACATACTACATTTTCACTCTTGTCTGGTAGGGTATGCTTTTGAGCTTAACGACGGCAGAGGTACGTTTACCTTCACAGTTATCAATGGCCGAAAAACATGTGATTTTTGAGAGCTTCTTGAAAAGATTTAAAAAGTTTTGGATTTGCTATGTAGTAATAATACGGTGTTATTTTATGTCGGTAAATTATTATTAATTTTTACGTGTGGCAATACATCGAAAAACTTTTACTTGTAATAATTAAGATATATTCAGTAAAATCTAATTCAAGTCCAGTGTAGTATCTCAATTAAAAGTTGGACTATTCGTAAATTTCAACTTACAATGACTAACACCCACTTTTGACCTGAATAGATTGGAAATCCATTAATTAACCTTTTCTCTGAAGAAAAAACGATCTATTGAATTATCAGAATATTTTCCTCAATTTTTGCCGCATTCAAATTTGGTCTCTCAAACAAATTCGTCATTGGCAATGTAATGGTTAAATATCGTACGATTGAATATCCCTTATAATTCAAAAGATGTCATTAAGCTTTCTCGTTCACATTGACTTAAAGGAAAGGAGTAACATATTTCCTTTTTAAATATCGATATCATAAAAGATTAGAAATCGACTTTAATTTTTCTTAAATAAATATCTAACACTAATAAAATTGTTCGAAGATTCGTTTTCCTGGACTGTTGATGCTGCTTCAAGAGTCACCAGTTTGTGCAATTACGCTTTCTATTGAGGAGCGGACGACTGGATCCCGATCCCTTTAGCAACCAGGTCTGTTACGTTCCGCTGCCAGACCAATTGCCACCACTGGGCCCGGCGCCAAGGCACGCGACCTCCATGACGTAACGTTTTATAGACCACCCGAATTTTACGGCTCTTGCTCGTGGGTCATCTCGGATTATTTGATACTTGATTACGTCTTTTGATATGTTCTGCATTCAGCACATTTTATTGAACTGAAACGACTCAACAAAGACAGTGGTGTGTAAATTGTCGACTTCTGTAACAAATTACATGCTACAATCGTAGTCTGAAAATATCTGATCTGTTGCTCTCGTTTCATTCCTTCCGCTAAAAAACGAATACGAGTGGTACATTGTATGCGTAGAATATAAGTAATAATACTACTTATACCTACATTATAAGCGTGCAAAATCTCTTGTCTCAGGATTGACAAAAATGGGGCTTGGGGTTCTTGATTTCGAATGTGTTTTGTAATATGTCTATCCGTTTGCTGTGATTCTGTGACAAAAATACAGCCTCTAATCTGTTCATAGATATTTAAAAAAAAATTATCTTCTATCGACGTGAGATCCTGCGCAAGTGAATGGAATCTCTTACTTTTGAGGGGAACTAAAAAGAAAGTCTTGCTACATTTCATTCTCTCTTTCTTTCTTTTCAAAATGACTCCAATTGTGTATTTAATTTATTTTGTTGCTTACATACAGCAATAAGTGTTTAAGAATAAGATAAAATTTCCTTCCTGTATTTTCGAAAATTACAAATGGGTTCATTCCTCTCGTATACCTTTATTCCCCTGTTCGTCTCTTGTTCTTGCGCTTCTCTCGGGATTGATGTGTCTCGGCGCCTTGTTTTCCGCCAAAGAGGTCGTTCTAGGGGTCGTAACAAGGCACGTTGTTGGCGGAGGCGCCGGGGCCGTGTGAATGGAGCGCGCATGCGCGGCGCCTCCGCGATTCGGGGCTTCCCCTCGAAGCGCCGCCCTGCGCGGGGGAGGGCGAGGGAGGGCGGCGGCACTTCGTGGAAGAGCCGGCCGGGCGGCGCGCTGCTGCGGGGGCGGTGGAACAAAATAGGACGGCAGGAGGCAATGTGATGGCGTAGAGTGTGAGAAGGCTGGGGGGGGGAGGCAGAAGGAGAGGGCGTGAGCAGGAGAAGGGTTGCTGAGCAAAGGTAATTGGTGATGCAGGGATGATGGGGGCTGATGGAGTGAGCTGTGTGTTGTGGGCAAATGCGCGAGGAGAGGCGCGTGCCGGGAGCCCCGAGGGCAGCGAGGCGCCGCGCCCCACGGAATCGATTTTTAAGAATGTGCTTCATTTAGTATACATTATAATAACTCAAAAAATACAATTCTCTGTGAATAATTAGTTCCTAATTATTTAAAATAATTTAATAGAATTCATGTGTTTTAAAGGCTTAATGAATTGAAAGTTCAATGCAATGAAAATTAAATCCGTCTTTTAAGAACATGGCGTCCCTTTAGTGAAGCAAGTGAGCAGGTGTGGCGGGGAAAGCGGGATGGATGATCAGAATGAAGCAGGAGACGTGAGAGGCAGTAGGGGAGGGGGAGGGGGCTCGGAACTCCGAGGGCACGCGCATACCCTTCGCTGCCAACGCTGCCGCCGCCGCCGACGCCGCCGGGGGCCAAAATAGCGCCGCCGCGGCGCCGGGCCAAGGGCCAAGGCCTCGCCCGCCCAGGTGCTCCCATCCCTTAGCCACAGCCACCCCCCGGCCCCCCCAATCTCGAAGCCATGTTGTTTCCCTTCCCTTATGCCAAAGCCACAATCTCGAAGCCATGTTGTTTCCCTTCTCTTATGCCAAAGCCACAATCTCGAAGCCATGTTGTTTCCCTTCTCTTATGCCAAAGTCACAATCTCGAAGCCATGTTGTTTCCTTCTCTTTGCCAAACCACCATCTCGAAGCCATGTTGTTTCCCTTCCTTATGGCAAAGCCCCAATCTCGAAGCCATTTGTTTCCCTTCCCTAGGCAAAGAACCAGCCTTGCTAGGTTTCCCTACGGCGGCTCCACACATTCGTTATTCGGCGAACAGCGAGCAACTACTCGCCGAATCCCGAGTGGTGTGGATGAGTTGCTTGCTATTGGCCGAGTGACGAACATTCGGCATTCACCCTACCCACCGCGTGTCTGTTTTTTGGATACATCAATGGGAGCAAACATTCGCCGACCACGTCAGCTGCTCGGTATTGGGCGAGCACTAGTTCGCTGCTCGGCGAATGCCAAATGTGTGGAGCCGTCTTTATGTCGAAGACTTTTTCCGGAACTGGTTTGTGATAAGACGTGTACATGTAATACCTGAAAGCGTAATTCAATGTAGTGCAATGGTTATGTCAACCAACTGGGACACTGACAGTTCTCGCCTTCACTTCATGTTTTAGGAAAAAAATTAATGAAAATTGTGTTCATTCGAAAGGAGATCGGGTGCGTACGATTTGCTATATCCGATGCATTTTACCGCATTAATGGTTTCGATTTAATGTATATTTCGTAAGCTTAATCGTATAGGAATAATTTGAAAACTTTTACTTTTTGATTTTTTATACTTTTACTTTAGCTTATAATTTTTAATTTTGTCTTGCTAGAATTAACTGTCAGTACTGAATTACGAGAAAAAAGTAGGAAACGCGTTGAAGTATGCATTGAAAATAAATAATTTATGAAACAAACCACTACAATAAATACGTTAATGTCCCATAACTGTTTTTCATTTTCTCTTCATTTACATGTTACTTAATTAAACGGTAATATTATGTGGTAAGCTGTCATTGTTTGTATTCTTGAGATTCTTTTCTCCATTTATTACATATTTTAGTGTCAATATTAGAGTTTAAGTTATCCACTGTTGGGTTAATTAACTACTTTTGGGTAAGAATACCCAAAGTGTGTACCTATTTCGTAGAGGAAAGGACACGGCGTTTTTCAGATGTCGCAATTAGAAATTACCTTCTTCCAGCAAAGACATTGCTCAACAAAAGAAATAATCGTGGCCAGCAAAATGTACATTTCCTCAACCCAAGTGACTTTGCGCCTTTATATTGATTCGGGACGAATGCGGTAGGAGAGGCAAGAACGGGCTCCGCTTAATACGCGATTGCCGCCCACCCTCCTCAGATACGACGTCAAAAGGATCGATCCAGAATTGAACCCCGGACTGCCAGGCACGCCGAGGTGCGCGAGGCGTGCGGAGGAGAGAGTATGGGCAGGAGACGGGCGCGACGAGTGAGTCAGACCGCCCTTGGGCGCCGTGCCCACGGGCTCCGCTCCGTCGCTCGCCCGCTCCGCCCTGCTCCGCCACGCGGCGCGGCGCAGAGACTATTTGCGCGCACAGGTGCGCCTTCGCTGCCACAGTACAGTGGCCCGAAACTGTTCCTTGCGAACGACTTGACAAAATAAAGTAATCCATTGGCAAAACGTCTTACCTCAAGTCTTCGTGACAACACAACGGCGCGGGGACGCACTTATTCAGAATGGCCGTTAACAGACAGCAAATTCCATGGTTGAAATGTATTGCTAGAGAATGCGAGAGATATTGACGAATGCTTTGCGAGATGGAGCTGTGAGATAGAAGGAAAAGAATACCACGAATTTTTACTACAATCATTTGCTGTTCATAAAATGATGTAGAGACTACAATATATAATTTAAAAATCATACAAGTATACTTGTAAGTGTTTTAGAAAGATGGTGAAACATTGAAATGTAGAGAGACCTTCACCTTAGGTCTATACATTTGTTGTAATTTACCTCTCTACGATGAGAGAAGAAATTCTGGAATTCGATTTTTGTAAGTACGCTTGCAAAGCTGACTGGTGTTGTTTGCTAAATATGTCATGGGCGCAATTAAATATCATTGGGAACTATCTGGAATTTCTTCATCTGCTGTCAACAAAAAGGAATTTGTTGATCAGAGCGCACGACACAACGTCCACTCACCCTTTCACCACTTCATCAATTTCACCAAGTTGTTAAAAGCTCACACGTCGAAAAGCACGAAATATATTCGAAAGATCTGTCAGTTTTAATGAAACTGATTATACAGAGCTGATCAACACTTAGTTTCTAAAAACTGATACAAAATGTTTGTTCGTGTAGCGCGTGGTATTGTCAAAAATGAACTATAAGGATTTGTAAGTAGAAACGTAAGGCAGAAAGTGATTTCGACGATTTTCATTTCCTAAGTCTTCAATATCTACTTTAGTACACTTGTATATAACCCGAATTTTCATGTCAAAATAATTTATACCTCGAGAGCTTTTTCTTTTCCTGTGGAAGAACCCAGTTACAATTATCGAGATACCACTATACGTATTATATCTTCATCGCGATAATGATAGCTCTTGTAGTAGACACCATGTGTTAACTTCAATTATTTCTCTTTTGATTTTTTCCGTTCCTCTCTTTCTCATATTCATTCTTCCTTAATAATATTTCTTCTTTTCTCTCACAACTTTCTTCCATTTTATTGCCTTTTTTGCTTCGAAATTTTAGCACCATTTCAAATATATCTTCATCCCTTTTATGTATTTTTTTAAAATTCTTGTCGGAGGAATTGCTCTGGGCTTGCTCTGACCCACTGAGCGCCGCCGCGCCAAGAGGCCGGAAGCTCCGACATTCGCGCTCCCCCTCCCCGCTTACCTTCGCAGCAGGCGCGCGCTCGCCGCCTCCGATTTGCACGTGCAAATGTGCGCCCACGCTTGTCAGCCGGGCGCCCCTTTCGGTAGAGAACGCCTGCAGCCCCCGAAATTTCGCCTTTTGAAGCGAACAAACAATAAAGCTAATCTGTGTTACGTTGTTGCATTCCTAACTACGCCCTAAACTCTGAAGGGAAAAAATGCACAGATAAAACATCGCAACTATCTCCTCTCTCTCTCTCTCTCTCTCTCTCTCTCTCTCTCTCTCTCTTCTCTTCTCTCTCTCTCTCTCCTCTTTCTCTCTCTCTTCTTCTCTCTTCTCTCTCTCTTTCTCTCTCTCTTTCTCTCTCTCTTCGCTTCTCTCTTTCTGCTCTCTCTTTCGCTCTCTCTTTCGCTCTCTCTTTCGCTCTCTCTTTCCTCTCTCTTTCGCTCTCTCTTTCGCTCTCTCTTTGCTCTCTCTTTCGCTCTCTCTTTCGCTCTCTCTTTCGCTCTCTTCCTCCTCTTTGCTCTCTCTTTTGCTCTCTTTCTCGCTCTTTCTCGCTCACTTTTCCTCTCTCTGTCTCTTTTTCTTCTTCTTAATTTTTAGAAATAAGAGCATGGCGAAGCATCTTATTGTTTGTTTCTCGCGTGTTGTGTAAGATAGTGTTTATTATTTTTTTGGAAAACATAATAATCGTGTGACCAAAGAGAATTGTTTTGCTGTTTTTCTGGGATGTTTTCATTGAATGACAACACCAAGGGATCTCTATCTTAAATTCTTAAAATTCTGTAATATCTGCAAATGTCACTCAAAACTATCTCAGGAATATCATGTCACATTACAAAAATGATCAGGAATTTCATTTACAAGAAAATTCACCATTTTGTAGGTGAATGAATAAATGACAAGAAAAGGTATGAATAGAAAAATAAATTGTTTCGGATTAATTGTATCAGAAGAGTTTGGTAGATGACGACAAAACTACAATGTTACGGACTTTTGGAAGAAAAAACTTACATTTTATAGAATAGACGTCGTTTGTTGGATGCTGCGGAATATTTTTGAATATCGAGATCAATACGAGTTACTGATAATATGTATAATTCTCTTCGCTTATTATAAAGAATGTTTTAAGTTTTCTGTAAATATTGATGATGGTAAAATGGTTGATATTAAGAGGTATCTAGAAAACAAATTTTAAACACACATACACTTGTTTGGAGTCCTAGAATACATTGAGACTGTACCAGTCGTTGTGAATCAAATGATGTTGACTTGTTGTTGTACTATTGGGTACTGACGTTACGGTGCTTGATATTGACATACAATTTTTGAAAATATGTGTTCCTATGATTTTTTTTAGCATTTTGTTGTGATGTTAATTGGTGATAACTAGATTGTCTCTAATTTGTTACGAGTTTATTAGTACATTAAAGTAAAATTTTCTGTTAACTTTGTTACAGGGGCCTGAGCTTGTTCGGGTATCGAAGTTCTACAAGGAGTCAAAAGAAGGAAAGTTTGTCAGTTTCATTGACAAAGATGTCCGCACTCTTTATGACTCCTTTCGGCAGGGGGCCAAGGAATCCAGTAAGTACACATGAAAGAAACCACACATACGCCATATTCATACACTAAGTATTACAACCAAAAGTTACTCATTAAATGTTCTTAATGAAATGTAAGCGCTAGACCATAGCTTATGAGGCGATGTTTCAATTTCTCTGCGGAATTTAACATAGGCGTTTAGGAGAGAAAATCATTCAATTAGGAATCTCTTCCAGATTGAGTTAGGAAGATTATGAAAAGAATCCCCTTAAAATAAATAGATAAATATTAAAAAGGAACATCAATAACTTGAATCTGAAGAAAATAAAATGTACAGAAATGTTGGCCTCAGATTTGCTCAGAATGTTAATGAATATTAAAAAAATATTAAATGCCTTGACAGTCAATTTTTCAAAGTAAGAGAAAATTTATTTTAAAAAAGAAAAAAAGAAAATATTCGATTCATTGATAATTTCAACTAATGAAGCGTCAAATAACCGTGATTTAGGTAAGGTAAAGGAGAATAAACTAAATTTCTGACGTCAGAATATTAAGGATGGAGTTAACTCCTGTCATTTCGTTTTTGTTTCCATAACGAATAAATGGGCATTAGGAAATGTAGAACAAAATCGTAAAAAAAATATGATCTAAAAAGTGTGCTATACTTCAGTATTACGAAACGTTCAAATGTTGGAAGATTTTCAATTTTCTTTCTTTGAGAACTGATTTTCGTCAGTGAAGCTTGCATTGTAATTTCTCGGTAAAAAGATTCTGATGAACAGTTTCTACCGAATTATTGATTATATTGATTAATATTGATATATTGTCCTATTTTGTATCGATATTGGTTGTTGATATTGTCCCTTATCTCTTCGCTACTGCTCCGAGTGCGAAGGCTGAATGACAGTGCGCATGTGTTGATACTTGCCTCGCAATGCGCGCTGCTGAGGGTGCGTGTGGTGCGACGGGAGTGGCGCGTGGCGTGCGCAGACAACGGGCCGTGCCTGGGGTGGCGGGACGCGCCCAACCGGCCCTACCAGTGGCTGAGCTACGACGAGGCGCTGCTGCGCGCGCGAACTTCGGCTCGGGGCTGACGGGGCTGGAGATGGGGCCCGGCTCGCTCATCGGCATCTACAGCCAGAACTGCCCCGAGTGGGTGCTGACGGAGCAGGGCGCCTACTGCTACTCCATGGTGCTCGTGCCGCTCTACGACACGCTCGGCCCCGACGCCTGCGCCTACATCATCAAGCAAGGTGAGCCACGCCACGCCTTTCGCGGTCTCCTTATTCAAGGTCGGTAGCAGGAACGACATCAAAGTATAGTTTGGGTTTTAGCCGGATGAAGTTGACGTTGTTCGACACGAGGTGGCCAGAACAGATGAAGTACTGTATGATGGCAAATAATCGCTGATATGTGATGAACGAGTATCAGACTGCTGCTGGAACGTTTCTAAGGCCAAAAAGAGGCAAAGAATGTAGTTTCCACTACGTCTAGTCATACGTTTCTATTTACCCGATGCAACCAAACCTTTTGTCACTAGTATCTCAGTTTACGCTTGGATAAGTGTTTCCGAATTAGTGTCGAGGCTCCGACCTTCCACCTTCGCCATTTACGTACAAAAATCTTGAGATTGTGCAACGCATAATTTCCAATGCATATTTATGCCAAAATGCTTCCTGCGAACACAACACACAAGATGCCACACACTCGGACAATCACTACATTAGCCGGATACAGGCCGAAAAGATGCGCTCATCGTCGTTCATGAACATTTGCTTCGCAGTCTCGCGCACGTGCGTTTTAATCTGCCACTACTAACATTTACCACAAAGGATTTAAAAATTTTTTATTCAATTAATCACGTTCATCTCCCTTCAAATTAATTTATTAATTATTCCCTTTAATTTTCAAATTTAAAATGTCAATCAAAGCGACGCTCTTTAAACACTGAATGTATATTTCACATCTGCTGACGAAATTGGTTCTTTTTTTATTTCAACAAGTTATGATTTTATCTCAGTTTAAAATTTCTTTTGATTTCATCATAGTTGAGGAAGGGGACGACCAGTTAAATTTAGTGGACATTATTCTAGCTTTGCACTTCTGTTTATCGCAATTCAAATCAAATCTCTTCCATTTCATCTGAAATCGATGATGGACAAACACATTTACAGTCGATTATTCGACGTTCTTCCGTTCCTCCTACTCTTCATCTCCCTAATTGCAACGTCACTATACTCCTATTGTTATTATCCGCATGTCAAGCCGGAAGAAGACAACCATGTTTGCGTTGAGATGATCTTGCCTCATAAACATAGTTATTGTAATTGTAATACTGCCTTTCAAATCATAGAAAATATACGAGTAAAAATTGTTGTGAATGCTTGGGATGAATTGCATATCTTTCCAATCAGATTTTTACTAAAACATCTTCTGTTTTTTCACATATTTCGTTATGCTGCTTCTATTTTTTTACATATTTTCTCTCGTTATGCTGCTTCTATTTTTTCACAGCCCCGTTCTAATAATGTGTGACAATTTTTGTAACTCAATAAATTGACTCAAAAAACACTTGAGGTAACTCAATAAATTACAAGTGTTCATTGCAATCTCACCTTCAGTTTTAAATTTCTACGAGTGAATCCATAGGATTTATTATGTCCGTATGAAATAATATGTAGTAAAGGTTCACGTTAAAAGTACACATTTTACTCAAAATTATGTCAAAATATGCAAGTATGGCATAAAAGGCTAAAAACCTGAAACCATTACTTGAAACAGATTAGCAGCCCGAAATATTTGGCTTAAGTGCCTGGTAACTCATGTATCGGTATCTGTTTCGAAAATGAAAATAAATTTGAAGTGTGAAACTACTTTTTTTATTGACTTTTTAAAAGGTGCTCCTAATTTCGCTCTTCATGTCCATTTCACTCCGGAGATTTTGGAGAGTATGAAATTCAAAGTGTTTCCACAGTCAAGTTGTACTACGAAAATATAATATTGTATTATCAAAAATTCTCTTTAACTCTGTAAAATTTACTCAATGAAAATTCGTTTGTTCGAGAAAAAATAAACTTAAGTTATCTCAAGCACTAAGTTCATATCAGATATCACAATAGATTTCACATACTATCACAATCGTGAACTATTTGCCTACATCCAGAAAGCATAAAAATATATATTTTCTGGCTGATGTCTAGGTACTTTTCTCGTGAAGCCATTTAAAGCGTATGATACATCTGATCCAATTTCTGGAACAATGGCTGGAACAGAAAATAAGCTTGCTAATTGAGAGATGTTGACGAAACCCATTAACCTCTCTAAGTAATTATCAAACAGCATATCGGAACTTGCAAATTATTTTTTCTCATAATATTCTAATGTTAACTTTGTTTTGGGAACGGAAGTAGGGCTAACGAAAAGGAAAAAGAAATGAGCACACGATAGTTTTTACGGATTTTACAGAAAAGGGGAAAGAAACAACAACAACAGCTTAAATTCACCATCTTCAATTAGACACTTAACCCAAACTTTAGGAGCAGTATGCAAAGAAAATGCATAAATAATGATAATAGATGTCTTCTTACAAGTCGCAATTTCAATTAATGCATTTCTAAAATGAATATTTTTTAACAGAAAGTTCTCTGCAGCTAGTTCATGCCTTCTAAAGCAAAGACGATTACTTTCAGTAGTCAAAAAGAGTGTAAACAAGAGGTTGGGATCGCCTTAGTACTTAAAAGCGGAGATCAGGCCGGGGCGGAACTAGTTATGGTATGGTACATTTCCTTCGTATTACTTGTACATTCACTATTCGTTTCCTAAAGATAGTTGACATTTGGAAGGACGATTTCTGGCATCGTGGTAATTTCGAACCTGCCTGGATTGTCACCAGAAACATTTTAAGAGGAATCCCCAAGCATACTCACATCGAGTCAGGCGCCAATCATTGTCACGTTAACGGTATGGAAAATGAATATCAGCTCTGCAAATGTAACATAGTGCATGACGATAAAGAGCCGTTGGGAATACTGACGCGAGGTGCTGGAGCATCCGGAAATAATTACCATCAAAAATAATTTTTTGGGGAAAAAGAGCATTCCATTTTTATGAAGGTTTGTAATAGTACGTGCACATGATAAATAGACAATCCACATACGGGAATTATTCGTGCACATTGCATGTTGACAATTCTGGGTCGCATCAGATTAGTTCGACGTTATCAGTAAACTCATGTCTCAGTCGTTTGTACAAAATACCAAATACCCCTCGTCTTCATGCACATGTCTTTGGAATGTGTTGGGGTCGCGTGTTTGAGCGTAGAGGGAGGGTGCGAAGTGCGTTGGCGTTGCGTGCGCAGCGGACATCCAGGTGGTGATCGTGGAAGACGACGCCAAGGCCAACCTGCTGCTGGACCGCGCGCCGCGCTCGCTGCGCCGCCTGGTGAGCATCAAGGAGACGCGCCCGGCCACCAACCAGCGCGCGCGCAACCGCGGCGTGGAGGTGCTGCGCTTCGAGGACGTGGAGAGCGCGGGCGCCGCGCGCAACTCCCCCGAAGTGGTAAGCGGCTGCACTCGCCCCCTCTCCCTCCTCTCCCTCCTCTCTTCTCTCTCTCCCTCTCCCTCCCTCTTTCTCTCCCCTCTCTCTCCCCCTCTCTTTCTCTCCCCCTCTCTTTCTGCTCTCTCTCCCTCTCCCTCTCCCTCTCTTTCTCTCTCCCTCTCTCTCCTCCCTCCTCTCTCTCCCTCCCTCTCTCCCTCTCCCTCTCTTCCTCTCCTCTCTCCTCTCTCCTCTCCTCCTCTCCTCTCCTCTCTCTCTCCTCTCTCTCTCCTTCTCTCTCTTCCTCTCTCTCCCTCTCTTTCCTCTCTCTCCCTCTCTCTCCCTCTCTTCTCTCTCCCTCTCTCTCCCTCTCTCTCCTCTCTCTCCCTCTCTCTCCCTTTACACGCTGACATACTTTCTCAATCGTCCACACCCGTTCTTTCTCACCGTTTCATCCCTTTTTAACCACTTTCACGCACGCATTCACACAGACACACACACTTAGATTCGTGCATACTCATACACGTATGCCAGGCTATTCCTCGCTCTGCCGTATCCATTACCAAAACTTTATGTAGGTCTCGTCTGCGCGTATATCGTAGTTAGGGAATATTACAGCCAAAAACAATCAAGAAAAAATTTGGAGCCAGTTTTTAGAAACACTTTTTTTTATAAATTGCCTTTACTTGACGCGAATATTATAGGTCTGTCTTTACAGTCATATATTTCGTTGAAGGAAAACTACCTTCAGTATTATATTTGAAGAAAGAAAAAGTGTTGCTGAAAAAGTGTTGAACTTTTGCAATTTTCAAAAATTAAGAATGTTGAACGAAACCGGGGCCTGCACCATTGTATCTTTTGCTCTACTGTGAAAAATAATTATTTCAACAATTTGGAATTTTTTTAGAACATTTGGAATACGTTAAGGTCTAACGTAAAGTACCCCGAAACATCAAAATATCCGTTTCAAATTCTCAGGGCCTCAATTTCGGCCGCTCGGGAAATATTCATTTCGTAGAAATTTGTATAAATTGTTTAGGCACTAGCGTTGACCGCAGGCAGACGGATGGACAGACACACAGACGCTTTGCCACAAACCAATTTTTCAGTGTCAAGGACCCACAAAACATGGATTCTCTCTTCGCAACTGTTAGAAGAAGTTATTTACTACACGCAGCAACAAGATTTACTCACTTTTCGATATTAGGGCCCAATATGAGTTTATCTGACAAAAACTCGTCACTTTCCTCTGCAGCATTATAATACTTTCTCTTTACTACGCACGTACCATGCGAGAAAGTAAAACAATTTGAGTTATATAAATACATTTGTAACACTGCAACAAGTCTGTATCATAGAACACATTTACTGCACGAAACAACAATAATAATAATAATAATAATTATTATTATTATTATTATTAATATTATTATTATTATTATTAATTATATTATTTAGAATAAGTATACATTAATTAATTTAACAGTAATAATATAATAATAACGAAGAAGAAGTGAGTGAGAAAGCGTGTCGCCCTGCCCGCAGCCGCCGCAGGCGTCCGACCTGTGCACCGTGTGCTACACGTCGGGCACCACGGGCAACCCGAAGGGCGTGATGCTGACGCACGAGAACGTGATCGCGTCCGTGTGCTCGGTGCTGCTGCAGCTGGGCGACCACAAGCCCACCCGCAGCGACGTCATGATCTCCTTCCTGCCGCTCGCGCACATGCTCGAGCGCTGCTGCGAGGTGAGCACACTGCCCCGAGGACGACTTCCAAACTCGAGGGCTTGGAAGTCGCCTGAGGGGCAAAATCATCCAGTAACGCCCGTGGTGCGTAAAAACTAAATGGTTTAGTAGTTCGTTGCTGAATAAAAAATTAAATTTTTTTTTTTTTTAAAAACAAAACAGTATGTGTATCTAATTACTATTGTATAACAGTTATTGAACTCATTAGTTCGTAAAAAATGAAAGAATATTGTGAAGTTCCTGAGGAAATTCTCGCTAAAGCTAACGAAACTTCGGAGAGTGTTTTCCAGTAAGAGTTCGAAAAATATATGAAAATGTTAATGGTGAGTTTTGAGAGCTATATGACTGTGAATAACAGTGTAAATTGCGTTGATAAACGCTACTTTTAGGTTATTTGCTTCTACTGCCAAATGGAATTTAGAATATATCATAACACCAAAAAATAACATTTCCAGGATGTTAGCCGATGTGCCTTATACATCTTATTACTACTAGTAGTACTGCTAGTCAAGAAGCACATAATGTCTCTTAAAAAAAGGTGATACGTAACAGTGAAATATGAGTGACTGATGGCTATTGTAATTTCACGGGAACATTCCGAATTTGCAATTTACATATCAATAATGCAAAATAAGGTTTATAACGAAAGTAAAACGTAAAAACAAGCGAATTCTTTCTTTCATTTCTAAACGTCATGACGTGTCTCAAGATTTCCTTATCTACTTTAAAAATACAAAACATTGTTACGAAAAGTCATAAGGCAGGCTAAAATCATGAAAACGATCAGGATATTTTGAATTCAAATAATAAAACAAAAGCAATGTGGAATATAATAAAAATACTACCAAATCAACTAGAAAACCCGTAGAGAATGTTGTTTTAAAATATAACGATATAAATGTGAACGATCCGGCAACAGTGGCTAGTCTCTTTAACCAATACTTTTCGAGAATTGCTGCCGATCTCACTAAGAGTCTTCAGGCACAAAATTCAAAATTCAAAACGAGTTAATTTACTTATTTGAACGTTGAGCCATTTATTTATTGTCTTTGATTGCCTCGTAATTTTAGTAAATTGAATTTTAAAAATGTTATGGTGGTGTGTAGAGCGGACCATCAAGTATTCAAAAGGCCCGAGGGCATAAAGAATTAGTACGAACTGCAAGGGTATTAACAATACCATTACGTGTTTTGTTTGAGATCCATAAACACACAACAATAAACTAGTAAATCATAAAAAAAATAATCACCCGGAAAGGCAAAATAAAGACATTAAGGCTGGGGAAGTGCGGACAGAAACTCCGTTTCCTAAGAAGAGTCGAGAAGCGTCTAAGGGATTTATCGAAGACGGTTTTGGGAGACGGATGAAAACATTTATCACAAGACGATTCATTTGTTCAGAATTTATAAAAGTTTCTAATAGTTAAATTTATATTATTTCATTGAAACTTTTAGTAATTATTCAGCGTCCCGCTCTTGCCTTTTTCACCGCGTATTCCCCACCCCAAAAAATAATCCACATCAGAGACAGCCCCCTTCATTTCCTTTATTGGCCTGACTGAGATCCCCTGGGCTCCGGGTTTACTTGAACTTAAGAATTTTGACTTTCGATGACGACCCACCATCGTGAAAGAATGTAAGGAACTATCTGAAGGTAATAATAAAGAAAGTAAATTTTAAGCCAAGAACTAGACTTGGTACACCGACCATGGTTGACTCTCTTCCTGATCTGGGGGCGAAACATGAGGCAGAATTTTCCCCAGAAATTGGAAATCTGAGAACAAATTCTAATGATTTTTAGAATTGGAAGGTCGCAATTTTCGTAAATATTATGAGTCTTTTAGCAAAAACAATGTTACCATTCCATCAAGAGATTCGTTCGAACTATGTCCATATTGTTCCTACGTAGTACTAATTACACATGGCGTACTTAGTATGTTACATTTCTCTCTTTCACTCTTACTATGGGTCCATGGGAGCCCCTGATCTCAAACTAAAGTTCAGAGCCCCGTACATGAACAATTTCGTTTCTCAGTGAAACAAAACTAATTCACAGCGGTTAATTTGAATTACAAATAAATACATTTTGTTTTATTTTGAATGAAAAAAATTGGGGGCACCAATGAAGTCGGAGACTGGGGTATTTTGCCCCAGCTGCTTCCTTTCTAACGCCCTATTCGACACTACAGTACTACCAATATGGGGTACCAGTAGCGCGGCGTTCGATCATCAATAGATGCGCTGATCATCAAACAAAATTGTAAAAATAATGCATTTTCAATATTTTAGAGAAGAATTGAATATTAAGAAAAATCTGAAGATATTTCAATGGCAGTCGTAAAACACAACTGAGAAACAGCCGTGAAGCGCGTGAAGGATTCGCCAATATTAGCGCATCGCATTGAGAGCTGGTCGCCGCTGCAGGTGGCTGACCCGGCCGCTCCGAGCCGCACTCCTTCGCACAGACAGAAGCACTCCAGTCAGCATTCAGTAGAACATAGGCTCTTCCCGGCCATGCGTGGTGAAACGCGCTATAAAGGCGTAGGATGCAGGCCCACTGAGTAATGTCGGTATGGTGGGTAGTTATATATTCACGAAAAATTCCTAGTGGGTAAAATACCCACTCGGGATTTGGGGTGCCAAAAATATTCCATGTCAAATTCCAGAAATGCCAAATTCCTTAAACGTTAACTTCACTTCTTACACATTTGACGACATGCTTATAAGGACAGCTGGAGTAATCCTTATAATGATCTTAAGTACTTAAATATAAACTTTCTTTTGCTTGGTAAAACGTTTGAAAATTATAGTTAAATGATTAAACAAAATAAAGGAAAATTTTAGTTATAGTATTTTCTTACGACCAGAGACCGCGCGTTCGTTCGCATCATCGCGCGTCGCAAAACTCTTGAAGTTATTTCTCTTATAAATGTTTTGTCTGCCACAGCCCGCGCCTTTCTTTTTTGTTATTGAAGGTCGCATCAACAACTAGGTCATTAGCGACCACTATTGGAGTTAACGTTATGGTAACAGTGGAGATGAAACGATACGGTGATAAGGGGTGAAAGGACGAACACAAACCATGCCCGAGGTGGGTCTCGAACCCGCAATTCTTCGGTCCGAGATCGCTACGACACTACTACCTTAGCGATCTCTGCAACCGGATCGGCCCTTTGCCTTTTCTTCAGTTCATCGCCAGCCTTTCAGAAGACAATTCCGTATTCTTGTGCCACATCAATTCAGCTGACTCGTCGTATATATTAATTGATCGAATTCCTACTTTTGAAATTCCATCGAGAAGAAACCGCTCTTCGAGCATGAGCATTCGCTTCGGCTACGAGTACGCGCACAAAACGCGTCGCTTGCGCGCACAATACGCAGCCTCTGGCGACGCGTATTGCGGCATATCTGCGTGCACGCGTGTGAACAAGTAAAGAGACGGGGAGACAGACAGATGGACGGTTTCGTGACGCGACGGAGAAGAAAAAACGACGAGAGCGTTGGCAATGCTGTTAGGCACTAGAGGGAGGAGGAGGAATCCCCATCATCATTGAAAAAATAGTCAGTGGGAGTCTTTACAGATGAGCGTGTTCAACCAACTGACTGATCATGCTGACAGTCAAATCAAAAAAGCACCAAAAACTATTCCGAAAATCGTGACTATGGAATTACATCAGTTAATTATTTCGCTACCTAACATAATGAAACCTACAAAATAATCATATGCAAATTCGGATATGAAACATAAGTAAAAGATAATAATATTTAATAACCAAATAAACAAAATAATTATTATTTCAAGAGTTGACGTTTCGATCAAGTTTTTGGACTTCATCAGAACAATAATTTTACAGTTTAAAAACAATATATTGTTACTTACTCTATAAGTGTTCAATGTGCTGGGTAAAACAAACTCGAACCAAAACTGACTTTGATTTGTTTAATATCCATTACAATAGATATCAGTTTTGTTTTGTTTTCCTTTATACACATTTTCGTGGGTGATGGGGAAGGGGAAGGGGGGGGGAGGGGGAGGGGAACCCTAGCCGCGTTAACTACCCACTCGGACTTCGCACCAACCGCCAGTCCTAGTAGTATGAACTTTTGATGAATACGGTAAATCATGTTTGTATGCGTCCTGATTGAGTGATTATACGAGTACTACGTTGTTTGTTAGTATTTTACGGTTTCCGTAATAATGTGCTGCAAACAGATGTAACTAACTTCGCCAGCGTTGCTGCAACAAAACGGAACCAAGATTATCGTTTGAACGGTGGAAAGCAATTGTGAAGTGGTTCGGAACGGAACTACCAACGCGATTAACAATTGCTCGAATTCGCGATAAATTTGAAGCTGATAGTGCTATCCGCGATGTTCTCAAGGGAAGATCTGGGAGACCTCCCACAGCAACAAACCCTGAGTTCTCGGCTATGGTTTTGGAATGTGACAATTTTCAGAGCACTGGATAGGACGAAGAGGTCCAATTGAGTTTTTTCACGGCGTTCTCCACACCAAATCGCTCTCATATCACTATCTGGATGCGGATCCCCTCGGCCCGTCACTCGCCCGACCTCTCGTCGACCGACTTGGTGGTGCTCGCTCAGTTGACGAGTCCCTAGATGCAAATAAACTCGCCTGGTTGTGCAGGCGAGTCTTTCCTCGGCGACCGGCAGCACGTGGTCCCCTGAAGGTGAAAAGAGGGGGGACGGGTCCCCCCCCCCCCACCGGGTCACGCCGCTCCGCCAGGCGGGGCCGCATCTCCTGCGGGACCGCTGCTTCCGTTTACAGCGGGCCCGGCATTGCACAGCCATAACAGAAACAAAGCAACAGCATTGGCTCATTGGATCCATTGAAACTGGACGAAAACGAGATGAGCAGCTTAAAAGGGCAAACTTTTCCAACTTATTTGAAGCCCCAATTTTTTTCACTTAAAACAATTAAAAAAATACTTCTCATTCAAATTAGTCGCATTGAGTTATTTGTGTTGCATGGAAAAATTAATTTAGAGTGGTTTTAGGGGGGGAGCAATTTTTATTTGAAATAACGATCCCCCGTAGACGACTACCCATGAACTCTTGTTTTCTCTGGGCCCCTTGATAGAAATGAGATCCCTGCATAACAATCCTCTGGTGTACTGGTGTTTGGTTAAAATGTTTTTTTCGGAAGCACTTCTCAGATGGTTCTTCGATACTTGTGCTCTAGGCGAACTTTTCGCTTCAATTTATCTTGAGCTGGATGAATGGAATGTGATGTCCTATGCAGCTTCTGCCTCTGCAAGTAAAGTCGAGGTCTCCCTCTCACAATCCGTTTTAATTTCAGCTCTAGGCCTTGTACAACACAGGTAGCCATGTATATCAAATAAATATGGTTTTATGTTTCTTTCAAACAGCGCTTTGAAAACCTTTCCTAAAAGATATTATTCAATATTTACAAGACAGACGATTGCAAACGTATTGTATAATATCTTTTCATAACTTACAGTGCAGGAATAGTACCATTTAATAATCCAGAGTACAACAATACCCTATCAACAATTGAAAATCGTCTCCTTAATATAGTGGGTATTAAAATGTATCATATGTTAATGTAAATGTAGTAGTATAATGAGTGGGCTGTAAGAAGCTCTCTGACCTCCTGACACTCAATTTTCAGTGTTTTCGCGTGTGGGTTACATTTCTACTTTTTTAATTGTAGTAGTAATTTCAAAAATTTTGTTTGTTCGTCAATTTCCATTTGAACAGAGTAAGATAAATGTACACGTAAGCTTCCACGGCTCGCGTCAATAACTTCTTGGCTGTCCGGGTGACGCCGCGCAGTGGGCTGAGGCCGGCGTTTCGCCTGTCATGTCGCAGGCTTCCTTACTGCCCTGAAGAAGCCTGCGACATGACAGGGGAAACGTCGGCCTCTCAGCCCACTACGCGGCGTCACCCGGATAGCCAAGAAGTCAGCCTAAGATAAACGCTTGTTTCTATTATATGTTGCTCCACATTGTTAATATTTCGTGAAAAAAAAACTTTGTTGAGTAATGTTTATAGTAGTCATATTATTTATCTCCCATTTATAATGTTTCTTAATTATGTTACAGAATGGAATGTACATGGTGGGTGGCTCAGTAGGTTTCTTTACTGGAGACATCAAGAGATTGCCAGATGATATGAAAGCTTTACGACCAACTGTAATGCCAGCAGTGCCTCGTTTGCTGAACCGCATGTATGATAAAGTAATGTCTGAAGTGTCTGGTTCTTTCATCAAGAGAGTTCTTTATAACATGGCGTACAGTGCAAAGGAAAGTGAACTTAAAAGGTGAGAATAAAATTCCATGAAATACATGTATAATATGGTATTGATATGCATAGTGATGGACCAGATTTTGGTTCATTACAACAAAATTTAGGTTAAAAAGGGGTGACAGGTGTTCTTTCTCATGAATGGGCTCGTGGGGTTGCACAACATTGAAAACACATATTATAGAACATTAACATTTTATTACAGATGATTACAGCCAAACAATTTTAACAAAAATTGAGATACTTAGTGATTGATAATATTTGAAATATTATAAACCTTGGTAAGCTCACAATTAACTTACAATATTTTCATTACACATTATTTCTTTACTTCGATTTCTTTTATGCCTTATGGGAGCACCCTTTTTATGTACTGAATCGTAACCATCTTTATAAATGTAACATTTACTCGTTATTTTTACAAGATAATAATATACCCTTTTAAAATACACCTTCTGCCTCCCGAAATGAATTTGTTGTATCTATTTTTACAAAAAAATTCGAAATTCTATTCGTTTTACTGTAGTTCATTTCATGATCTTAGTTGTTATTGCTGCTACAAGTGCTGGTGATAATGGAATAAAATTATTTTATTTCAAATTTTTCATTACCCTTGTATATATTGCAACAATGAAAGATCTGTATTTTTCAAGAATGTTATCTAGCCTAAAGTGAAATTCGCATTAGCATTTTCAAAACTTCACTTCTTAAAAGACATATACAGTAATTATTATTTCAAAATGTAAAGTACTTTGTTAATTTAGACATTAATACACCGAATTTACTAAAGCTAATCTCTCATTTTTATTTGAAGAGAAAATCCAACTAACCTTTCATTTTGGTATGCAAATTTTTCGATATCTCTGATTAAAATCAACTTCTGTTATGAGATTCCTCTCTATTGATAGCATGGCCAATGCAGAAATCAGTCTTGTGATATGCTGTTTAATAGAAACGTCTTTATACGTTTTAGGGTCGAAAAGGCATCTCTCAGCTTCAGAAGTGGTCATTGAAATTGAAACTGTCTGGATTCTAGCGGCCGGCTGATCTAATCGGTAGTTTTCCGTGGTTTCTCCGATCAACACCAGGCGAATGCAGGAGCAGTACCCTAACAAACGGTCCACGGACCGCGTGCAATCTTTCCTTCCTCTTCCTTGTTTTATTCTCTCCCCTTACACATACACTTACACTAACATGCACTGTAGTGCACTACCACATATTACGGGAGACCGGCCGGGAGCTTAGAGTTTGTCCCGGCTGGGGCGGTGCTCCGCTAGTAGGAGAGTCCTGGTTAGGGGAAAACCCTGCTAGCCGACGGTAGGTCGGCGGCGGATCGCGCCATCCTGCGGGGGAAGATCACTGCCATCTCCCGAGAAAAAACATGCAGTACACTAACGGGACTAATGTCCAAAGCAGTTTACGCCCCCCGAAACACGAAAAAATCAATCAATCTAATTTGGATTCTTTGAGAAACTGATGCAAACTAAGACTGTTCATCGGCACTGTAAATTGCTTCAAGTTCTACGAATTATTTATTTAAAACTCAAAAACTTGTAATAATCTCAAACAATTTTGTATGTTTCTTCTGGAAATTTAGAATCGTGAACAGGAAATGTTTCAGACATGAGCAAAAAAGAAGCAGTGAAATGGCCAGTGAAACTAAATCTTTCTTTCGTTTGAAAAATAATTACATTACACATTTTCATTACATCTCTCGTCTACACATTGTTTTTAGTCTTTCTTTTCTTTGCAGATGAAGTTTGTGTTAGATGTTGGTACTTAAGGATTGTTTGATGGCCATTCCTAAGTTTTGTCATATTTTGTTCAAAGCTCAGAAGACTTTGTGCAACCACATTGGGCTACATTTCTACTTTCTGAAGTTGCCCAAATTATATATCAATAAGGAGCATAATTTTCCGGAAAAATGAATGCCAAAACATGAATTTTTCACTCGTGAACAGTTTTAAATGACCCGCAGCTAGGGAGAGAGTACTGTCATTTTTTATCTGACTAAAATTGTTTTAATGCATTGAATAAGGACGCAAAACTTTGTTGTGACGCTTCTGAAATGAAAATTCTACCTGGAAGAACAGATTTAGGCAACCGGTTCTTTACTATTTCGTCTAATATTGATGATCTCTGTGGACTGTTGGGAAAAAAATTGCATAGGTTCCGAACAAATTCAAAGAAGTTTCTAACATCTATTTATTGATGCAGCTCCCATCAACAGTAAATTAATATGATGTGCATAATAATGGACATATTGAGCATTAAGATAACCGTTTTTAACAAGTGTTTGATCACCTTTCGAATTTCCAGACATTACAGAAGCGCCATTGTGCGTCTGAGCTTTAAGCTTTTTGGGGGATTCAATTATTTTGTGCCGTTTTAACTCTTTAAGAATGCAAAACGCCAAGAATGTTTCATTTTTTAACGCAGCGTCTAATTCTCCACTGAAAAATTAATCCTATAAAAATTCCTGGATTAGTGGATTCTTTAGTGGTTTCATCGTTTATCACCCTTAAAACTAATTCAAAAACAGCAAAGAGAAGAATACAATTAATTATTGTGCTCAATACATATGTTTTTTTTTTCACGTTCATTGTAAATTTCAATATTTCTCCTGTATGCATTATCTATCTCTTCGACTATATTGGTAATTTCTAACTGTAAACTGTTTTTTATGTGAGTTCCAGAAGCTTCATGTTTTTTTCAATTGATCTATTAATTGGTTTAAATCTTTAAACACAGTCTTAGCCCCTTCAAACAATTCACAAGGAAAGCAAAACAGAGCTTTCTTCGAATAACATCCGCATAACTACTTGTTTTTATTGTAAAAAATAATTTTTAATTTTCGATTGAATTATCTTTTTATTGCTTTTACAATTTGAATAAACTTTTCAAGACTTAGAGTAGGCCTTCAGAGTCTCGTCTACTGTCAAAAGAAATACTGAAAACTCATGCAGAAAACTGTTAGAGATTCTTACTTCCTTCACCGGCGGCAATAGCAACAACGAAAACAACACCACTTAAACAACAAAATATATATTATACACTTGTCGTATTCAAAACTCGCAACAAAGTTCCCGAAATGACGGCAGAATTTATTGGACGTACGATGCATAAGAAGAGGGAGAGAAGAGGGATTTCTTCCACAATTTTTTTCAATCAACTAACCTAACATCAAATAAAAGTAATTTCGCCAAAATTAATAATTAATTCAATACCGTCAAGAATTTACTAAACTTGTGTACTTTCAATAACATGTAAAATTCATGAAACTAAGTTGTGGGTAGTGTCAGACGAAGACAGAAAATAAGTATTTCCCCCGGCAGCCACGCAGCGCTCGACGCAGGGACTCCCCCACCCACTGGTTTGCGCAACCGAAGGTCCTATGTTGAAGCATAGGGCCAAAGAGGAATTGCGCTAAACGCAGTAATGAAGCCAAGAGCGTGCCATGGTGCAACGTCTGGGAGGGCACCAGTTGGGCGCTCTTTGGTTTCAAAATGATTTCACATACATCGATATTGCTGCAATATCTCGAACAATGAATGTCTTTAAAAGGAAAATGTATATTCAAAAGATATTTTAAGATCTTTTTTGATTATCTGGGGGTTGTGCAACCGTGTTACCTAAGCACGATCCACCGCTGTTGATGAGGTATTTTATAATATTGTTTCAGAAAATTGTATTAAACAACTGCTAATCATCCAAAACATTATTAACTTTTTCTTAAATATTGTTCTTTTGAATTTTCAATGCTTTTTAATTAAAAGCAAACTTGTTCCGAATAATTTGTAAACACATTTACAATTTTATACACGACGTACTACTGTTCCTCAAACGTATACATGTGATTCCCTCTATATTCATCCCTTCAACTATTGTAGTAGAAAGTGAATATAATTCTTTCCTTTCACCCATCTCATTCATGTCGATCTGTTTGCAGAGGGATCATCCGCAACAATAGTTTTTGGGACAAACTTGTCTTCCGAAAAGTGCAAGAGGGGGTCGGTGGACGCTTGCGGCTCATGCTGGTTGGCTCTGCTCCCCTCGCTGGAAATGTGCTTACATTTGCACGCTGTGCTCTAGGCTGTTTGGTGAGTAATGCTATTTAATTTAAAAGGAATCGGCTATACAATTATTTTAAAAATTTGGTTATTGCGTTTTGACGATGTTTGGTATATTAACTCTTTAATTTTTCTGAATTTATTTTGCAGTATTTACTGGTTTCTTGCATTATTTAATTTATACTGCATTTGCTGAAAGGCATCGCCGTCACTATTTTAAAAATATTTTCATGTGTTCAAAATCAGTTGTCCGGTTCTTTCATTCCTGGCAGTAGTATGAAACTTGTGGTGCTTCAGAATGGCAGAGACTTTCTCGTAGAACATTTTTCTTATTTCATTAGTGTGGACTGGCTTTAAGGCCTTGCTCCATTCCCTAGCCATCTGTCTTCTATCGTCGCCCAAAATACATTTTTTTGACATTTTCTCAACTTTTCGGTTCCTTAATAGTAGAACCGAAATATTACTAAAAGAATTTTAAAGCAGAGTAAAACCTCGTCCTAAATAGAAATTTTCATTTAAACATTTTGGAGCCGTTTTTAAGAAAATATTGATGAAGCATTACTATAAATGCGAAATTTTAACCTCTTTTTCACAGGAATCTATTGAGATTTCGAAAACCTTTATTCAAAGTCATTTGAAGCACTTCCACTTACAAATGCAATAATATATACAAATCGATGGAAATGTGCATACTAACAGCGTGAGAGATATTTAAAAAACATTACACTTATATATTTAAAACACAAAAGAATACACCAAAATGAGCGTCAGATTAATTAATTACGTCAGATTAAACAGTGCAATTAACGCTATCCGCTGGAAAAGTTTGAAGAAAAAAGTTGGAGCCATTTATGAGAAAATGGTGTTTGAGTGTTTCTGAAAATGCGGAATTTTCAGCTCATTATAACAGAAAACTGTTGAGTTTTCGTGAAACTCCATACGACATTATTTAAGGCACATTTACTCCTACGTAAAATAATGTGAAGAAATCGTGTCAAATAAATAAATATTACCGACGTTGAAGACAAGTCAAAAAAATTACATTTTTGTAATATTTTCAAAAACAAAAGAATATAGCAATATGACGTTTATGTCATCGTATAGAGTTAGTTTGGCACTAACCCCACCAAAAATTTAAAGAAAAAATTTAGAGCCGTTTTTGAGAAAATCTTGTATTTGTTATTTTTTAAAATTAAATTAAAAATTGACTATTTTTTAAAAAATCTAAATGAAAGAACTAATTATGTACAACAAATTTCATTTGAAGGAAAAATCTCTGCCTTCAATTTTATCGTTGTAGGAAGACGCCAAAAAATTCAAACTTCTGCAATTAACCATGAAAATCGGACCTCTGCCACCTTTCTAAGTGTATTTTACTCCACTCTTTCAAGACATTTAAAGAAAAACTTCGGAGCAGTTTTTGTGAAAAGTTTGAAAATGATTGGGGGACTTCTAATAAAGTACCCCCAAATTTTAAAGAATGTTTTCCAAAATTTCAAAGCTTCAACTAGAGCCAGATCGACTAGGATTTTTTCAATTTGGAAAAGATCGTATGCATGGTTTAGGCGCTAGTAGTGTTCCCGGACGGACGTATTGCAAAAAATTAGAGATGCTACAGAATGGCACAGATTTTCTCGTAGTTAAGTTTTCTAATTTCCTTGGTGTAGACTGATACCGTACAGTCTTGTCTCTCCTTGCCTGCGTTCATCTACTGCGGCCCAAAGATTTTTTCTTTTTTTTTAAATTTTCGCAACTTTTCGGTTTCCATATAGTAGAACCTAAATTATGTTCTAATTACATTAAAGAAGGATATAACGTCGTCCTAAATAGCAATTTTCATTGACAAATTTGAAGTCGTTTTTAAGAAAATGGCGATTAAGCTGTAAATACGAAATTTGAAGCTCTTTTTCACAGGAATTCATTGAGTTTTCGAAAAACTTCATTTGAAGTACTTTCACTTACAAATGCAATAATGTATACAAATCGATGGAAATGTACATATTAATGGCCTGAGAGATATTTTAAAAAATTACATTTGTGTAATTTTTGAAAAACAACTACAAAAGAATACATTAAAATTAACTTTACGTCATATTAAAGTGCAATTAGCACTACCCATTGAAAAAAGTTTGAAGAAAAAATTTGGAGGCATTTCCGTCTGTCGTCTGTCGTATGTGAACAAACCTAGCGTCTAAACCACACGCACGATCTTTTCCAAATTGAAGAAACCCCTGTCCATCTGGCTCTAGTTGAAGCTTTGAAATTTTGAAAAACATTCTTTAAAATTTGGGGGTACTTTACATGAAGCCCCCGGACATTTTCAAAATTTTCTCGAAACAATGCTTAGTTCTTCTAAAATTTGATTGTTTCGAATAAACCAAAGGGCTTTTAGAATATTTCTCAAAAACCTATTTGTATAATTTCTAGTTTTGAAAATTAGATTTTGCAGTACCACCCCAAATAGGGCAGACATATGTTAGCGATAGGTGAATAATATATTTATAGGTAAGGCTAATTCTGTAGATGACTTGGAGTTTTTGTTAATGAAGGAATAAGGTTTCAACATTTGAATGCTCGTTTCATGGGCAACGGCAGATATATTTTTTCCAAGTTAATCTAGTGTCAAATTGTAATCCGAAGTATGTTGCCGCTTTATTAGAGGGAAGCTGTGGAATCGCTTTACCATTAATAATTAGGGAGTAAGTGGGAGTAATTCGTCTTAACAAAAACCGTTTTGCTTGCGACTTTTGAGGATTAATTTTAGTTTGCCAGTTGTAATACCAAGAAATTATAGTTTTTAGATCGAATTGTAAATTGCCTCTACCTTTAAGAATGTTTTTATGAAAAGTCAAGATGAAAAGTGTGCACTAGTTTATATAGTTAAATTAGGGCACTTTTTTGCAGTATCATTCGCAAAAAACTATTTCAGAATTTGAAAAGTTTTGTGTATCTGTTATAAATCAAAAAGTAAAGGAGAAAGAGGAGATCCTTGAGGGGTTCCTGCAAAATGCTAAATTCATTAGAAAGAGTGCTGTTGATTTTAACTTGGAATTTACGATTAGGTAAGAAAATAGCTATAATGTTTTGAAGGTATATTGGGAAACCAAAATTTCTTAATTTATATAATAAGCCATTATGCCAAACCTTGTCAAAGGCTTTTTCTATACCAGGAAATATAGCAAAACTGAACATTTTTTTGAAAGCCTGTATCAATGTAGTCTGATAAACGTAGCAGTTGGTGAGTAGTTGAATAGATATGTCTAAACCCAAATTGAGAATTAGGTAAGGGATTCATTGATTGAATAAATTTAATTAAACGAAATAGAATAGGTTTTTCAAAGATTTTAGAACAATTGGACAGTAAATTGATAGGACGAAATTTTCTGAGTTACTGTGGTTTTTGTGTGGTTTAGGAATGGGTATAATAAGAGCAAGATCAATCATGAGAAGTAATAAAAGAGGTTATCTTCGTCAACATATTTGTTTTATTTAGATAAGCCAGCTTTCGACGGATTTGCCGTCATCGTCAGTCTCGTTGCTTTCGGCAAAAGTAGACTGTACCGTTTGGAGACTTTTGCACAGTCTACCGACTTTTGCCGAAAGCAGCAAGACTGACGATGACGGCAAAGCCGTCGAAAGCTGGCTCTCTTAATAAAAATTAATATGTTGACGAATATGACCTCTTTTATTTCTTTTCATAAGAACGTCATCAACACTACATCAGAATTCCCACAAGATCAATCATGTTGGAATGCTACTGCACCCAACCTAAGCTCCACTTTTAAGGGATAATAGGATGATAAGGGTTAATAGGATAGGATGTGATATAACCGCACCTTAATATCTAATGGTGTTAGTGACATTGTTTAATTAACTTCCGCAGTTAAAAATCTAGATATTTTTACAATTTACAATAATATATTTTTTAGAGTATAAAATTGAGATAGGATAGGGTAAGGTATGATAGGATAAGGTAGGATAAATTAGTGCAAAAGAAGAAATTAAAAATTTGTGTTTAATATTGTTTCCTTATAACCATGCTTTTAAACATGAACATTTGATCATGTTATCAATTTTAACTGTGTATCATTCCTGTGCATAGCACATTTTGTTCATCTCTGACCCCAAATCACATTTGCACTCTCCCTGAAAAGAATCATTGAATACTTTCTTCTATTGCAGGTGGTGGAAGGATATGGACAGACAGAATGCTGTGCTCCTATTTCATTAACTGTCCAAGGTGATCATGTTCCTGAGCATGTGGGCCCACCAGTGGCTTGCTGTTGCATCAAATTAGTAGATGTGCCTGAAATGGAATATTATGCAATCAACAACCAGGGAGAGGTCTGTGTAAAAGGCACCAACGTGTTCCATGGATATTATAAAGCTGAAGACAAAACCAAGGAGACAATAGACAGTGATGGATGGCATCATACTGGAGATGTAGGAATGTGGCTACCGGTGAGTGTGTCAATGTCGGTTTTATTGCAGTATTGAAAATGTATTACATACTCCCTTACACAAATTCTGTAACATTGACTTAAAAACTGTTCAAAAGTGAACAATGGAAGGATTTTTTATGAAAGAAATAGATAAAACGTGTAAAATATATGATTCAATTTAAATGTAAGGTATACATAATTTTTCTAAACTCTGTGGTTTCTGCAGAAATATTGTGGATATTACAATATAATATTTCTCTTCCTTTGTGTAAAAGACTGAATGATCATGAATAAAGTCCAAATGAAACTGTTTAAAGATAAGTGTTTTAATGGCTTAAAAATGTATATATTAGTTTAAGAATTTGTTGGTGATTATTCTTGAAAGCCTTTTTAATGAGAGGTTAATTAAACCCACAACTTACATTTGGAAAATATCACTTTTGAATTATTGATATGACAGTATTAAATGTGAATTATAATAAAACTTAGGAATTACCCAAACTGAACATTAGCTATTTGCTATTTCTAATGAGTAAAATATTTTCAGAATGGAACTCTGAAGATAATTGACAGAAAGAAGCATATATTCAAACTTTCACAGGGAGAATATATTGTGCCAGAAAAAATTGAGAACATTTATATTCGCAGCCAGTATGTTCAACAAGTATTTGTGGTGGGCGAATCTCTGAAGGTAAGGCTTTTCTCTTCAGGACTTAGGGCAGGGTATAGCGGAATAAGATAGGAGAATTTGGCCCACAACCAAACTAGAAAACGATGATATTATCTTATTCTACTCCCAAAATAACCTAGAAAAACAAATTTTTATAGTTGTTTATCTCACTCTAGTGACATAATAACGAAAAATGTGTTTTTTACCCTTTTTTTACATTTAAAGCTATATTTTGGGGATTTTTGATTTTTTAAATGCATTGTGATGAACTGTATCCTTTAGACAATTTTCTATGATAAACAATAATTTTTAATTGTATTTTTGATTCTTAAGACCAATCTAAGGGGCTTTAAAATAGAAAACCTGTACTTTTTCTATTTTGACACATTTTTGTTACAATTTCAAGGCGAATGCTTGATTTAGGAATAAAAAGACTATTTTCATTGGATTCCTCGTCAAAAAACACCAAAATAGTTGATTAATAGATTCTATTTCACTTTATAATCCATCCCATTTTCGAACTTAGAAATGTATCACTTGTAAATCTTATATCTCTTTGGGTCTCATACTTTTATAAGGAGATATCATTCTCATGTTAAATTGATCCAAATTAAATTCCAATACTCTGTATCATTTACAAGAGTAGTAGTTGCTCTTGCTTTTGCATCATTAGTATGTATATAAGAAATTAATAAAGAATATGGAAGTACTATGACTGAAGAGATTAAAAAGGTTAAAAATTATTGGATTATTTTCACAGGTTAGGATGAGAATCTTTCTTTGATTTTACTGATTTATTTTATTACTAGTGGTCTGCAGCAGCACAAATGCTGCTGAACAAATCCACACAAAATAGTTTTCCATAAAGTACCTCACACACAACTTTAGAACAACAAATAAAATACTTTCATAAAACACTACAATAAATTAAATATTTAAACAGTCTTCACAAATATGGCAATAACATAGTATATGGGAATTCAATATAACATTTCTTTTCATACCAAGAGTATCAAAAAAGTTGCTGTTCCAAAATGCAACATGTGAACATCTAATATTTAATAGTAGATGGCCTCTTTCTTGGAGCCTTGAATGTCACATGACATTAACAATGTTGTGAGCAGTGATGCCCTGAATAAGTGGATTAATTTGATAAATGCATTATAGGAACAGGTGGAATAACGTAATAAAATATTTGAATTTGTCGGTCAAAGTTGAAACTGTTTCATTGTTTTGAGATTTTTTCCAAAGTCCCGGATATCTAAAAAAACTATTGATATCTTCCACTTGGTCACAGACTATGTAGTTTTCTATCACTTTGTGCGTGAATTGTAAATTTGTAATATGGATTATTTTCCTGTAACTCTGCAGACTAGGAGGAGTTGGTAGTGGACAGTTTAAATTAATATATTCAAAAAATAAAATCTCAAAATTCACCACAAAGGGAAAGGATGCTCCAGTAAATTAAAATAGTTTCAACAATTGTATTTAAATTCTAAAATGTTTAAAATACACAGTAACTTTGATTTATATTTTTCGTCTTATTTTATCTTAAAGTTATTGTCGATATCAAGTTTAAAAAGTTTAACTTGCAATTTGGACAATATATTTTTAATAGTAATGAAAATCCTTCAATCATCACTTTCATACATTATGTAACTATAAATTACCTTTCAATGATAATTAGCTTTAAATTTAACATTGATGTAAAAGTCATTATTAGAAAACATCAAGCCTGCTGGTCAGTACTCATTTGCCATTCCCCCCCCAAATTCGTGGTTATGCCTTGCATTAAAACAAAATTCCTAGCACATTGAAGAGAAACTGTTTCAGCGTGTAAAACTTAATATAAAGAAATGTATACAAGCATCCTGCCAAAACTTTCTGGGATAGTAACAGATGCTTCTATAGAAAAGAAAAATTTGAATGACTCTCTCTTTTGGGATGTAATGACTAATGGCACTTTAAGTAACTCAGTGTGATAAAGTACCTCTTAAAATTGCCAAGTTTATGAAAAGCAAAATTCTCTCAAGGCTAATGTAACAAATATTGAGGCAGAGTGTATGACAAGTATTCATTTTGACATTTCACTCAAACAATTAACAAAGACATATTGCCTTAGGATTAGTTTACAAAAAATGCACTGCATTTTTCTCTAGTTCTGCATGTTTACAGTAACAAATCTGTTGCAGTCCTGCATTGTAGCAGTGGTGGTGCCTGATGTAGAAGTTGTGAAGGGGTGGGCCCAGGAAAATAACATTCCCGGAACTCTTTCTGTGTTGTGCAATAACCCAGAGGTTAAAAAGTTGATTATGGATGATATGTTAGCATGGGGCAAAGATGCTGGCCTCAAGTCTTTCGAACAGGTATGTTTTTCATTTTATTCAACATTTTTAATAATTAAAAAATGTCTGAAATAGTTTTATAATTGGTCAGACACTTTAACCAAAAATAGTAAAAAATATTGCAGGTATTGTATTGATAATATTTCTCAAACTATCATTAATTTCTTTTGTTGTTCTTTCTTTTTGTTTGTAAAACAGCTATTTGATCATTTCAACAATTCATAGTACCAGAAGTAATATAAATATTTCTATAATTTTAGAAACCAGAAGAAATTATTCATTTAACAAAATTTTTCATCAAACATGTTCTCCAAAATTGTTCAAAATTTCTTCACACAACATAAATTTTGAATTTTCAGAATAAAAAATATTAGTTTTTAATGATTAAACCGTTACTTTTAATTTTTTATTTCACTTGTTTATTGTCAAAGGACAATGAAATAGCCTTAATGCAAATACATTTCTTGAGTCCAGTATTTACCCTTTTAAATAGCAAAAGTAAAAAAAAGCTGCACAATCTACATAAAATTAATTGATGAGAAATTAAGTAAATGAATAAAGAAATTTTGTTGTTTCCAAATGTATATTGTTATATTAATTTCAAAGAAAAATTCTGATTTTTACATTTTTCGTTGTTGATAGGTTAAAGACATCTATCTGCATCCAGATCCTTTCTCAGTGCAGAATGGCTTGTTAACTCCAACCTTAAAAAGCAAGCGGCCACAACTCAAGGCCTACTTCAAACCACAGATAGAGGATATGTATGTTAAACTTACCTAGAAGCAAAGCAAGGACAACATTCTCTGAAAAAAGTGAAAACTCATAGTGCCCCTGTGTCTGTGATGTTAAAAGACAACTCTACCCAGTGAGTTAAGAAGTTTTCTAACATACTCAACCTTCAGAACAGCCTGAATTGGTTGAGTGTGAGTGAATTATCAACTTCCAGAAGACTTCATTGTTGATTGTTGCAATGTGTGAAAGTCACAATAAGGAAAGTTTGAATGTGATCATTGAACAATAGTGACAGAAAGAATGTGTAGTTAGCATTGGCAATAAATGTTTTAGGGCTATAGGGAGGGTAGTTGGGACACAGAATAGTGAGACAGGGTTGGTCCAGGTTTGGGGTAGGGTTGTTTTGCATCTGTACAAGTCGATGAATTTGTACAATTGATAATATTAAGAATACTGAAAAATAGAAGAAAAAATGAAATAATTATGTTGCACAGATATCATTTGATATATTTTCAATATTTGATACATCTTGTGATATGAGATACCTTGTTGAAACAAATGTTACTATCCAATTTTTGGAAGTTGGGACGAAGAAAATCCAGTGGGTAAATAATTTACATTTTTCTTTTGTCAAACCCTGTACAGATTGAGTGTGATGCTTATGAAACATATTTCCTAATTAAGCAATGATTGTTTTCTTTATTCTTTAACACCAATAAAAGAGCATTTCAATCACAAGTTGTGCCAAAATAAACTTGACTACATTAATTTTTGTTGATTTTCACAGTACACTAGATGGCATTAGTTAACTTTGCAAGAAAAGTCACAGGAAAAAACTGTGATTGTCTGTTGGTAGATCAAACTAGCTGTGCTGGCAGGAATCACTTTGCACTTCCTTTCAATGGCATTAACATTAGACAACACACAACACTGGGATACAAAACTTTCTCTTTTTGAAGAACAGAGATTAAACTGGGAGGAAGGAAGCAGAGGCTAGAGGGTCTCCTCTTACCATTTCAGATTTCTATGAAAAAATTCATAAAATAATTTCCAAACAGATGTTCCTTGCTGCACTTTCAACTACTCGATCACAGGGATATAAGATTTGGGATTAATATATGGTGGAATTAATAACTATTATTATAACAATAATATGGAAATAATTTCTGAATTTGTCTTGATAAAAGAACATTAATAAGCAGTTAAATAGTTTAGTCTGGAGTTTTCATTGTTTCAAAATAGGAATAAAAATTACAACTTCATATTTTACATTTCTTTTGAAACGTTTGTAGGTCAATTTATACTGGTACAAAGAGTACAAAACCAAATTTTTTATTCTACCATACATTCTTTGAGGATAAGAAGCATTAATATTCTGCATTGATATGAAATATATCTTAAATTTAGAGTCAATTACAAATTTAAAATTACACAAAAGAACTTCTTGCATTTTAAAGTTTTTGTTAATTCTCCTATTCTCTTGAAATCTAATATTATTACAGGCATCATATCATTTTTATATGCTCTGTATGGCATTATGTGCAGTAAATACTCTGAACTTTATATGTAATGCTCTAGTGTATTCTTTTGAAACTTTCAAATGGTTATGCCACATAGTGAAAATAAGGATTTATATTTATACAAATATGCCTTACAAGCAATAACTTACAATTTATTCTCCTAGTGAGAATACTTTGAAATATGTACATTATAATCAGACAAGATAAATTGAAGCCATTTCTTTAACTTTCCTTCAAATTGTAGTTAGGGTTGGTATATCACAGAAACACAGAGAACTCTATGACTGATATTTGCAGGGTGTATTCAAGCCAAACAGAAGGGTTTTCTGTGTATGGCTGTGAGAGGAACTCAGGTTTTTATGTGGTGCTGCCACCAAAGAGATGACTGTGAAGTTATGGAGTCATAGATAAATGATCCATGAAACACTAAGTTTCTAAATCCTGATATAGAAAAGAAATATTTATTCAATTTGTAGATCTCATCTTGCATGTAAAATAGAATTATTTGTTCTTCTTTAAACTAATGTGAAATTATAAACTGTTGCAATAAAATTCATAATTACAACAGTATTCTTCAAGGATGATTGACTTTCTGTTTGAATACCATATTGATGAGGGTAAACCAATATCCACAGATTGGGAAAATAAATTTATGAAGTAAGAAAGTTTAAGAAGAAACAATAGTGTCTGAAAACCAGTGTACATATGTGAATTAAATCTTTTATTATGTAAGTGGAAAGAAACCGGAAATATCAGGAAATGTACGAAGTAAAAATGAAACAAAACAAAACAAAGACAAAAAAAAAAGGAAATGCAATTGTGCTACATTCGCATTTTATGTAAGAAAAAGTGCACGGAGAGAAAGTATGAATTTCATACGAGTAAATTATTTCATTGTAATTAATTTCAGAACAGTATGAAAGTTTTATTGAATTTGAAAATCAAATTGTGCATTACAGTTCCTCTCAACTACAGTTAATTAAACTTGTATCTTATGACATTTTATTAGAACTGCATTACATGTCATTCATTCAGTACTATTCTTAAACCTTCATGGAAAATATGTCTTTTAATAACATAAAAACAGGAAGGATTAAATTTACTGAGTTTGATTTAATGATTATTAGAGTTAATACTATTAAAACATATCAATTTAACACTAAAATTTCAATGTATATGTTTTTCTGCATAAACTTAATGCACAGAATGTGAATCAAAATCTTTCCTTCAGGAAATTATTTTTAACTCAAAAATATTTTAGTTTTACTTCCACAGAACAATACATTCAATTTTTCTAGAATCCATTCATTAACAATTAAATATTTTATTAAAAATCAGTATATGACTAACTTCACTACAGCATCACCTTAATGAAAAATCAACCAGTCATTTATAAGGAAGAAAATTTAGATAACTTGCTGAAAAGCAGTGTTTTTCTTAATTTTTGACAAGAGGATTTGAGATATGTTATGATCTTATTAATATCTTATGATCTTATTAATATCTAGTAAAATAAAAGATTAGTAAATGCTGCATTTCACAAGTTATCCTTACCATTAGAATTTCATGCAGTATAGTTCAGAATGAAGACAGAGGATTCACAAATGCTTAAAACTAGTGTTCCTGTAATACAAAGTTATGTTAGTGTTATTTTTTGTTGAGAAGTTATATGTATCATGTCTTTGATTTAAATTAAGAATATGAATTTTGATTGTTACATAAAATAAAACCCGTATTGGAGTATCCTATCTACCTTCCATTTACATTTCTCTCAATACTTTCCTTAATACCATTATCCTTTGAATTCATTTTGTGTGATATGTACTATATTCATACTTATGACAAATCTTGTATGCTTGTTCAGAGTCTAATTATTCTTCACCTCAGATATAGAGAAAAGAAACAAAACTGAGAGAAATCTACTTTTCAATTTCTTCCAGATTCAGCAGCAAAACATTTTGTATACATTTTTTATTGGTACATTTTTTACCGATACTCAAAGAAATTTAATTTTTTCTTTAATGTAGACATTTATTCCAAAGAAAATGAACAATATTAAAGAAACTTATTGACTAACTATAGAAATCTATGTTTAAGAAGGTAAGATTCAGTATTCACATTTCTTGAAAAGTGGATCATTCCTAATTTCTACACATTACTTTCTTTTTAAAAATTTGGTATAACTTGATTGATATTCCCCCTCCCCCACCCCTTTCTTAGAACCTCTTGCAAACTACATTGCAAATAACTGATGAAACAAATATTTAATAAACCGAATTTGAGTAACATACTATTGTTCTTTCTATTTTATTTTATAATATAGATGTACAATATAATAAAAATATTCTTAAATTAATATATTCTTAAAAATAATTTTCTTTATAACTGAATATTTATTCCTAACTGAAAACTTCAAAATTTTGGGACTTTCTGACTATTTTCAGAATCTTCTTTAAGCCCGTTGAAAACTGAAAAGAGATGAGGGATTCATATCATTGGTTTTTGATGTAAACAAATGTTAGAAATTTTACTATTTCTGATTTTGAGACGTGTGTTTAGAGAAGTTACATGTTTCTATTAATTATAGCCTTTGATTAGTTTGCTCAAACTACTTTTCCTTCAGCAAAAATAAATCTCCCCCAAAAAAAGTTATCGAACACATAAGAACAAATTTAGTAACTATATTCAATTTTATTCAAATCAATTTTGTACATTAATAGTATTTCATGAACAATGCATCAAAATAAAAGTTCATATTTTTCCCTTCAATATTGAACTCCCTCAGTCCCTACATCCAGCCAGCTAGACATATTTTGTAAGCTTGAATATACAGCCAGATACAGAGAACAAGTTTAGTACCACTTAAGTAGTATTCTGGACATCTGAGTAATGTTTTAAATTTTTTTGCTAATAAGATTTGATTTGAACAGTTGACTGTACCCATAAATTAAAACGATACCTAAGTAACAAAGCAGACCCAGGCAGCTGGACATTTGGATCCAACTTGCTAAGTATTACACAGTATTTTATAAAAATCAATTAAAAATGTTTAAACACAATTTTCTTTGCCATGACATTGAATATTAAATTTCAGCATTGTTATTTGATAGTTTGTGGATTTATTTATGAGTAAACATTAATTTTTGTAATTTTTTTGGTAGTAGCAAACAAACAAAAGGTATATGAGAAATAGTGAAATTACTTTGTGGTGGACAGTAATTTTGAAGCAGTCCTGAAGCTACACATTTTTGGGTTACCAGCAAAAACTGAAATTGAGGACCCCCAAAAAATATAAAATAAAAATATCAATGAATTACAATTGTAACACAAATATTACTTGGCATGATTAGCAAAATTGTTATAGGTCTCAAAGTAATGGCAAATTTTATATAATAATGAACTATTGCAGAATGATTTGTTAAGTTGTGACAAAATTCTATTTTTTACCATTTTTTTTTTTTTTCTAAAGTATTTCCAGTGTCCTATTTGCTAAAATTTGAATACCTTTGAATTACAGGGTCAAGGGGGATCTTCCTATCTTTTCAGAACTAGAGCTGGCACAATTTTGAAGGTGCTCAATCAGCTGATGAAGCTTCTGATTTACTTGATGGCAGTTCAGAAAATGAAGTAGGGAAACAATCCTTGTCAAGAAAAAATTTGTTTAATTATGATATCTTTATTTCAATTCCTTTGTTTTTAAAAAGAGAATTTAGGGTATTTTATGATTGATTGTGTTAATCTATTAATTCTGTAATTGATGTCACATCTACGTAAGTTTTGATA